>LR898468.1:3378176-3978176 GCA_905067625.1 Blumeria graminis f. sp. triticale
CGACACCGTTTATTGCAGCGGTGCAAATTTTTACATTTTCCGCAGTTTTTGCGGCCCGGCGTTCCTCAGCCTCAATCAAGGCTCTGAGTTCGGGGGGGCATTCCTCCGTCTGCCTGCCTTCATTTCCACTGTGAGGAGAAGGGTTCTCTTCTGTGGTTCCTGGTGTATGTTCCAGGGGGTTTGGGGTAGATGCTGCACCTTTTGCCTTGTTAGCATCTGCAATCGCAGCCCGTCTCATAGCCGGCACAGCGACTTCAATGAGAGGAAGTATGTGCTGTTCGGTAGTCGCTGTCCCTAAATTGTTGCGACTCGTTGCTGCATTTTCAATTCCGGTCACATCTGGCTTGGAGTGAATTGAGTTGGGTAGTCTTTTCAGATTCTTAAGAATCTTGTCAATGTCAAAGTGGCCAACATCTATCATATTGCAATCTATGGTACTTTCGTCGATTAATTAGTCGATGTTCATCTCTTGAACGGCAGTCAGTGGGCCCAACTTGACGCTTGCTTTCTGTCGAGCAACGTATTTGAGGTGCTTGCGGTTATCTACGATGTCTTTCGCCCGCGATGGCTTACCGCGAACTGGGGGCATATTGGTAGCCTGCCAGTCGCTCACAAATTTTGAATTAAGGGCGTACGATATTACGATATCGAGAGAGGGAGGGAGAGGGGGAAAGGGTGAATATTCGAAAATTCGGATTTCAAAGAATTGTTTTTTTCTTTGTTTTTCATTTTAAAGTCCTAAGCTAAAGCTCTAGGTCCACTATCGGTACAAGACTGGTGGAGCCGGTGGGGTTCTCTGCGTACAGGCCCAACTCATTCCAACCGCGGGAACCTCAACAAAAGTAGATGAAGTTAACAACATAACTTAAATCAAAACTAAAATCAAAGCGTAAATCAAACAAAAAACTGAAATAAACTGAAAAAAATAATAATTTAGAAGAATTTCATATGTGGTCCAGATCCCGCGCTTCTCACCCGTTTCCTGCCCTGTCACATCTTCCAAGTGACTTTTCCTTATCTCCGCTGAGAGCGAAAGATGAGCTCTCAGGTAACCTTTGCTATCGGCTGGTTTCCTGCTTTTTGTTGTGAAAGTTGTTGCAGACTTCACCAAGGACTGCCGAGTCCTCGAACTTCTTCTTCGGTTTCTAGAATTCCGAAACCCGATCCCTCCGCCATGGAGACGTCCTTCGCAGAGGCGTTCCTCGCCTCTTCGTCCTTTTTGTATGCAGCTTTGACACGGGCAAAGTCTGCATATCTTTCTTGCTCGACTCTGCGAATTGCTGCGAGCTGTTCCTTGGTCACCGGTCCACCTTTTCTGGGTCTGGCTTGGCAGTGCCGAGAGTCCGATCGGTGAGGTCCCCCACAATTGCGACATCGTGTGAGGGCCTTGCACTCCACTTCCGAGTGCATCTTTGAGCCGCAGTTCCAGCAAGCTGGAGCGCGGGAGCATCCGCGGCTGGCGTGATAGCCAAGACAACGTTTGCACTGTTCGAGTTGTTGACGAGGTCGGAAGAGCTTTGCAGCTCCAGAATCGTCGAAGAGGCGGAATCCAGGTCGGGGCGTGGACTCGCGAGGAAAGAGGGCTTGCCAGTTCTCGTATGGCGCCCCAGGCTTGCAGTACCCGTGAGGACGTACAAGAAACGGAACCGATTTCGTCACTCGCGTGACTTCGTCAGCAACCATCTTTGCCGTGATCTCGATGGGACCTGCAAGTGTGTTTATTGTCACCGGTACGGTGGCAATTTGCAAGGCAACCAGATTTGACGCTGGTTCTAGTTTGATTCCAGATTCGCTCCGTGACATGGAGGAATCTAGCAGCTCTTTCCGAGCGAGTTCGTTCTTTGCTGTCAGTGCAAAGCCTGTTTTGACCCGCTGAACCAACGTTATGTTGTCGGCAGCGGTACCAAGCACCTGTGACACAGCTAATCTTACGCCAGCTGGTGACAGGAGTCGGTGGGGGTGGTTAGCTTTGAGGCGTAGAAAAAGTCTCGTGCCGACTTTTGTCCTCGGATTGGCACTTTTTGCTTTTGGGGCGGGCGGTGCTGCCTTTGTAGTCGACGGCCCGGCGCTGCAGCCTAGACCTGCACGGGCTACTGTAGCCCAAGTCGTCTTTGGTGTCGGAGCCTGGGTTGTCGAAGGGTTAGGTACCCTAATTTCATGAGCCCTCGGCGGAAGAGGGTTGCTGGGGCGCGCAGGGAGAGCTGGTGGAGTGCTCCCTGGGCCTGATTGTATGAACTGGCCAATGGCCGCTCCAAGGTAGACTTTGATACCGTCTACAAACTCTTTTTCGTCGCCAATCGAGAGAGGCGAAAGTGCTGCTTCAACACTGCTTATTGCAGTGGAACAGATTGATAAACGGGCCTTGATTTGCATCGTGCGACGCTTCTCGGCCTCCATCACTGATTACAGCTCCGGTGGATATTCCTGTGCTGATGTCGAAGCTGCGCCTTTTGAGGCTGGCACAGCATTTTTTCCGGCAGGCAATTCTGCACGTTCGGTCGTCTTTTCTCTGACGACCTCCTTTCCTTTCCTGGAACTGCTTGTCTCGGGGGCCAGCTCGGCGGGTTTCGTGGTCTGTCGACCATTTATTTCTGTTCTGATCGGGTCAGAATCAGTCATCTCTTGATGGGGAAGGCTTGGAGACTTCCCAGGGATAAAGGCCTCACTCGCAAATAGGCTTGATAATTTTTGCGCGAGGCCAGGTGTTTTTGCAGGAGCCCTCGGGCGGACTCTCGCGTTGTCCAACATTGAGTTGGGGAGCTTTTTTCGAACAGGTGGCATGACGAAAGTGCCGGTGACTCGATTACAATTTATGGAAGGAATGCGACGAGCGTGAGAGGGAGGGAGAGGGGGAAAGGGGGAATATTCGAAAATTCGAATTTCAAAGAATTGTTGTTGTTGTTTTATTCAAGTCCTAAGCTGAAGCTCCATATCCACTATGAGTACAGGACCGATGTTCACAGCCAGAACTACATCTAAGACATACCCAGCTTGATTCCACCGCATGAACCACCACAAAACCAGCAGTAAGTTAAAAATATGCGCCGACGCGAACTCCTTTTCCCAAAATTAACAAAAGAAAAAAATAAATTGCAAATAATTTAGAATGGGAAGCAATACTGCTCGCCTCGATTCCCATTTTGTCACGTTTAGTTTCCTGACGAGTTATATTCGATCTCCACTGAGAGTAGGAGATGGATGCACAGGAGAATCCCCAAAACAATTGGTATCCTGTGCAAATTGTTTGAAGCTCTCGAAGCACTTAGGCCCGAGTAGCTTATGTAAGAAGGCATTGTGTGACAATGACCCTCTGATTCGACGCGTGATATTTGCGTTGAGTCGACAATGTATGAAGTGGGTAGGGGTGGTTTCCTCCCCACAGATGCACTCTGTAATAGCGTGCGGATTGTTGAAGCGACGATGGTACGCCGCGAAATTGCCGTGGCCCGTACGGGCTGCAATGAGATGTCGTAACTGTAGCCTGGAAAGCCCAAGTTCTGGTGGTTTACGACGGCGCATGAGCAGATCTAGCTCACGATACCGTGACGGGCAAGTTTCATTCCACCAGCTGTCGAGCAAAGTCTGTCGCTGTCAATGCAATTTTTGGTATAAAAATGCTGTCGTGGTGGTTGCTGGTTCAGTTTCCACGCTGGGAAGCGTTCGTAGGGCGGATTTAGCCGCTGCATCTGCTTCCTTATTTCCATGTATTCCCGAGTGTCCTGGTACCCACTTTATTCTTACCTGAGCTAGCCCAGATAATTCACGAAACTTTCGTACTTCCTCGTGGATGGTCGAGGACCTGCCCGTGCTCAGTGCATTTACCGCATGTCGACTATCCATCAACACATTAATACACTGTGTCGTTCCCTTCGCCAGGTACTCCTTCCCTCTTAGATGACCCAACGCTGCTTTAAGGGCTTCCTTTGCCCCCATAATCTCTGCATCTAAAGCCTCTCCACCGTGCTTTATGCCACTTCCTTTTTAAAAAGTTTTCCCATCCAGCTTTAGGACAAACCCCCAAGCTGAGCGTCCCTTTCCCTCCGATGCTCCGTCCGAGTAAGCACAAATTTCTGACTTTGGCACATTAGTGATCCAAAGTTTACAGGCTTCTACTTGGTCTTTTCTCGAACCAACCTTCGAACCCGGCCACGATTGATAAAATGGTGGGGTAAGAGGTCCCGCGGCCTCTGCCTCTGGTAGCTGTCTATAAGCACGCTGAGCCCGTGACATTTGAATTTCAGGACGTGCAGATTTTCGATTGTGCTTTTTACATTTTTGCATACCGTCATTTGGGCAAACTGCAGCACGGATCCTGAGTGGATGGCGGTCGTCAAGTGTTTGCATTCTGGCAGAGAGGCGAAGTCGGTTTCCTTCGAGAATGATTTTCCCGGTTGGTATTCCTCCTTCCCTATGTAGTACGGCGTTGGGGGTTGTTCTCATTACCGGTAGTGCTGATCTAAGACCCATTAAGACAGCCTTATCAATCATACTACATAGGCCAGCAGTAGGCGGTGTCACCATCCCTCGTATTGTTGGGCGTCTAAGGCCAGGCCACCAGACGTCAGTTCTTTACGTTGCGATTGGGACAATACATGCGTCGATCGCTTTCACCAACGCCCCAGGAGCGGCTCCTCGGTAGGCTGTATTGAAGCGACGCATGTGCTGTGCAATTTTCAACGCTTTGCCACACCAGGTTGTGACGTGGTGTTTGAAGTTTAGTCGAGGATCGAGGTACACACCAAGCCAGCGGACATTTTGCGACGGCTCTATGAGGGTTTCGTTGACATAGATTCCAATCGATGTTTCGCGGTATCGTCCGGGGAATTGTACGACTTCGGACTTGTCTATATCAAAAGCGACGGCATTATTTCGAGCCCAGTCTAGTAGGTTATTGACCTCGTCCTGTGCTGCGGCTGCAGACTCTGCAATCGTCCGGCCAAATCCAAGGATACCAATATCATCGGCGTAGCTAAACCTCAGACCCGGGGTTCCACTTTGCATGGGCTCTGCCATATATAGAAGGAAGAGAAGTGGCGAGATCGGTGAGCCCTGTGGAACTCCGCACACTAGCTCTCTCTTGGTAGTGACTCCCCCAGAGTATCGCACTTGAACCGTCCGATTGGCAAGGAAGGAGCTAGTCCATTTGAGAATAGACTCCGGCCATCCCTGCTCCTGCATTCTCCTTACTAATTGATTATGGAGTACCGCGTCAAATGCTCCTTGAACGTCCAACGTTACAAAAGTAGCTGCCCATCCTTGTGAATTTGCCTCCTCAATGTTGTGGACCACACATGAGACCAGATCCGTTGCTGAGCGCTTAGGCAGTGCACCAAACTATTGCTGGCCGACTTCATCATGGATAACTGCAAGGTGTGCCATCCGCTTAGCTAAGAGCCTTTCTAACCCTTTTCCCAAGCATGAGAGAAGAGCGATTGGTCTCCAACCCTTGATTGTCGTTGGGCCTCTATTGTTCTTTTGAAGGAGGACCACCTCGGCTAATTTGAAACACTTTGGATGGGTGCCAAGCAGAATGCAAGCTCGGAACAGTTGGGAAATCCAAGGCTCAATTGTATTCCAACACGCCTCCAGCAGGTTTACGGAGACTCCGTCTGCTCCTGGGGCCGTATTTCCGCAGCCAATGGTACAGGCTCGGACCTCTTCATCTGTTACGTCCTCTTCCCATGGTATCCGACTGCTGCTCGCGACTGTACATGGTGACAAGTCGTCTGATGCCTGAAATCGTGCCAGGAGGGAGTCGCGAAGGATCGTGGCCCGTTTTAATGGATCTGTTATCAACGTCCCATTATGATTCAGTGGCGGAGGGATACTAGCCTGTCTGGGGTTATCCATTCTCATTAGCTTGAATACATCAGTCGGCGTAATAATTGATTCGACCTGTTGGGTTTTGAACTCCTTTTTCGAGGTCTTCACAACTGATCGGAGCTTTTTCGCGCTGAGTGCCCGTTGACTGGGAGTTATCGCGCTTTTATACTCAGCGAAGGCTGCCTTGCACTCTGGGGTCCACCACGGAGCAGATCTGCCGCAGCGGGCTTTTGGTCGTGTTCCTACTGCATTGATTGCATTAGTGAGATGGAAACAAATTTCCTCGGCATACTCTTCAACCCTCTCGATTGTGTCAAGAGCTGGTGGTGGTCGGACCCACTTTGCAATTACCTTGGCGTATCTGGGTAGCTTATCCTTTGTTACTCGGAGTTTTGCCTTTTCGGGTCTCATCACTGAGTTGCAAACTGGAATTTGTCCTCGGATAGGGAAGTGATCACTGGTGACACATCCACAACGATCTACCCAAGCACGGGCACTGTCGACATTACTCCAAACTAGATCTAGCGTGTTTCCAGCTCGGTGAGTGGGCTCCCCAATAATATGACAGATCAAATGGTGTTTGTCTGCCCATTTCTCGATCATTTCTCCTTGTCCATGAGGACGTTCCACACCAGGTTGCCAAGCCCAATATACCGAGTTAAAGTCCCCAGCAGCGACGGAGTTTAGCAGTGGAATCCAGTTGATTAGTGGCTGGATAGCTGTCGAGTCATTGGGTGCCTTGTAGACGTTGAGAAAAGTAATGCCGTTCACTTCTACCCAGCAATAGTCTCCTGTAGACACAACATAAGGAAAGATCTGTGTTGCCAATATCTTTTTATTGCCTATCTGGGTATAGGTCACAGCCCTCGGCCTAACATTTTCGCCGCCGTTAGGCAGATGATAGGTATATCCTGGTTGATCCTTTGTTGTGTTCTTTTGTTTATTCCACAGCGGTTCTTGAACAAGAACCACGTCAATACCCAGCTCAAATGCTCGGGCAAGCGCAATATTTTGCGTTGAGCCCCCTCTACCTACGTTTATTGACATAAAGCTTAGAGTAGGAGAGAGGCTTGAAGAGACCTGTGTGGTGTCCATCACAAAGATTTTTGCTGATTTTATGCCTCATCGACCTCGGCTACAGTTGCTGTAGCGTTGGACATGAGAACTTCAAAACAGTTGGTCGATTTGAAACCTGGCTGGTTAGTATTTGACGCTTCTGTGGCTGCTGTCATCGCTGCCTCTGCGCGTTTGACAGCTGCTTTGGCCCGAGTGACAGCTGCGAATTCGCGTTGGCTAGCCTGCCTTATGGTCTGTAGGTTTTCCCTGGAGGCCATTCCAGACTTTGTTGGACGAGCTAGACAGTCCCGACTATCTGACCTGTGTGGACCTCCGCAGTTGCGGCACTTGGTGTGTGCCTTGCACTCCGCGATGGAATGCATAGTTGAAGTACAATTCCAGCAGGCTAGGGCGCGCGAGCAGCCTCTGGTGCCATGGAATTGTAGGCATCTTTTGCACTGGTTGATGCTTTGACGAGGCTGGTGGCGGACTGCAATCCCAGAGTCGTCGAAAAGTCGGAAGCCTGGCCGAGGGATCGATGATTTTTCGAAAAGGGCTACCCATGACTGGTATGGGGCTCAAAGTCGGCTTTGCCCATGTGGGCGAACTTTTACTGGGACAGCCTTGGTGACCCTGACTATCTCTTCTGTCACCATCTCTTCTGTGACAATAACTCTACCCATTATTGTATTAATAGCAACTGGGACTGTTGCGATTCTAAGTGAGCCCAGGTCCGATGCTTCTTCCAGTATGGCATCTTGCTGGATGAGGGACCCAGCTAGGCTTAATATGATGGCACGTGCCTCTTGGTTTTCTGCTCTAATTGCGAAGCCAGTTGGAACACGGTATACGTGCTCAATATTGGCTTGAGGAATTTCAAGCACTTTTGCCACGGCCTCTCTTACACCAAACGGTGATAGCTTTCTCCAAGGGTGTTCATTTCCAAGGCGAAGAAACAAGCGTTCATCTTTCATGGCTGATTGTGTTGGGGTGGTCGGGTTTTTTTTGACGGCCGCGTCGAGTTTGCCGCCTTTGGCATAGCCTGCGCGACTTTTGTAGCTGCCGCGGGAGTCTTTATACCGATGCAGGTGATTGAGGCCCAAGTGGTTTTGGCCTGGGAGACTTTATCATGAGTCACTTTACTTTGTGGCTCATCCTACTTTTTGGCAGCACGTTCTATAATCTTGCTGCCAGTAGCCTGGCTTTCGGGGCGTGGGGGAAGTGATGGGAGGACTGTACCCGGTCCCGATATCATGAATTGAGCTATTGCAGCTCTAATGTAGACTTTCATAGAGTCTATAAATTGAACACTCGACCCATTGGATAGGGGGGAGAAAGCATTCTCGACACCGTTTATTGCAGCGGTGCAAATTTTTACATTTTCCGCAGTTTTTGCGGCCCGGCGTTCCTCAGCCTCAATTAAGACTCTGAGTTCGGGGGGGCATTCATCCGTCTACCTGCCTTCATTTCCACCGTAAGGAGAAGGGTTCTCTTCTGTGGTTCCTGGTGTGTGTTCCAGGGGGTTTGGGGTAGATGCTGCATCTTTTGCCTTGTTAGCATCTGCAATCGCAGCCCGTCTCATAGCCGGCACAGCGACTTCAATGAGAGGAAGTATGTGCTGTTCGGTAGTCGCTGTCCCTAAATTGTTGCGACTCGTTGCTGCATTTTCAATTCCGGTCGCATCTGGCTTGGAGTGAATTGAGTTAGGTAGTCTTTTCAGATTCTTAAGAATCTTGTCAATGTCAAAGTGGCCAACATCTATCATATTGCAATCTATGGTACTTTCGTCGATTAATTAGTCGATGTTCATCTCTTGAACGGCAGTCAGTGGGCCCAACTTGACGCTTGCTTTCTGTCGAGCAACGTATTTGAGGTGCTTGCGGTTATCTACGATGTCTTTCGCCCGCGATGGCTTACCGCGAACTGGGGGCATATTGGTAGCCTGCCAGTCGCTCACAAATTTTGAATTAAGGGCGTACGATATTACGATATCGAGGGAGGGAGGGAGAGGGGGAGAAGGGGAATATTCGAAAATTCGAATTTCAAAGAATTGTGTGTTTTTTTTTTTGTTTGTTTGTAATTTTAAGGTCCTAAGCTACTGCTCCCGGTCCGCTATGGGTACAAGACCGGTGGAGCCGGAAGGGATCCCTGTGTTCTTTACCACAGCCCAACTCATTCCAACCGCGTGAAACCACTACCCAAATTGTAGCCGGTTTAAAACAAAAACAAATTCTAACAGTCAAAATTAATAAACAAAGGAAATTCCAATATAACGGTCCAGTATCAGCGCTCCTCACCCTGACTCCTTCCCTTTCACGGTTTCCACCATAAATATTATTCTTCGTCCATGCTGAGAGCTGTGGACAAGGTCGCAGGTTGGCTTTTGAAGCAGCCAGTTTCCTGCACAAACGTTGAAAATTCTTTGAGGCATTTGGGCCCTAGAAGAATTTTAAGAAATTGTTGGTATGGGGTAGTTCCCCTTAGTCGGGTATGACGAGTGTAAAGTCTGCAATGCATGAAATGCGTTGCTGTAGTCTCCTCTCCGCACGAACACTTCATGTTCGCGTTTGGGTTGTTGAAACGTCTGTGGTACGCGGCGAAATTTCCGTGACCGGTACGAGCCGCGATGACTTCAAATAGAACTCGTCGTGGAAGTGATAGTTCCGGTGGCTTTTTCCCGCGCATCATCAAGTCTAGTTCGCGGTATCTGGGTGGGCATGATTCGTCCCAGAATTGGTCTAGCAGTGTCTGTCTCTTCTGATTCATAAGCCGGTAGAGGTATGCACTGCTGATATTTTGCGGCTCCTCATCTCGGAGGGGGAGACTTCGGAGTTTGCTCCGAGCTGCAGCATCTGCTTCTTCGTTCCCTTGAATGCCCTTGTGTCCTGGAACCCATTTTACGATGATTCTTTCGGGAGCAGCCTGTGTCATTGTCCGAAATATTCGGACTTCTTTAATGCTTGTCGATGTGTCTCCGGACAGCATAGCGGTTCTTGCATGCTGACTGTCGGTCAGCACGTAGATAGGTTGCGCCACTTTTCCTGGGGTCCGAGATTCCAGCCCACTTATTCGCAATGCCGCCTCTAGAGCCTTCCTTACTCCGACTATCTCAGCGTCCAGTGCCTCCCCCCCATGTATGGTACCGGAATCTCTATCTATGGTCTTTCCGTCTCTTTTCAAGACAAAAGCCCACGCCGAGCGACCATGTCCTTCTGATGCCCCATGAGAGTAGGCGCAGATCACTGAGCTTGGTAGACTCTCTATCCAGCGTTTACAAATTTCCGTGTCTTTCTCTTTCGCGCTTACCTTACTGAGATAGGCCAAAGCCGGTAAAGGCTCGGCGGATTCAGCTTCTGGGAGTTGTTGATAAGCACGCTGGATTCGAGACATTTGAATCTCTGGTCGTGCTGATTGACGATCATTTTTCTTGTACTTTCTTGTCCCAATATTAGGGCAGACAGCAGCTCGTCTTCTCAGAGGATGTCCGGAGTCAAGGGATTTGAGCCTTGCTGATAGGCGAAGTCGATTTCCCTCGAGAATGATTCTTGCCGGCGGGATCCCTCCTTCTCGCTGTAGCACTACTGTGGGCGTAGTCCTCATTACTGGAAGTGCCGCCCGTAATCCTGTGCTGATGACTTTGTCAATCATGCTGCAGAGGCCAGTCGTTTGTGAAGTGCTGACTCCGCGTTGAGTTGGGCGCTTCAGGCCTGGCCACCACACCTCGGAGCCGTAAGTAGCAACAGGGATGATACATAGGTCAACCGCTCTTATCAGTGCATCTGGGGCAGCACCTCGGTAAGTAGAATTAAAACGACGCATATGATGAGCAGCTTTGGCAGCTTTGCCGCACCATTTTGTCACATGGTGTTTAAAATTGAGCCGAGAGTCCAGGTAAACTCCTAGCCAGCGAACATTCTCCGATGGTTCAATAAAGGTACTATTGATGTGTATACCTATTCCTATCTCCCGATAGCGCCCAGGGAATTGGATTACTTCGGACTTGTCTGTGTCGAAGGCTATAGCATTATTTTTCGCCCAACTGGTCAGTTGATTTACCTCTTCTTGGGCAGCCGAGGCAGAATCTACTATTGTGCGGCCGAAAGAAAGAACACCAACGTCATCGGCGTAGCTAAACCTTCGTCCCGGATTCCCATCCCGCATGGGTTCTGCCATGTACAGAAGGAATAGAAGTGGAGATATCGGTGACCCCTGTGGGACCCCGCAGACCAATTCTCTTTCTGTTGTGACCCCACCTATATACCTTACCTGAACTCGTCGATTAGCAAGAAAAGAGGTTGTCCACCGCAAAATTGAGTCCGGCCATCCTTGTGACTGCATTCTTCTGATTAACCGATTGTGAAGCACCGCATCGAACGCTCCCTGTACATCCAAGGTAATGAAAGTAGCCGCCCATCCTTGCGACCTAGCTTCTTCAATGTCGTGTACCACGCAGGAGACCAGATCTGTTGCAGATCTCTTTGGGAGCGCACCAAATTGTTGATGACCCACTACCTCGTGTGTGACTGCCAGACGCGCCATTCTTTTTGCCAGTAGCCTCTCTAGACCCTTACCCAGGCATGATAGGAGAGCGATCGGTCTCCAGCCTTTGACCGTCGATGGGTCTCGATTTTGCTTATGTAAAAGGACTACTTCTGCCAACTTGAAACATGCTGGATGTATGCCGAGACGGATGCAGGCCCTAAACAGTTGCGTCACCCATCGGCCAATTGTCTTCCAGCAGGCTTCGAGGAGCTCTACTGAAACTCCATCTGCCCCTGGTGCTGTCCTCTTGCATCCAATGGTGCATGTACGGACTTCGTCTTCTAAGACGTCGTCATTCCAGGGTATCCTGTTTTCGCTTGGCGTTGTGCATGGGGAGAGGTCATCTGTTGACTCATGGCGCGCGAGAAGGGCGTCTCGGAGTATTGTTGCTCTTTCAGCCGGGTCTGAGACGAGCGAGCCGTTGTGGCTGAGGGGCGGTGGTGTTTTGACCTGCCTAGGGTTGGCCGAACGCATCAGCTTAAAAACTTCCATGGCTGTAGTCATCTTCTGGACTTTTCCTGTGACGTAATCTTTCTTTGCTGAGACAATAGCCTCTCGCAGCAATTTCGCGTGGGTAGCCCGGCGTTGGGGTATAGTTTCTGCTCGATATGCGGCATGGATTGCCTTGCATTTGTGCGTCCACCATGGGGAGTGTTTTCCGTGTCCGTTTTTAACTAAAGTGCCCGTAGCCTTGATAGCATTGGATAGATGGGAGCATAGTTCTTGAGCGTATTTTTCCACCTAGTCTATTGTATCCAATTTCGGTGGAGGATGGGCCCATTGGGCAACAGCTCGAGCGAAATTCGGCAGGTCGCCTGGTCGTACCCTGATTTTGGGCGGCTCAGTATCTAGAGCTTTGAATGTAGTTGGCACTTGACCTCTGATCGGTAGATGATCGCTTGTCATACATTCGCTGCGGTCTACCCACGCGAGAGTTCCGTCAATATTGGACCAGGCAAGATCTAGTGTGTTCCCTGCTCTTTGTGTTGGTTCTCCAATGATAAGGCAGGAAAGTTTGTGTTTGTCGGCCCATTCTTCTATCGCTTCCCCTTGCCCATGTGGGCGAGTTGTCCCCGGCTGCCATGCCTTGTGAACTGAGTTGAAATCTCCTACAGCAATAGTCTTTGCCGATGGGGTCCAGTCCACAAGTGGTCGTAGAGACACTGGGTTGTTTGGTGCTTTGTACACATTTAGAAATGTGACTCCGTTAACCACTACCCAGCAGTAGTCCCCTGTTAATGTAGCGCAGGGAAATATCTGCGTTGCAGTTATTACCTTGCTTTTTCGAGTGTATGTTGCCGCTCTTGGTCTGATATCCACGCCTCCATGGGGTATGTGTTTATTATATCCTGGGTGCGACCTAGTATCCTTTATATTTCTATCCCACGAAGGTTCCTGTATATGTACAACATCTACACCTAGCTCGTGAGCCCGGGAAAGTGCAATGTCGTGGGTTGCACCGCTTCTACTAACGTTTATTGACATGTATATGAGGGTAGAAGGTGCGCAAGTTGGGGCCTGTGGGCGGCCCTTACAAATTTTCTTCGGGGTTTAGAACCCCATAGCCTGACACATCAACCATGGCTGCATCTGGTGCGTCTGTGCTGGTAGCCGTCCTTTTCAGGATCTCTTGGCTCTTGATGGCACTGGCTGATGCTTTGTTTGCTAGATTTACAGCCGCTTTTGCTCTGGCCACGGCGCTGTATTCCCGCTGGCTAGCTTGTCGAATGGTCACAAGCTGTTCTTTTGTGGGCGGACCAGATTATGTAGGACGAGCCAAGCATCTTCGGCTGTCTGATCTGTGCGGCCCTGCACAGTTCCTGCATTTAGTAGCTGCCTTGCATTCGGCAGAGATGTGCATCGTGGATCCACAATTCCAGCAGGCAGGCGCACGAGAGCAAGCTCGGGTGGGGTGGAATCCGAGGCAGCGTTTGCATTGCAGCACAGGGGCTTGTGGCCGGTGTACTGTTGCTACACCCAAGTCGTCGAAAAGCCTGAAGCTGGGCTTTGGCAACGATCCTTTAGGAAAGTGAGCGATCCACTCTTGGTATGAGGCCCCGAGCTTTCCTTTGCCATGGACTCAAACTTTTGTTGGGGTACATTTTGTCACTCTTATTATTTCCGTGGCCACCATTTCTGGGCTGACCTGTATTTTTCCATCTAGCGTGTAAACTGCTGTTGGAACTGTGGCAATGCGGAGGGCAACTATTTCGGATGGTTTCTCCAATTTTGCACCCAGTATATTCAGTGTATCTGACGCTTCCATTAGCCGATTCTTTGCATCAGAGTCTATGGCGCGTATAGCAAAACCTGTGGGGACACGGTGCACGTGTTCCACATCCGATGGCGCACATTTGGTCTGCATTGCTATGGCTTCGCGTATACCAGATGGGGAGAGACGTCTCCACTCGTGTGTTTCCTGTAGGCGGATGAAAAGCCGATCGTCCGCCTCTACTTTCGGCCTCGTTTTTTGTACGTTCTGCGAGACTGCTGCCATCTTTGTGTTGATTCTCCCTGCATCGTTTTGCAGCCCTAATCTAGCAATTCCTGCCCATGTGTTTCCCTGGGCGCGCACCGTGGGCTTGTTCTCTACTGTGGGCTTTGGAGATGGGACCCTTGGGGATACAGCGTTGGGGCGTTGGGGGAGAGATGGTGGTGTAGACTCCGGGCCCGAGTTGATAAAATGGCCAATTGCTGCACGCAAATAAGCCTTCATTGATTCGACGTATACTTTATTGTCGCCCGTGGCCATCGGGGAGAGTACGGCCTCCACGCCTCTTATGGCCGATGTGCACAACAGAATCTGAGCAGACTTTTGTGCGACCCTTTGCTTTTCGGCTTCTACTACAGCTCTCAGCTCTTCGGGGCAGAATTCATTGCTAGCTGCAGTGTCAGTTTCGTTGGATGATTTCAGTTTGGGTTCAGGGGCTTCTCTAGTTGTTGAGGCTGCCATAGAACCTGAGGCAATCGAAGAGCAACTCAGGTTGTTCTTGCTGGTGTCGCCAGTTTTCTCTGCCATTGTCAATGGCACGGCGACTTTTATCAGAGGCAGTTTCTGCTGCTGTGTAGTCGCAGTTGCTGGCTTTTTTTGAGAAATTGTTGCCTTTTCAGCTCCGGTCGCATCTGGCTTGGAGTGAATAGAATCGGGAAGTCTTTTCAGATCCCTGAGGATCTTATCAATGTCAATATCGCTAACATCTAACATTATGTCATCTAGAGCTCTGTCGTCGACCAACTGGTCAATTTCCATTTCTTGACCTGGAGTCAGGGTACCCAGCTTGTCACGTAGTTTCCTTCGAACGGTGTGTTTGATGTAATTGCGGTTTTCAGCGATGTTTTTCGCCCGTGATGGTTTACTGCGAACTGGGGGCATTTTGACAACCTGCCAGTCGCTCACAAATTTTGAATTGAGCGCGAACGATATCACGATATCGAGGGGGTGGGAAAGAGGGGGAAAGGGTGAATATTCGAAAATTCGAATTTCAAAGAATTTTGTGTGTGTTTGTGTTTGTTTATTCATTTAGGTCCTAGGTCTAACCAGTTACCACGAAGAGTTAAGGACCGGTTTTCACAGCCAAGATCCTATCTCTGATAAGCCTACCTTGATCCCACCGCATGAACAACTAAACAATAAATAGATAGTTTTAAATTCGCAACAGTACAGAAATTCAACCTTTGAAACCAAACTCCTACCCACAAAACTATCCAGCCCTGCAGATTTCCCAATATCTGGTCAGAAAACAAATATTATTGCCTTATATTCCTTCCTGTCATATCATCTTTATGACTAATTTACATGGTCCTCGATGAGATCAGAGGACAAATTTGTAGATGGCAACCCAAAACAGCAGGTTTCCTCAACAATGTTTTTGAAGTTTTCGGGACACTTTTGCCCAAGAAGCTTTTGGGTGAAGTCACTATGTGACAATCTCCCTCTAAGTCGACGCATGACGTGAGAATGTAGTCGACAGTGAATGAAATGGGTTGGAGTGGTCTCCTTCCCGCAGGTGCACTCCATGAGAGCGTCCATATTGTTGAAACGGCGATGATAAGCCGCGAAATTGCCATGGCCCGTACGAGCTGCAATTAGATTTCGGAGTAGGAACCTCGAAAGTCCCAGCTCAGGTGGTTTTTGTCGTCACATGAGCAGGTCGAGCTTGCGATATCGGGGCGGGCAAGCTTCGTTCCACCATTTGTCGAGCAATGCTTGACGCAAACAATTCATTTGGCCATGCAGAAATGCCAGAGTTATGGATTCTGGCCGTATTTCAGAGCTAGGCAGCTTTCGTAGGCCAGACCGGGCGGCCGAGTCAGCTTCTAGGTTACCCTGAATTCTTGAATGTCCAGGTACCCATTTAATTATTACGCGAGCTGATTTGGACAACTCACGAAATTTCCGTACTTCGTTGTGGCTTGTGATGGACTTGCCTGTCTCAAGTGCGTTGATCGCCTGTTGTGTTGTGATCTAGGAATAGCTCAGAATTGTTTATTCATACCTGCATAAACGTTATGCTATGGCGCTTAATAAGGATGTTATTGTAGACTGCTGGAAAAACAGGAATAGCCGCACTATGATTGGTGGGATTAGTATGGTGTGAACCTGCAAGGGTGATAGGAGAGTAATTTAGGTGTGGTCCGAAGTACATTGAGTCGGTAGTACACAACTATCTTCTGTCTGTACATCTCTCTATCTTTCAGCACATAATAAAGTGCGTAGCATCTTTACTAGTATCTATAATCAACTATCTACAGGCGCAGTATTTATAGACCATACTCCATTTACATACGAGTAGCAGAGTCAGTATTGAACCCCTAGGTAACCTCATTTTATAATATGTTGACTATCCATTAGTAGGTAGACTCGTTGTCTCGCGCTCTGGAGTCCCAATGCTGCTTCAAGAATATCCTTGCCCCGGTAATTTCCGCATCTAAGGACTCCCTCCATGCCTGATACCACTTCCTGTGAGCAAAGTCTGCCCGTCTTTCTTCAGAACGAAACCCCACGTAGAGCGTCCATTCCCTTCCGATGAGCCATCTGAGTAGGCACAAATTTCCGACTTCGACACCTGGTTGATCCATTGTTTACATTTCTCAATTTGCTCTTCTTTAGATCCTGCTTTCGGTAAGTAGGATGTGGGTGGTAGTGCTTCCGCACCCTCAGCCTCTGGTAATTGTCGGTACGCTCGCTGTACCCGTGACATTATTACTTCAGGAACCGAAGCCCCTCAATTTCTAATCTTGTATTTCAGCGTGCCTATATTTGGGCACACAGCCGCACGAATCCTCAGCGGATGGCGGTCATCCAGAGTTTTGAGCCTGACTGAGAGTCGAAGTTGATTACCCTCCAGAATGATTTTGCCCGGTGGGATTCCTCCTTCTCTGTGCAGTACAACGTTTGCTGTCGTCCTCATTACCGGGAGTGCAGCTCGTAGATCAATCAAGACAGCCTTCTCAATCATGCCACATAGATATGCCGTTGGTGGGGTTGTCATGCTTTTTCTCGTATGTCGTTTGAGACCTGGCCACCAGATCTCTGCACCAAATGTCGCAATTGGAACAACACACATATCGACTGCTCTGATAAGCGCTCCTGGGGCAGCTCCTCGGAGAGCAGTGATGAAGCGGCGCAGGTTCTGTGCAACTTTCAAGGCTTTACCGCACCATGTTGTTACATGGTGCGTAAAGGTCAGACGGGGATCTAGGTAGACACCTGTTGTGTTATCGATGTAGCTTACCATGGTACATGCTTTAGGTCGCGTCAAAGCATATGCACGTAACTGTGGAACAAAACTGTGGGGTGTTTAGTGTGTAAAGCATGTGTGGGTATACTGGACCAAACTAGAACTCGATAGAATAGAGATAATGGAATCAGAAGGAGACTGATAGACTGAGAGAGAACTAGCTGGTCATTTCTGGAAGGAGAGAAATGATATCACAAGGGAATGTTCTAGCACTAGGCTGTGAACAACACAGTAAGTCTGGAGAAAGATATAAGGAGGTCTCAACCTCCATCCATTCATTGTAACTAAGTTTCCTTTACACGAGAATATAGAGTCAAGTCTTACATATCACGAGAACACACGCGACAGCGACTATGGAGACCTACTGTGAGCATAACTTCCCAAAGAGTATCCATCGTCCTGCTCCCATATAGCCCAGTTAATATAACAACACCCAACCAGCTAGATAAGGGTTCCATTGACATAGATTCCTTTCGCAGGCTCGCGGCACCGTGCGGGAAATTGAATTACTTCTGACTTACTTGTGTCGTAAGCAACCGCATTTTTTCCTGCCCTATCCAGGAGATGATCGACTTCACTCTGAGCTGCAGCGGCAGATTCTGTAATCGTACGGCCAAATCCAATTATTCCAAAGTTGTCTACGTAGCTGAACCTCATACCTAGATTCCCGCTTCGCATAGGCTCTGCCATGTAAATAAGGAATAGGAGTGGGGATATCGGTGAGCCCTGGGGGACTCCACAGCTTAGCTGTCGCTGAGCGGTGACTCCTCCAGAGTAACGCACTTGGACCATTCGTTGTGCTAGGAACAAGGTCGTCCACTTGAGTATCGAGTCTGACCAAACTTGCTCCTGCATTCTTCTCACCAGATGGTTGTGGAGAACTGCGTCGAAAGCACCTTGAACGTCTAGGGTGACAAATATAGCCGTCCATTTTTGGGAGCTTGCCTCTTCAATGTCTTGAACCACACAGGAGACGAGGTCCATTGCTGAGCGCCTTGGGAGCGCGCCAAATTGCTGTTGTCCTGTTACATCAAAGATGACGGCGATGTGCGCCATACGCTTAGTGTCACGGACGAGGACGAAGACGGAGACGGAGACTAGGACGAGGACGAAGACGAAGACAGAGGCTGATAATGAGGACGAGATATTTAGATTAATAATTAGATTCTAAAACATGTGTAATTTACAAGACAAAAAGCTACAGTACACATCCAGTCCTAGAGCTTCCTTAAGTACACGAGCTTCAATACTATAACCAAGGGTGTAGTAGTTTACAGCCATAACACAGTAACTAACTAGTACTCTGAATGGCAACTGTTGCTATCACAACACTGTAACCATTACAATACCTAAATTGTGTTATTGTATGCACGTCATAACTCGGTTGCCTGGGTGCGACACGACATCCCAGTGATGGTTTGTGACACTTAGCCAAGAGCCTTTCTAGACCTTTATCTAGGCAAGAAAGAAGAGCGATGGGCCTCCATCCCTTGACTGTTGTTGGGTCTCGATTAGGCTTCGGAACAAGAACGACTTCGGCCAGGTTGAAGCGGGATGGATGAGTGCCGATCACCACGCAGGCCCGGAAGAGTTGAGCGACGTACGGTCCTATAGTGTTCCAACAAGCTGCTAGAAAATCAGTTGATATTCCATCTGCTCCTGGAGCCGTGTTACCACTGCCAATTGTGCAGCACCTGGCTTCTTCATTGGTGATATCGTCATTCCATGGGATTCGGTTGCTGCTTGTTGCTGTGCATGGTGACAGGTCGTCCGATGCCTGATGTCGGGCAAGAAGCGCATCGCGGAGCACTGTCGCTCGCTCTAATGGGTCCGAGATGAGGATTCCATTGAGATTGAGTGGCAGTAGAATGCTAGCCTGTTGTGGATTGGCCATTCTCAGCAGCTTGAATACATTGCTCGGCGACTTCATGGCTTCGACCTGTTGCGTCTGGTTTTCTTTTTTCGCATCTTGGAGAACAGATCGAAGTTTTTTCGCACAAACGGCCTGCTGGGGAGAGGGTAAGGTCGCTTGATATTCGGTGCGTGCTACCCTGCATGCCAGGGTCCACCAAGGTGCTGATTTACCGCTTCTTGCTCTCGCTCGTGTTCCAGTTGCGTTAATGGCGGCTGTGATAGAAACCAAGTTGGTGATGAAAAAATCGATTTAATAAACTCTATGAAGAAGAGAAATCTAACTACAGCTACAAGGTACTTATAACATTTTGTCCATTCTATGAGTCTTGTTGCTTATACCTTTTCCTTAGGTCGAATAATTACCGCACGGCTACGCATTGCCCATATTCACTGTGCTATGACATTACTTCGATCCCAACAGTCTTATCCTCAGAGTCCTCAACAATGCGCTTAGGTATTCACCTAAGCTTAAACAAAGGGTAAACTGTAACAGCGGCATTAGTCTGGAAACAGAGTTCTTGGGCCTATCATTCATTTTTTTCGACTGTATCTAAGGCTGGAGGCGGCTTGATCCATCTGGCAGTGAAGTCAGCAAATTTGGGAAGATTTTTCTTTGTCACTCGGAGTTTGGAGATCCCAGGCTTCATTCTTGCAGCTCGAATCGGGATTTGTCCACAGATAGGAAGATGATTGCTGGTTATGCATTCATTTCGATCCACCCATGCTCGAGTGCCATTGATGTTGGTCCAGGCTAGGTCCAAGGTGTTACCAGCCTTATGCATGGGCTCCCCAAAAATAAGACAGGATAGATCTTGTTGTTGCGCCCATCTGTCAATTTCCTCTCCTTGTCTGTAGGTTCGAGTGGTGCTCGGTTGCCAGGCCCAGTATACTGAGTTGAAATCTCCTGCTCCAACAGAGTTTGGCGGGGATTCCAGTTAATGAGGGGCTCCACAGCCTGTAGGTTTTTGTGAGCCTTATAGACGCTGAGGAACGTGATTCCATTGACCACGACCCAGCAATAATCTGCCATAAGCTTGGCACAGGGAAAGACCTGTTCTGCAATTATTTCACTGCCATTCTTCCGGGTGAAAGTCACCACCCTCGGCCTAGACTGATCCTTATCATGGGGAATATGATAATCATATCCCGGATGAGTTTTCGTTGATTTGCTCAGTTTTTTCCACAGAGGTTCCTGAACAAGCAATACATCGACTCCCAGCTCAAAAGCTCGGGCGAGCGCGATGTCCTGTGTGGGGCCTCCCCTTCCTACATTTATTGACATGAAATTTAAGGTAGGAGGGAGACGGAAAGGGGCCCTTGGGACGCCCTTTACAAATTTTCTTCACGATTTATCTCCTCTGTAACCAAGACTACAGATGGTGATACATAGGTCATCAGCACTTCGAAGCTGTTGCTGAAATTGAAGCTCGTCTGAGCAATTTTGGCCTTTTCTGACGCTGCTGAAATTGCGGCTTCAGCGCGTCTAGCGGCTGCTTTTGCCCTGAGAACAGCTGCAAATTCCCGTTGACTCGCCTGCCTGATTGCCTCGAGGTTCTCTTTGGATGCTGGTCCAGACTTTGTAGGACGAGCTAGACAGTCACAACTGTCCGATCGGTGGGGGCCCCCACAGTTGCGACACTTTGTATGTGCCTTACACTCTGAGGAGGAGTGCATCGTTGACGTAAAGTTCCAGCAAGCTGGGGCACGTGAGCAGCCTCGAGTGCCGTGGAATTGCAGGCATCGTTTGCACTGGCTTATTGCCTATTTAGGCTGGTGGCAAACTGCAATTCTAGAGTCGTCAAAAAGTCGGAAGCCCGGCCGAGGGGCAGACGCTCTCTCGAAGTAAGCTATCCAAGTTTGGTAGGGAGCTCCTACTCGCCCCTTTCCTAGTGGACGGACGCGTACCGGAACCGTTTTGGTGGTTCGAGTGATTTCTTCTGCCACCATCTCCTCAGTGACTGTGACCTTGCCCATAAGTGTCTATAGAGTCACTGGAACCGTTGCGATTCGAAGGGCAGCCAGATCCGAGGCTGTCTCCAACTTAGCTTCAACCCTGCTGAATGATTCAGCAGCGTTTAAGAGAAGCTGTCGTGCTTCTTCATTTTTGGCTTTCATAGCAAAGCCGGTGGGAACACAATACACATTTTGAATATTGGAGGATGGAACCTCCATCAATTTAGTCACGGCATCTCTCACGCCAGCTGGCGAAAGAGCGCGCCATGCATGCTCCTCTCCGAGTCGAAGAAACAGACGAACATCTTTTGGCTTTGCAGTCACAGGTCTAGCTTGTGTCTTGACCTGTACTGCTGGGTTTGGGGCGACTCGAATAGTTTTCGCTGGAGCGATTGACATTTGGGGAGAGCCCCGGGCAACTGTTGCCCAGGTCGATTTGGCCTGAGTCACTTGCCGTTGTGGCTCCTGACTGTTCATCGGAGTTCTTTCTTTGGCCTTGGTTATAGGACAACTCGTGTTTTCCTGGCAGCTTGGACGCTGTGGGAGGATTGGGGGGGCCGCACTGGGTCCCGACTTCATGAATTGAGCAATGGCTGCTCGAAGATATATTTTCATCGAGTCGATGAACAGATTGCTCGACTCTTCTGAGTATAGGGAGACCGCGGTCTCGACAGCATTGATTGCAGCAGTGCAGATCATTATATTTTTTGCTTCTTGAGCTGCCCTGCGCTCTTCAGCTTCAACCATGGCTTGTAGTTCGGGGGGGCAGCCATTGATTTTTTGTTTCCTGCTTTCGCTGCAGGAAGGTTGTTGAATTTCAGTAGCCACTGATGAGGGTTTGCTGGCGATCTGAGCAGGTGTGGCTTGATTAGCCTTATTCACCTCTGGAATTGCTGCCTTCTTGACAGCAGGAGCAGCAATCTTCTTTGATGTTGTAATGACGGAGGTCACAGGAACCACATCATCAATTTTCTGGGCGACATTCCATCTGGACTTGTCGAGACCCTCTATTATGTATTGGTCAATGATCATATTGCCCATTTCCACGTCTAGGTTTGTCAAGTTTGAGTCTTCCTGGAAGACTCTCAATCTTTCGGTCATCTCTGACTCCATCTTGTCTTGATCTATTGTATCGATCGATAGATTTCTTGCATCTAGGCGGTGTTTCAGCCTGATTATAATTTTGCCATGGCTTTGTGCTGGCGCGCGGGGCGAGTGATTTTCGTAGGACCCGTCGCCATTTCGGAGACTCAGGGTCTTGCGACTATGATAATGATGAAATTAGCTTGTGAAACTATGAATTGAAGGGTTGAGGGGATGGGTAGGTGAATTTTTCATCAATTTCAAAAAATTGTGTGTGTTGTGCGCAGGCACGACGTTAATATAAAGAAATATTTTTACAGGACTCAATAGGAGTCTCCTTTCTTCTTTGTAGACAATCTCAATCACCAGATTAGACCCCGTCAATCTACTTCATGACCTTCCCCTGATATATTGTCTACCAAATCACCTCTAATTACGTCCCTCGCGCGAAAATCCTATACCCATACTGAAAATCAATACAAATTCAAATAGTACCAAAAGTGTAATTCTTACTAAATTTTCTGCATACCTATCACAGAGATGCACCCAAAGTAAAATATATGAAATCAATAATAGAATGAATAGAAGTTCTCGAAATCATGACCTACCTAACAATAACCACACTCTTCCATTCAACGACCAGAATATAGACCTCGTTCACACGTACCCTCTCCTCAACTCCATCCTAAACCAAGAATATTTACTCAACGCCATGCAGGGACGCAACGCTGTAGTAAGTCCTATTTTACTCAGTGATGAAATTGTTTCCCTGGCAAGCTCATTCAGAAAATTGGAAAATGAACTCCGCCATTACAAGAATCACTATGACATATTGCCTGAAAAGAATTGTGAATTCTCTGATGTAGTCTCTGATCTAAAGACAAAAGCAACTACAACTGAGAGAAATACTTACCATTAAACAAGGACAGAAAGAAACTGCCTCTCACCTTATTGACTGGTGTGAAGTTGCTCAAAAAACGGAGCTTTCTGATGACGCCTTAAAAAACTATCTTTACAATTCTCTCCACCCCACTATTGTGTCTCATCTTCAAAATTGTGTAATGTTGCACCAAGAATTACCGACAGACCTCTCATTGTATTTAATCGAAGTTCGCCACATTATGCTGTTCTTCGCTTATCTGACCCAGATTATACGAAATTCCGTCATGTCCTGTCGACATTGTCAAGAGAATTGACAAACCCGAGCATATCTAAAACCACTCCACTTGTCACTCGATCCCCAACTGACACTGCAAATTACCGAATCCCACAAAATGATAATGAAAGAGGAGTCAGGAGTAAATACTGCTTTGAAAATAAAAATTGTAGCCAGTGCTTTGACCCTAGCCATCACGCTCCAATTTGCCCCAAAGCTCACCTGAATCAGGATATGAGAAGGTACAAAGATAATAGAATTTCTGATCAGGAGAAAGGAAATAGGGCAGAGATATCGGAGAAAAAACAGGTTTCCATTAATGACAGTGAAGAAAAGACACAAATTTTGTCTCTTTCAGCACCCCACAGCAATTATCTTCTGCTTTCCTGTAATGTTTTTGGAAACAAATTCAGCTTCCCCACCCAGGAATTCCTTGACTGTGGTGCCACTGACAAATTTTACGATTTTAACTCAGCAAAAAGATGAAACCTCCCACTGAAAATTCTTCCACAGCCTCGTCAACTCTATCTTGTGGATGGTTTGCCTGCAGCTAAAATAACCCATTCAACTACCATTAAATTAAACATCAAAGGCCATGAGGAATTATTAACCTTTTTTATCACAGATTTGGGAAAATACGAGCTGATCCTCGGACGAAAGTGGCACAGGAGACACAACCCCTCGATTAATTGCTCAACTGATTGTGTTTCTTTTAGTTCAGATTATTGCAGAGAAAACTGCTTCCCAACTGGTATCAAACAAGTAAATGGATCAAGTGTTAAATTTAGAGCTCACAATCCACAATCCACCATATAAATACAATGTAATCAAAAGTGGGCGCCCGATGAAAGTTGGAGCTGCAGCTTTTCATGTCCTCTCAAAGTTAAATGGTGTCGAGATATTTTCTCTTTCTCTAAACAAAGTTGATAGCAGGTTAAAAGAAATGGGGAACGAGCCTGCTGGCTCAACGCCAATGACTCCTCTGTGACAGAAACCGAGTTGGTGATGAATAAATCGATTTAATAAACTATATGAGGAGAAAAGCTAACTCTAGCTACTACTAACAGGTATTTATAGGAGTTAATCCTCCTCGTGAATCTACAGACTAGTGACTTGTCCTTAGGCACAATACTTCTTACCCAGCCACGTATTTCCAGGTGTCACTTAGTTGTAATAACGCTTCAGCCTCCTGACTAGTAGTACCATTTTGTTTAGCTTCATCTCCCCCCCCATACAGCCTCTTTGTAAGAATTCTTAGTATCAGGCTTAGGTATCCACCAAAGCTCAAACAACAGTCTAACCGTAACATCCTCCAACTTCCCCACCTAATCAAAATTTTTTTCTGGAAAAATACCTGTCAAGTGAAATTCTAAAAGAGAAGTCTAAATCTTGCTCCAAAGTTGCTGTCACAGTAGTAAGATGGTAGTTGACATGGTTTAAGGTTAAGCAATAACTGAGTATCTCAAGACCTTCGTGTAGCTAGTTATTTTCTTCCCTTCTCATTGCACAACTCATATATATTATTTACCTCGCTCTTTGTACCCTCGCCTTGTGACAGCTTGGGAGTTGAATTTAGCAGAATTTTCACTTAAAGATATTCAGATTGCCCTCCAGACAAAAGAACAACCCAATCCTGCAAGGAAACTTCCACTTCACTACCACCACTATCTACCTGTTTTTAGTCACAAAGGTTATGATTCCCTTCCTCCACATTGTGACTGTGACCACAAAATTGATCTTAAGCCAGGCACAGTGCTCCCCCATGGTCCACTAATATAATATGTCTATCAATGAACAGAAAGTGCTATGCAAATATCTTGATGAACAACTAAATTAAAGTTTTCATTTGTACTAGCAAGTCACCAGCAGCAGCACTAGTACTCTTTGCCATGAAACCTGGAGGTGGTTTAAGATTTAGCGTTGATTACCATGAATTAAACACTATAACCATTAAAAATAGATATTCCCTCCCCTGAATACAAGAAACCCTTGCTAGACTTAGTAATACCAAATACTATACAAAGCTAGATATTATTGCGGCATTTAATCATATTCAAATTGCCGAGGGCCAGGAATGGATGACAGCATTTAACACACAATATGGTCTGTTAGAAACACTAATAATGCCGTTTGGCTTATCAAACGCACCAGCCACTTTTCAAGCTCACATCAACAATGTCTTGCAACCATACCTTAATATTTTCTGCACTGCATATATTGACAATATCTTGATTTATTCTGACGACATTCTAACGCATTGAGACCACGTTAAAACTGTACTCGAGGCACTTAGAAAAGCTGGATTACATTGTGATATCAAGAAGTGTGAATTTGAGGTTCAAGAGGTGACCTACCTTGAAATGATAATCTCTGTAACAGGTGTCAAAATGGACCCCCAAAAAGCTCAGTGTATTTGTGACTGTGAGTACCCCTCTTGTTTGAAAGATGTTGAAGGCTTTTTAGGATTTTCTAGTTTTTCTCAGAGATTTATCAAAGACCTCTCAAAGATTGTGAGGCCCCTTGTCTCTCTTACCTGCAAAGATGTCAAATTTGTCTGGTCTGATGTCTACCAAAATGCTTTTGAACTCCTCAAAAAATCTTTTATCTCAGCACCAGTTTTACATCATTTCGACGCCTCAAAAGAGATTGAAGTCGAAGCAGACTCTTCAGACTTAGTTTCAGCTGGTATTCTTTCTCAAAAAATTGATCAAGGTGGGCTACACCTGGTTGCTTTTGTTAAGCGGATTGGTCTGCAAAAGCTTGTGGCTATTAGGCACAGATTATATCACTTGGTGAAGCAAGTGGGAAAGTAAAGGAGTCTGTAAATCTGTTGTGGAGAGTTTTTAATTGCTCCCACTAGGACACAGAGTGCTATATAAACTATATTTTGTAATGATAGAATCCAGAGGCCAGTATCTACCTCAAAGCGCATTAATACTAACCTCACAATTAATGGGAGATTAGTGATGTGTCTTCTACACATCTCTGTCTTTACCATAATTGGAAGCACCAATTTCAACAAGAAACACCTTAACAGGTCTACTTGAAAAAGAGTGTATTTGCGCAAGCAGTTTGCCAGCAGGGGCCTCCGTACTTTTTATTCAGAAACCAGGTGGAGGTCTACAATTCTGTGTTAACTATTGTGCCTTGAAATCTATTTTAAAGGCTAATTGCTACCCGCATCCATTAATTAATGAGACACTGGCCAATCTGAGCAAAGCTAAATGGTTCACCAAGCTAGATATACAATCTGCGTTTCAGAAGTTGCGCATCAAGGAAGTTTACTGTGGTTATGAGCTTAAGTTAATGTCACTATGCATGCTGACCTTGTACAAGTATATAAATTGATGAGTTCAGGTTGTGGTTGAAGGTGTATCTGAGGTTCACTGTATTTAATTGTACTATACTAATTGTGTGCCGAGCACTTGCTACTTATACTCATGTGCGGCCGCTAGTCGGCTCCTGACCACATGAGCTTCCTCCTGCAGATATCCCAAACAAAACAGGAACTACACAAACAGTGTAAACATCTAATCATGTTATGTACATGCAAGTATCCTAGCTGTATAACATGCCCATCAAAATACTCCCCTTGTCAGTAACAACTCTTGAATGATGTGGTATTGTTTAGGGTATTTGTTAGATTGCAGTAAAGGGTTACTGTATTGGGACCGGTGACATAACCTTTGTGAGACTGTCAGCTAGTTGTCTTGATGTAGGTATATATACAGGCTTCATGTATCCTTTGTGTTGGAAATATCGCGCAATGTAATGGGCGCAATATTCATGGAAAGAAAGTAGAAGTTGACTAAAAGAGTGTCATGTTCGGATTACAGCTAAAAGTGTGGGAAGTGTGCGCTACAAGTACAAGTGTAAGCAACACAGAGCCTAAGCCACAGCATAAACGAGTGTGGCCCCATCTAGGCATAGAAAACCCCCAATAACCTCCTTGCGTCCACGCCACACAGCCGCTCATATATCCAATAGGTAGCCTGAAGTGCTACCATATTACCTATTTCAACCTCTTAAATACACACGAGATCGTGTCGGGAACCTAGACGAAATGGAGGACCCATACGTCCACAACACTCCGTGTCTCCATTTCCAACACTTTGTCGTATTATTCTCTGCAGTAGTAATTTCGAAAGGGCAATATCCTTAGATTGTTTATGGTTGTCATGATTCTTAATTATAGATATTGCTGATTGGTTATCTATGTAAAGCTTCGTGCACTTAGAACCATCAATGCAATCACTAATTCCCAGCTCTTCAAGTAGAGATCCTATCCACTGGAGCTCTCAGTAGGTTTCAGTGGCCGCTAAGTACTCGGCTTCTGTTGTTGAGAGAACTATCTCCCTCTGCAACTTTGAGCGCCAGCTTACTGGCCTGTTTACGAGCGTGATAAGCGAGCCTGACATTGAAAGACTACCTGAAGTTTCAGCTGCAAAGTCTGCATCTGTATATGCTTCAAGTTGTGGCTTCGATCTTGATCTAGTATATGTAAGGCCTCGATTGGGATCTTTTCCAATATACCTTATCACGCGACGCGCGGCTTGATAATGCTCGGATGATGGGTTTGTCAGGAAATATGCAAGGTGGTTGACTGCAAATGCAATGTCTGGGCGAATGTTGTCTGCTAGAAACTGCAGACCACCAACAATTGAGTTGTATTCTGTCTTTTGATGCTCTTCGCACGTTGTTTCATTAGGATCCATGAGGCGTTCGAGTGCGGAAGATGCTGGCATACAATCTTATAAGTCGTGCCTTTCTATTAATGCGCGAGCATACCGACCCTGTGAAAGTGATAGCATGTCTATATTTGGATTCAATATGTTGATTCTCAGGAACAGATCAGTGTTGACTGCTTTTAGATTGTATTTTTTATGAAGTGTAAGCATAAGGTCGTCTATTTTCTGGATATTAGGTCCCAGAACTTGGAAGTCATTGACGTAAATCATAACAAATAAGTCCTTTTGTTTATTTGTATAGAGACATATATCTGATATTGTTGGAAGAAGACTGTGTTTGGCCAGGGTGGCTCGCGCGTCATCATACCATAATGCTGCCGCTTGTTTGATCCTATATAGGCCCTTGCAGAGTTGTATGAGATGGCCACCCCTTTCAAATCCTTGCGGCAGCTCCATATACAGATCAATTACAATATCTGGGTTCAGAAAAGCCGTTGGAACATCACCTTGCTTTCTGTGCTAGCCAAACTGGTGTGCTAAAGCTAGTAATATTCGTCCAGTTTCGGACCTTGATGTAGGTGCGAAAGTTTCAAAGTAGTCAACTCCTTCTTGCTAAGCATATCCCTTGGCTGTACATCGAGCTTTGTATCTTTCAGGACTACTGTCTGCTCTAAACTTCTTTTTGAATACCCACTTGCACTTCATTGGTCTGTATCCTAATGGGAGTTTGTTACGCTGTATTATTTTGATCGCACTTTTTTCTTGTAGTGATCAGAATTCTTTGTTTGCAGCGTTTTTCCATTGTGACGCTTTAGAAGAGGACATGGTTTCAGCCCATGTCTTAGGGTCAGTTGATGCAAGCGCTACTTTGCCATGATGTAGTAGTTTGTAGTCATGTTGCACTACTTCTCTACCTCTTCTTGTATGCATGGTTTCTCGCTCTAGGGAATGTGCGCGTTTCGGCCCTGCTAATGAAACTACCAGATCCCAGCCTGTCATGATTTTATCGGGGGCTTTAAGCTCATGCTCATCAGTCTTGCTGTGCAAAACATCTAAATTTGGCTTCCATTCATCCTCTGCTTCTGAAAGCTGGGATTCTGTGTCAGAAAAGTCATTTGTAATTTCTTGCGTGTTGAGCCTCGTTGCTGGGCTATGATTTACCAAGTCCGTCTCGCTAGGTAGGGTTTCAATTTGAGTGGATGAATGCTTATGTTGTTGCTCAAATGGTGGAGGAGGTGGTACAAGCTCTCCCCTATGCTCATCTGGTGGACGTTATATGTGATTTTCTGTTTCATCACTTGTTGGAGGAGGTATATGCTCTACTCTTGATGATTTGCTAGTGGTATTTTCTGGTGTTGCTCTTTGGGCTGCTAAAGAGGGTATAGATTGCTCCCCTTCAGACAATGGTAGAGTTTGATTATCTGGCCTAGGATGCGGCGTTTTGATATCTGTAGGAAATGATTGATCATTAGTCCAATAGCTCAAGGTATTTTGTTATACAATAGGGTCTAACTCATCTCCAAACATCACTTCCTCATTAAAGGTTACATGAGGAGTAAAACTTTCAATCCATTTCCAATCTTGTGAACTTGTTTTATGAGGATGGTAAATGATGAAATTTTTGTCAGTGTTTTTCTGGAAATCAATAAACCATCCCTTCTCAGCCGTAGCTGTAAATTTGCCAGGCTTTGGAGTGATTAATTTATAAGCTCTACACCCGAATCGTGGAACGAGAGACAAATCTATTTGACCAGTGTGCGGTTGGCTTAAACCTTGCATGAAATCAATTAGCGGAGTATTCTTCGTGCGCATACAATACAGTCTATTGGTAATGAAACAAGCATATTCAACTGCCCATGGCCAGTATGTCACTGGCATGCGGGCGTCAATCAGCATTGATCGAGCTTTCCTAAGCACTACTTTATTTGTAGATTCTGCAACACCATTTTGTTCTGGTGTGTATGGAGCTGACAGGTCTGTGCAGATGCCATATTTTTCGCAGTGTGCTTTGATGCAAGAGAACTCAGTCCCTCCGTCTTTGAAGATTATGCAACCCCCCTCACCATATTGATGCTGTTGGGTTTTGATCCACTGAATTCATAGTGGTGCAATTTGATCATTGATCTCGGTTGTTATAGCCCAACGCATTCGCGTTTTTGCAAAAGTAATAATAACAACATACTGATGCCCTTTGATTGCAGACTGGATCTTTCCCACTGTGTCAATATGAATTTTGTCTAGGGGTTCATTTGAGGTTGGTCTAGGTTTCCTAGACACAAACCTTTGGGCTTTACTTAAATGAAATGTTTCACAGGTTGTAAGTTCACTTAAATCAATGCCCTCGAGTCCTTTCGAGACTTGTGCTATTTTCTTTAAAATTTTCTGAACTATATGCCCTAGCAGCTCTTGCCATGGCTGTGCACTGGTTGTTGTGGGAATGTTGTGGTTATGGGCTATGCAGAAGTCATATTGCAGAGTGATGAGGATAGGATGATATTATAGTTAGTTGTTGACAGTAAATAGACTCCAGGATATTATGCTGTGTTGAAATTGGTGCTTACAATTATGGTAAAGACAGGGATGTGTAGAAGACACATCACTAATGTCCCATTAATTGTGAGGTTAGTATTAATGCGCTTTGACGTAAATACCAACCACTAGATTTTATTATTACAAAATATAGTTTATATAGCACTCTGTGTCCTAGTGGGAGTAATTAACAACTTTCCACAACAGATTTACAGACTCCTTTACTTTCCCACTCGCTTCACCAAGTGATATAATCTGTGCCTAACAGCCACAAGATTTTGCAAACCAATCTGCTCAACATGCTGTAGGTGTATGGACAGAGAGTATAAGACTAAACCTATATTCATTTATTGCGGGTACATCTATGAAACTATACACATGCTTGCCTAACCAGTACACTGGTGATGTTTGCTGTGGCCTTTAGCCACACGCAATGCCCTAGCCTCGACTACCTCTTTGTCTCATATCATAACAAGGAATTCTTGCAATACCAGGTGCAGCAATCATGGAACTAGACTGCTGGCTAGTCTCAATTGGGAAAATGTAGAAAACGTCATTTTTGCATACAAGCCGGGCTACTGGTGTGTCTGCCTCAGGCAGACAATACAACACTAAAATCATTCTTTTGTAATCTGGTAGAATCTCAGATATTCTCTCTAGCCTACCAGCAGATATAATATTGCATGAAGAATCTAGTGAATACATTGCATCATGTAGCTTTAGTGTGAGCTTACCAATCTTGATACATGTAGTCCCGTGACTGTCAAGTGAAGATGCTCCTACTGCTTAATCAAATCTAAATGGCTTAGTAGTTATGTCGATAAATTCAAAAGAAGATTCATGTGGCACAAAATGGTGCAAAGCACCAGTGTCGTAAATTGCAAGGCTTTCATTAACTTGAGCAGTTTTTTTTTTTTTTGCATCAGATTTTAATTGCTTATGCAACTATCTAGCTATGACACAATATCAAAGAAAAGTACAGAAGAGATGATTCAACGTAAAGGAAGAGCACTCATGCCTCGGATTTCATTTGCAAGTACTACTGTGAGGTTATGGTAGCTTTTTCTTCACCCCAAGTCAACCCTCATCCGTGAATACCCACTCAGGGGAACGTCTCAAAAACCCTGAGTTATCCAGACATGCCTCCATCATCTTTCAACTTTCCTCCGTGCGATATGTGATCTGAGGTGTCTCCTTCCCAAGTTCAGTTGGTGTCCAGGCTACTCAAACCATACCAGAGAACACCACCAGGAGGCGGATCACTACACCTTCCATCGTTTGCTTGTTTTTATAGTGTGAGCTGCTGTGACGGGCTGTGCCCGGATTGGGACTGGTCACTAGGACCACTCCGTCTCCAAGGTAAGGTATTGGCAAAGCAACGCTCCTGGATAGACAAAAGGGGACTTTAAGGGGGTATTAAAGGGGGTACGTGCCAGATGGGGGATTACGATACAAGGAAGAGAGCCAGGGAGAAAGGATGATTCTCAGGGGCCAAGGAATATAGCCGGGAGAAAGGACGATTCTCAGGGGCCAAGGAAGGGAGCCGGAAGAAAGGATTAATTCTCATGGCTAAAGGGGGGAGTTAATACTAGCGTACGCGAAAGACATAAAGGACAGGATACGATACGGTAGTTTAGCTTTCCCCAAGGAAAAATTATCAATACCTATTGAGTTAACGTCTTTCAAGTACTTCTGAATTCTTTAAACCCTTTACAGCTGCACTCTCGCAAGAGAAGCCTTGGCACGCACAAGGCTCAATTCGTAAAACTCCATGCCAAAATTCGAAATTTCACGCCCGTCGAGACTGTATCCCTCTTCTGCATCATCTTGTAAACTTGTCCTGATCCCTCTCACGTCCATCCCAAAGAGCTATCTCCCATATTTGTGCTCAACGCTTTGCTTCCTCTGTCGGGTATAAATATCGGCGTGGGCGTGTATTTGGTGACCGGCTGAGGCCAGAGAAAGTCGACGAGAGGTGTGGTCATTGAAGCGAGGATGTACTATGTCGTACTTGTAGACTTGATGAAGCTTAGTTGAGAATCGGACTCTTTGGGAGTGAAAGATTGACATGGTTGAGTAATTCGAATTTTTGCCCTGTGGGCCAACTTCTTTGATATTGCGAAATTTAACTGAACATGTCTCTGGGAGAATATTTCACTCTCAGGTTCGTAGAGGACACCGCGTACAGGTGTTCAGTCCTGCCCTCCAACTTGAGCAGTTGCAGCTATAATAAAGTCTGTATCACTATCTTCAATATCATAAGTTGCCGCTACTCTATTTCTCCCTCTGCTAGAGTTTGTGCTTCCCGGACTGTTTCTAGAGGTAAATTCAGGGTGTTGCCTTAAACAATCTTTATTCTGGTTTCGGTGACAACACTGCTTGCAGATTGCCTCAGGATCTACGTTCCGTGTGATGGGAAGGTGTGATAGAAACCGAGTTGGTGATGAAAAAATCGATTTAATAAACACTATGAAGAAGAGAAATCTAACTACAGCTACAAGGTACTTATAACATTTTGTCCATTCTATGAGTCTTGTTGCTTATACCTTTTCCTTAGGTCGAATAATTACCGCACGGCTACGCATTGCCCATATTCACTGTGCTATGACATTACTTCGATCCCAACAGTCTTATCCTCAGAGTCCTCAACAATGCGCTTAGGTATTCACCTAAGCTTAAACAACGGGTAAACCATAACAGAAGGAATGTTGCATGCGCCACTTGGGCTGGCAACGTCCGATTTCCTGGGACAGAACGTAGTGATGACATCATTGTCTGCAATGGAACATATTCATTATTGGGCTCATATATTCTGGTGTCCCTCCAGTTGTTCAACCATTCAATCCTCTTGGTTCCCATCACAAATATGGCTGCTGCTTGACCATCTGTTATGCTCAGCTATGTAGTATGGTAGATCTAGTAGCTGGTGCATAGGTAGTTATTATGGCAGCATGGCGCTATGGCGCATGGAGGAGATCCAGTCTCTACATAACGACATTACATGTAGTAATGTGTGCATTACGAGAGATGGGTTATTGATGTAGGACAAATGGCATGGCTGCTTAGTTGGTTGCACACTTTGGTGAGCTGCATACAGGTAACGTGATTGGTCTACAAACGAACAAGCTAGGGGATAAGGGACGAGCTTTCCCCAATCTGTAATATAACAATTATCATAGTCACTTCACTTCTGCACATTAATGAAGACATCTCTCCACATACTGTCTTAGCCGTTCCAGCCCAAGTGTACATTCCCATTTCATATACCAAGTAAAACACCATCTCCAATATGGTAACTAGAGCGCTTTGGCGCAGCATGAAATGGTAAAGCGTCCGTTGTGATATTTACGCTCTGGATACCTGCTAGTAACCTGTCAATATAGTCATCAGCAGTGGTCATGAATCTGATCATTAAAAAAGTTTCGAGGGCTGTTGCATACAGTGCTGTAGCAGTTTCCTGCCTGGTGCAAGCTACTGCATCAAACAGCTCTTTTGCTGTTGTATGATCATAGTTCTGAGGGCATGTTGATGATGAAAGCCTACTAGTAATGACGTTCTTGGCCTCAATCTCCCCCAGTAACCATTGCTCCAGTTTAACTTCATGCTCAGTAGACAGGTTAGGGAGATCTTCGGGGCTCGTTTTACTAGAGCTAGCGTCGACAGGGGAGTGCATTGGTTGTAGTCCAGACATGTTGTGGAATACGTGTCCCAAAACATTGCGTTGTGCAAGCTTTGCCTGGAGATTTGTCTTCCACTTTGTAAATGAAAATCCCAGCTGGAGAATGATCTTGTTGTCGTCTTTTGTAATAGTTGTTTAATACTTCTACGTGCTGGCGTGATTTTGGCGCAGCGGAATCGCTCGGGCTCGTAACCTTTTGTGGTTATGAGCTTAGGTTAGTGACACTACGCATGCTGACCTTGTACAAGTACATAGATTGATGAGTATCAGGTTGTTGTTGAAGGTATATCTGAGGTTCACTGTATTTAATTGTTCTACACTAATTGTGTGCCGAGCACTCGCTACTTATACTTGTGTGCAGCCACTAGTCGGCTCCTGACCATATGAGCTTCCTCCTGCAGATATCCCAAACAATACAGGAACTACACAAACAGTGTAAACATCTAATCATGTTATGTACATGCAAGTATCCTAGCTGTATAACATGCCCATCAAAACAAAGTTCAAGAATGGAAAAGAGCTTCTCGAACTCAATTTGGATTATTTGAGTGGCTTGTCATGTTATTTGGACTGAAAAGACCTCCGGCATCTTTCCAGGGATATATTAACAAAGCTTTGCCTGAGTGCCTCGACAATTCTTGTTCGGCTTATGTGGATGATGTACTTATCTTCACCAATGGAGATGGAAAGGAGCATCAAAGGTACGTACTGTTATGGGGGGAGCGAGGTTCAATGTCAAGGTGATAAAGAGTCTGGTGGGTATAGGTTAGGTTTAATTAACTGAACGTGACTCTATCTATATCTAGTGCGCGCTTCACTCTATTTGTACATGACAAGCGAGACCCTAATTCTAGCGCTGTTGAGAATCCAGCCTTATGACTCAGGCCTACGTGAACTAAAATCTAATCAAATCCCAACACATTGTTAAAGTTATGAGCTTGAGCAAAGATGGAGGTTGTAGCAGAATCAGTGTCGGCGGTTAGACCGATGCAGTAAGTCTCGTATGAGGTTGTGAGAGGAAGATCCGAGTGGAAACAATTGTATTTAGATGTATGGTTCAGAGTAAAACCGAGATGATAAGAGTGAGGTTGCGAATTCGCATTTTTTATCAACTGTGGTTTTTGACCAGTATTTATCAATCTCCATGGATCGTAAGTTATGATCCATGTAGATGTAGATCTATGTACATACACATATATGGGCCAGGAATATAAAGCTAAATACATGTGTGTCGGTAATAGATACGAGAAAACTATAACCTGCATTTGAGACATAGTCATCTGCTGGAATGCTAGAGTGAAATAAACGCTAATGTGCATTAAACTTTCGGTGAATGATGTATTGATAACAGTGATATAGAATGGGGAATTTGATAGTCAAATTAGCCGGACTTACTAATAAGTTATTCTTGGCATTCCAAGATATATCATATTTCAACACACATGCCATTAAGCCCCATACGTGCTTGCCCTAGCGGACTCGGAACCTTCAGGCAGAAATATCCAGACCTCCATCCAGCAATCTATTATCTAGACTGTGACACGTGTGGCTATTACTTGAGAAGCTTAAAAAAGTCGGACTAGGATTAGATATTGACAAGTGCGAATTTAGTGTTACAGAAACTAAATAATTGGGCTTCATCATACCTTCTGATGGTGAGAGTTCTCCAGTAAAGATGGACCCAGCAAAGATCAAGGCAATATTAGAATGGAAGGCGCCTACAAAAACTAAGGGGCTAAGAGGATTCCTAGGGTATGCCAATTTCTATTGTGGTTTTAACAAGGGGTTTTCAAGAATTTGTACCCCCTCAACATCTCTAACAGGTAAGGGTACACCCTGGAAGTGGGGTGCCGAACAAAATGAAGCATTTAAATTGCTAAAGGACAAGTTTGTAGCAGAGCCTGCTCTAGCCCAATGGGATCCTGACCGAGAAAAAATATTTGAGGCGGACTGCTCCAGTTATCTGCTTGGTGGATGCTTGTTACAGAAGCAAGAAAATATCACATAGAAACCAGTGGCACGCTCTCCTTGGAAGCTGAGTCGAGCAGAAATGAATTATGAAACTCATGACAAAGAACTTCTAGTCATTGTAGCCATTTTTTTTGCATCAGATTTGAATTGCGTATGCAGCTATCTAGCTATGACATAATAACAAAGAAAATTACAGAATAGATGACTCAATTTACAAGAGAAGCACTCATGCCTCGGATTTCATTTGCAAGTACCACTTTGAGGTTATGGTGGCTTTTTCTTTGCCCCAAGTCAAACTTTATCTGTCAATACCCACTGAGGGGAACGTCTCAAAAACCCTGAGTTATCCAGACATGCCTCCATCATTTTTCAACTTTTCTCTGCGCAAAATGTGGTCTTAGGTGTCTCCTTCCCAAGTGAAGTAGGTGCCCAGGCTACTAAGACTATACCAGAGAACACCACCAGGAGGCGGACCACAACACCTTCCATCGTTTGCTTGTTTTTATAGTGTGAGCTGCACTCTTGCAAGCGAAGTCTTGGCACGCACAAAGCCCAATTCGAAAAACTCCATACCAAAATTCGGAATCTCATGCCCTTCGGAGTTATATCCTTCCTCTGCATCATCTTTTCAACTTGTCCTGATTCCTCTAATGTCCATCTAAAAGAACTGTCTCCCAGATTTATGCGCCACAATTTGCTTCCTATGTCGTGAATAAATATCGGCTTGAGCGTGTATTTGGTGGTCAACTGAGGCCAGAGAAGGTTGAAGAATGGTGTGTTCATCTGGATGAGGATGTACTTGTGGGCTTGATGAGAGTTAGGTAGGAGTCAAACTTGTTGGAAGCGAAAAAACGACGTGGAGGAGTAATTCGAATTTTTGCCTCGTGGGCCGACTTCTTTGATATTGCGAAATTTGACTGAACTTGGCTCTGGAAGAATATTTAACTCCCAGGTTCGTAGAGGACACCGCGTACAGGTGTTCAGTCTTGCCCTCCACACTGAAAAAGAAAGTCCTGACACGATCTAACGACACTAGGAGTAAGCATGAGCGGGATACTGTAGAGATAGAGGCACATGGGAACAAAGATAGTGGTAGCCAGTGGCAAAGGTGGCGCTAACGTAAACTGAGGATCGAGCGCCGGTATATAAAGGGTACTGAATAGGCACGGGTCGAAGTTTAGAAGAGGGAGGAAAAACGCCAAGTCTACATAGCTTTCTATCGCGCATGTAGCATTGCCGACAGTGAAGCACCGGACAGTCGTAAACCACCAGTCTTCCATGAATCATGGTGGCGTAGCGTAATATGAAACGTCATGCAGACAGCTAGGTTAAAACGCAAATAATTGTTCAATACACCTCTAAAACCAGCAAGGAAGACTAATAAGAGCAGGCTAGTTTCATTAGTTAATGTGTAGCAGATTGTTATGCATAGAGGCTGTGTGTTATGTGCTATTTGGTAATTTTATGTATATAAATACTCGGCATGAAGAAGCATTAATGTAAGGATTCTGGAGAAATGCCTCAGGCAGGATATATGGGTTCCTTTTTCAGCACCACTAGGCTTATTGCCTAGCGAGGATAGTTATGAAGTTTTCACTTTAGATACTGAGATCTTCACGCTTTGTTTTCTGTCTTTAAGAATAGTTATATTATTCTAATCACATCTCACTCTCGTCCTCTGCCAACCATAGTGACCTACTGTCACCTCCGGCCCCTCTATCTAGAACGACTCCCCGCTTTCCTAATTACCACTTCTCTAGAAAGCCCTCCGCGTTCCCACGAGGCGTCCTTCATCAGTACATTGTACGCTATGCCCTCTCCTACGCCTCGAGTCGTGCGCCCAGTGAACCTACGCCTGACAATTATTCTTCCTGCAACGTCTTCTCCAACTACCTTAACAATAAATTTATTTACCCATCTCTTCTTCGGGAAGACCATTTGTCCCTTCTCCAGCTATTCATCAGCAAGACCAATGTGTAACCTCTACCACTACTATCTACCTATTTTATCTCTTGCTAGAGAAGTGTGATAGCATGAGGGTCAGGAAAGACTCTGACTAAAAGGCAAAACAATAATATGATTGTAATCTATGAGGAGAGAAAGACATGGTGGCTAACGCAATACTATATACACATAAAAGTGGTTCCTCACTGGTCCAAGCGTACATTGTAGCACGTGATTAGTGTCCTATGACATTACTTTCCTCCCCCGGTTTCATTTATTTGTTTTTCTTTTTCGCATAGTTCGATTTCTTAATGTTCGACCTGTAAACATCCCTAACTGAAGACCAACTTTGTCGCCATCCCCGTACTGCTTGACAAATTCTTTGTAGGCATCTGTTAACTTAAGATTTTGTCGAGGCTCCCATGTGGGTTCAGCAAACCCTTTCCAGAATACCAGGACTTTGCGACGCCCATTGATTGTTTCAGCGCGAACTATTTTCTCAACAGCATACAACGGATGTTTTCCATCAACTAACGGGGGCGGCTGTGTGTCATCGACTTTTTGTGAAGGCAGTGGATCATTTGGGTCATGCCTTAATAAGTCTACAAAAAATCGATTATGTATGCCTGTTGGTACATCTAGTTGATACACATCAGGTGCAATTTCTTTTTGTATTCTGTATTTTGCTTGAGTCCATGAGAGTTTCTTTTTTTGTTGCGGGGTTTCGACGTTTTTAAGGTTTAGCCAGACGGTATCGCCCGGTTTGAAACGTTCCGCTGGTCTCCTATGATGGTTGGCTGATTCTTCCATTAATTGCTGTGCTGTTGTCATAGCTGCCTGTGCCATGCTTTGACCCTGTATTATTCGGTCTACGAATGCTCGCGCGCGGGCTTGCGGTGATTTTGTTGCTCGTGAATTAGTATGTGTTTGTTGTATTGGTTCAGCATCATAGCCGTGAGTAACAAAAAAATGGGCTAGTGCCAATAACTGTCGATTTTCTATTATTGAGTGCTAACATGGCAGTTGGGAGTAGTTTAGACCAGTCTATCTGCGAGTAGCTAATAAATGCTCGGAGGTAGTTTAACACTTCTTGGTTCATCCTTTCTGTACTACCATCGGTCTGCGGATGGTAAGCGGTCGACAATCTTTGGTTAATACCTGTCATTTTGCATAAAGAAGTCCAGAAATGACCCACCCAATTTGCCCCTCTGTCTGATGTTATAAATTTAGGAAACCCATGAAAACGATAATGACAAGTTAGGAAGCGTTCTGCGCAAGCTTCAGCTTCCATCGAATTCATTGCTTCTAGGGTGCAGCTCTTGAGTAAACGGTCAGTGATAACCATAAGATATTTGGGGTCGTCTTCTTTTTGCGCAGGCAAGTCTGTCATGAAATCTACCGACAACTCACTATGAAAGCGTTCAGGTACAGGGAGTGGTCTGAGTAATCCTTGCGGGCATTGACGCCACGCTTTAGATCGACTACAGATCGAGCAGTTTCGCGTGAATCTGCGAATGTCTAAATATTGTTGAGGCCAAAAAAATGCTCGAGACACTATGTGAAGGGTACCGTCTCTTCCGGGGTGTCCAGTAATACTTGAGTCATGGGAACGTTGTATGATCGTTGTTCTCAGTGGCTCCCAATTTGGAACCCATAGCGCACCTCGTTGTGTTAACGCGCCTCTGTCATCTAGGCTACAATCTGTCATTTGAACCCCTAATTTAAGGTCTATAGGTAAAGTAGACTGGCCTGCAGCGACTGATGCATGAATACTGTGAAAAGCTTGGTCTTTTTCTAGAGCTTCGTCCCACAAAGAAGCAATTTCCTTATCTTCAAATAATTTTTTGCCGCTGGGCATGATATTCTGGTCAGTTTCAATATGTTTCAAGGTCATATCCGGAAAGTCTACAATGTTTATTGTATTTAAGATGAATTCTTCTGGTGAAGACGTGCTTAAATTATTTTTGAACAACTGGATATTGCGGCCTTGTAACCGCTCGTCCTACGTATCCCGCGGGGCTTCTTGTGCCCGCCGCGAAAGAAAGTCTGGTTTACCGGACTGGGAGCCAGGCCGGAATACAATTTTGAAGTTAAACCTTGCCAAGGTCTCGGCCCATCTCACTTGACGTTCGCTAAGTTGTCTTGAAGTTGTGAAATATCGTAAATTTTGATGGTCTGAGATAACGGTAAAAGGATTTTCAACGCTTCGAAGCTCACCATCAAAATGGCGCATTGTTGTTATAATAGCGAGCAGTTCTTTATCATGAATGTTATAGTTTGATTCTGCTGGAGTCAATTTACGTGAAAAGTAACCTACTGGTCTTAGACGATTTTTTTCGTCAATTTGAGAAAGAACCCCACCGATAGCATAGCCAGAGGCATCTGCTTCCAAATAGGTTTCTTTCTCGGCTGAAAAAAGCGCTAATAATGGTGCTGAGGATAGCATAGACTTAAGCTTTTCGAATGCATCTTTTTCTTTCGTGTCCCAGCTCCAGCGGGTTTGTTTCGATGTGAGACTGATCAATGGCTGGGCAATGGCCGAAAATTTTGGAATAAACTCTCGGTATAAATTTGCGAAACCGAGAAAAGAGCGGGTTTCAGAAACTGTCGTTGGTTCCTCCCAGTTTTTGATGGCTTCTATTTTGGCTGGATCAACTGTAACACCCTCGCCAGCCTTGATTACGAACCCAAGATATTTGACTTCAGACGTGGCAAAGGTACATTTGTTGATGTCTAACCGTAAGCCAGATTCTTCGAGTCGTCTGATAACTTCTTCAACCTTTTTATAATGGTTGGATAAATCACCATCAGAATAGATGATAACATCATCCATATAGGCTGAACAGTATTCGTCCAAAATATCTTGTAACACAGCATTTATGTAACGTTGAAAAGTAGCTGGTCCGCCGCATAATCCAAATGGCATGACAAGCCACTCGTATTGTCCATACCTTGTTCGAAACGCTGTTTTCCATTCATCGCCAGGTCGAATACGTAGGCGATGGAATGCAGTACAGACGTCAAGTTTTGTGAAGTATTGGGCTTTGGAGAGTTGCTGAAGTGTTTCTTTGATGAGCGGCAACGGGTATCTGTCCCTTTTTGTTATCGAATTGAGGCCACGATAATCAACACAGAATCGAAGACCTCCGCCCGGTTTTTTTGCGAATAGTACCGGTGCATTTGCAGGAGAATTGCTGGCGCGAATCCATCCTTTACGTAAGTAATCTGTAAGAGTTTTACGGAGAACGAGGAGCTCATCTCGTGACATGCCATAAAGTGGACCTGAGGGGGGTTCCTTAGGTTTGCCTTCATCGTCTAGATCAAGGTTTATAGAATGGTCCCATCCTGGCTTAGATTCTGGGAGGATTCCATCTTCATCAGCTAGAAAGTTCTTTGCTAAATGTCGAAGCTGCTGAGGTAGTTGATTTGATATTTCTTCCACCGTTTGCTTGACCGCTGAGTTATCTAATTTTTTCAAGGCCTTGTTGATATCTGCTATAGTGATGGAGAATAAATGTAGATGTTTATTTGCTTTTCTTCCACGACGGATTTCCGCGGCAAATATTGAAGCTGTAACGTTTTTTGCTTGACGTAGTTGGTGCATAGAGCCTGATAACTCATCCCGTTCCATCCATCCAGACTCCTTGACTTTTATTGCGTTTGCACCACTTCCTAGAGTGAGAAACTTCTTACCTGCTTCATATGTTACATTGTTACGCTCGGCCCAACCTTTGCCGAGGATTATATTATATTGTAAGTTTGCTACTATGTAGCCAAATACTCTTTCAGCTCTACCGTCAATGTCAAGTGTAGCCCAAGTCATTTCGGTAATGGGAATTTGAGGTCCATCTTTGGCGAGCTTTAGAGATCTGTGGGTGACTGGAAGGCGTGGTAAGTGTGCCTGGTCTGCAAAACTACGATCAAAAACTGCGTAGGGTAGGCATCCTGTGTCAAAGAGTGCGGTGGAATAACAAGTAGAATTTATTAAAATATCAATTAAAAATGGACTACTATTCAACCTTTCAACAGCCTCCCTAATTTCGCTAGCAGGTGGTATTTGATCTAGTAGTTCTCCAAACACACCAACATTCCCCTGAACACGACTTCGTACAGGGGCTGCTAGTTTTCCGACTCGCTTATTGATGCAGAAGCTATCCTTAGATTGGACATTTCTGAGCGAAAACCTTTAAACTTGCATTCTCTAAAACGGTGCGATGGAAATACATTGCATCGAATACATCGACCTGATTTGAGACGCTGATGGCGTTCTTCCTCGGAACAATGAGGGGCATTTGGACGTTTATCTAGTGGCCGAGCCTGTCCAAACCCTTTGGAATTGTTTCCATTATTTATAGCTGATATAACTGTAGAAACAATAGAAATAATGTCAGTCCCTGACATTTTTATATCTCCCTCACGGTCACGTATTGGAGAGTTTACGCTGGGTTTTGGTGATTGTGATTGTAATTGTGTTTCTGTTTGGTTGACTATTTGCTTCCGTAGTTGCTCTTGAATGTTTAGAGGAAGGTCTCCGATCGCATTTTCGGTGTAGGTTTCTCCAGTGTCATCTACACTCTTAGCCTGAAATTCTGGCAAGGATTCCCAATTAGTTGCTAAAGTCGATAGTTGTTCGACGTATTTTTCATAGTTCAGCTTTTCTAGATCTGTCTGGTTTGCTGCAGCCCGGCGTAGATACGGAGCAATGGCCTCAGATAGGGTGTGGATTCGAGAAACTCCAATAGGAGCAAGTTCACCTGAATTGCTGAGATAACCTTCGAAAGTGTGAAGGAACTTTGCGAAAGGTTGCGCGTTTCCTTGTCTCACAGAGTAAAGGAGGCGTCGATTTCGAGCTTCACGGTCCCTATCAACGAAGTGCCGGTCGAATTCGTCGAGAAGTGAACTTGAGTAAAATTCTTTAGCTTTAACTTGTTTCTCAAAGAAAGGCCCCACTCGGCTTCTGTGCTCCGCTGGTAACGTCTGCATAAGTGCAAGGCAGACGCCTCTTTCACCACCAAAACCCTTGATGATTGCTGGGTCCTCCGCTGCTACTCGCCACATGACTGAGCATAAAGAATATTGATCAGGTGTTCCATCCCAAGTTGTGAACTTGTGCTGTACTGCGTCGGTTTGGTTTGTCATTGTGGCTTTAATATTTCTGGTTTCGTGTTTAGTTGTTGCGATTTTTGATTCAGGCGTCTGTGGCTCTAGTTCCAGGGCAGGTCTGTGAGACTCTGTATTTGCACTTGAGGCGTCGATTTCTATCGCAGAAATTTCACGGAGAATACCTTCAAGGTTAAAATTGTCGTCACTACTCATATAATTGCGAGACGTCGCTGATTACAAGTGGTTTAGACTAAAATGGAGATTACAATCAATGTGATAGCATGAGGGTCAGGAAAGACTCTGACTAAAAGGCAAAACAATAATATGATTGTAATCTATGAGGAGAGAAAGACATGGTGGCTAACGCAATACTATATACACATAAAAGTGGTTCCTCACTGGTCCAAGCGTACATTGTAGCACGTGATTAGTGTCCTATGACAAGAAGACCAGTCACCCCTTCGACCCATTCTTCACCTCTATCTACCACCTAGATCTTCACTAGACCATATACGCACCCTGTGGAACACTGTCTTAACCTCGTCCTTGAGACAGTCACATTCATATAACGTTTCATTGATATATTTGATCATCTGTGACCCCGACACTATTTTGCTGGCTAAGAATCTCGAGTGCACGGAGCAATTCCACGATAAAATGTTTATAGTTTCTATTCCATTCAGGAGCGGCCAGCTACAGCGCTTCATGACTACTAAAGCTATTCTAGATTCCTTGGATTTACATGTGCTCTGCTAGTACTTCAGTACCCTACGAAGATTTACCTACTGGCCTACGCCTATGAAACAAGGATGGGCCCTGTAGTCAAACACAACCTAGCTAGAACCCAGCTAGGCCTAGCCCGTAACATCATGTGTATGTTTTTTAAAGCCATTTAATGTGTATGCATCTATGTGGCTATGTAACATGACCGGTGCTATTTATACATATTGGATGACTGTTGTGGTTAGGAGCTGTGAGGTGTATGGTGTATGGCAATTATGACTCTGCTGCCTGTTGGTGGAGTGGCACGAGCTCATGTGCACTGGTGAGTCACAGAGATGGCACGATGGATATTGAGTGCGTATCACTGTGGCCAATGAGTGTCAGTAGGCATCAAATGTGAACTCTCACCGATGATAAATAAATTAATAGCTTATCCATCCTGATTTGGCGCCTTGAGGCCCATGCTGGTTTCATCGGGAGATATTTTAAGTGGGATGACTCGATTTGAAATTTAGAACACTCACAGTCAGATTTGATTTGCAGATACTACTCGATGTTAACCCTTACGCCGTACAACCTCTTCCGTGCATACCCACCGCAGGGAAAACCGTGAAAAATCTGTGGCTATCCGAGTGTGCTTTCATCATCTCACAAGTACAATATCAGCGCGAGAGAATGGTGTGTGGGTCTTACTGGATTCGAACAAGTAGACGTCTGTCTCGAGTAGGATATCTGTCTAAGCTAGCACTTCAGGCTACCTATTACTCATTCCAATCCCTTTACCACACACGAGATCGCGTTGGAAACCAAGACAGATTGGAGAGCCAACACATCCAAAACACCCTGTGACTCCATTTCTAAGATACCGTGTGTGAACATGGCCATGGACAGATTTTAAGTGCGCCATAATGTCTGTTATTTATCTAAATTCCTTCTGATATTTGAGTAAGAGATTTGTCACTTATATTGAGAGTAGATCTATACAGTAATTTCAAACTTCATTATTTGTGCCGATGGATTGGTGTTGTGATTGATGACATAACCACCCCTGCATCTGGTTATTGTGGATCATAGAGATGTAGAATCTAATGGTTAAAACAGAACAGACCAGAGTCGGATAGAATAGAACAGGATGGAATAGAATGTGATGACTCAGAGCTGAATGGAACTCAGCGACTGGGGATATGGAAAGCCATAGAATGTGGTATATGTATGTAAAATTAGTGATTCTCTAAACTTGAATGAAAGTAAGCAAGTCTACTAATTCATTACAATCTACCTCTACCTTCAAGCCTCAGTGAACGTGCAGTTATTTACCGGTAACTATTCCACCTCCCATAACCTTGCATTCATAACAATGGGAGGTCGAGGGGTTAGAGTGCAGCCTGTTGGAAATGGAGACACGGAGTATTGTGGACGTATGGGCCCTCCATTTCGTCGAGGTTGCCGACACGATTTCGTGTGTATTCAAGAGGTTGAAATAGGTAATATGGTAGCGCTTCAGGCTAACTATTGGAGATATGAGCGGCTGCATGGTATGGGCACAAGGAGGTTATTGGGGGTTTTTCTATGCCTAGATGGGGCCACACTCGTTTATGCTGTGGCTTGGGCTCTGTGTTGCTTACACTTATACTTGTAGCGCACACTTCCCACACTTTTAGCTGTAATCCGAACATGAAACTCTTTTAGTCAACTTCTACTTCCGTTCCATGAATATTGCGCCCATTACATTGCGCAATATTTCCAACTCAACCTGCTTCTAAGTTTCCGAATCCTCTCTTAGAATGTGTCAGGCAAATGAATGCCAGTAATGAGATCAATCCTATTCCCCTACATCTCGATGAGTCGCCACAAAGCCTATTTTCCGCACAATCATTCACTATCAACAGCGAGTGGGACTTTGCAATTTCAGTTCACAGAAAGGTGTAATAAGAAGTAGTTAACATGGGTTAAATTAGCATTTCAAATGCCTCGTAACTCTCATATTTCAAACATGGTTGATTGAGCTTGCCAAGCCACACTCTGGCCAAAAAAGAGTGTATATTAACTGCATCCTGAAATCACCAACCAGCTATTTTTATTCTGTACTTCATTTTTATCAATCTTCAATCTTCAAACTTCAGCTTTTTATAGCCCTTAAATTCGCAAGGAATACAAGTACTGAACATTCTACAATGAAGTTTTCCATCATCAGCGGCGCTTCCACGCTCTTCTGCATCTTAGCGCCATTGAAAGCTTTTGTAATAGCGCCAGTGCGAGCTCTATTACCAAATCTATTAGCAGCGCCTGACCCGAACCGAGAATTCATTTTTCAGTGCCCAGATGGGAAAAGATTCACAAAATTTGAACTCATGCAAGTAATTCTGGAAGCCAGACACTTTATGAATATCAACACAGAAGACGATCAATATCCTCAACAATATAGTCATCTTGAGTACGACATTCCCGGAGAACTATGGTATAATCCTGTGGCAGGTAATAGCAGAATCGATGATATTTAGTTGCTTTACAAGTATTTTCATACTAACCAATGACTACAAATATCTAGAGGGCCCACCTCCACATTATTTTGTTATATTCAACTTAGAAAATCAAATAGCGGGCTTAATGAGGCGCACTCTTGTTGAAAATGACATCGATATCTTAGAACCTTGTGATTTCATGCAAGTGATTGTTCCCCAACACATTCTCTTGATATGTATTGATATGGCTAACAATATTGTTAGATATTTGACTAGATGAATGATATCAGGCTCTTATATTTCTAGCATAACTGGGTAGCTCGAATGATATGTTAGACACAGAAAGTCCACTGAATCAAATAGCATCAAAGTCCGTACTGGATCTACAACTAGAAGGGCTCAGGGTCTGTTGAAAAATGGAAAAGTATAACAATGAGAGCTCCACTCTTTTCTGGCCTTGATGCTTGTATCCAACTCAAACCATTTCCAGGAGAGATGATCTTCGCCTCGATTCCCAGAATAACAGGTTTTGGAGATCAAATTATGTCAAGTTGGAGCTTTGATCATCCCGAGCTCCATGTCCTGGGTGAAAAAGTAAAGCTCAATACAATTACAAGGAGAAGATACGTCATCCCCATACCCAATGCTTCTCATCACTAAATTCAATAGGCCCGAATTTATAAACCGTTCGACATTGTGCAGTTTCAAATAAGTTTGTAGACCCTTTTTCCCTATGTAGAAGCATGAATATATTATTCAGATATAGCTTATCCAATTTTACTAGATTTAAATGATTATACCACTGTCAATTTTATAGACTTTCAAACTTCTTAAACTTCTGCAACTGTACTAGTTGATCATCTCACACATTAACTCATTATATTCTCCGTTACTATTGACAAAGATATATTCACGAGATTGCTTGATGATATATTAGCATTGACTTTATCAAGGGAATATCCATCCTTCAGTCATTGAGGCTGTAGAGTGGATCAATATTTGTTCTCTAATATTTTAAACGTCTAGTTGAAGTTGGCTGGGGCCCAAGTCTCGCCAGATACACCAGACTGGGTACATGATTTACTGCTCTGGTTTGCTGAGGGCGGCTCCTTCTCAAACAAAAAGTGAGGTCAAAAGTAAACTAAGGAGCTCATCAAGCCTTTGAGCAGCCTCTCAATATTCTTTCTTGGGAGAAATCTGATATTACTACGTTGATTACCACCATTTTTTATGGCAATTCTTTATGCCCGTCATTACATACCTCGTATTTACAGGAGCGCTGACTAAACTTTCTTAAAATTTGTATGGGTTAGTTCAGACAGTTTAACTAGATCATTCCGCACCCATGAGTGGAAATTTTGGGTAGATTTCTGTGAAATTTGTGATTTCTGTAGCCATTTGATGATTTTGCCGAGCCTGAGAAAGTGGTGCTTGCATATTAGTAGACTCTGGGTGCTTTAGGAAGTCTCAAAATTAGCAGTCAGCATTGTAAAGTGTAGCTGGTAGTCCTGTGTTCACTGCAATTGCAGTAAATAATTATGTTTGCATGGCTAAAACTTTCATGGCAGTCGGCAAAGTCACCATGTCCTGAGTGTGCAGCAAGAATATAGGCAATGAGGAGCCTGGGTAGGAACAGCTCTTCTGGTCACTTTTCTCAAATATTGATCCGAATATGTTTGTTAGTCTGAAGGGATTGTGTTTTCCAATACTCCTTCCAAGCTACGATTCAAGCCTTCTTGGTCCAGCATTTGGTTATGATTTAGCGCTGTCTGAATGGATAATAAATATGTCTGTTTTAGATTTTACTTCTACCTAATTGTCAAATTAAATAACTGTTGGTCAAACATAATTATTCTTGCAACTGAACATAATGGAGTTGTGGTTGTGATTATTGATTACTTAAGATCATAATGGGTAAGGAATTTGGAGATCTTACATACCCTGTATTAATAGTTCCATATTAGTGTATAGTGAGAGTTAGGTCGTAGCACTAGGAGAGAGTGCTGGGAGCAGTTGTATTACACGTTCAGCATTGTTTACCTAATACTTTATCAAATCTGCTTCCAGTTGTCCTATATCAATTGTCTGAAAGAATCATATTCTACCTTGTTACTTTTGAAATTGGCGCTACTTGGCAATAAAGAGGCACATTAATGCGGAACATAATAACGTTCGAATATTACTAGCCACAATTATGGCAACTCATACATTGACCAGCCTCCCAATTATCTAGCATAAACAGATGAATCATGTCCTTCGCTTAGCTGCAGTAATTAGTTTAAATAGCGCTCTGATACTAAGTGGATTTGCTGCACTTCATTGGGGAGGCATTCCACCAGCCCGGATCCTCTTAGAATGCAACCAACTAAGACTTTCTGCAAGGTTGCAATCCCTCGATGATCCTAGTACCCTACGTATTTGTGCAAGGATGTGCCCAAATGAGGGAACAATTAAATACAAGAGGAGGAAAATGCTATCTTTGCAACCCAATACCCAGATGTCCTGCATCTACCAGGCCTACTGCCAACTATCTCAAGCAGAGGATGCCGAATCACTTCCTAGGCCAGCATATTACAGAAATCCTGGATCAAAGTTGGAAGGAGAGGAGGATTATCAAAAATGGATGAGGACAGTCCCTCCATCTGAGATTTGTGCTTATTCAGACTGGTCCTCAGAAGGTCACGGTTGATCAGCATGGGGATATGTGCTCCAAAGAGGAGAAATTATCTTCAAGAAGGAACGGAGGCTGCTTCACAGATGCGAAACTTGTTGTAATTAAGGGAGTAACATGACTGCATTACAATAAACTGTTCACATTAGAATAATGTGCACATGCGCCATGGGATATGATTGACCTAAATTATCACTCATTGGTATGACATAGTATTTTCCAATAGATTCCTAACGGTATCTATTGGAACTAGGATCTCTCACATCCTTCCTTTCTCGGTTAGACAAGGACAGATGTTTGAACATCCACTAGTGTGCAGAACCCCCTTATTCATATATAGAAGGTCCTGTCACGTAGATAAATTAAGCAATTCATTAAATAGGAGATTCAAACAATCTCCATATTATTTACACACTTGAGAATATTAGGGAATATCCTCAAGCTCGTCCATTGATCCAAGTCCTTAGAGTATAACTCACGAACTTTACTTCTCTTAAAGCCATAGCTACTTCCTTCCATACCTTGATCCTAACAGTATGTGTCAGAGCAGCATGTGGACAGCAGGCGGAGACATGGTTCAAGAGATGGTATTCAGGCTAAATGGCGCCATCCTACATTATGCATGAGATAGGTGAAAAACTGCTCGGCCAAAAGGCCAGACCAGAATCATAGAACACTAGAGACCGGTTATCTCCACATATATAGATTATACAGAAGGAAATCCTGACAGTATGTCATTCCAGCTCAGCATAGCCTTTCAATAAAACTTGTGACACCCAGATTGTCAGGGCAATAGGCCCGCTGCAAGCTGCTTTCATTGCAAGACAAGGGTGTGGATTCCAATTGATAGAAACCCGACCGTGCACATTGTGCGCTGTTGATTGGCTCACGTGTTGCAGGGTGATATTTAAATAAATTGGCAATCCTGAATTATGGAATCAATTCACGTATTATTAATCTCAAGCTTTACTCACGTTATATTGTTGATTAGTCAGAGCTACAAGACACCTGCGTGAAATAATTGTGATCATAAACTGATCAACCAGAAGTCACAAGGGGAGGAAAAGATAACCGCACTACTTGACAACCAAGCAGCTGCTAGAGCACTGCAGACTAAAAATTCGTCCTCTACTTGCTGCTTAATTTGCATCTTTCATGATGTTGTGCAAAGATCCAATGCAGAAATCAGATGGTTCCCAGGACACTCAAACATAGTGGGGAACATTGAGGTAGACAAAGATGCTCGAGCCGCACCAAGATTACTTCTGGATAGCTAGAAACAACCCAGCTATATCAGTCTTGCTTACCTTCGACATCCTGTGGATCTAAAGTAGGTGCCCTTCATATATCCAGGCACCTACTGCACAGACCACATCGAGCTGTAATTTAAGACTATTTATTAAATTTGGGAGGACTTCTGTCGCAGTATGACTGTATAGAAGACGATGGAATTAGCACAGTGGATTGAGGTCAGATAGAATCAGATATTCGAGTTAACTAAAAGTATACTAAGATCGAGACAGCCAGACTCCTAAGTACAAATTTTCCTCCACGCGACTGATCTGCATGAATAGCGTAATTGACGCGACTCATGTGTTTGACTCTGCCTGACTCGGATTGCCCCTGTAGCAGCTAGACACACCTTGTCATTTAACACTCCCCCTCAAAGGTTGTCCTGACTCTAGTCTCCTATCAATTGTTGTTTAGTAGATACTATCACGGGGACTTGTGTACAGTTAATACCAAGCTGTTCAATGAATTTCTGGAACTTCACTCTTGCCAACGGTTTGGTCATGCCGTCTGCTACCATATCATCAGTAGGAATGTAATCAACTGCCAACCTCCCCTTTCCGGCGAGATCACGAATAAAGTGATAGCAAATATCGATATGTTTTGACCTTTCGTTCAGATATGCGTTTTCAATTAGCGCAATTGATCCTTGGTTGTCTCCGAGCATTTGGACTAGTGCAGGGTTTTTCCCAATATACTTTGGTAGTCCGAGGTCTCGAAATATTTGAGCAATCCATTGTCCATGTTTTGCACACATTGATTGAGCAATATACTCAGCTTCACAGCTTGATGTTGATACCGAGCGCTGCTTTTTACTGGACCAAGATATTGGACCACCATAGAACATGGTGACGCTTCCTGAGGTACTTTTACGGTCATTTTTATCACTTGCCCAGTCGGCATCCGAATAGACCTTAAAGCTACTGTATTTTCCTCCGAGACCGTAACGGATCCGAAATTTTATTGTCGACTTCAAGTATCGGAAAACTGTTTTGAGTGCATATCCATGATGTTCTGCGGGATCACTCATGAATTGACTGAGTTTTCCAACTGCAAAAGCAATATCCGGCCTCGTGACGGTTGTGGCATACATAAGGCATCCAATTGCTTGCTGGTATTCTGTAACGTCGATTCTTTTGTCATCACTTGTGGCGGGCCGTAAGTGTTCATATCCAGTGAGTGGCACTGTTTTTGGCTTGTGAGCACCTTTTCTGAATCCAAACTTTTCCAACACGTTTTGAATGTATTGTTCTTGGTCAAGATATAGGGTCCGGTTCTTTCTATCTCGCATGACCCTAGCTCCAAGTATCTTTTCTATCTCCCCCAGATTCTTGGCGCTGAATCTTGTCGATAACTTTTTATAGAACTGATCCAAATGTTTTTGAGACTTAGCCGATGCCACAATGTCATCAACATAAACCAATAGACTTGTACCATTGTCGTGAGTAAACAAGCACGGATCGGCAAGGCTTTGTGTGAATCCCCATGTCAGTAACGAATCTTTGATCAGACAGTTCCAGTCTCTTGCAGCTTGTTTTAGCCCATATAAACTTCGAAGTGCTTTCCAGACGTAGCCTCTTTTAATTGAAATCCCTTTAGGTGGCTGAAGAAAAATGTCCTCTTTAAGATGAGATTCTGTAAACGCATTCTTGATATCATAATGGAAACATTCTAAGTCTTCAGCAGCAGTGACGGCAAGAAATAATCGAAGTGTGTCCATTCTTACTGTTGGAGCAAATGTTTGATTATAGTCAAGACCATGAATCTGACTGAATCCACGCGCTACCAGTCGGGCTTTAAAACGTTCAATTGAGCCGTCGGTATGAGTCTTGATTGTGTATACCCATTTGCAGGATACAAGATTTACGTCTTTTGGTGGTATGACTTCCACAAATGTATTATTTTTTCTGAGTGACACCATTTCTTCATTCATTGCCTTTTTCCATTCTTCTGAGTAGGTTGGGTCTTTCGTTGCTTCTGCAAAGCTAGAGGGAATTTTTATACCCGCAATTACCTCGGCTGGAAGTGCAGATTCTACATCTTTATCATGTAGCTGATGCAATAGTGTACTGTTCGTTAGATCATTTCTTCGACTTTGAATCAATTGTGCAATGAATACCTTGACACGTTTGGAATCTCGAAGCGACTCAGTTTCTTGCTGAGAGGTACGTTTCTGAGCGGTGGAGCGTGTAAAGTATCTGTGCCTTTGCAGTGGGAATAAATGTTTTGGGGTCGAAAAATTGTGCTCAAGATTAGTGTTAGCTAATGAGGTATCTACGTTTGAATTCTTTGTCTGAGAATTCAATGACAATGTTTCTGTTGAATGATTAGCATCAACTGGATATTCTTCCTCTAATTCATCTGAATCATTGTCCATAGCAAGTTTCTCAACATCAATTTTTTCTGCTTCGCCATCACTCATGTTTTCTTCGTCGTCTTGTGAAATTATCTCCTCGTAAGGTTGACGATTTGTATCTTGGTGTTCACAATTTCCATTTATCTCATATCTCTCATATACTTCTCCTGAATCAGAGTCCGTATCGATGTCTGTTTCTGAAGCCAAGTTATCACTTTCAGGTTCTTTTTCCAGATCGATATCAGGCGCGCTCAGATTTTCTAAGTGCTGATCGTTGATTAAGGTCTTCTCTAAGTCTTGACGAACGTTTTCACTGCTGCGAGCTGCTTTTTGGAGGGTGGGCTGAATCATTGTGGGGAGTTCACTACTGCCCACTATACTTACATGTTCTCGACTGGCATCTCCTTTATTATGAGCTGGACGTGTATCAGTGAGTGTGATGGCTTCTGAGTTAAAGTTATGCTCCTCAGTTTCTTTTGGTTTATCCTTCTCTGTACTAGCTTGAGGAAGACTCAACTTTTGTTCAATCTGCACATTTCTTGGTCTACCTCTTGGTCTTCTATCCATGGTCACATTCGGTGTTCCTTGAGGCCCGATCTTTGCATTTTGATCTTTAGATCAACTGTTCCTCCTTTCTCGTTCTCGTTAATCACTACACGACTTGATAAAATAGTGTATCCTCGTTCCGGTGAATAAACCTTCAAGTGTTTTGTTGTATTCTCAGAATATCCTACGAATACGCCTACTCTCGCTGGGTTAACAAGTTTATCTTGTCTTTCATGAGCAGGCAGTGTCTTTTTATCTACATAGTAGAAACATTTACTCCCCCATTTCCGTATATGATCAATTGAAGGGGTTTCACCCGTAAAGGCTTTGATTGGACTGGTTTTCATATTCGAAATTATTGGGCCAGAGTCAGTTCGGTTGCGTATGTAGCAGTCAGTTTCTGCTGCTTCATCCCAGAACTCAATTGGAAGCTGGGCTTCTTCTAGCATTGCCCTCATATCGAACTCAACAGTTTGGATCGAACGTTCTGCAGGGCCGTTCTGATGCGAAGAGGCAATAGTGGTTGATTGTGCAAGAACTCCATCTTCTATTTTCCAATCGTGGATGGCTTTGAGGAGTTCGGGTGCGTTGTCTGATCTTGCACATTTAACTTTCTTGCCCGATTGATGTTCAGTTACTGTTTTCCAGGTTTTTAATGCCTCATATGCATCACTTTTGGTCTTTATTGGAATCACCCAATTCATTCTGCTGCAAATGTCAATGATGAGGAGGAACCATCTGTTGCCTCTGATACTTGTTGGGAATGGGCCTGCGACATCAAATTGAACTTGTCCCAGTATTTCATTGATCCAAGGGCTTAGGACCTTTGGGATCCTGTTTTTCATCTTAGTAAGTGCACATACCTCACAGACATCGAGATCTCGTGGAATCTTGATCTGCTTTTTGAGTGTAGTAACCAGATGTAAGTTTCGAATTTTTTCAGGTCCTAAGTGAGCAAAGCGACGGTGGTACTTGAGGTATCTTTCCCTTTCGTTTTTCCGGATAGTTTCTTGATGTGAGTTTTGACTCGGGCTCACATATGAAGTGTTATTATTTGACCTGTCGTTTTCCACAGAATTAAACGCAGTCTCTTCATATCCTTCAGCGATATGCGTCACAGTATAGAGTCCTTGATTCATTCTAGCTTCAATGATAACTTTATTGCCTAGCTTAAGGAACAATTCATTTTGATTACCCGCAAAGTTCAAACCTGCTTGACACAGCCTTCTCACTGATAGAAGATTAACTCCCAGATTTGGAACAAATAAAACATCGGAAAGAAGCATTGAAGATCCGTCTTTACACCTCATTTGAACATCGCCAGAAAATTCAGACTTTAATTCGCCCCCTCCAACCTTTACTCTTTTGGGAACAATTGGTATAAGTTTCCTAAATAGAAGAGGTTGGTCAGACATGTGAGACGTGGCGCCAGTATCGACGGGCCAATCAGATGGAGTAGCCTTACATATTTCTTCCTTTGACAGGTGACATTCTTCGCAATCTTCATTTTCTGAAGCTAATGTTTCAGCAGAGAAGGCATTGTGATATCTGGACTGCTTTTGTGCTGATCGAGAAGTTTTGGGTTTATCTTTATCTTACAGGCGTGGTTTAGTTGATTCCTGCACTTTCTTCTTCCTGTCGTGCTCTTTCAAAAGTCTCGCAGCTGTTTCTAACCTAGGACATCGAGCGACAGTGTGTGACCGTTTACATAAATAGCACCTATAAGCAGGGCTATCAGAATCAGAGTTTTGATTTTGTCGCATTTTCTGTGGAAACTTAGACAACTTTTGCCTAGCAACTAGGGCTTTTTCATTCTGAAGTCGTAGATCTTCTTCGACTTCGTTCAAAATCTTCAGCTTATCCTCAACAGAAAGAGTAACCTGTATTCTGAATCCATCTGTTGTCGCCTTAAAGGCCGCTGGGAGTGTCTTTGTCAGAATTAAGAATAACGCCGCATCTGGATAAGCGTTCTTCATGATAGGATCTGCACTGATGAGTTTTCGGCGAAACTCTTTTAGCTTAGCCCAAGAATTGTCCAAGCCCATTTCTTGACGGAATTCAAACGTTGCAATTTTAGTTAGATACGTGTTTGCAGAATACTCGTTCGTTCTAAAATACTTGCCTTTGAGTGCGTTCCAGACTCTGAGTGCTGTCTCGTGCTCATCAATCAGATCAAAATCTTCTGCGCTGAGAGCCTGGAGTATGAGGAAAAGTGACGTTGCTTCAGCTTTCTCATACTTTTCAACTTTTGTTTCGTCCAAACTCGTACTCAGCACTTCAACTTTGATTGATCCTCCATCGATACCAGATGTCGAAGGTATTGTTTTACTTCGGTTTTGTTTCGTGGTCGCGTATTCTTCCAATGTTGTTTCAATAGTGAAAAATACTGACCTAGATTTAAGTTTTAGCTTCATTTCTCTGAACCAGCTCTCATAGTTATCCCTTGAGAGCGAGGGGATGCGGCCAAGGGCTTCATTATCCTCCATTCTTGTGAGGTTTAGTCCAAGGCGAAATTTCGATTCCTTGCTCGAATCGTAGACGATTGTAGATTCCTTTCTCGAATCTTAGACGATTGTAGATTCCTTTCTCGAATCTTAGGCTAAGCCGTCAAGGCTTTGGAGTCGATTTTGATTCTATTTATACCTGTGGCAAACCGGTGGTCATAACCTATTAAATTTGGGAGGACTTCTGTCGCAGTATGACTGTATAGAAGACGATGGAATTAGCACAGTGGATTGAGGTCAGATAGAATCAGATATTCGAGTTAACTAAAAGTATACTAAGATCGAGACAGCCAGACTCCTAAGTACAAATTTTCCTCCACGCGACTGATCTGCATGAATAGCGTAATTGACGCGACTCATGTGTTTGACTCTGCCTGACTCGGATTGCCCCTGTAGCAGCTAGACACACCTTGTCATTTAACACTATTTGATTTAGATTAGTTATTCTTTAATAATATATATATATTATCAATATTCTATCTTCAGAATCCACTGTATCAGAAATTTAATTGGTTGAAGACTTAGTTGCCTCTCGATACCTGGAATTCTGAAAATTAGGAAGACATAATCCTACGCACAAGCAACAACAAGAATTGGTTGACAAATGGTGGTCAACTGCTTGTCTAGCTTGATACCAAGACTTGGATCTGCAAATGCAACAACATAAACCCTCAGAACTATTGTTGCCACGGAGATTACTACACGATCTCATTGCTGCAATAACAGGGCATGGGGATTTTGCGGCGTATCACCATGGCTTCAAGCACGAAGATGTAAATCTAGTTTGTAGCTGTGGGCTAGAAAAGACATCCACCCACTTCACAAGCTATCAGAGATGCAATATTCTGACCCGTAAACTTAGAAAAGACTTGAGCTAAGATGCTTTTACTTGGCAACTCCTCGTACATAAAGGGTTAGAGAAGTTTAAAAATTTTGCATGGGTTACAGGCTGCTTTGGTAGGCTGGACGCATCCTAGTTCTGGGCTGAATGCAAGGACAAATACGCTGGCGGAGGAGAGCTCAGGATGAGGATTGCTGAATCAAAACCACTGTTTATTTCTTTTCATTTTCTTTACTACATTATTTATTTAACGAGCTCATGATTTATTAGCTCTAAAAAGGTCTGAGCTAGTAGGGCAAGTTTAGAGGTTAAATCTTGGTCAGCTCCACCAGTCCTACATCTAAATAGGCTGAAGGCTACAGCCTAGGACTTAAAGCTAAAATAAATAAATAAATTGATACTAAGTGTGTCAACAGTCTCTCAAGGATTTCAAAGGTGAAATTTTCAAAATAATTGGGGTCAGATCCCTGTATATATTTATTTGATAGGTTTGGTCTTCATGCAGGCCCATGTCTAGTTTGTCAACTAGTCAAAGATGCAAGGGGTACTATCCAATGATATTCCTTGAAAGTATAAATTATGGGGATGGTTTTCAACTCTAAAGGAAAAGTTAAATGGTCCTCATTTAAAATAAAAAATATCAATTGATATTCTCCAAAATCACGAGGTATGAAAATGGTAGAGAGGCAGCCTTAGGAATGTAAGATAGATTGGCTATGGAAGGAGAAATAGGAGTAACTACAGCAAGCTCTATATACATGAGGTGTGGGTGTTTGCTGAGTAATGCCAAGACTAGATTGGCATTCATGTCACGTGTAGGTGTTTCATGTTCAAGCACCTACACTGCCTTGCTCATTGCATGTTTGGAGCCCTGAGGGCGTAACTTCCAAAAATACACATCTATTTCAAAAATTATTGCTCTGTATTACAAAAGTCTACATCAAAGCCCTTAGTATGGCTCACAATTAAAATGAGAGCGTACTACACGTCTTGTGTAAGTCTGCTCAATCCCAATACTTTGTGTACCCACCATATACCTTTATCACCGCTGTTGTCACAGCCAGGGAAGTTCTCAAGTTGGCTTGAGATGCACAATCAATAGTTTACGATTCATCTAAAGAGAAAATATGTATGTACAAGAAGGGCTTATTTATACCTGCGCTCTCCTCCAATACGTGGCCCGCATCTAATCCTAAGAGCGGACAGATGTAGCTATGGGGAGTTTAGGTTTCTGCATTGGTATTAACTCCCGACGCTCGCCCTACCACTCGGCTACCTTTCAATCAGTTTTGCCATGTCCAAAACTATCCTCTCTGAGCTCATCTGAGTGCTGTTAACTTTCTCAATAGATGTTCCAGCACACAGTCCACCGCACAGTCCTCTAATCATGTCACTCCCCGTACTCGAGGCAATCCTCCCCGCAACTGTCCGAGTGTTTGCTAGTAGTCCGAGCTGTAGAGTGAGTTTTCCATTACCTGACGTTCCAGCGGGTGGAAAGGGTGCCTGCATTGGCCAATGCAGGCTACAGGGTTTACCGTTGGTTCACCAGCTGTTACAGCTGTACATCTTTTGTGCATGTTAACCAAGCTTAACGGAAGCTTCTTCCGAGCAATGCATCTGCTGTAACCTCTTTTTTTGAGTGCATTTGAAATTAAATGTTCGTTGCATCCCCAGGTGCTGAAAGGCCCCATTGCTAGTTCCAAATAGCACATCTGTCGATTTTCAAGAAAGTCCCAGACAAAAGGCTCAAACTCATCATCCTGTTCCACGCTCAATTTAGGTGAGCATCCTTTACGAGGTGTTGGATTCTCAGTCTCTCGAGCACACGCAAGTTGCACTTGCCTTATTGAGAAGCCAAGCTCGTCGGATTTATGTTGTAATTGTTGAAACTGGCGCTACTTGGAAATTAAGAGGCGCATTAATATGGAACGTAATAAGGTTCTATTATTACTAGCCACATTCATGACAACTCATACATTGAACAGCCTCCCAATTATCTAGCATAAACAAGTGAATTGTGTCCTTCACTTAGATGTAGTAATTAGTTTAAAAGCACTCTGATACTAAGTGGGTTTAATCAACAACTCTCCACTATAGTTTTCAGACTCTTCAATCTCTCAACTTGCTTCACTAGGTGATAATAAATACAAGCCTAACAGCTTACGCTTCTCTATGCAACTTCCATTTCAACAGTAATGTCAAGCCAAGTCTTCTTAATGCTCTTATTTCAACACATTGATTGCGAGTTAGCTGCTTGCGAGCTTTAGTTTCTGAAGCAGACTTTCCGAGAGAAATTGTTTGCTAGAATAAGGGATGAATTGATAGTGATGTTTAGAACCAGAGGCTATGTTGGTTAGGCAGTCAAGAGTGTTGTTGAAAACATGTTTCTCTAAGCAATTATTAGAATAAGACAATTGAACCATACTTCATGGCAAGCGGGGTAATGACAAGAGACAGTCTAAACTATTGCGAGCTAGCCCAACTGCTCCTGCAGGGCTAGTCCCTTGGACATCTCAGTTTCAACCTTAACATTTTGGAACCTAGAGACACTGTAATTGACAACTCCCCACTATAGTTTCCAGACTCTCCATTCTCCCAGCTTGTTGGAAATACAGTTTCCTGCTTTTCTTTATATTGACCAATGTGGTTGCATGCATCTTGCCTGAACTATATTTCTGAGTTCAGGCAGGAGCTCATACTTCTGATCCGATCAGACTCAATATTTAAGTCTGCTTGAATTCCATTCTTCCTGAATAAATCCAGTGATTAGTTTGTTCGTATTTTCTATTGCATGATGTCATAAACAAGGGCCTAAGGGACCTAAGGCTAGGTTATAGATGAACGAGCTAGGGCTGTTTAGGCAACATGGGATCTGCCCTTTTGATCATAAGCACTGACCACATTCCCATGTATATAAAGGAGACCATTCCTGCTCCAAATTCTCCCATTAGTTCACCATCTTCAATATAGCCTACAGTACAAGTTGAATAAAATTCTTTTTCCGACTCTTACATTTTTGTGAACCCATCTTCTAAGGATAAGTACCTTTTATTAACTCCAGTTAAATTGCCAGGTTTGGATAGTATCTAATAGAGTTGATAAATATCCCTAAGTTATCTGACTATAAACAGACAAAGTCACATCCCTTCAAGTCATATATTATATTATTTTATTGAAGTTGTGTCACTGCAACTTGCAAATTTTTTCTCGACTTTTTTATCTCATTAGTTTAGTTTAAACCTTCTAGTTTTGAAATTAATCTGAGTGTCTAATTTACTAGCTTTGACATATCTATCCCATTATTAATTTGGGGATATCTAGTTGTTATAACCTGTTCATTCTATTATTTAAGCTAGTGCTTGCTCTTTGTGTAGCTTTTTTTTTAGTTTATTAATTATGTCAAGTTTGATGGATGAAAATGATGAAGAATCTTAATACAAGTTCCTGGAGTCTATTAACCAATTACAGCAAAAATTGAAGCAGCAAGATGCAGAGATGAAAGAGTAGAGCAAACTTATGAATAACCTCAAACAACATGCAAAATCTACCACCAAGACCCTTCACCAGGTAAGGCAAGTTGGAACAATGCCAAACAGTTGCTATGAATCTACTTATTGGCAGATTTTCGAAGCTGTTAAGCTGCAGAGGTCGAGTCGATTTCGACAAAGACAAATTATCGAAGGTTCGAGATTACAAAGTTACTAAGGTCGAAGGTGCAAAGGTATGAATGAAAGTAATCGAGGCTCGAATTATCAAAGGTTACGAATTCATAAGTTCAGATTATCATGTTATCAAAACATCGAGTTCCCAATAAGCAAATTATACAATAAACATAAAAGAAACAAAATTGTTAGAACTGAAAAGCTAATTCAAATTTCCAGCCTGAGCAAATCCAAATCCCGTTACCTCAGACCCAACCGAATTAAGAAGATAGCCCTGTACCACCACATCCAGATTAAATCTAACAAATTCATAACAACAGTGCAAAAATAGAGCAACTTGAAGACATAAAAGAGAAGCTCCCACATATAGACAAGTTTAAAGGAGATAGAACAATGTGGGATGAATGTCATCTTGGAGCACAGCACAAATTATTAAGGGACAGTGAAGCACTTGGATCTCCCTTCAATCAGATCATGTACATTTACTCACAGCTTGATTCTGATGCTATAAAGATCGTTTATACTACAGCAAGAACCCTATCAGAAAATGGAGAAGGGAAAGGAATCGACTTCTTGGAATAGTTCATACTATATTTGGGGATCCCAATAAAAAGGTCTCAAGGAGCCGTGTTATCAGTTTTCCGTAGGGTACGAGTTTGGTACAAGTGGGTTACAGCTGTAGAGTATGGTGGTGATTCCTAAGAGTAGGAGGTATAAAGTCAGCGTTAGGTATAGGATTCACAGAAGAGGCAAAGGTAAAATAAGTAGGTGAGAAGGGCACAATAACTGCGGTCTTCTTTAGAGAAGAGATAAGTAAGTGAACAATAGGTATGAGTATAAACAGAAGACTTTTCGTGAAGAAGAATACTCCTTCACGCTGGGTAAATATGTACATCAGATAATAGGACAGCCCTAAGCTCTGTCTCGAACATAATTACTACGCAATCCCTGTGAAACGACCCTATGTTCCTGAGCCTGTCCTAATTGTTTGAGAACTTGATCTAACCCCGAGTTGTGTTTTAGAATGGAACTCTCCATGAGACACCATCCTAGTTTCCGCCATGTTTATCCATGAAAAAATGCTAGAGCTAAGAAAGAGCTCAATAGGATAAAGCAAAAAGAGGATGAACCTTTTCCACTGTTCTTAACAAAATTTGTAACAGTTTTAGCAAATGCTGGCTGGTCCTCATATTCTTACAGTCAAAAGATATTGCTACTCAAAAACGCTCTTACAAGAGAGCTCCAGCGCGCCCTACTTGGTCCATCTCCGAGAAATTCATGGGCAGAATTCATTTCATATGTCTGTACTCTCCATACTGATATGGAAGCCATGGATCAGCAAGTTTCAGAATTCTGCACTGCAGCTAGTCAAAGTACTAAGATGAAATGGAAACAACCTATCGCTACCTCCCTATGCAAACCTCAACAACATAGCACAACTTGGTCACAAAAGATGTTCTAGCCTATAGGAAAAAGAAAGAACTTTGTCTAAGGTGCGGTCATAGGGGACACATTCTGCACTATTGCAACTACCTAACATCAATCAAGACAGCTAAGGTAAATATATCAACTACAAGTCAAGAAGAAAAAAATGAAACTCATAGGATGGTCCAGCCTGAGAGAAGTATCATCAAAAGTCTCAGGGATGAGTATTTGACAGTGTTCCACGGGGTGCGTTATATAGCCTAGTGAAGATTATAAATGGGTCAAAGGGATGACAGGTCTTCTCTAGGAAGAGATGAGTGGGCAACTAGTTGCAGTAGTTGTTACACGTGGGTCTTGCTGATGAAGAGCTGGGCAATGGATATATGGTCTTCCTGAAGCAGAGACGGGTAAACAAATTTATTGTGAAGGATTAGTAAAGAAGACGTTGCGTGAGGAGTAAATCTCTCTCACGCCGAGCTCTTATCTACAAGAGTAGAAGCCTTTGCCAACCGGAATTAATCGTAATCAATTCTTGCCAATATCTTCGCATTAATGGCTGTGTTCTTGTCCTTCTCTTCATGACTCTCTTGCATATCCTTACATGACTTTTTACACGACTAATTGTATAGGGGAAGCTATTATTAAATTGATGGTTTTAATTAACTACCCCTTCATCTTATCACGAATTAATATTAGTATTAAAATTCTAATTACAGATCTGTGAAAAAAAGGGAAAAGAGAAGGAAAAAGTTGGGAAAGTCCTCCTTAATAGGGATAGTGTGTCTAAAAATATTGGAATCTTTTCAAACCAAATATAGACTACGAGCTTTTACACAACTGCTCTCATTGTCAGAAGCAGCATGTATAGCGGAGTTGAAACAAGAGTTAAGGCAAGGGTCAAGACAAGAGTGCCAGGCAAGAATTTAGGATCCTATATTATGCATGAAATAGGTGCATAAGCACTCAGCCAAAAGGCCAGACCAGAATTATAGAACACTAGATGGTGGTTATCCCCACATATATAGATTATACAGTAGGCATTCCCAACACTTATTGATGAATCTTATCAGCTGTGCACTCTCATTGACCCAGGATTATTAGCATATGCAACCATTAGCAAGAAACAGTTGCAGAAGCTCAAACCATCAAGATCTCTTTTACAGCCAAGAGCTATCACTGGGGTTCTAGATAATATTGCTGGGATCATTAACCGAGTAGCCTGCTTCAGCTTGGATATTGGAGGTCTAAAAATCGAGAAAGCCTGGGCTTGTGTAGTATCTAACCAGACAGAAGATATGATACTGGGAATGCCATGGCTGAAGTATTGTCATGCAGAGCTGGATTCCGTAAATTCTCTATTAAGATTCAAACAACACAGCTTAACACTCATTAGCAACAAAGCTCGAGAAAAAAGAGTCAAACAGCTTGGAGACTCTGTATTCACTGTCAATAAAATTATGGCTTCCACCTTTACATGACTTGCAAATAGAGCAAGAAATAATGAAAAAATACGAGTATTTGCAGCATCTCTATCTGACATTGAGAAAGCATTAAGACCAAAGACACAGCTCTCCCTAGAGGAAATTATCTCACAGTTACCTGATCCCTACAAGTCTTACGCACAGGTGTCAATCCCAAAGAAGCTGCAAGTCTACCAGTCCATAGGCCTAGAATTGACCATAAAATCCCTCTCGAGGAAGATGAAAATGGACAAGATAAACCTGTGCCTTGGGGTCCTCTCTATAACATGAGCCATTATGAGTTACTTGTGCTAAGAAAGGAACTCATCAGTCTACTTGATAAGGAATTCATTCAACAAAGTAAATATTCTGCTGCAGCGCTAGTTCTATTTGCGAGGAAGTCTAGAGGTGGTCTAAGATTTCGTGTGGACTACAGAGGGATAAATGCCATCACAAGGAAAGATAGATATCCACTTCCTCTTATCAAAGAGACATTTAATGCCCAAATCTGCAGAATGGTTGACAAAACTAGACGTTTCAGCCGCATTTCACAGAATAAGGATGGCCAAAGGCGAAGAGTGCATGACAGATTTCAGAGCAAGGAACGGTTTATTCGAGTGGAAAATTTGCTCCTTTGGACTTACTGGATCACCTGCAACTTTCCAAAGATACATCAACTGGGTTCTTAGGGAGTACTTGGATGACTTTTGCTCAGCATATGTTGATGATATTCTTATCTTCACATCCAGAACAATAACAGACCTTTGGGAAAAGTTTGCCAAGGTATTATCAAGCTTGCTAGAAAATGGGTTACATTTAGATATCTCAAAGTGCGAGTTTGAAACTAAGAAGACCAAGTACCTAGGATAAATTTTTGATGTTGGATCTGGAATTAGGATGGACCTAGCTAAAGTAGAAGCAATAACTGAATGGAAGTCAACTACAAATCTTAAATCAGTAAGATCATTCCTAGGATTTGCCAACTATTATAGGCTTTTCGTTAAAGATTTTGCCAAACTAATAAGGCCCCTGAAAAATCTGACCAGGAAAGATCAAAAGTTTGAATGGAATAGCGAGCTGAGAGGGCTTAGTAAGCCTTTAACTATTCTCACAGATCATTAAAATCTGGAGCCATTTGAAAAGAAAAAGCTACTTAATGAGAGATAAATCAGATGGATGGACCTTCTTACATCTCTGAATTTTAGACTTGAGCATAGACCCGGGAAATCGAGTACTATACCAGATTATTGTGGTATTACTCGTCAATGACCGGCTCTGCGCCGATAGGTTCATATGCACGTCGTGCGTTGACCATAGATACAACCGCTGCTGCTCCTGAGTCTCGGACTTGGGAGCACCGGGTTGAGACATTGCCTTGCAATGATTGGGGCAGTGTTGTGATGAGTCTACTGACCACGTGCGCTAGCCATAAGCGGTTAGATATTGCCGGACAATTACGGAATAGCGCCCTGAGGTATATGCAGAACTCGCACACTACCGGAACCATACAACTGCTTCCGCTCCTGAGTAGTGGACTAAGGACTGCGGAGCTGAGACATTGTATGGGAACGATTGGAGCGACGCTGTGGTGTGTATACAAGCCACAGGCGCGAACCATGGACTAGATTGCTGTCGTTCCTGAACAACTAGGTTCAGGATTGCTCAGCTGGTATATTACACGTAAGTGATTGAGGCATTGCAGCGACGCGTACTCGGACCGCGCGCGCCAGTCACCGGAGCAGCGGATGCCTCTCATGAGAGATAGACTCATGAGCTACAGAGTTTTGCCTAGGCACGCTATTGGCAGTAAGTCAGGAGAGAGTGTTAAGGTTATGAGTTAATTGGGAACATAGTTACGTTGGAATGTGTCAAAATGTTTGTTCAGATGGTTTGATACTTGGTAACTTGATTGCTGGCAGGTGTCTGATACTTTTCCGATGCTATACATGAGACAGAACATAGACTACTTATATACTCTAATATGACCCTTGTCATTGTCTACGCTCTCTCTCCTGACTTACTGCCAACAGTGTGCCTAGGTAAAACTCTGCAGCTCATGAGTCCATCTCTCATGAGAGGCATCCGCTGCTCCGGTGACTGGCGCGCGCGGTCCGAGTACGCGTCGCTGCAATGCCTCAATCACTTACGTGTAATATACCAGCTGAGCAATCCTGAACCTAGTTGTTCAGGAACGACAGCAATCTAGTCCATGGTTCGCGCCTGTGGCTTGTATACACACCACAGCGTCGCTCCAATCGTTCCCATACAATGTCTCAGCTCCATAGTCCTTAGTCCATTACTCAGGAGCGGAAGCAGTTGTATAGTTCCGATAGTGCGCTAGGTCTGCATGTACCTCTGAGCGCTATCCCGTAATTGCCTGGCAATACCTAACCACTTATGGCTAGCGTGTGTGATCAATAGACTCATCACGACACTGCCCCAATCATTGCCCTGCAATGAATCAACCCGGGGCTCATGAGTCCACTACTCAGGAGCGGAAGCAGTTGTATGGTTCCGGTAGTGTGCGAGGTCTGCATATACCTCAGGGCGCTATTCCGTAATTGTCCGGCAATATCTAACCGCTTATGGCTAGCGCACGTGGTCAGTAGACTCATCATGATGCTGCCACAATCATTGCAAGGCAATGTCTCAACCCGGTGCTCCCAAGTCCGAGACTCAGGAGCAGCAGCGGTTGTATCCATGGTCAACGCACGACGTGCATATGCACTTATTGGCGCAGAGCCGGTCATTGACGAGCGAAAGCACAACAGAGAGAGCGTAGACAATGACAAGGGTCATATTGAAGTATATAAGTAGTCTATGTTCTGTCTCATGAAGAGCATCGGAAAAAGTATCAGACACCTGCCAGCAATCAAATCACCAAGTGTCAAACCATCTGAACAAACATTGTGACACTTACTAAGTAACTATGTTCCCATTTAACTCATACCCTAACAAATGTGTGTTTACCAACCATCTGGGTGATATAGGATACAATGCTTGGAAGATGTAAATGAATCTTTTCTTCGAAGAGTTTTTGGGGAACTCCTGACAAGGGCAAGCCTAAATTAGGGCATACTTCAAGTGTACTGGAGGGGAAGCGAAAACAATTATCCTGCAGCAAATGGATCCCGACTTTGGTGGAGTATTCCACAAAGCGGCAGATTTCCTCAAAGCCTTGGATCAATGTTTTTTTGACCATAATCATGTGCAAGCTGCAAAATCTAAGTACCAACAACTTATCATGGGCAGCATAACATACTACAAGTTCCGCAAAAAGTTCACAAACTTTGCAAGCACTGCTAAGATTGTGCAATCCTGTTGGTTTGAGGATGTCTGTGAGAAAATCTCCCCGGCCTTGAAACGAGATGTCAGGATCGAGAAGTACAAGATTAATGGTAACTACGCGATCTTCGACGAATTTCTAGCCATTGCTGATTGCGAATCTCGCAACATCGCTTTCGAGGAGAACCAGCTGGCCCGCAAGGCGGTTATTATTCCTGCCGAAGATCGAGGACGTAACTGCTACGCCGGAATTCTCAAGAAGGACAATTGGCGACCGAGCTCATTTGTCGGTCCCTCGACTTTCGGCACTGGCCTTTCCAATGTCAGTCTCCGTTCTCCGTCTCCGCTCGTTTCCGCAGTTGTGAGCCCTGCCCTCTCGACCCCAGCTGGTGATTGCCGACTTTGTCACAAGTCCGGGCACTGGATACGAGACTGTCCGGATGTTCTGAGGCATCGACAGATGGAAAAGAGGATCGCAGCCCTACAGTTGGACGAGGACAAAAGATCAGAAGATCTTTCAAAAAACTGTTAAGCCGTGGTAAAGACTCCCACTACGGTAAAGGCCATGATTTGTGGAAGGACTTGGAATTTGATTATTGTTCTCTTTTTGGAGGACGCCAGTTTCTGGCTAATATAGAACTAGCTAGAAATGGAAATTATATCAAAATAAGTGCACATATTGATTGTGGAGCAAATATCTTTGGTGCTATTAGTACCTATTTTCCTCCCAACTTCTCTCATTTTTCCGAATCTCATCTCTCACCCTTCATAAGCCAATTGTCCCCACTGGCTTAGACGGCCATTCTGGTAACCCGATCACTTTAGCCGTCTTCCTCAAACTCATAATAGATAAATGTATAAAGTAAATAATGACCACACAGTCATTGAGGTTTAAGAGCGCATTGATTCAAGTAACTACTGAAGTGAAACTAAGTACAGAATTTGTAGTCACGGGTGTACCAACAACGTGGCCTACTTGATAGCCCCAATTATTCTAAATTCTAACAAAACACCGCATAAAATTCCCTTTCCTTGTTACAAACTTAAGTGTTACCAACATTCTTATTATTCGAAAATTTTTAGAACACAACAATCTCAAGCTAGAATGTGCTGGAGCAAAGAATCGAATCTACTGGCCAGATGACATGCCAGTTATTACTTACTATGATCGCCAATTGCTTCTCTGTATTAACAAGGCACCTCGCAAGACCAAGGCCGAATTTCAAGCAGATGTTGCCCAATGGGACAGCCAGATGGAAGCCACCGAGGAAGCAGAATTCTCGGGTGTGAAGCTTACCAGTAACCCCAGATCACTAATCAGTTCCACCAAAGGTAAGCCCCTGAAAGCGAAAAAGTCTCGCATGCAACCCCAGCCTCGAAGAATATCATGCTTCTTGAGAGAAATGCAGAACCATCTATCTAGGATGGAGAAGTTGCTCCAGAGATCAAGTCCCTACAGTCATTCCACGAGTGTTCAGATATTAAGATTATGTCATGGGTACTAGCGTTGGCATGGTGATACCACTAGCGTGGCAATTTGGTGAGCACGCGTACATGTAGATTCCGTAGACCATTTAGTTTCCCCTTTATGCAACTACAAATATATTATCCTGAAGACTAATTTACTGCCCGTGATAGATTATGAGCAACACAGAAGCTATAATGGGAGAGTGGTGCGGTCTTAGTATGCTATTAGCTATGGGTGACAGTGAATAGACTTACACAATATTTTGCTGTAAGGATATGAACAGAAAGTGTAAGAATGAACCTGTGCCCTTTTATTTTACGGTTTATTTTCCTATATGTTTCTATAAGGCGTTGATGGTACTGCAGGGAATAGACCTGGTATTGTTGGAATAGAAGTTTGGTAGAGTAGCGTTAGCTGCTAGGCTTGTATTTATTATCACCTAGTGAAGCAAGTTGAGAGATTGAAGAGTCTGAAAACTATAGTGGAGAGTTCTTGATTAAACCCACTTATTATCAGAGCGCTTTTAAAAATAATTACTACATCTAAGTGAAGGACACAATTCAATTGTTTATGCTAAATAATTGGGAGGCTGTTCAATGTATGAGTTGTCATGAATGTGGCTAGTAATAATAGAACCTTATTACGTTCCATATTAATGCGACTCTTCATTGCCAAGCAGCGCTAGTTTCAACAGTTACAACTGACCTGAGGATTATACGGGTCTCTAAGAAGAAGTTGTATTGGAACATTAGGCTACTAAACGTAGGTGGGTGAAATGACAAAAATGTTGAAATTATGGAGTACAGAGATAAGTCAGGGGATGGTTAATGGAAGTAATTGATGAAGGGTTTGGTTGTTGGGTTTTCTATTATTTCCGTGTTGGGATACACTTTGTTGATCCTACTAGGCTCGATAATTAGTAGTCCCGACCGACTGGTGTTTGGCAAACAGAGATTGCGTATACCCTGTGCTAGCGTTGTTTACTGCTGTTAATAGGAGATCCCGCACGGGCTATCTATTGGGGTTAAAAGGAGTCTGGTACCTGTGTTTAATAGAGTAGTCGAATTGACATCCTTTTATCCTTCATTATTGCATAAGCTTCCCTTTACCAATAAAGTCCACGAACTAAGTAGTGGGTTATACATTTCAATAGGTTATGAGACTCGGTGCACATGCATTGAAGTAGTAAAAGGAAACGACCCCTGGGACTGTGAGTAATTCAATCCCTGACCCGACTTCTCCGGTGCAATGCAAAGCACAAGCAGTCCATTTTATCAACCTTTTCTCAGGTGCGTGAAGCACAAGATTAGGTGCGCGTTTGACAAGATAATTTAAAAAAAAAAAAAAAAACTAACAGTAACAGTAACAGTAACCCCGGCTTTACAGAGAATGTCGGAAGAAAATTGCTGGGGTATACCTATCCTGAATGGAAAGAATCACGACTCTTAGTTCCGCCATTATCAGGTAAAATTAAGAGGAAGAGGGATATACTATGTGGTTACCCAAACATTAACAAATGCATGTTGAGTGGCATCCTCTCCAGATAATGCTAAGAATTTTCATGACCCCATTCTAAACATAGATAAAAAAGAGAAGTACCTTCGAGATGAGGGAACCGCAATCAACTTAATGTATAGATCACTTTCTCTCAATGATCAGGCCTTGTATGATGAGTACGACTCCGCCTTCAGTCTTTGGGCCTATCTTCGTTCAAAATACCAGCAGACTGATTCGACCACTGCTAATGAGTACATGACACTCATCCAGAATTTCTCCTTTAATGACATGACAATCATTCAAGGATGGGATAAGTTAAAAGAGTATCAACGGAAGTTGTGCGCGGCTGATGTGAGATCAAAACACTCTTATCAGGACGAAGCTTTACTTTTGATTTTAATACGATCCCTTCCGAAGGAATACGTTGCAACAATTGACACTCTTGACTCTACGAAAGAGCTTCCAGTGGAAGAAAAATTAAAGCAGCTTCAAACCAAAGAGAGTCGTCTTATCCCAAGCCAGCGTAATGAGAATGCATTTCCTAGCTTCAAAAATGATAAGAACCGATCCTCGAGAGACTTACGAACAACCTCAGAACAGAGCGAAGATTCAGGATATTCTCCACCATGCTACTTATGTGGAAGAAGACATTTTATCAAAGCCTGCCCTTTTATGGAGGTCGCACAAGATGCTGTCCATGAATACATTAGAACAACAAAATCCATTTGCATTACACCGAAGCAGAGGGATGCAGGTCGTTCTTTGTTTTCTCAGGCCCGTTCTCCTTCACAAATTCGATACCCGAAAAAAGTGGAAAAGAAGGTTGGCTTCAAAGGTAAGGACAGGGCATATGAAGCTTGTACAAATTCTGACTCGGAAATTGAAGAAGATTCGGATTTAGATTCAGATGTTCTAACCCACAAACACGCTCAGATATCTCGAGCACTTATCAGTGAGGCTACTCCATCTACTTGGGCCAGTGACACCGGCGCTTCTACACACATATCTGAAAATTTATCTCTTTTCAGATTGCTAAAGCATATTCCATGGCAAACTATCATGGTGGGAGGAGGAAAATTGTACGCACGAATAAAAGGCGATGTTAAAATGACATGTGAAGATGGATCTTCTATGTACCTGCGAGATGTACTATATGTACCATCGCTCGGGATCAATTTGATGTCAAGTAGACAAATCTGCTGCCATGGAGGACTGAAAGGTGTGACGCCCCGACATTTTAGTGGCCACGTGGTTGTCAGTTCAATAGTTGGTAAGCCGACACAGAGTCAATCCAGGAATTCTAATGACTAGTTTCACACTCACGAGTCTTGTGTGTGATAAATCACGATACGACAGGTTTGTCATGGATATTGGTTTTCATGCGAAACCCTTGGGTTATAGGCAATGAGGGACAGGAGGTTTCGTGTTGGCAACTCTATTTCAACAGTTGAACTCTTATGTAAATATATACAGATTCATATCCTCTTAGATACTTTTCTCTTTAGTTTACAATCTTATGATTTGAGTCCACGCCAGCTTTTGACCACTCGCCAATTGTCTTTTGTCCCTCGAGTTTCCACATTATTCTAAACTCACTCTCTCTCCAAAGACCTGGGAAGGTCTAAACAATATCCCTGAATAAGTTTTTATATACAAACCTACTGATTGATAGCTTTGTCAGTGAACCTTGCTTACTCTAAGCTTCACCCATAACTCTTGTCTCACTAATTGTGTTGTATCGCCTTCTGTATAATATATCTTACGCAATGATGCACACACCACCCGGCAAACATTCTAATAATAAATGGAATAACATTAACCAACGCCGAAAATCAAAGAATAAACGAGCCTCGTCAGTCGACTTCGTCCATTGTAGAGCAGGTTCTCCTAGGCCATCTACAGCTATTCCAACCCGTGCATCTGCTCTCCGCCGTTCACCAATAAGTCCCCTGTACCCAAATCTTCGTGATGATTTACAGCTATCTCCCCCTCCTCCCCTCCAACAAACGAGCAATGAGGACATAGCCAACATACTCCGAACAATACAGCTTCAGTTATCCGAACAATCTCGAAAGATAACTGTCCAGGATGAACTTATTGCTAATTTTTCAGCCTGGAAAATGACACATACACAAAAAGACAAAGGCAAACAACCTGATTACCATCCTTCTGTTTCGATTATTCCTGAAGTTTTACCGCATCAAAAGGTAAAGAAATCACCCGAAGCAGAAAGAAATTTCATCTACACAGTGCCGGCCAGGCGTAGAAATAGGTTCCTGGAATCCAACAATAGTCACAGTAGCGCAGAAGATATAGGTTCATCTCATGATGATACTCCAAACCAAAGACATTCTAGAAGAACCAATCTTTCTAGAGCCCCCGTGAAGGACCGAATCTATTGAGTTCCCGACCTTTCAGAGAAATTGGACGACGGGATGAGCCCAACATTTGACGCTTGGGAAATAATGCTCCAAGGAAATCTGTCCAACTACGCATGTTACCTAACGAATCAAATAGCGCGGAAAACATATGTGTTCAGCCAGACAAAAGGTACTGCGCAGTCACACCTGACCCAACAGATGAAGTTGGATCATCCTCAGCACTTCCATGACGACCAAGAAATGATAAATTGGCTATCTGGATTCTTTCGTGATCCTAATGAGCGCGAAACAGCTCGTGTGTCTTACCATAAATGCCGGATGTCGATCTCGGAATTGTTTAATCACTTTTACTGTCGTTTCTCGGAGTTATCAAGTAAGGCACGCATCGCCCCTGAAGATACTTTGTTGGATCTATTCCACAAACTCAGCCCGGACTTACACAAAATCGCCATTTCGTTCATGGCTACGGGTCCCACTTTATTGATAGCGCTCCAAAGATTCACGTATTTCGATAACGAGCTGAAGCTGAACCGAGAAGCAATAGCTAGCCAAACTTGTCAAATAACTCCAAATCCACCCATTCACGTGAGATCTCCCCACCAAAAGTCGAGCTCACCAAACTATTTGGCCCGTGAACGAAGCCTCGGTCTTTTATCTTCCCATTCTACTCTCGCCGCGCAGAAAAGCTCACGTCCACTGCCCACAACCACCAATTCGGAAGCTGTAAAGTGTTACAACTGCCAGAAGATAGGTCACTACAGTACCGACTGCACGCAGGCCCGTCGTAGCCAGTCTAGCATATCCAGCCAAATTCAGGAAATAGAGGTGGATCAAACAACAATGGAAGATCAAACTCAGCCGGATTCGGAAAACGACGAGCCCTGGAGAAAGTCTCCTCTCTAGGGCATTTGGTCGAGTTGTTCCAAATCAACTACGACCGGTTGATGGGGAATCTAGATATATTTCGTGTTCCTTGTAGATTAGTTTCCAATGGAATATTGGTTTCAATTCTAACTCTCCCTGATTCCGGAGCACATGGTTTTTGCTTCATAGACTGAAAGGTAGCAGAAAATGTTTGTGACCGCCTAGAAATCCAGCCTATGGCTCTACCCAGACCCATCACACCAAAGGGTTATAACAGCTCGCGAGGGCGTATTATTACTCATTTTCTTGTTTGTACAATGGTGGTTGACAGATATTCTCTCAGCCAAATTCCTTTTCTCATTCTAGATCTTGAAAACCAAGATGCCATACTTGGTGACGGTTGGATGGCTCACTTTGACGTTCTTCCAAACTTGCGTAATCGTAAACTATTTTGGCGCACCCCTCCCTAACAAAAACCTTCTTTTTGCCGTACTCTCAATATTCCGCTGAAAAAATCTCGTCCTTTCCCTGAACACCAAATTGACGCAGGCAGAAGAGACGCCGCATTTATCCAAGAAATAAATATCCCAGAAGGCGGGGAAATACTCGAAAAAAATCATACGGTATGCCTTCTCAAAAGAAAAGTTGTGAGATTCTCCCTACCCTCAGAATTATTGATGCCATTAACTACTTCATCAAAACCAAGAAACCTTGCAGCGAGACCAAGTAAGCCCTTGGTAAATGAGCGTCTCCATCACTCAAAAAAAAAGATAATAGCTTCCAATACAGTGAAGGCTGATATCCTCGAAATTTCTGCAGTGACTTTCAACCTGCTGGCACGCCGCAAAGACGTGGAAACTTTCTCGACTAGTCTCCAAGAAATCGATCACAAATTAAATAGTCGAGAATTGGATTACGCAAATTGTGAAAATGGTCAAGATGTAGATTGTCAAATTCGTCCATCACAATATCACAACTACCTGGATGTCTTTTCAAAAGACGCATCGAACTCGATTCCTCCCAATCGGCCGTATAACCATAAAATAGAAGTTGAAGGCAACAAACTTCTAGGTTATGGTCCTCTTTACAACCAATCCAGCGAAGAATTGCAAAATGTTGAACAGTTTTTGTTGGACAACTTAGACAAGGGCTGGATTGTCCCCAGTCAAGCACCCTTTTCTTCCCCTGTTCTATTTGTTAAAAAACTCAATGGAGGTTTAAGATTTTGCATAGATTATTGAAAGCTCAACCAAATTACGAATAAAGACCGCTACCCTCTCCCGCTAATTGATGAAACACTCGCACGCCTAAACAGTGCAAAGATATTCACGAAGTTGGACATTTGCCAAGCGTTTCACCAAATACGCATGCATCCTGATTTAGAAGAATTAACGACTTTCCGTACTCAATATGGCTCCTATAAGTACCGTGTTCTCCAGCTCGGCCTCACTAACGGGCCCGCTACTTATCAGAGATATATGAATGACACTCTATTTGATTATTTGGTAGTCTTCTGTACAGTTTACCTGGACAATATCTTTATTTACTCCGATGATCTTTCTGAGCACGTGAATCAAGTCAAGCTTGTCCTACAACGCTTGAGGGATGCCGGGCTTCAGGTGGATATTAAAAAGTGCGAGTTTGGCGTAAAAAAGACAAAATATCTGGGGTTTATTGTTGGTACTTACAGAATTTGCGTTGATCCTGATAAGATTTCTGTCATTAAAAATTGGAAGCAACCAACTAACGTCAAAGGAGTACAATCTTTCCTCGTATTTTGCAACTTTTACCAACGGTTCATCCAAAATTATGGAGTAATTGCTAGACCCTTAACTCGTCTCATTCATAAAGACGCCAAGTTTTGGTTTTCAGAGGAATGCGGAGCTGCCTTTCAATCTCAGGGATGAGGGTTTGATAGTGTTCCACGGGGTGCGTTGTATAGCCTAGTCAAGATCTAGGTGGTAAATGAAGATTATAAATGGGTCAAAGGGATGACTGGTCTTCTCTAGGAAGAGATGAATGGGCAACTAGTTGCAGTAGATATTACACGTGGGTCTTGCTGATGAAAAACTGGGCAATGGATATATGGTCTTCCCGAAGAAGAGATGGGTGAACAAATGTATTGTAAATGGTAGATAAAGAAGACGTTGCGTGAGGAGTAAATCTCTCTCACGCTGAACTATTAAATACAAGAGTAGAAGCCTTTGCCAACCGGAATTAATCGTAATCAATTCTTGCCAATATCTTTGCATTAATGGCTGTGTTCTTGTCCTTCTCTTCATGACTCCCTTGTATATCCTTACATGACGTTTTACATGACTAATTGTATAGGGGAAGCTATTATTAAATAGATGGTTTTAATTAACTACCCCTTCATCTTATCACGAATTAATATTAGTATTAAAATTCTATTTACAGATCCGTGAAAGTAGGCCCCCTTTTAATTGCAAGCTCCTGCGAGGGTTAGTTATTCCGGTTTGTTTGAGAGGTCCCGGTTTTGTCGGATAGTGTTCATGGAAAATATCGACTGCTACTGCGTCGTCCAGATTTATGGCCGGTTCCCATGTTGGATCATTATCACTAGCCCATTTAACTAAGTATTGAAGGCCAAAATTTTTTGTTACTCGAGAATTGTATATCTCCTCTATTTGAAATTTTTCCTCTCCATCTATGACTATAGGTGGAGGCCGTGACTGTTTCTGACCTGGGACTGGATCACTTGCTGCTGGTTCTAGGAGTGACACATGGAAAACTGGGTGGATTTTCATGGTGCTAGGAAGAGAAAGCCGGTATGCGTATGGAGATGTTATATTTTTAATTGGAAAGGGGCCTAATTTTTTCCAGTCTTATTTTCGAGAATTGAGAGTTGTCCTTATGTTTTTTGCGGATAGAAACACCAGATCCCCAACAAAGTAACGAGGGGCGGGTTTTCTTAAGTTATTTACCGCTTATTCTTGTTGGTCTTGGGCCGATCAAATGTTTGCTTTTAAATGATTATGCAGGTCTTTCATTTTGAGGGCAAAATTTTTTGCGTCTAGATTTGGCAGAGATTTTTTATGTGTTTTTACAGACACTGTAAATTTTGGGTGAAACCCATAATTACTAAAGAATGGAGTTGCCTGTGTTGTTGCCGAAACCTGATTGTTGGCAGCAAACTCAGCCATGGGAAGCCATTTGACCCAATTGTCTTGTTGGTATGATATATAGCTGCGTAAATATTGTTCCATTACTGCATTAAATCTTTCAGTTTGCCCGTCAGTCTCAGGATGAAAGGCTGTTGATATCCTTGCATTAATACCAAGTTGTCTACAGAGTTCTTTCTAGAATATGGCGGTGAATTGAGTACCTCGATCGGACGTAATGTGCGTCGGTAATCCATGGAGCTTCCAAATTTGGCTCAAGTATAATTGAGCAACATTTTCTGCACTAGTTTTTGTGGTACAGGGTATCAAATGTCGCATTTTTGTTAGGTGGTTGACTATAACTAGAATTGCGTCGAAGTTTTCGCTCAGAGGTAAGCCTGTAACAAAATCCATTGATACTTCTTGCCATGGCTGTTGTGGAATAGGTAAAGGCCTAAGTACACCATATTTAGCGTGGTTACTAGACTTAAACCTGTGACACGTGTGGCAATTGCAAACGTATCGAGAAATATAGTTACGCATCTGAGGCCAAAAGTAGTCCCTACTGATGAGTTCAAATGTTTTTGTGCGACCAGGGTGTCCAGCAGACGGGCTATTGTGATAGTTCCTGAGGATATATAATTTAAGTTGGCTGTAATTGGGAACGTATAGCGCATCTCTATAGGTCAGTTTTTGATCCACCTCGGAGCACTTGGCTAATGATATTTGGGTTGAGTGTCGTTCGCCATTTCTAAGCAGACCTAGTATTTGTCGTGGTATTGGGTCTAACTCATACCCAGTACGGAAGAGATCCTCAAGTGATACATCATTTTTAGGCTTTTTAGATATGAAAGTTGACAACACTTGTAATTCCTGTGCTAGATTTTCTTTTTTCGGAATTATTTGACTTTGATGTTGTAACCTTTTGTCGCCATTAGCCGGAATATCTTCTGATCTTCGGGTTAGTGCATCGGATTTTCCCCCCTGCTTGCCTGATCTATATTTGATTATAAAGTTGAAGCGCAAAAGATATTCTGCCCAACAAGCCTGCCGTCAATTGAGTTGTTTAATGGTCATAAATGTTAAAGTTATGAGCTTAAGCGAAGATGGAGGTTGTAGCAGAATCAGTGTCGGCGGTTAGACCGATGCTGTAAGTCCCGTATGAGGTTGTGAGAGGAAGATCCGAGTAGAAACAATTGTATTTAGATGTATGGTTCAGAGTAAAACTGAGATGATAAGAGTGAGATTGCGTGTTTGCATATCTTATCAACTGTGGTTTTTGACCAGTATTTATCAATCTCCATGGATCGTAAGTTATGATCCATGTAGATGTAGATCTATGAACATACACATATATGAGCCAGGAATATAAAGCTAAATACATGTGTGTTGGTAATAGATACAAGAAAACTATAACCTGCATTTGAGACATAGTCATCTGCTGGAATGTTAGAGTGAAATAAACGCTAATGTGCATTAAACTTTCGGTGAATGATGTATTGATAACAGTGATATAGAATGGGGAATTTGATAGTCAAATTGGCCGGAATTACTAATAAGTTATTCTTGGCATTCCAAGATATATCATATTTCAACACCCCTCCTCACTTTGCATTGATAAAAGATGCATAAGTGAAAAACTGTTAGTCTGATAATTGTCATTTCTCACCTAATGTTTGGATAGTAGACACGCTAGTAGTTGCACCAGTACCAAAAACTAAAGTGCATAAATCGGAGTGCCTAGGTCTCGGTGAGCCTTTTGTACATATATCTGCGAGATTTTTAGCTGAAGGAACATGTAATAGTGTAAGCGAGCCGTCTTCAATTCGTTCCCTTGTAAAATGATAGGCAATGTCGATGTGCTTCGAGGCATCATTTAGCTTTGGATTGTGAGCAAGTTCGATGGCTGCCGTATTGTCAGTCAAGATGGCTGCCGGGATATTATCTCCAAGGAATCAGTGAAGTCCGCGCAAAATCCAGATGTATTGCTTGGATGCGAGCGCTATTGCCATGTACTCAGCTTCGCAAGTTGAATGTGCTACAGTGCGTTGTTTACGTGATCTCCAGGAGATAGTAGAACTACCAAGCTGAAAGATATATCCAGAAAAACTTCTTTGCGTATTGAGACAGTTACCATATGACGCATCACAGAATCCATTCAGTACAAGGGGAGAATCAAACTTGTATTGAAGCTTTAAATTTCTTGTACCCTTTAAGTATTATAGAACACGTTTTGTTGTATTCAGATGAGCTTGAGTGGGATCCGAATTGAATTGAGAGAGATGGGTGATTGTATATGCGAGGTCTGGTCGGGTTCCAGAGACCAGATACACAATAGACCCAATAATTTGCTGGAATGTTGTTACATTTGTACTAGGTTCCCCTTCTTCCGCAGTCATGAGCCGATAATTTGGATCGATGGGTGAGGACACATGATTGCATTCTTGCATAGAAAATCGGCTCAATATCTTATCAATATAGGCAATCTGCGACAGAGAGATTTCTGATTCTGAATACTCTATTTGAATGCCAAGGAGCCAATGAAGTATTCCCATATTGTTAACTTTGAATTCAGATTTGAGTAGGCTGACTGTTTGTTCTATAAGGTCTCCTTTTTCCCCAAATAGTATGATATTGTCTACATAAATTGCCATGATTAGATTTCCTGAGTCATGAACAAGTACACAGGGGTCAAAGAGAGAAGAGGTAAAGCCAGAAGGTTTAAGATATTCGACTAATCGACAGTACCATTCTTGAGGTGACTGTTTTAGGCCATAGATACATTGCTTTAGTCGTGCAACGTGATCTTCTTTCCTAAATCCTTCTGGTAGCTGCATATATATTTCTTCGTTGAGTATACCATAGAGGAAATCTGTTTTAATGTCAAGCTGTCTAGGTTTCCAACGTTTGTTAGCTGAAATGGCTAAAAGGAATCGAAGTGAGTCGTATTGCACGACTGGAGCAAAGGTTTTGTCATAGTCTAGCCCTTGCACCTGAGAAAATCCTTTAGCTACATATTGTGCCTTGAAGCGTTCTAGATTTCCTTGAGCATCCCCTTTTACTTTACAGACCCATTTGCCATCAACTATTTTTCGTCCTTTAGGTCTAGGTACCACTTCCCATACGTTATTTTCGCGAAGGGAAGTAATCTCGTCATTGAAGGCCTTTTCCCATTGATCCCAGTGCACAGATTGTTTAGCCATGTTATAAGATTTAGGGATAGGGATTTCTAGAATGTTGATAAGCGCCTCTTCATCCGGAAATTCAGTCGAGTTCTCAACTGGGCGTTGATGAGAAGACATATTATTTGATGCATTCCACCAATCACCTGTTATAGTGTCATTATATAACCGAGGTCGAACTTGACAGCCAGATTGAGTTCTTTGATAATGTATCAGATTTTCATCAGAATTACGAGAGTTTTTTAGGTTGGGTAAGCTTTGAGGTTCAAGGGTCGACAAGGGGTTCGAAACGGTCGAGTCTGTTGAGTCTGTTGGAGATTGTAAGGAGGTAGAGTCGAGAGTTTGCTGAAAATAATCAGGGCTTGGAAATTCATTATCATTATCTTGGATAGCGGGCCTGTGTGAGTTCTCTCGTGCAGGAAGCTCATTGATAGGGACAGGTCCTATATTAATCTCTGAAGACGCATCGGGTAGACTTGAACATTTATGTACTTGAGATGTGGTCATTGGGTTCATGATAGGTTGTTCCAAAGTGTATGGTAAAAATTCAACATTTGCTGACACATAGGTATGCTTTCTTTCTGGGATGAATATTTGATAATGATGATAGACTTTGGTGTATCCGACAAATATACCATTTTCTGCTCTTGGAAGAAATTTGTTTCTAGTACCACGCTTCTCTTTAGGGATATGTACGTAGCATTTTCGCCCAAAGGGCTGGAGGTAGGAAAGTGAGGGTTTTTCGCTATAGAATGCCTCATGCGGAGTCATCCCATTGATTGCGCTGTGGGATTGGATATTTTTTACATGAATATATGTATTTACTACCTCTGCCCATAATCTTTTGTCTTTTATTGGTAGAAGAATTGCGCGTATTCCTTCACCAATTGACCGATTTAACCTTTCAGTGATTCCATTCGATTCTGGAGAGTATGATGGAGTGAGATCATGTTCTATCTCCTTCTGAATAAAGAATCTGCTCAATTTGTCATTCAGATATTCTCTGCCATTATCAGTTTGGAAACGCTTAATTTTGAAATCATGTTGAGTTTCCATTTTTGAGATGTAATCAATGATTGACTGAGATGCTTCTGATTTAAGTTTTAGAAATTGAGCTGGAGAAAGCCGAGTTGCATTGTCAACAAAACTGATGTAATATAGAGCGCCTCCATAAGAAGGTACTGATAATGGTCCACACAAGTCAGAATGTATATATTCTCCTTTGGATTTTGTCTTTCTCGAGACTGGTTTAGGTTTGTTGCGACTTGATTTAGCAATTATGCAGGCTTCACACTTAAAATTTTCTGGACATGGGGGGATAGTTTTGGTATTTAATATAAGTTTATTGGTCTTGGTGATTGAAGATGGAGCTGAATGGCACAAGGCTTCGTGCCAGAATTCATAAGTCAAGCAGGCAACGTCTTCAATTTCGACTATGTATGGCAGAGGGCCATCAAACTTTGCTTCCAATAGTGTTTTGCCATTTTTTAAAATTTTCATTACATTCCCATCATCAAATAAAGTACAGCCTTTAGATCTTTCTCTCTTCCAAGAAAAGAGTGGATGTTGCAGTTGAGGTACATACAAAACATCATTTAGACGTAAGGTTGAAACAGAACCATTTGAGGCTTTACAATCCATTGTCACTGTTCCTCTACCTTTCACGGGCATAGCTTGACCAGAGCTTGAAGTTACAAGTCCGGTACAAGTCGAGAGATTCTCGAACCGATCTAGGTAAGGACACATGTGAGAGGTTGCACAAGTATCAAGGGAAAAGGGATGGTATCTGACCTCTTGGTTCTTTGAGTTTGTCATGTGAGCCTCATCTCTGCCGCCATCTTTCTTGGAAAGATTAGTCTTAGACTCCTTTAATTTTTTGCATTTGTTCCACAGGTGTCCAATGTGCCGTCCTGGATTATGTTTCTTACACCAACTGCATTCATGTCTGTTCGAGTTCTTGGATACTCGATTAGATGAAGATTTGTTGCCTTTAATTTCTTTTGTCATGAAGGCAGAATGGCGTGTAGTGATATTTTTATGATTCAGGTTCATCAGTCGCTGCTTAACTTCAGAAAAGGTGAGATCATCTTTTGTTGTTATATTATCAACAGCGTTTTCGTGATGTTCGGAAAGGAGGGCTAGAAGAAAATCACGTTTTGCCTTGTCTTCTTCTAAGAACTTCGATAGAAATTGCCGATAGGAATCAGTAGATGCTTTCGACATTATTTGAAGTGTAAGCCATTCAGATTCGAAATGTTGGATGTAATCTGAAATTGGAGTAGACGGGTCGTAGGCATTGATGAGGTTGATAAATTTTCGCATTTGCGAGACTAGAGCAAATGCAGTATCCCTATAGAACTGTTGCTTGAGATAAATCCACATTTCATGCGGGTCTTGGAGCTCGATAATCTGTTTGATGAGCTTTGGGGATAAAACCTGTAGGTAAACTGTGAGGTCATAGTTTTTTAACGACTCGAATGCCTTCAACTCCTCTGCAGATGAATTCTTTTCGGGTTTCTTTCCTTCAAGAACTAGGTCATATACTTTCAGGGCTTGCCAAATAATTGTCATGGTTGAGGCCCACACATTGTAATTGTCTTGGCCCGAAAGTTTGGTGATATCAGATGGCTTTACCATCCTAGTGGTATCATTGTTTATCTGTTGTAAGAAAAAAGAGCTGGAAGAAGCCATTTTTTGGATTTGAAGTCTTACTGATTAACTGAGAGCACCGGGCTCATAACCTGTTAAAGTTATGAGCTTGAGCAAAGATGGAGGTTGTAGTGGAATCAGTGTCAGCGGTTAGACCGATGCTGTAAGTCCCGTATGAGGTTGTGAGAGGAAGATCCGAGTAGAAACAATTGTATTTAGATGTATGGTTCAGAGTAAAACTGAGATGATAAGAGTGAGATTGCGTGTTTGCATATCTTATCAACTGTGGTTTTTGACCAGTATTTATCAATCTCCATGGATCGTAAGTTATGATCCATGTAGATGTAGATCTATGAACATACACATATATGAGCCAGGAATATAAAGCTAAATACATGTGTGTTGGTAATAGATACGAGAAAACTATAACCTGCATTTGAGACATAGTCATCTGCTGGAATGCTAGTGTGAAATAAATGCTAATGCGCATTAAACTTTCGGTGAATGATGTATTGATAACAGTGATATAGAATGGGGAATTTGATAGTCAAATTGGCCGGAATTACTAATAAGTTATTCTTGGCATTCCAAGATATATCATATTTCAACAATAAAGTACTCTAGACTTTTGTGGTCGGAAATCACTGAAATAGGATAGACAGCACCTTCTAGCTCCGGCCTCCATTCTTCGAACGCTCCAATGATGGCTAAGAGTTCCTTATCATAAATTTCGTAATTGCACTTGGCTGGGGAGTGTTTTTTCGAAAAATATGCAATTGGTCAAAGAATATTATTATTGTCATATTGGGAGAGTATGCCGGCTGCAATATAATCAGAAGCATCAGTCTCGATAATTATTTTTTTATCCGGGTCAAAGTGTGCAAGAATTGGGGCAGTAATAAAAGCATTTCTCAAAGTTTGAAAAGCGGCTTCGGCTTGAGAATCCCATAGAAATGGTGTATCCTTGCGTGTTAATTTAGTGAGGGGAAGTGCTAGTGCTGAGAAGCCGTGTATGAATCTTCGATAGAAATTAGCAAAGCCTAAGAATGCCTGAACATCTTTTATTTTCTTGGGCGCTGTCCAATTTTTTACGGTTTCTATCTTTTTAGGGTCCATTTTAATACCACTGGATTCGATAATGAGGCCTAGATACTTTGTGCTCTGAGTATGAAACTCACACTTTTCTGGCTTTTGAAGAACATCTTCGCGCCGGAGATCTTCCAAAACCTTGTATATGTGTACCTGATGTTCTTCTAGGGAGTCACTATAGATTAAGATGTCGTCTAAATAAGCGGTGCAGAATATATGCAGGAACTCTCGTATGCAATTGTTGATAAAATGTTGGAAGGTGGCTGGTGCATTTGTAAGGCCGAATGGCATTACAGTATATTCAAAGTGGCCGTATCTTGTCCGGAAAGCCGTTTTCTATTCCTCCCCTTCTGCCATTCTAATCTGATTGTACCAGTTGAGCGGATTGGTTTGCAAAAGCTTGTGGCTGTTAGGCACAGATTGTATCACTTGGTGAAGCGAGTGGGAAAGTAAAGGAGTCTGTAAATCTGTTGTGGAGAGTTGTTAATTACTCCCACTAGGACACAGAGTGCTATATAAACTATATTTTGTGAGAATAAAATCTAGTGGTTGGTATTTACGTCAAAGCGCATTAATACTAACCTCACAATTAATGGGAGATTAGTGACGTGTCTTCTACACATCCCTGTCTTTACCATTATGGGAAGTACCAATTTCAACAGTACCCTTGACAGAGGTCTAATTTTGTGAAATATTTGGCTTTTGAAAGGCGATCCAAAGTTTCCTTAATTAGTGGAAGTGGGTAGCGGTTTTTAATATTAAGATTATTTAGTCCTTGATAGTCCACACATGGACGTAATGTTCTGTCAGGTTTTTTGACGAAAATTACCGGGGCTCCTACGGGCAATGAGCTAGCTCGGATAAATCCTTTTTGAAGATTTTCTGTTACATAAGTTTTTAACTCTAGTGGCTCCTCTCTTGACATGCCGTATAGAGGGCCAAAGGGGGGTTCCTCGCCATTTTTTAGTGGTATTTTATGGTTGTAAGTGCGGCGTGGTGGCATTACATTTGCCAGGGACTTATCCATCATATTGCTATATTTATGATATTGGGCTGGAATATATTTCTTCCAATCTTTGTGTGTCTTTTCTTTCGGTGTTTCAATAATATTTTTACTAATATTTTCACTGATTGTTGCATCCATAAAAATAGTATTAGCCCTTGCATTGCTAACCAACGCTGCTGAACTTGTCAAATGTGATCCTTTTTGAATGGTAAGCCCTTTGACTGGGACTGGGTTGGAAGTGAGTCTGCATTTCGAGCAACATAGGTGATAATTGAAGGAAATTGTATTGTTTTTGAATTTTAGGAGCGGATCATGAAGCTGGAGCCACGGAATCCCCAGAACGATGGGATAAGTACCAAGTTTTGTGGCGAAAAATGTTACGTTCTCATGATGGGAGTCAATTTCTAATGGTAAATGGCAGACATGAGTGACGTTACCGGAGGAGATATCTCGGCCGTCAATCACTTGGAGCTTTCGAGGGAATCTTAATGGGAATAAGGGGAAATTATGGTGGCGCGCGAAAGTTTCGTCAATAAATGCAAAGCCTGAACAACCTGAATCTATAAGTGCATGAGTCTGGATAGTTTTCTCATTCATCTTTAATTTACAAGCTGCAATCAAATGATCGCCGTCCAGCTTACTTTCATCAAATGGTCTCGAGTGGTCGGACCTAGATAAAGCATTTACTGTGGATACTATGGGAGGTCCCGGATCAGGGCCATTTGTCAAATCCGGGACTACTGAAAACCCGACTCGGATTTGGTGTCCTCTGCTCTTACTGACTGGTGTGTGGGCAGTGTTGTTCTTAAAACAGCACCAGTAATTGATGCCTGATTTCTCGGGTGTTTCGCCGAGGGGCACTTGTCAGAGCCATGTCCTGCCCCCGCGCAATACATGCAGAGGAAGTTATCTCGACGCCATTGCTTTTCACCTGCTGAAAGTTTGCGAGAACCATTGACAAATACGTAGCGCTTTTCGGGTGATGGTCTAGTGGTAGTTGACGAATGCATTGCTGACAAATCCATTGGTGTTAGACCACCTGGAACATGTGATGGGTGCGCAAGATGCTTGTCAGTAAGGTGTTTCGGGAAGTCACGAGTGTATTTTTGTTCAGCCTTGCGGCCCCAAATCTGGTTATCAATTCTCATGAGTAAAATTGCGTAGTCCTCTAAGATAACCGGTGTTTCTACCCGATGTGACATGGGGTCTTTCAAATCTTCTGATAAGCCTTTTTCGAGGGCATCAATTTTCGCCGCCTCATTGTACTCGAGGTAGCTAATAACTCGAAGAAATTTCAAGTAATATGTTGCAAAGTCACCAGCCTTCTGTTTGAGAGTAGTCAGTTCACGACAGGCAGTTCCTCGAGGATCTGGGTCTCCAAATGAGGCTTCTAAATACAACAAGAATGCAGTGATAGATGTGAAAGGCTTTTCTGGGTTTGTGTTAACTAGGGGAACAATCTGATCGAGAGCTTGTCCCTCCAACCGACTAATCGAGTAGATGACTTTGGCAGACTCGTCGCGGAATCTGTCATTATTTACCTCGAGCTTCATCCGTAATTGTGTGATGAAACCGGGCAGTATGCTCCTTGTACCATCGAATTTTTCGGGATCCGGGAATTTCTCGGAGCGGAATGTTGGGGCTGAATCCCGGGCGACTGCAGCTGAATTAGAGGAAGTAGATGAATGACTAGCCTTGGCAATATTTAGGTCAAGGCTCAACTGATTGTTTTGCCCCTCGAGACTTTCTATAACCTGGCGAGCGGCCATGAGCTGGCCTTGAACAGTATCTCTTTCATTGCGGTATCGACTTAGGTGACCGTTCATGTATGTGTAAAGGGAATCAGCATTAGTTTCGAACTGTTGCTTAAAATTTTCGACTGTGGTAGGGGGAGCCCAGCCACGAGAGTAGTTGGTAGTCATGTTGCACGGCGTGGATAAGGACGCAACGTAATCTCAGGGATGAGGGTTTGACAGTGTTCCACGGGGTGCGTTGTATAGCCTAGTCAAGATCTAGGTGGTAAATGAAGATTATAAATGGGTCAAAGGGATGACTGGTCTTCTCTAGGAAGAGATGAATGGGCAACTAGTTGCAGTAGATATTACACGTGGGTCTTGCTGATGAAAAACTGGGCAATGGATATATGGTCTTCCTGAAGAAGAGATGGGTGAACAAATGTATTGTAAATGGTAGATAAAGAAGACGTTGCGTGAGGAGTAAATCTCTCTCACGCTGAACTATTAAATACAAGAGTAGAAGCCTTTGCCAACCGGAATTAATCGTAATCAATTCTTGCCAATATCTTTGCATTAATGGCTGTGTTCTTGTCCTTCTCTTCATGACTCCCTTGTATATCCTTACATGACGTTTTACATGACTAATTGTATAGGGGAAGCTATTATTAAATAGATGGTTTTAATTAACTACCCCTTCATCTTATCACGAATTAATATTAGTATTAAAATTCTATTTACGGATCCGTGAAACAAGGAGGGCTATTGGTAGACAAGGCGGGACGGGTCAGGCTGCAGATGGGAATATGAGAGCTGTGACCGGCATAGATACCGACAGCGAGAACGAGGACAGTGTAGGCATGGCTGCATCAGCCCATAGTACCCATACACATCTTGTCATTTATGATACTGGTGCTTTGCACCACTTTGTCCCATGTGAATCCATGTTTCGCAACATGCACTCCAGGCATAAACCATTGAGATTTGACCAAGCCGTAGGAGACATGCAATTGACTAAGCAAGGTGTTGCACGAATCACCATTGGCAAATTAGTCATTGATCTCCACGACGCACTATACTCTCCAAAATTGTCTTGCATAATAACCTCAGCTGGTAGACTACAGAGATTAGGCAACATAACATGTGACGCTGACATGACACGCTTAATAATGTGTAAACCAAACCATGAAGAAACGCCAATAGCTGAACAACTTTGTAAAAATGATGTTTACTACATTAAACCACTCACACATCTTCCGGAAAAACACAAACACACTGCAGCCCCTGGTGTTGCAAGAGTCCCGAAGACGTCTAGTGCACAACGTTGGCATCAAAGACTAGGGCATACAGGTCAAAAGATTTTGAAAAAGACGGCGCAATGCACCATAGGAATGGAAGGATTAGATAAAGCAGAATTAACAACCTGTGAAACATGCCACCTCAGTAATGCACAACGCCATGTCTCACGAGAACCAAGACCGACCCCATTTGACCCACTAGATGAAGTGTTCATTGACACAGTTGGCCCATTAACAACAGCACATAACGGGCATCAGTATGCCGTAATCATCACTGACGCCAGAACACGCATGAGATGGGCTATCTCCACGTGCACAAAAGACCAAATTGCAACAGAACTAGTCCAATGGGTCGAGCAACAGCATCATCAATACGGAAAAAGAGTCCGCACAATCTTCAGGGATGGGGGATCAGAATTTACCCATATCAAATTACATTGTGATCTGTTGAAACCTAGAATATACAATGTTAGTATAAGCTAAATAGCAAATGAGTCATACATTTACCTGGCTGTTAGTGTTTACCAGCTAGGTAGAACATTTGTGTGGTGTTAGGTTGAAAGAGATGTCAGTCACATGATGCTGACCTTCCGCCATTAAACGGGAGGCAGGAAGACAGATCACTCACTTCTACCAGGGTACCAGTAGAGGACACTTGCACCGTCGTTGAAGAACTAGATCACTCGTGGACTGCTAATTATGTATATAAGATAGTAATAGTTCGTTATAGTTTTCCTTATGCAATTTTACTCTAATTAATAGATCAATAATTATTTCATCTCAACATGATCAACATGGCATTAGGACAGACATCTCTGCTCCATACACACCCGAGCAGAATGGCACCTCAGAAGCGTCTAAGAAGGTTATACTAAGACGAGCTAGATCCATGCTTATAGACGCTAGAATGCCCGCATGTTACTGGCCATGGGCAGTCGAACATGCCTGCTTCATCTCTAATTGTCTATATTGTTTGCGAACAAAATTGATACCTTTGTTAGATTTCCTCCAAGGTCTGAAGCAGCCTTATCCCAATCAAATTGACTTCACCAACCTCCCACGCTTCGGATGTCGCGCATATAAATACATTCACCCAAATTCAGGCAAATTTGATCCTAGGGCTGAGATGGGCTGGTTTGTTGGATTTCAAATAAATACCAATAAAAACTTCCTCGTCTATCATCCCCATTGGACACCTACCCATGGTTGGAAATGGTCATTGAGCATAACTCCTCATGCATTGTTCAACGAAGATATTGTTTTCGGCAACGAGTTAAACTCCATAGACCAACAGCAGACAACCAGCTACTGGACCAATTACGACTCCATATTTTCAGAGTCGCAACATTTTCAATCACCATGTACTTTGCATAGTAACACGAGTACTCAGCATCAACCGGGACTTCAACCGGGGCATCAACCACAAAACTACCAACCCCATCATGGTCAAGATGACCAGAGGGAGCAACCTATAACCATTCCGCAACCTTCTACCAACTCGCAGTCGAACGACACGCATGATACACAGCCCGCATCACACGCAACTGATCAAGTAGCAGAATCGCACAATGTTCACACCATACCCAATTTGCCAGCTGCTCACAAAATTATACTGCATCAAACAGATCAGCAAGTCATTCAAAGACCAAAACAACAACTTTCTGATCAGAGGGAGATATATGCTGCAGAAACATCGGAGCCAGACCAGCCGCTAGATCGTGTTATGACTGGCTGGGATCCAATACCGCCAATGGCCGGCATTAAGCGTCAACACTCACCAGAAGGAAGCATCACAAGGTCACAGCGAGGGAGAATCATCAAGCGTGTAGACTACTATCGACTACATCACGGCATGACAGCACAAGCAACCACTGATCCGCAAACATGGGATCAAGCCATGACTTGCACTGAAGCGTCGCAGTGGAAAAGGGCAGCAGATGAAGAATTCAGCTCACTAAAGCAAAAAGGCGCAATTAAGATAATTCCACGGTCACAACTACCCCAAGGCCGCAAACCCATGAAGTGCAAATGGGTATTTAAGAAGAAATACCTAGCTAACGGCGATATTGAAAAATATAAGGCTCGATGCACAGCTAAAGGCTTCACCCAGCGACAAGGCATTGATTACTATGAGACGTTCGCTCCCACACCTAGACTAGAAACAGGACGCATTATTCTTGTCCTCGCACACCAACTAGGTTGGCACAGAAAACAAGGCGACGTACCAACAGCATTTCTCAATCCGGACCTCAACATTGACTTATTCATGGAGTTACCAAAAGGCTACGAAAAAGATGGCTATGTCAACCAACTCCATAAAGGCCTTTATGGACTCAAGCAAGCAGCAGCACTGTGGTATGACGATGCAAAGACAACACTCGCACAGCTAGGTCTATTACCTACTACACCCTATGTCTGTCTATACACCAACCACAAAAGAGACCTCTTTGTACTGATGCATGTTGATGACTTTCAGCTTGTAAGTCCACATCAGTCAAGGATCGACAAACTCATGAAGGCCCAGCACGATAAGTACAAACTTAAGATAGTGAGCACGAACATGTTCCTTGGCATAGAGATCAGTCATCCATATCCTGAGATGATCAGATTCTCCCAAAGACACTACGCACGAACACTTCTTAATAGACATAATCTTTCGGACTGCAAGAAAGTAGGCTCACCAATTGAGCGCATGATCGAGGGAAAAAGGAGAAAGGCATGTCGCATAAAATGACAGAATACAACTCCCTCATAGGAGGACTGCAATACCTTTCCAACAACACCAGACCTGACATCTCATTTGCAGTCAATCACCTTGCACGATTCCTGACCAACCCATCACAGGAACACATGCAAGCTGCACGTTAAGTACTCCAATATATCGCAAATAATCCAGATCAAGGCACTGAATTCACCCGAGATGATCAGCAAGCAATCCTCGAAGCATACACAGACGCAGACTTCGCAGCCGACCCATCTACAAGCCGCTCAACATCTGGAATGCTGATCAGACTTGCATCAGGTCCCATCTGCTGGAAGTCACACTTACAACGAGAGGTCGTACTTTCAACCACGGAAGCAGAATACCTAGCAGCAACGGAGACATGTTGTCAACTCCAATGGGTTAAGTCACTAATTCAAGAGCTCGGCCTTTCTGACCATGTTGAAGGCGCAACACGCACCAATCTACATGTCGACAATCAAGCAGCCATATCACTCATTAAGAATCATGACAATCATAGGCGATCCAAGCACATAGCCCTCAGGAACTTCTTCTACCGCGAGCAGCATGAAAACGGAAAGATAAATGTTAGCTATGTGCCATCAAACCTTCAACTTGCTGACGCACTAACGAAGGTGAAATCTCCTGTGGCAATTCATTGAGTAGCTGAGAAAAGGTCGTCACCGACAGAGGGAGTGTTGTGCTCAGCTAAGGTATCCCTGGCAGGTAGTGCATGGAGGGTGAGTGTGTCATCAAGGTACCTCAGGCATGGACAACTCACATGACATGTTTGGCGCATTTGTTCAGGGAAGGCACACTGCATGAGTAAGCATGATGGGCATTTGATTCGCTGGTAAGCAAGTTCATGGGGTATAAAAGGGGAGTATTTCCCACTGTAAATGAGAATAGACATCCATAGAGTCATCTACAATTCACTCTCAATAAAAACATCATATCTTAGCCGTCAAACGCAAGTGTACGTTCCCCATTTCATATACCAAGTAAAACATCTCTTGCCCACTGGCGCGCAGAACTACAAGGCACACCAAAGCGAATCGAAATCTTCACTGACCATAAAGCTTTGGAATATTTCATGACATCCAAATCCTTGAATGCTCGTCAAGCACGGTGGGCTGAGGCACTATCTGAATTCAACTTCTTAATAAAATACCGTGCAGGCAAAGCAAATGCCGCTGCTGATGCACTGTCTCGTCGTGAACAAGACGTAAAACAACAATCTTCGATGAAATCAGCAATACAGAATAAAGCCCTATTAACCAAAAGTAGTGTTGAAGTCCCCCCCACAGACTTAGCTCTTGATATCTCCTTTGTCGAGACGTTTGAGCTTGCCGATCGCCTCCTGAATGTAAACAAGTCTCATCCATCACTGACTAAGTTTTGTGATCTTGCTAAAACCGGAGAAGAAGAACATCATAAGCTGGAAGAAAATCTTTTACGATTTGATGGGCGACTAGTGGTTCCAGATGCAGATAATATTAGAACAGAACTCGTGCGTGAAGCACACAATCAACCTTCAACAGCACATCCGGGAACTAAGAAAACCTACAGGTTGTTAGCAGAGTGTTATTATTGGAAAGGTATGAAAAGCTTCATCGAACAGTTCGTTGCAAATTGCCATCCCTGTAGGAGATTGCACTTGAACCACAATAAAACTCCCAGATGGCTTCATTTGCTGCCGGTTCCAAACCACCCCTGGCAACACATTTGTGCTGATTTTAAAGACATGCCGGAAGATGATGAGGGGCATAATATGGTGGCTGTGTTTATTGATCGTCTAAGTAAAAAAGCAGTCACCATTCCTTGTAAAAAATCTGTGAATGCAAAAGATCTCGCGGAAATGTACTATGTCCATTGCTTTCGACACCTGGGAGTGCCCGAATCAATTGTGTCCGACCGCGGCCCGCAGTTTATCTCCGAATTTTTTGGTACGCTCTGCTTACTCCTTGGAGTTAAAAGAAAACTTTCGACAGCCTACCATCCAGAAACCGACGGGCAGACCGAAATAATGAATCAATATTTAGACCTGAGACTCTGTCCTTTTGTGAATCACTTTCAAAATAACTGGTCTCGCCTACTCCCACTGATGGACTTTGCACAACTTGCATTACATCATGATAATATCAATACCTCTCCATTCCAGCTCCTTCATGGCCATCCACCTCGCCTATCTTTTGACTGGAAAGCTCCTCAAAAGCCAGAAAATGCTCGTCAAGCTATTGCCCAAGAAGAAGCAAAAAATCGAATTTGTCAAATGCAAGAAGCATGGGAATGGGTTTGTCATCATATGGAGAGTGCCCAGCGGAAGAAACAAAAAGACGTCAACATTCATTGTTGTGAACCAGATTTTCAAGTTGGTGATAAAGTTTGGTTGTCTACAAAAAATTTGTCTCTAGACCTGCCTAGTAAAAAACTGGGTTATCAAAACGTTGGACCATTCAAAATAGTAAACAAGAAAGGATGGTCTTACAAATTAGACTTACCAGCGTCGATGGGAGAAATTCATCGTGTTTTCCACGCCAAGTTCCTTCGAGAAGACCCTGCTAGCCCAGTACCAGGACAGATAAATCCGCCGCCCGAAGCCCTAGAAATAATTCCAGGTCATAAAGAATGGGTTTTTGAATCTATCTGCACCTGTAAATTGAAGTACAAAAAATTGGATTACAGAGCAAACTGGATGGGGGCTGATGAAGACCCGGAATATTACCCGCTTCTAATTTCATGTACGCCCCACACTTAATTAAGCGGTTTCATCTCGAAAACCCCGCCATGACAGGCCCACCTGTAGCACTTCCGAGGTGGATCAATGCGTGGGAAAAAGGAATAGAGGATTATGATTATCTTGAAGATAATTTGGCTATGGACAGAACTTTGCGGTCAGCGTTCTTTAGAAAGGGGGGGTAGTGTGACGCCCCGACATTTTAGTGGCCACGTGGTTGTCGGTTCAATAGTTGGTAAGCCAACACAGAGTCAATCCAGGAATTCCAATGACTAGTTTCACACACACGAGTCTTGTGTGTGATAAATCACGATACGACAGGTTTGTCATGGATATTGGTTTTCATGCGAAACCCTTGGGTTATAGGCAATGAGGGACAGGAGGTTTCGTGTTGGCAACTCTATTTCAACAGTTGAACTCTTATGTAAATATATAAAGATTCATATCCTCTTAGATACTTTTCTCTTTAGTTTAGAATCTTATGATTTGAGTCCACGCCAGCTTTTGACCACTCGCCAATCGTCTTTTGTCCCTCGAGTTTCCACAAAAGGTGCCTTTGATGAGAATCACATGTACTTCAGAAGAAAAAATCGTACAACTATAACTGCTACAATGCGTAATGGCCTTTATATAGTATCTCATATCAACAACGTAGATCATGACCAAGCACTTCAAGCAACAAAGTCTGACCAAACTGCTGATGAAATGACTGTTGACGAGGAACTTTTAGATAGCAAAGAGCTCACGAGTAAAGAAAGAGAAAGATACATACTCTATCACCGAAGATTTGCTCATCTTGGTCCCCAAAAGCTCAGAAACTTACACTCAGTCACAAATCTCTCACATCCAATCAAAGTTCTCAGTACTAAAGAAGAGCGCGTATGTGAAACTTGCCTATTGACAAAGATGAGAAATCTTACATCTAAGAAACTTTTGCCTTGGAAGCTCACAAAATTGGCCTTGATACATTTTGATATAGCCGGCCCATTTCCACCGTCTATTTGCGGAAATAAATATTTTATAATAATACTAGACAATTTCTCTAGAAAGTTATGGGCTCTATGTTGTAAAACAAAGAGTGAAGCATTTTCAGCTCTTGACCAATGGAAAACTTCTGTGCAGCTACAATCAGGAGAAAAGATAAAGGCTGTACGTTCTCATAATGCGGCTGAACTTCAAAAAGTCATCTCAAAGTGGTCACTAGAGCAAGGAACTTGTTCAGAACCAACCACAATCGGAACATCTAGCCAAAATGGGCCTGCGGGACGAAGTATTCAAACATGCGAAAATAGCATGAGAGCAATGCTTAAGGACACAGATTTGCCACTTGAATTTTGGGACGAAGCTGTAGAAACCGATGTGTATATTCGAAACCGCACCCAAACAGGCCCCGTAATGGATGGAATACAAGTGAGCCCTGAAGAGGCATTTACCGATGTCCGACCTGAAATTAGCCATATTGCAGTTTGGGGGAGTAAATGTATCTCGTATATCAACCCTCACACCATAGCCAAAGGGCAAAGAACAGATAAACTAGTTGATAGGGGGCGAGTTGGTGTATTCATGGGCTACAGTTATACAACAAATAAACAATTGCGCGTTTATAATCCCGAACTTGGATACACATCAAGGACTAGTAGTCTCAATTTTATGGAACACATTAAAGGTGGAATCGTAGAACTACGATTTCGAAACTGCACAACAGGCGCTCAAGGTACAGCGAACAATTTTGATGACCGTAGCCCCGTGGTAGACCTAAAAATGACATAGATACTCCATCTGTTACTATTAACGCCAATCTACAGCACTCCGGATCGACCAAGCAATTATCAGATTCAATTGTTCTAGAAACAGAGAACCCATCTCTTGATACTCCAGTAACAGATGCTCTAACTGTAGAAATGCCAGCTCAAGATAGTTCAATTAGGAAAACAGAAGAAAAAATGTATGAAATGCATGAAAAGAGTGAAAAGAGTGAAAACTGCAAAAATAGTAAAGAATCAGTATCCAATGAGCAGGCAATAAACTCTCACGCTACTGTACATCTAGAGGCAAATAGAATCTCTATTAAGCTGTCAGAACCCACAGATGTGATTGAGCAAGAACCTGAGGAACTTGGAACTAAATCTCCTACAATAATAGATCTGTTAATCTCAGCTCAAAAATCCGCAAATAATTTACATGTTTCTGACAGCAATCAGTTCAATTTATCTGGGATCTCTCACAAACCCCAAATTGCACCAACACAGTTAAGTGAAGTATTTGAGAAATCTGAGAAGCCCGCCCATGAGAACTGTTCGCCGTATCCATCCCGGTCTAAAATTACCATAAAAAGAGAATTTACTGCTCCAGACCTAGATCATATATCCATTGATGCACCGTTTCAACCATCAAAAAAATCATCTTTAAGTGCTGAGAAATATCCTGAGCAACCACGCTACTTCACAAGGTCAAAGCAAAAGAAATCTGAGAGTGATAATATACAAGATGAAGATGAAGAGCGCCACAAGAAAATTGCAAGGGCATTTGCTGCCAAAGTCCTCGAGGAAAATGATGAACAAAATTTATTGGAGTATTCATACCCAGCCGAAATTATTGCTGGTATAAATATACCTAAAACTTATTCTCAGGCTATAAATGATCCGAAGTACAATGAAGAGTGGAAATCAGCTATCGAGCAAGAAATAATCAGCCTAGTAGAAAATGGCACTTGGAAGGAAACCATTCCACCACCTGATGCAAACATGGCTTCTACCAAATGAGTTTTCACTATTAAATTAAATACGGATGGATCTGTTGAAAGATTCAAGGCAAGATTAGTGGCCCGTGGATTCAGCTAGATTCAAGGTAAAGATTACACAGAAACTTTTGCCCCAACTGTTCGAATGGAAACTCTTCTTATCTTTCTTGCCAGGGTGGCAAAAGAAAATTTAGAGTGCAACCACTACAATATAAAGAACGCATTCACGGAATCTCATTTAAAAGAAAAAATATACCTATCCCCACCAAAAGGTGTCCCTGTTAAAAAGGGCCATGCGCTACAAGCATTGCGCAGCTTATACGGACTCAAACAAGCTGCAAGAGACTGGAATGTTCTCTGCAAAACCCATCTAGTACAATGGAGGTTTGTCCAAAGCCTTGCAGACCCATGTTTATTTATCCAAAAAGAGAGGCAAGTTGAGTTACTTGTATATGTTGAGGATATTGCTGCAGCTGCCAAGTCCACTAGTGAGCTAGACTGGTTCTCCAGTAAGCTCTCTTCTCGTTTCAATGCCAAGAATCTGGGGGAGATTGAAAAGATACTTGGAATGAGGGTAACGAGAAAGCGTATAGAACGTACCATCTTTATTGATCAAGAGCAATATTTGAGGTCGGTGCTTGAAAGATTTGGAATGACTGCAGACAAATTTAAAGCGAAGAAAATTCCAGCATCTGACTATGAGTTAATTTTTCCCGCAAGTAAAGAGGACAAGAGGATTGATGTCACAGAATATTAACAAGGCATCGGAAGCTTAATGTTTGCTATGGTGTTAACGCGACCAGATATTGCTTTCGTTCTTGGAAATCAATCTAAATTTATGACCGATCCAGTAGAACATCATGGTCATGAGCTAAAAGAATTGTTTCGCTACCTGCAATCAACTGTCACCCAGAAACTGCGTTACAGACCTGGGGGAGCGCATAAACATTTCGTGATCTATTCCAATGCTGACTGGGCAAGTGACAGGTCTGACCGAAAAAGTGTATCTGGAAGTGTAGCAATGTTTTACAGTGGCCCTATCTCCTGGTCTAGTAAAAAACAGTGATAAGTAGCCACATCCACTTGTGAATAAGAATACGTAGCACTCTCTGCTTGTGCAAAACAAGGCCAGTGGATTGCCCAAATATTCAGAGACTTGGAATGTCCTGACTATATAGGAGCAAATCCTCAGAAAGTTCATATGTTGGGCGATAATCAAGGGGCGCTTGCCCTTGTCAAAAACCCCCATCTTCACAAGCGATCTAAGCACATAGACATCTGTTATCATCATACCAGAGATCTAGCGGAGAGAGGGAAACTTGATGTTACATACATCCCTACCATAGATATGGTTGCAGATGGTATGACAAAGCCCCTGTTAAATGTTAATTTCGAAAAATTTAAATCACAGCTAGGAGTTGTTATGTAGTAAAACCAGAATCACCGCAACTTGCTCTGTGGGGGAGTGTTGAAATTATGGAGTACAGAGATAAGTCAGGTGATGGTTAATGGAAGTAATTGATGAAGGGTTTGGTTGTTGAGTTTTCTATTATTTCCGTGTTGGGATACACTTTGTTGATCCTACTAGGCTCGATAATTAGTAGTCCCGACCGACTGGTGCTTGGCAAATGGAGATTGCATATACCCTGTGCTAGCGTTGTTTACTGCTGTTAATAGGAGATCCCGCACAGGCTATCTATTGGGATTAAAAGGAGTCTGTGTTATGGCCAGGCATCCTTGAAGAAGGTTCATGAGGACAACAGGTGTATCAAGAATCTTTTAGGGTATTTTCGAGGATTCCATGTTATTCAAGATATAGGGAGAACCTTACAGAAGAGGAGTATCTCAGAGTGTATATATATTTGTATTCTAGCTATAGGAATTCTCTCTCTAGAGAATTATAATTAATATACTGTACCTACAAGATCGCCCAAGCATGTTGTACTGAAACCGTGACATCAGGAAAAGGTTCAATGAGAAGTGTTGTGCTGGTGATGCCTAGGATTACAATGCACAAGGGCAATGATCACTGAGGGTGAAGGAAGAACTCTCCAGGTGGATCCATTATGAGTAGAGGAACAATGGAGCACTGTATAGAATGTGTTTCTAGATTGTACTACCAGATGGAAGAGACTAGAATATTCCATGGTACTGTTTTGGTAAATAAGGCGAGTCTAGCTACCCCAGATGTGTATATAATTAGCGCTTTCTACCTCCTAAATGCTCACAGTTCTGAATATCAAATATATAAGCAGTTCACATTGATTCATCAATAATCAGCCGTAAACCTTCTGCCAATTAACCTCCGTAAGCTCTTACCTTTACAACAAGAAGATATCCGAGAAAACTCTGATAATTAGAGTTGGAGGGGCTTACCATGACATAATCTTTCAAAGCCTCACTTACATCTAGCACGTAATTAGTTATACTTAAGGTAGCTGGAATTACTCTAAAGTAGTTCTTCAGCTTCTCAATCTTATATCCTCATAGTCTCTATAATCATACTACTCGTCTCGACCTCTCGATCTCTCGTTCTTCAGTCCCAATCTTTTGTGCCTCGCCCGATCAGTTTAACACCCCTAACCATACCGGTCTATATTGTCTCGTACTTACTCGCCTAGTCATTACTCGGATACCTTCAGCAGACGGCAAATCCTATTTTAGCTCCACACGCTGTAACAGTCTGGTACCTGTGTTTAGTAGAGTAGTCGAATTGACATCCTTTTATCCTTCATTATTGCATAAGCTTCCCTTTACCAATAAAGTCCACAAACTAAGTAGTGGGTTTACATTTTAATAAAAAAAAAAGAAGGCAATGTTTCACAGATCCGTAATTAGAGTTTTAATACTAATTTTAATTCGTGATAAGATGAAGGGGTAATTAATTAAAGACATCAATTTAATAATAGCTTCCCCTATACAATTAGTCGTGTAAAAAGTCATGTAAGGATATACAAGGGAGTCATGAAGAGAAGGACAAGAACACAGCCATTAATGCAAAGATATTGGCAAGAATTGATTACGATTAATTCCGGTTGGCAAAGGCTTCTACTCTTGTATTTAATAGTTCAGCGTGAGAGAGATTTACTCCTCACGCAACGTCTTCTTTATTTACCCTTTACGATACATTTGTTCACCCATCTCTTCTTCGGGAAGACCATATATCCATTGCCCAGTTTTTCATCAGCAAGACCCACGTGTAATATCTACTGCAACTAGTTGCCCATTCATCTCTTCCTAGAGAAGACCAGTCATCCCTTTGACCCATTTATAATCTTCATTTACCACCTAGATCTTCACTAGGCTATACAACGCACCCCGTGGAACACTGTCAAACCCTCATCCTTGAGACAATGGGAGCTACGTGCTTGACGTAAGCTCGGCCATAGCTCCACCTTGGTCCGGCCCACGTCCCTGTTATGCACTATCACGTGATCCCAGATTCTTCCACCAGTCCACCTCCAAGTGCCCTAGCAAGTCCAACCATAACAGTTGTAACAGAAAACTAAGCGTCTAGAACTTTGTTTGTACAGTCCAAGCCATCATTCATATACCTGCCCTCCTTCCACTAGCTTATCATAACATAGGCCATAAACTAGTATCAACATAATACCAAGTGCCAAGAGCTGTACTATTGTCATAGCAACACCAGGAGAAGGGTAAAATTATAAACTAAAGATAGGATGGGAAGGAGAATCATTACAACCAAGGAATTACTAACCGCAGCTAGACATTTGCATCTGTTGTCAATTAAAGTAGGAATTGAATATGTTACATTAATAACAACATCTATAATGAAAGAAAATTCATTCATAGAGCTCTCAGCTGTGACGGCTTGTAAGCCGGTAATTGCCTGTAGCCTGCGCTGTCTAACGCAGGCTTAGCATGAAACTAGGCAGGGACTATTCTTGGAAGCAGGGTCTTACAACTTGGCAAACACCTCCAAGAATAGGGCACGAGAAGGGATACGAGAAGGTATACAAAAAGGTATACAAAAAGGTATACAAAAAGGTATACGAGAAGGTATACGGATATACGGATAGAAAACTGTGTCATTGGCCTGGATAATAATCATGTATAAAGTAACAGTTATTCTCCTCTTCAATCTGTAGTTCACCATAGATTGAAAATAAACTACCTCTGACCATAAGGTTGCTCAAGTGCCTTTGCTTAGACTGTGACATCAGCTTCCTTATCTTCAATTAACTTTGAGCTAGTAACCATGCGTCAGGAACTGAGGATAGAAGTTACTGGGATACAATGGTTACCATGGGTTACAAATTGAGTGATCGAGTAGTAGATAGTGAATTCTATGAGACCTCGGTTGCTCTGGTTATAATGATGTATATATGGATTGGACAGTGCTTCTGTAGTGAGCCACATCTTATCTTCCCTCCTCCATTGGCCTGGTCTCCTACCCTAGATTCCCTCGTCCCTCGTCCTTAGTTTTAGTAACAATTACGCATTTATACCTTTGACTCTTGCCAACCTCCTCAGATACTACCCAAGTAAATATGTAACCCTCCTGATGCTACCTTTGGCACCCTCGAGTTTGACACCATGTTTATAGCTCCACTTTCATGTCCCTGGACTTGTTTTGATTTGGAAGCTAACTCTTTTGACACCTTCTCTTTCGCAACTTTGGCCTTGACTGTATCTGCAATATTCTCTACAAATTTCGCTGCTTGGACAAGTATTTCAGGATGCTCAGCTGGTAGTAGTTGACAGTGAGCTTTAACGTGACTTTTCTTCCCACACTGCAAGCATGACCTATCAATTTTGTGCCCATTTGTGACGCACACTATGATATCTTTTAGCTGCACGGTCTAGACCTGGCAATTTTGCAGACTACTACTGACGCTTTCAGCACGAAAACGCCATTTTAAACTGCTCATGCAGAGAAGAAAAGTCCCCAAACCAATTTTTCTATTGCCACCTCGGGCAGTACCAGGCACAACACCACAGAGCACAGAGTCCTAGTCCCAGCATATCTTGGGATCTCGCTTCCACAGAGGGAGTTCACGTATTTAAAAGCTGGGTGCGGGACACAAATTTCTTCGGAAAAGCACAACAAGTCTGACCAAAAGGGAACCATGTGATTCAACTAAGTTCCCCCTTCCATAATGTTTATTTAATCTATTCTTCATTCAATACAATCTATAAACATGAGAGTTGAAGGTAGACCAGTAACCATGTATAATTTAATCTTCAAGCCCAGGATGATAAGATCCTGGGTTGATTTGCTTTGTTGGGTTTGTTCAGGTGCCAACACGTCGGGTGGTTTTATTTTGACTGAGCTAACTGGCATGCGAGGAGCTCAGGTGCTGTGCGCAGGCACGAGGTTAATTATTTGAATTAGATTTCATTTAACCTGATTTAGAGCCCTTTGGGCCCATGCAGGCGGCTATGAACCTATCTATATATTTACATGAGGGGGAAACCATTACAATAAAAACTCCCTCCCCCTATAAAGTTTTATATCTGTAGTCCTTTGATACCTACAGGAAGTGCAATTAGCCTTTAGCCTAAGACAGGACTAACTAAAACTGTATTGAACCTTGCCATCCTTTCCCTGCCCTCGCATGCCGAAAAGTGATAACTGTGGTCTTGAGTTCGACCCTGATGGTGCAAATTGTTGTGATGTTGGGGCTGGAACCTGGACTTGTTTACACAGGCGTCCAGGACCTCTCTTTAAAACCTACAGCCTTTGGTTGGAAACAAGTGTGAACCCTTGGTCATCTATTTGCTTTGCTGCTGTTGTTAGTGTAGTTGCTGTGGATACTTTGCTTTCCCTTCTTAAATCCGCTCTTTTCTCCATAAGTTCATACCGTGACTGCTGGTGTGACGCTCTGTGTGAGCTCACAAGTATACTATATATAGTATGATAGCTATTAGATACACAGATCCAATATTGTGCCTTTTTGGGCAAGTTGGCACTGTGGTTAAGCTATCTAACTACAGTTACATGTCTTCTGCGTGAGGAATTTTGCACGTGCACCGAAAGTGTGGTCTGTGCATCACAGCTGGACTCTTGCCTTGTATGACTCGAAGCTTGAACACTTCCCTTTCTACCACAATAAGTGGGCCTTGCCAGTTGCACCGAAGCACTGACTTCTTTGGGCAGTCTCTGGTCTGATGGGTGCCGGCACACCCTCCACATCTCCTTGCCTTGTTGCAGGAAGCTCGGGTATGCCCCCATTGTCTGCAGTTGAAGCACTGCTTAAATTGTGCCCGGGGTGACAGGAGCTGGGCTGTATACAGTATCAGGTCCATTACAATACCATATCGAATCACTTCGCGTTGAAGAGCCTCTACTGGTAGGCTTGCGATCACTGATCCTCGAGTATGGCCGTTCTTTTCTGTCCATTGGTGCTCTTTGTCGTCGTAAAGCCACCTCACCCTGTTGATTTGGGTTCCAGCAATCCGAGACTTTAACTCCATAGTCATTTTAAAAATTGCCACAATATTGTTGGTGTTCTTTCCTCTGTGTATTATTGTCCCCAGTGGGACCCCTAAAATTTCAACAGGTTAATCCTGCTTCAAGACGCAGGACTCCTTTGGCTGCGCCATCCTTAAGGCAGCGTCTCGTTGAGAGACCGACTCGCGAATACCTCAGTATCGTTGCTCTGTATTTGCCTTACGGCGTATGCTCCATTGATGTATTATTTTGCCTTGTTAAGCAGCTCTGCCAGCTGCATTTTATCTGCTCCTTCAACTCTTATCTGTACTGCAGCTTTGGTCGCTGGCGGTTCGACGACTGAGGCATATATTGGTCGTCCTCTCATGTTTTGTGCTGACTGAGCTGCCACCTTGTGCGCCGGCTTCTCGAGACTCTTTTTAGTTGCCTTCTCTAAGGCAAGCAACCATTCCACCATTGGCTTTGCTGACATCTTATATTGTAACATTTGAATGTGGGCTTTGAAGGCGTCAAGAGCCTCATCTATCTCCACCATTGATGCTGCAGATATGTAAGTACTTGAGTTCACCAGTCTACCTCGGACCTTACTTAAGTATGTCCCCACTGTCTTTAGAAAATCCATATCAACGCCTGTAGAGGTTGCGAGAGCCTTTATAGCCGTGATTGCGGCCGTTCCACTGCCCATTGTTGGTTTTGGTGGTACCGTGAAAAATTTTCAGTCATGGAATCCACCCTACTGGCTCCCCGACTTGCCATGCCAAAGCGCAACAAAAAAAATTTGGGGAAATAGGTAAAAGGGATTGATTAAGATGAATGCAATAATAAAAACGATGAAATAACGTTGGTGGAACGTGGTGCCGCTTTTTATGAAAAATCTTTAATTTATTTTCCGACGTTATTTTGAATTTGATTTCATTTAGCCCGATTTGGCGCCCTGTGGGCCCATGCAGGTGTCTACGAACTCCAATATTTTCATAAGTGGAAACCTTGCGGTAAAAGCCCCCTTAGCTGTCTGACTTGACTATGCGTGATTATAGTCTTTCCTCTAGGAAGTGCACTCACACTGTTGTTGCCAGTGTGGATTTTGTCCATGTCCCGTGTATCCATTTTACTCTATTTGCCTGATTAATGCCTCGATTTCCCTGGTCATCCGAAACTGCTCTAGCCATCCTTCCTTTTGAACCCACAGTGCAATTCTTGTCATATCTTTGACGTTATTTACCATAGCTTCGAGAGATCGAGTTGTCGATTTTCGTAGCAGCTCACCTCATCCCTTTGCCCATCTTGGACAAGACATCACCATGTGCTTTATATTTTGGGACCGATATCCACATTGGCAGCATGGTTTTACTACTCCTGGCACGTTCCTTCTGTATAAGTAAGCATTGAGCCCGATGTGCTCGCTTCTTACTTGTGTGGCAATGCTGCTCTGGGCCCTGCTAAGGTTTTGGTGGATTTGGATAGGTGACTCTCTATAGTTCATCATGAGTCTACCTGTTTTCTTGTCATTGAATAAATTCGCAGCATTCCACTTATTCGGATTGGCTCGCGCTCGGGGAATTTTCCGACGTTAATAATTATAAATATTTATTCATTTATTCATTTATTCATTTATTCATTTATTCATTTATTCATTTATTCATTTATTCATTTATTCATTTATTCATTTATTCATTTATTCATTTATTCATTATTCATTTATTCATTTATTCATTTATTCATTTATTCATTTATTCATTTATTCATTTATTCATTTATTCATTTATTCATTTATTCATTTATTCATTTATTCATTTATTCATTTATTCATTTATTCATTTATTCATTTATTCATTTATTCATTTATTCATTTATTCATTTATTCATTTATTCATTTATTCATTTATTCATTTATTCATTTATTCATTTATTCATTTATTCATTTATTCATTTATTCATTTATTCATTTATTCATTTATTCATTTATTCATTTATTCATTTATTCATTTATTCATTTATTCATTTATTCATTTATTCATTTATTCATTTATTCATTTATTCATTTATTCATTTATTCATTTATTCATTTATTCATTTATTCATTTATTCATTTATTCATTTATTCATTTATTTACATTGACGTCATGCCTGCGCACAACACACTAATTTTTGACATTCGAATTTCCGAATCTTCACCTTTTACCCCTCTCCCTCCCTCTCGCGCTCGTCGTATTCTATTAAATAATTGTGATCGAGTCACTGGCATTTTCACCATGCCACCTGTTCGAAAAAAGCGTCCCAACGCCAAGTTGGACAACACAAGAGTCCACCCGAGGGCTCTCGAGCAATAACCTGGCCTTGCTCAGTCTCCGAAATGCGCGGAGATGAGCAAGGGCTCAATCAAAGGGAAGGAAAAAGCCCTCCCCGCTGTCACCGAACCCGATACTGACATGATCGGATCAGTCAAAATTGTTGAGGAAATTCCTCAACCACCCTCCATCCCCCGCGGGATTGGAGAATCATCCAAACCAACTCCGACTGTGTCAAAACCGTCGGAAAACGCTGCACCCATAGCAGCTTCAACATCAATGTCGCAGCCAAAAGCTGCCACAAAAGCAGAGTATCCTCCTGAGCTTCGACCAATTGTCGAAGCTGAACAACAACGCGCCGCCGAAATAGCGGCAAATCTGGCCCTCTGCTCCGCCGCCATCTCTGGCGTCGAAGCCACCTTTCTTCCTTTGACCAACAGGTCAAATAGACAATTCGTAGACTCCATGAGAGTCTACCTACGCGCCGCCATCGCGCAATACATGGCCACGGGCCCGGCCACGGGCCCGGCCACGGGCCCGGCCACTACGCCGCCCGTCCTCCCTCCTCGCATAACAAACCCTCTCCCAAGGGCTCCCGACGCCAGGAGACAACCAATACCCACCGTCCCAGCTCTGCCTGTCAAAAGCACCTGGGTCACAGTGGCCAGACACGGACTGCAACAAAAAGCAGGCCCAACTGTGAAGGCTGTGCCGCGACCTGCGGCCAGAGCCCAACAAAAAGAAAACCCCAAGGCGAAAGTCGATAAGCGACTGTTCCTTCGCCTTGAAAAGGACCATCCGTGGCGAAGACTGTCCACAAGCAGCGTGAAAACTAAGTTAGAGTATACATTCAGCTACTTTAACCAAGAAATAACCTCACTCCACCGAGTGAGAACGGGCTTTGCTATGCTAGCAAAGAACGAAAAAAATACGACAAGAGACTTTAGATGGCTCTTCGAAGCTGGCGAGTCAAAACATCAAACTCGAGGCATCTTCGGATCTTGTCGCCTTACAGATACCGAACGAACCTGTAAGTATAGTTACAGTGTGCGGCACCAGGGCAGTCGATGCTAGCTTGGTCTCTGCCAAGATTCTTGGTACGACCGGCGCAATTCCAATCCAGGTCCGACCTCATGGGACATGTTGACCTGTGGCACTGTATCAAAACTGGCATGCCCTTTTCACGCGGGACAACGCCCCTCGTGCAGGCTTCCGCCTCTTCGACGAGTCTGGTATGGCAACCATTCACAAGCCTCGTCGCCAAGTTGAACAGAGTAAACGCTGTTTGGGCTTCCACGCCACTCGTGGTTGCTCCCGCGCTCCAGCCTACTGGAACTGCGGCTCCAACATGCACTCGGAAGCCGAGTGCAAGGCCCTCACTAAGTGTCGCAACTGTGGGGGACCCCACCGATCGGATTCTCGGGACTGCAAAGTCAGACCCAGAAAGTCTGGGCCGGTGACAAAAGAGCAGCTTGCATGGATATGCCACCTCGAGCAAGGGCTGCAGCAAAAAAGGTCGAAGAGGCGATTGTTGCCGCAGCAAAGGATGTTGCAATGGCTGAGGCAACAGGTTTCGGAGTGCTGGGAAATGAAGAAGAAGTTTGAGGACACAGCAATCTCGACGATGTCCCCTTCTGGGGCATCCACTAACAACTAGCAGGATACCGGCTGGATCAAAGGTGCCTGCTAACTCATCTTTCGCTCTCAGCATAGAAGGAGTAAATTTGTCATTTGGAAGGTGTGACAGACGAGAGAATGTGTGAGGAGCGCATTGGCTGGGTCCAACGTGGAGGAATCTTTTGGTTTTCGGAATTGTTTTGACTTTCTTGATTTTTCGTCTCTGTTTAATCAGCTGCACTTTTGGTAGCGATTCACGAGGTTGGAACAAGTTAGGCTGTAGTAAAGATTACAGGGAACCCTAGCGGCTCCGCCTGTCCTTGACCCAATGTTGAAAACATAGCTTTAGCTTAGGACAAAATAAACAAACAAACAAACACCAATTTTTTGAAATCAATGAAAATTCTTCCATACGTCCCCTTAACCCTTCAATTCATAATATTGCAAGCTAATATCATTGTTTCACTCAGTGGCAAGACCCCAAATCACCGAAATGGCGACAGGGCCCACGAAAATCACTTGCCCTGCACGCCAGGTCAAAGCAATGGCGAAAATTAAAATCAAGCTGCAACAGTGCCTGGATTCAAGAAATGTATCAATCGAAACAATAGATCAAGACAAGATGGAGTCAGAGATGACCAAAAGATTGAGAGTCTTTCAGGAAGACTCCAACTCAACAAACCCAGACGTGGAAATGGGCAATATGGTCATCGACTAATACACACTACAGGGTCTCGACAAGTTCAGATGGATTGTCGCCCAGAAAATTGATGATGTGGTCCCTGTGACCTCCGTCATTACAACTTCAAAGAAGATTGCTGCTCCTGCTGTCAAGAAGGCAGCAATCCCAGAGATGAATAAGGCTAATCAAGCCACACCTGCTCCGATTGCCAGCAACCCCCCATCATTGGCGACTGAAAAGCAAAAAAACTTCCTGCAGCAAAAGCAGGAATCAAAAAATCAGTGGCTGCCCCCCGAACTACAAGCCATGATTGAAGCTGAAGAGCGCAGGGCAGCTCAAGCAGCAAAAAATATAATGATCTGCACAGCTGCAATCAATGCTGTCGAGACCGCGGTCTCTCTATACTCAGAAGAATCGAGCAATCCGTTTATAAACTCGATGAAGTTGTATCTCCGAGCAGCAATTGCTCAATTCATGAAGTCAGGACCCAGTGCGGCCCCCCCAATCCTTCCCCAGCGCCCAAGCTGCCAGGACACTATAAGTTGTTCTACAACCATGGCCAAAGAAAGAACTCCGGTGAACAGTCAGGGGCCACAACGCCAAGCAACCCAGGCCAAAACGACCTGGGCAACAGTCGCCCGGGGCTCTCCCCAAAGTTCAATCGCCCCAGCGAAGACTGTTCGAGTCGCCCCAAACCCAGCAGTACAGGTCAAGATACAAGCTAGACCTGCGACTGCAAAACCAAGAGATGTTCGTCTGTTTCTTCGACTCGGAGAGGAGCATGCATGGCGCGCTCTTTCGCCAGCTGGCGTGAGAGATGCCGTGATTAAATTGGTGGAGGTTTCATCCTCCAATATTGAACATGTGTATCGTGTTCCCACCGGCTTCGCAATCAAAGCCAAAAAAGAAGAAGCACGCCAACTTCTCTTAAACGCTGCTGAATCATTCAGCAGGGCTGGAGCTAAGTTAGAGACAGCCTCAGATCTAGCAACTCTTCGAATTGCGTCAATCCCAGTGGCCCTATACACACTTATGGGCAAGGTCACAGTCACTGAAGAGATGGTGGCAGAAGAAATAACTCAAACCACCAGAGCGATTCCGGTACGCGTCCGTTCGCTAGGAAAGAGGCGAGTAGGGGCTCCCTACCAAACTTGGATAGCTCACTTCGAGAGAGCGTCTGCCCCTCGGCCGGGCTTCCGACTCTTTGACGACTCTAGAATTGCAGTTCGCCACCAGCCTAAACAGGCAATAAGCCAGTGCAAATGATGTCTGCAATTCCACGGCACTCGAGGATGCTCACGTGCCACAGCTTGCTGGAACTGCACATCAACCATGCATTCCTCCTCCGAGTGTAAGGCACATAAAAAGTGTCGCAATTGTGGGGGCCCCCATTGATCGGACAGTCGCGACTGTCTAGTTCGTCCTACAAAGTCTGGATCGGCATCCAAAGAGAACCTTGAGAAGATTAGGCAGGCGAGTCAACGGGAATTTGCAGCTGTTCTCAGGGCAAAATCAGCCGTTAGACGCGCTGAAGCCGCAATTTCAGCAGCGTCAGAAAAGGCTCGAATTACTCAGACGAGCTTTAATTCCAGCAACAGCTTCGAAGTGCTGATGACCGATGTATCACCATCTGTAGCCTTGGTTACAGAGGAGATAAATCGTGAAGAAAATTTGTAAAGGGCGCCCCACAGGCCACATTCCGTCTCCCTCCTACCTTAAATTTCATGTCGATAAATGTAGGAAGGGGAGGCCCGACACAGGAAATCGCGCTCGCCCGAGCTTTTGAGCTGGGATTCGATGTATTGCTTGTACAAGAACCTCTGTGGAGAAAACAGAGCAAATCAACAAAAACTCATCAGGGATATGATTGTCCTATTCCGCAAAATGAGGATCAGTCCAGGCCCAGGGCGTGGACGCACACTCGGAAAAATGGCATTGAAATAATTGCAGAACAGGTCTTTCCCTGTGCCAAGCCTACAGCGGATTATTGCTGGGTCGTGGTCAATGGAATCACGTTCCTCAGCGTCTATAAGGCTCACAAAACCTGCAGATTGTGGAGCCTCTCATTAACTGGAATCCACCGCCAAACTCTGTCGCAGATGGAGATTTCAACTCAGTATACTGAGCCTGGCAACCGAGCACCACTCGAACCTACGGACAAGGAGAGGAAATTGACAGATGGGCGCAACAACACGATCTATCGAGAGTTGGAAGCAAAGCAGAAAGCCGCTGAGGCGACTGCTGAAAACGAAACTACAAACATTGCTCAATGCCCGTAAGGGACCACAACCTTACCGAGCTACACACAACGGCAACAACAATCTCGTTCCTCTGCGCTAATTTGGGCAGAGGAGACCCCGCTACAGACATCATCCTGCAAACCGCCTGGGATTCAGGAACCGATGTCCTACTCATCCAGGAACCCTGGACTCAACACAAGGACGGCTTCTGGCTCACCAAGTCGCATCCCGGGTTCGACAAGCACTTGCCCCCCCATGTCACAGCCAACCCCGCAAGGCCACGATCCCTCATTTATACGCGAAAAGGGACCAAGTGCCTACAACTAGCAATCTGCGAGGCATCACCAGATCTTACCGCCGTAAAGGTTGAAGGAGTCACGTTTGTCTCTGTGTATCGCGCTCCTGGAGCAGACCTTTCGCCGCTCCTATCATGGGCCCTGTCTGGGCCCACAGTAGTTGGCGGAGATTTCAATGCCGTCCACCCTGACTGACAGCCCATGGCCACCAGGCTACACGGTGACGGCCAAGTGCTTGCCAAATGGATGTCCGAGCACGGCATGGACCTATCTTCGACCCCGGGCGTCTCGACTCACGATCTTGGAAACACACTCGACCTAGTCTGGTCTAACGCGGGAGCCCTTGCAGACGTCTCGATAGAGCTTGACTCGACATCGGACCACAGAACTCTTGCAGGAGACGTCCCCCGTCCGAACTCAAAAGCTAGAGCTGTTATCAAAACAGGCCAACCGTTTCGAGTGACAGACGACGCCCTCGAAGACTTTGCAAAGGTGCTAGGTCGTTGGGCTCAAGGAATAGAGCTACAGCCGATAGCTTCAGTAGACGCGGTGGACAATCTTGCTGATAAGCTGGTCCAAACTATTAACAACGCAATCAGGGTCACTGGTAGACGCGGGAGTGTGAAGAAGGGTAGGACAGCACCTTGGTGGACGTCGGAGTGCCTACAGGCCAAACGCGAATACAGGATATTCAGGGACGAAGAGAGCAGAAAGGATTTCCGTCGCATAGTCAAAAGTGCCAAACGCCAATACTGGCGGCGAAAGTTCTCCGAAGCAACAACCGACGTCGACATGTATCGGATGGCACGCTGGGCTAAGCCGCAACCTACATCAGCTGCTCCACCACTCCAAACTCCAGATGGTCTTGTTTCGGATCCAAGAAAGCGAGCAACTCTGTTGCGCGACCTCCTTCTCGGCCGGTTCACCAGTCAGAACGACGTCGACGCTGAGGACTTCGAGCCAGGACGCGGAAACCTCCCATGGGTCTCGAGCGTTACGGACGAGGAAGCCAAGTGGGTTACAACGGCCTGCCAAAATAAAGCCCCTGGAGCAGACGCGATTTCTGTCCGTCTTCTTAGGACAGCCTGGCCGTCAATTGGACAAGCAGTGAGAGTACTCTTTGAGGGCTCACTTCGACTGAACCACTTCCCGAAGGCATTCAAGCTAGCGGAAGTAATCCTTTTCCCTAAACCCGGCCATAACCTCAGTACAGCTAAAGGATGGAGGCCTATCGCACTTCTCTCCTCCCTGGGTAAAGGTTTCGAGAGACTGATTGCAAGGCGAATGGCTTACACCGCCCTCACCTACAAGGCAGTCCCGCAGCAACTCTTTGGAGCACTCACTGGCAGGTCTGCCAACGATCTCGTCTCATGCGTCATCCACGATGTAGAACATGCAATGAAACGGCAGAAGAAAGCAGTCCTAGTCACTTTGGACGTTCAGGGTGCATTCGATGCTGTACTCCACGAACGGCTGCTGCAGAGGATGAACAAGATGGGGTGGCCTAAACCAGCTATCACCTGGATAAAGTCCTTCCTACAAGAACGATCCGCTCGCGTACGACACGGAGACGGAGTCACAGACCCGGTATTCCTAGAATGCGGGCTGCCACAGGGATCGCCTCTTTCCCCAATTCTTTTCCTGTTCTACATGGCCGAAGTCGGGGGAGGCAGTAGTTGGAGATTTGGCTATGCAGATGATGTTGCCATCCTCGGCATAGGTTCAACTCCAACTGAAGTCGCAGTAGCTGTCCAGAGAGAAGTCGATGCAGTCCTAGGGTGGGCCGCTGATAATGCCGTCTCTTTCGACCCAGATAAGGCCGAAGTAGTCTACTTCGTCGGCCCCAGATCCAGGGGACACGATCTTCCGGCTATAAGGGTAGGCACTCGCGATGTACAAGCATCCGACGACATCCGATGGCTCGGAGTACACCTTGATCGCGGTCTGACCTTCGAATGTCACGTCGCAAAGTGGACCAGCAAAGCAATGCGGCTAGTGCAGCACTTCCGACGGCTCACTCAGTGCACCCAGGGACCAAGGCCTGACTTACTAACCACAGTCATTCGCACGGTAGTTCTGCCAATCGCGATGCATGCAGCGGAGGTCTGGTGCCCGGGGCCAACCAGGGAAACTTATCGAGGTGTGACGCGTAATTCCTACAAGAGACAGAGCAAAGTCATCGACCAAACCTCTGCCTTCGGAATCCGCGTGGCTCTACCAACCCGGCGCACGATGCCTGTTGCAGCACTGAGAAGAGAGACTGGTATTCCACCAGCACACATTCTACTCGAGGAACGCAGGCTCAAGACTGCCGCACGAATCCGAAGACTAGATGAGTACCATCCGCTTCGACTTCGGACCACGGAAAGCACAGACAGCGCTCGTCACCGACTCGGCCTAAAGACATGCAACAAAACCAGACTTGGTTTCGACAGAGTGCATGATTCAAGGGTCCAGAGGATGTATCGACTTCTGCCAGAGGCTGAACTACCTCCACTGCTCCGACCTCCGGTCCCCCCTCAGCCAATTCCCCGCTGGACCAGCAAGAAAGAAGCAGCTAGGTTTATAAGAGAGTGGCTACCTACTCTCCCACCCGACTGTCTCTGCGTGTACAGTGATGGTACTGGGGCGTCCACCGACAAAGTGTCATGGGCCTTTGTGACCTTTATCAGTGGCACAGGCAGGGTAATTGAGCAAAGCGGCTCAGGCAAAATAACCAATGCGGAGGTCTACGACGCGGAGGTTCATGGAGCTCTAGCTGCTCTTGATGCAATCACTAGCAGGAAGCGAGATCGTGGTCGTAGCGCCATCTATATTCTGCTCGACAATTCTGCAGCTGTCCAGGCCTTACTAACGGGAACAACAGACTCATCATCCTGGAGGATTCAAAAGTTCTGCAAAATAGTCGCTAGAGCAGCAGCACCTGTTAAAATAGGATGGATTCCGGGCCACGAAGGGCTGGTAGGAAATGAAATGGCTGATGAGCTCGCTCGAACAGAGCTTAACTCGTCAGACGATACGAGGACGACTCATGGTGTGATGACCCTCGCCTCTTCCGGAAGGAAAGCTCGCGAACTGGCCAGGCAGATGGTTACAGACTGGTGGCATTCGAATCGCCCCAGACATTATGCCGACCTCGAACTCGAGATGCGACGCAAGAAACCGCCAGAACTAGCACTACCAAGGGCAGTCTACGCTCGCTTAATAGCCGCTCGAACCGGACATGGAGACTTCGCGGCTTATCATCGCCGCTTCAACCACACTGACGCTACACTTCACTGCGAGTGTGGGAGGGAAAAATCAATCGGTCACCTTGTTCAGTGTCGAAAAGCACTGGCAACATGGCGGCTGAAAAGCGGAAGGCGAAGGGCGCCAGCTATAGAAACAATGCTCGGATCAAGCGGGTGGCAACTGTTCAGGGACTATGTCCAGGAGAGCGGAATATACGCGGAGGCTAGCCGGGGGATGGCAGGGATACCTGTGACTCGGAGGTGATGAACGAAAGCCTAGGTGATCTGGCATGGAAGTAGGGATAGGAATCGAGGCTCGGGCGCGTGGTGGCCGAGGCGGAACGATGGAAGGGAGATTGTTAAAGTTTTTCTTTTGTAATGCAGGATTTTGCGTGGAAGTTTTCTTTTGTTTTGTTTTCAACTCTGGGCTGCTGTACTCGTCATGCTTCAACACATAGATGCGTTTCGGCATGGTTCCGGTCATTGAGGTGGGACGAGGCACTTGTACTTTACGGTAGTTAACCTGATCCGGCCCGACCCCACTCGTGCTCAAGCTCCAGTAGAAGTGCGACGGTAGTTACTTCACCTAGCACGTTAATGAACAAACAAACGCACATTTCGAGAAATTCGAAAATTCGAAAATTCCCTTTTTCCCAATTTCCATTCTTATGACCACTTCTGTGCTTGACTTCTCGAATTGTTAACCGTCGCGAGGTATTTAAAATGCCTCCGGTGAGAAAAAATCGCCCAAAGCCGACAACTTCAGCCGGCTTTGAACGGACACCATTGTGTCCGAAACCTACTGGGCTTGCGCAAAAATTATCAAGCCTATTTGCGAGTGAGGCCTTTGTCCCAGGGAAGTCCACAAATCCTCCCGATCAAGAGATGACTGATTCTGAACCGATCAGAACAGAAAACAATGGTCCCAAGACCAAAACCCCCGTCGAACTGCCCCCTTTGGCAAGCAGCTCCAGGAAAGGAAAGGAAGTTGTTCGAGAAAAGACAACCGAACGTGCAGAATCATCTGCAGGAAACAATGCTATGCCAGCCTCAAAAGGCGCAGCATCTACATCAGCAATGGAATTTCCACCAGAGCTGCAAACCGTGATGGAGGCCGAAAAGCGTCGCACGACGCAAATAAACGACCGACTCGCAATCTGCTCGACTGCAATCAGCAGTGTCGAAGCAGCACTTTCGCCTCTTTCGATTGGCGATAATAAAGAATTTGTAGACGGAATCAAAGTCTATCTTCGAGCAGCCATCGGCCAGTTCGTACAATCTGGCCCAGGAAGCACACCACCAGTTCTCCCTGCTCGCCCCGCCAGCCCTCTTCCGCCGAGGGCACCAGAAATAAGGGTTCCTAACCCTCCAACAACCCAGGCTCCGGCCCCAAAGACAACTTGGGCCACCGTAGCTCGGGTAGGCCTAGCCCGCAGCGCTGGGCCATTGACAAAAATGGCAGCACCACCCGCCCCCAAGGCAAAGGGTGCCAACTCGAAGACAAAAGCCGATTCACGACTTTTTCTGCACCTTGACTTTTTCCATCCCCACCGTCTCCTTTCTCCAGCTGGAGTAAGACTAGCGGTGTCTCAGGCGCTGGGAACCGCTGCCAACAATATCACGTTGGTTCAGCGGGTAAAGACCGGCTTTGCAATAACCGCAAAGGATGAAATCGCTCGAACAGAGCTCCTAGATTCCTCCACATCACGGAGCGAATCTGGAATCAAACTGGAACCAGTATCAAATCTGGTTGCCATGCAAATTGCCACCGTCCCTGAGACAATTCGAACTCTTGCTGGCCCAATTGCCGTGACAGCAAAGAATGTTGCCAATGAAGTCACGCGAGTGACCCAGTTGGTTCCCTTTCTGTTTCGTCCTCACAGGACTAGCAAACCAGGGGCGCCCTACTTAAACTGGCAAACGCTCTTTCCCCTAGAATCCGCTCCTCGACCTGGATTCCGCCTTTTCGACGACTCTGGAGCTGTAAAGCTCTTCCGACCTCGTCGCAAAATCGAACAATGCAAACAGTGTCTTGAATTTTACGCCACCCGTGGTTGTTCCCGCGCTCCAGCTTGCTGGAATTGCGGATCTAATATGCACTCATAATCAGAGTGCAAGGCCCTCACCCGGTGTCGAAACTGTGGGGGACCTCACCGATCGGATTCCCGGGCCTGCGTAGCCAGACCCGGTAAGTCCGGACCGGTGACAAAAGAGCAGCTCGCGCGGATCCGCCAGATCCAGCAATGGGAGTTCGCGAAAGTGGCTCGATTTAGGGCTGCAGCCAAAAGGGCCGAAGAGGCAACAATGGCCTCAACGAAGGATGTCTCGATGGCCGAGGGATCGGGTTTCGGAATCCTAGAATCCGAAGAAGAAGTTTGAGGGCACAGCAACCCTCGGTGAAGTCTACAGATAGCCTCAAAATATATGGCAGGATACCAGCTGAATTCAGGGTATCTGCGAACTAGTCTTTCGCTCTCAGCGGAGATAAGAAAAAGTCACCTGGAAGATGTGGCAGGAATGGGAACGGGCGAGAAGCGCGGGATCCGGACCAAACAGTATTTCTTCCAAATTTGATTTAAGTTCTTGATTTATGTTTTTGATTTTAGTTTTGCTGTTAACTTCTACAATTTCAGTAGAAGTTCATGCGGTTGGAATGAGTTGGGCCTGTACGCAGTGATCCTTGCCGGCTCCACCGGTCCTTGACCCAATGTGGAAAAGATAGTGTTAGCTTAGGACCAAATATAATAAAAATAAAATAAAATAAAATAAAATAAAATAAAATAAAATAAAATAAAATAAAATAAAATAAAATAAAATAAAATAAAATAAAATAAAATAAAATAAAATAAAATAAAATAAAATAAAATAAAATAAAATAAAATAAAATAAAATAAAATAAAATAAAATAAAATAAAATAAAATAAAATAAAATAAAATAAAATAAAATAAAATAAAAACAAACAAACACGATCTATCCTGTCTCAAGATTGGGGAGCCCACGCATAAGGCTGGTAACCCCTTGGACCTAGCCTGGACCAACATCAATGGCGCTCGAGCATGGGTGGATCGAAATGAATGCGTAACCAGCAATCATCTTCCTATCCGGGGACAAATCCCGATTCGAGCTGCAAGAATGAAGCCTGGGATCTCCAAGCTCCGAGTGACAAAGAAAAATCTTCCCAAATTTGCTGACTTCACTGCCAGATGGATCAAGCCGCCTCCAGCCTTAGACACTGTCGAAAAAGTTGAAGAATACGCCCATGAACTCTGTTTCCAGATTAATTCTGCTGTTACGGTTTACCCGTTGTTTAAGCTTAGGTGAATACCTAAGCGCATTGTTGAGGACTCTGAGGATAAGACTGTTGGGATCAAAGCAATGTCATAGCACAGTGAATATGGGCAATGCGTAGCCGTGCGGTGATTATTCGACCTAAGGAAAAGGTATAAGCAACGAGACTCATAGAGTGGACAAAATGTTACAAGTACCTTGTAGCTGTAGTTAGATTTCTCTTCTTCATAGAGTTTATTAAATCGATTTTTTCATCACCAACTCGGTTTCTATTACAGCCGCCATTAACGCGACTGGAACACGAGCGAGAGCAAGAAGCAGTAAATCAGCACCTTGGTGGACCCCGGTATGCAGGGTAGCACGCACCGAATATCAAGCGACCTTACCCTTTCCCCAGCAGGCCGTTTGTGCGAAAAATCTTCGATCTGTTCTTCGAGCTGCGAAAAAAGAAAACCAGACACAACAGTTCGAAGCCATGAAGTCGCCGAGCAATGTGTTCAAGCTGCTGTGAATGGCCAATCCACTACAGGCTAGCATTCTACTGCCACTCAATCCCAATGGAATCCTCATCTCGGACCCATTAGAGCGAGCGACAGTGCTCCGCGATGCGCTTCTTGCCCGACATCAGGCATCGGACGACCTGTCACCGTGCACAGCGACAAGCAGCAACCGAATCCCGTGGAATAACAATATCACCAATGAAGAAGCCAGGTGCTGCACAATTGGCAGTGGTAACACGGCTCCAGGAGCAGATGGAATATCAACTGATTTTCTAGCAGCTTGTTGGAACACTATAGGACCGTACGTCGCTCAACTCTTCCGGGCCTGCGTGATGATTGGCACTCATCCATCCTGCTTCAACCTGGCCGAAGTCGTTCTTGTTCCGAAGCCTAATCGAGACCCAACAACAGTCAAGGGATGGAGGCCCATCGCTCTTCTTTCTTGCCTAGATAAAGGTCTAGAAAGGCTCTTGGCTAAGTGTCACAAACCATCACTGGGATGTCGTGTCGCACCCAGGCAACCGAGTTATGACGTGCATACAATAACACAGTTTAGGTATTGTAATGGTTACAGTGTTGTGATAGCAACAGTTGCCATTCAGAGTACTAGTTAGTTACTGTGTTATGGCTGTAAACTACTACACCCTTGGTTATAGTATTGAAGCTCGTGTACTTAAGGAAGCTCTAGGACTGGATGTGTACTGTAGCTTTTTGTCTTGTAAATTACACATGTTTTAGAATCTAATTATTAATCTAAATATCTCGTCCTCATTATCAGCCTCTGTCTTCGTCTTCGTCCTCGTCCTAGTCTCCGTCTCCGTCTTCGTCCTCGTCCGTGACACTAAGCGTATGGCGCACATCGCCGTCATCTTTGATGTAACAGGACAACAGCAATTTGGCGCGCTCCCAAGGCGCTCAGCAATGGACCTCGTCTCCTGTGTGGTTCAAGACATTGAAGAGGCAAGCTCCCAAAAATGGACGGCTATATTTGTCACCCTAGACGTTCAAGGTGCTTTCGACGCAGTTCTCCTCAACCATCTGGTGAGAAGAATGCAGGAGCAAGTTTGGTCAGACTCGATACTAAAGTGGACGACCTTGTTCCTAGCACAACGAATGGTCCAAGTGCGTTACTCTGGAGGAGTCACCGCTCAGCGACAGCTAAGCTGTGGAGTCCCCCAGGGCTCACCGATATCCCCACTCCTATTCCTTATTTACATGGCAGAGCCTATGCGAAGCGGGAATCTAGGTATGAGGTTCAGCTACGTAGACAACTTTGGAATAATTGGATTTGGCCGCACGATTACAGAATCTGCCGCTGCAGCTCAGAGTGAAGTCGATCATCTCCTGGATAGGGCAGGAAAAAATGCGGTTGCTTACGACACAAGTAAGTCAGAAGTAATTCAATTTCCCGCATGGTGCCGCGAGCCTGCGAAAGGAATCTATGTCAATGGAACCCTTATCGAGCCGGCTGAATATGTTCGCTGGTTGGGTGTCTACCTAGATCCCCGTCTGACCTTTAAGCACCATGTAACAACATGGTGCGGTAAAGCCTTGAAAGTTGCACAGAACCTGCGTTGCTTCAACACTGCTCTCCGAGGAGCTGCCCCAGGAGCGCTTATCAGAGCAGTCGACATGTGTGTTGTTCCAATTGCGACATTTGGTGCAGAGATCTGGTGGCCAGGTCTCAAACTCCCTACGAGAAAAAGCATGACAACCCCACCAACAGCATATCTATGTGGCATGATTGACAAGGCTATCATGATGGGTCTACGAGCTGCTCTCCCGGTAATGAGGACGACAGCGAACGTGGTACTGCATAGAGAAGGTGGAATTCCACCGGGCAAAATCATTCTGGAGGGTAATCAACTTCGACTCTCAGTCAGGCTCAAAACTCTGGATGACCGCCATCCGCTGAAGATTCGTGCGGCTGTGTGCCCAAATATAGGCATTGTGACGGTTCCACCCTAGATCATTAGATAGGGTTGTTATATCCACATTACATTCACTTCACATAAGATATTGCTAGAGTTCTTTGTTTGTAGCGCACAGACCAGCGTAGATAATGTAGAGTTGTAGATCTCTAGATACTTTCCCTTCCCTTTTACTCTTTAGTTTAGAATCTTTTGAATATAGTCTTTATCCAATTCGACTTTGTCATTTGTCAACCTGTGATCTCCTACGGCTCTCACAGGCATGCTGAAATACAAGATTAGAAATCGAGGGAATTCGATTCCTGAAGTAATAATGTCACGAGTACAGCGAGCGTACCGACAATTACCAGAGGATGAGGGTGCGGAAGCACTACCAACCACATCCTACTTACCGAAAGCAGGATCTAAAGAAGAGCAAATTGAGAAATGTAGACAATGGATCAACCAGGTGTCGAAGTCGGAAATTTGTGCCTACTCGGATGGCTCATCGGAAGGGAATGGACGCTCTACGTGGGGCTTCGTTCTGAAAAGGGACGGGCAGACTTTGCTCACAGGATGTGGTATCAGGCATGGGGGGGAGGCCTTAGATGCGGAAATCAGCGGGGCAATGAAGGCTCTTGAAGCAGCATTGGGACTCCAGAGCGCGAGACAATGAGTCTACCTAATAATGGATAGTCAACAGGCGATCAACGCACTTAAGACAGGCAAGTCCACGACAAGCCACTATGAAGTACGGAAATTTCGGGAGTTGTCCTAATCAGCTCGCGTGATAATTAAATGGGTTCCTGGACATTCAAGAATTCAGGCTAAGCTAGAAGCTGACTCGGCCGCCCGGTCTGGCATACGAAAGCTGCCTAGCTCTGAAAAACGGCCAGAATCTATAACTCTGGCATTTCTGCATGGCCAAATGAATTGTTTGCAGCAAACATTGCTTGACGAATGGTGGAACGAAGCTTGCCCGCCCCGATATTGCAAGCTCGACCTGCTCATGTGACGACAAAAACCACCTGAGCTGGGACTTTCGAGGTTCCTACTCCGAAATCTAATTGCAGCTCGTACAGGCCATGGCAATTTCGCGGCGCATCATTGCTGTTTCAACAATATGGACGCTCTCATGGAGTGCACCTGCGGGGAGGAGACCACTCCAACCTATTTCATTCACTGTCGACTACATTCTCACGTCATGCGTCGACTCAGAGGGAGATTGTCACATAGTGACTTCACCCAAAAGCTTCTCAGGCAAAGTGTCCCGAAAACTTCAAAATCATTGCTGAGGAAACTTGCTGTTTTGGGTTGCCATCTACAAATTTTTCCTCTGATCTTATCGAGAACCATGTAAATTAGTCATACAGATGATATGACAGGAAGGAATACAAGGCAATAATATTTGTTTTCTGACCAGAAATTGGGAAATCTGCAGGGCTGGATAGTTTTGTGGGTAGGAGTTTGGTTTCAAAGGTTGAATTTCTGTACTGTTGCGAATCTTAAACTATCTATTTATTGTTTAGTGGTTCATGCGGTGGGATCAAGTTAGGCTTATCAGAGATAAGATCTTGGCTGTGAATACCGGTCCTTGACTCTTCGGAGTAACTGGTTAGACCTAGGACCTAAATAAATAAACAAACACAAACACAATTTTTTGAAATTCGAATTTTCGAATATTCACCCTTTCCCCTTCTTCCCCACCCCCTCAATATTGTGATATCATTCGCGCTCAATTCAAAATTTGTGAGCGGCTGGTAGGTTGTCAAAATGCCCCCAGTCCGCAGTAAACCATTGCGGGCGAAAAACATCGCTGAAAACCGCAATTACATCAAACACACCATTCAAAGAAAACTACGTGACAAGCTGGGTACCCTGACTCCAGGTCAAGAAATGGAAATTGACCAGTTGGTCGACAACAGAGCTCTAGATGACACGATGTTAGATGTTAGCAATGTTGACATTGATAAGATCCTCAGGGATCTGAAAAGACTTCCGGATTCTATTCACTCCAAGCCAGATGCGACCGGAGCTGAAAAGGCAACGATTTCTAAAAAAAGATCAGCAACTGCGACTACACAGCAGCAGAAACTGCCTCTGATAAAAGTCGCCGTGCCATTGACAATGGCAGAGAAAACTGGCAACAACAGCAAGAACAACCTGAGTTGCTCTTCGATTGCTTCAGGTCCTATGGCAGCCTCAACAATTAGAGAAGCCCCTGAACCCAAACTGAAATCATCCAACGAAACTGACACTGCAGCTAGCAATGAATTCTGCCCCGAAGAGCTGAGAGCTGTAGTAGAAGCCGAAAAGCAAAGGGTCGCACAAAAGTCTGCTCAGATTCTGTTATGCACATCGGCCATAAGAGGCGTGGAGGCCGTACTCTCCCCGATGGCCACGGGCGACAATAAAGTATACGTCGAATCAATGAAGGCTTATTTGCGTGCAGCAATTGGCCATTTTATCAACTCGGGCCCGGAGTCTACACCACCATCGCTCCCCCAACGCCCCAACGCTGTATCCCCAAGGGTCCCATCTCCAAAGCCCACGGTGCGCGCCCAAGGAAACACATGGGCAGGAATTGCTAGATTAGGGCTGTAAAACAATGCAGGGAGAATCAACACAAAGACGGCAGCAGTCCCGCAGAACGTACAAAAAACGAGGCCTAAAGTAGAAGCAGATGATCGGCTTTTCATCCGCCTACAGGACACACACGAGTGGAGACGTCTCTCCCCATCTGGCATACGCGAAGCTATAGCAATGCAGACCAAATGCGCGCCATCGGATGTGGAACACGTGCACCGTGTCCCCACAGGTTTTGCTATACGCGCCATTTTTGTGATCAGACCCACTTATAGATCACACAACTTGGAATGGCTAGTACTGGGCAAGTGAACCAACAGGACAAGCGACCCTGCGTCAATGATACGTCATCGGCACACAGCAATGACAACACCAGTATCTCAACCATACATGATTATATGATAATATGACGCAGGTGTATCTAATGACATAGTTGTTGAATGGCTGAATGGTTGACAGTTATTGCTATTGATGGTATATTGTATGTATTGTCTTTGTGTATAAATACTCGCTACTAGACCTCTGTATATGATCAACCTTTTCCACTCTTATATTCAATAGTCATCAATATAGCAGATCTACAATATATATCTGTCTTCTTCACGTTAGACTTAAAGTGCTATCCTACATCAACCCAAGTTGACTGTTACACCTATTGTGACAATTCTTAGACTTCTCATAACCTCGTTATTACAATAGCCATAGACTCTGATGCAAAGAATCGCCTAATGGAAGCATCAGATACACTGAATATACTGGGTGCAAAATTGGAGAAACCATCCGAAAAATTTGCCCTCCGTATTGCCACAGTTCCAACAGCAGTTTACACGCTAGATGGAAAAATACAGGTCAGCCCAGAAATGGTGGCCACGGAAATAATAAGAGTGACAAAATGTACCCCAACAAAAGTTTGAGTCCATGGCAAAGGAAAGCTCGGGGCCTCATACCAAGAGTGGATCGCTCACTTTCCTAAAGGATCGTTGCCAAAGCCCAGCTTCAGGCTTTTTGGCGTCTCGGTTGTAGCAACAGTACACCGGCCACAAGCCCCTGTGCTGCAATGCAAACGCTGCCTCAGATTCCACCCCACCCGAGCGTGCTCTCGTGCGCCTGCCTGCTGGAATTGTGGATCCACGATGCACATCTCTGCCGAATGCAAAGCAGCTACTAAATGCAAGAACTGTGCAGGACCGCACAGATCAGACAGCCGAAGATGCTTGGCTCGACCTACAAAATCTGGTCCGCCCACAATAGAACAGCTTGTGACCATTCGACAAGCTAGCCAGCGGGAATACAGCGCCGTGGCCAGAGCAAAAGCGGCCGTAAATCTAGCAAACAAAGCATCAGCCAGTGCCATCAAGAGCCAAGAGATCCTGAAAACGACGGCTACCAGTACAGACGCACCAGATGCAGCCATGGTTGATGTGTCAGGCTTTTGGGCTCTAAACCCCAAAGAAAATTTGTAAGGGCCGCCCACAGGCCCCAACTTGCGCACCTTCTACCCTCATATACATGTCAATAAACGTTAGTAGAAGCGGTGCAACCCACGACATTGCACTTTCCCGGGCTTACGAGCTAGGTGTAGATGTTGTACATATACAGGAACCTTCGTGGGATAGAAATATAAAGGATACTAGGCTGCACCCAGGATATAATAAACACATACCCCATAGGGGCGTGGATATCAGACCAAGAGCGGCGACATACAATCGAAAAAGCAAGGTAATAACTGCAACGCAGACATTTCCCTGTGTGACATTAACAGGGGACTACTGCTGGGTAGTGGTTAACGGAGTCATATTTCTAAATGTTTACAAAGCACCAAACAACCCAGTGTCTCTACGACCACTTGTGGACTGGACCCCACCGGCAAAGACTATTGCTGTAGGAGATTTCAACTCAGTTCACAAGGCATGGCAGCCGGGGGCAACTCGCCCACATGGACAAGGGGAAGCGATAGAAGAATGGGTCGACAAACACAAACTTTCCTGCCTTATCATTGGAGAACCAACACACAGAGCAGGGAACACACTGGATCTTGCCTGGTCCAATATTGACGGAACTCTCGCGTGGGTAGACCGCAGCAAATGTATGACAAGCAATCATCTACCAATAAGAGGTCAAGTGCCAACTACATCCAAAGCTCTAGATACTGAGCCGCCCAAAATCAGGGTACGATCAGGCGACCTGCCGAATTTCGCTCGAGCTGTTGCCCAATGGGCCCATCCTCCACCGAAATTGGATACAATAGACTAGGTGGAAAAATACGCTCAAGAACTATGCTCCCATCTATCCAATGCTATCAAGGCTACGGGCACTTTAGTTAAAAACGGACACGGAAAACACTCCCCATGGTGGACGCACAAATGCAAGGCAATCCATGCCGCATATCGAGCAGAAACTATACCCCAACGCCGGGCTACCCACGCGAAATTGTTGCGAGAGGCTATTGTCTCAGCAAAGAAAGATTACGTCACAGGAAAAGTCCAGAAGATGACTACAGCCATGGAAGTTTTTAAGCTGATGCGTTCGGCCAACCCTAGGCAGGTCAAAACACCACCGCCCCTCAGCCACAACGGCTCGCTCGTCTCAGACCCGGCTGAAAGAGCAACAATACTCCGAGACGCCCTTCTCGCGCGCCATGAGTCAACAGATGACCTCTCCCCATGCACAACGCCAAGCGAAAACAGGATACCCTGGAATGACGACGTCTTAGAAGACGAAGTCCGTACATGCACCATTGGATGCAAGAGGACAGCACCAGGGGCAGATGGAGTTTCAGTAGAGCTCCTCGAAGCCTGCTGGAAGACAATTGGCCGATGGGTGACGCAACTGTTTAGGGCCTGCATCCGTCTCGGCATACATCCAGCATGTTTCAAGTTGGCAGAAGTAGTCCTTTTACATAAGCAAAATCGAGACCCATCGACGGTCAAAGGCTGGAGACCGATCGCTCTCCTATCATGCCTGGGTAAGGGTCTAGAGAGGCTACTGGCAAAAAGAATGGCGCGTCTGGCAGTCACACACGAGGTAGTGGGTCATCAACAATTTGGTGCGCTCCCAATGAGATCTGCAACAGATCTGGTCTCCTGCGTGGTACACGACATTAAAGAAGCTAGGTCGCAAGGATGGGCGGCTACTTTCATTACCTTGGATGTACAGGGAGCGTTCGATGCGGTGCTTCACAATCGGTTAATCAGAAGAATGCAGTCACAAGGATGGCCTGACTCAATTTTGCGGTGGACAACCTCTTTTCTTGCTAATCGACGAGTTCAGGTAAGGTATATAGGTGGGGTCACAACAGAAAGAGAATTGGTCTGCGGGATCCCACAGAGGTCACCAATATCTCCACTTCTATTCCTTTTGTATATGGCAGAACCCATGTGAGATGGGAATCCGGGACGAAGGTTAAGCTACGCCGATGACGTTGGTGTTCTTGCTTTCGGCCGCACAATAGTAGATTCTGCCTCGGCCGCCCAAGAAGAGGTAAATCAACTGACCAGTTGGGCAAAAAAAAAAAAATATAAAAATATAACGCTATAGCCTTTGACACAGATAAGTCCGAAGTAATTCAATTCCCTGGGCGCCATCGGGAGATAGGAATAGGCATACACGTCAATAGTACCTTTATTGAACCATCGGAAAATGTTCGCTGGCTAAGAGTTTACCTGGACCCTCGGCTCAATTTTAAACACTTTGTGACAAAATGGTGCGGCAAAGCTGCCAAAGCTGCTCATCATATGCGTCGTTTTAATTCTACTTACCGAGGTGCTGCCCCAGATGCACTGATAAGAGCGGTTGACCTATGTATCATCCCTGTTGCTACTTACGGCTCCGAGGTGTGGTGGCCAGGCCTGAAGCGCCCAACTCAACGCGGAGTCAGCACTTCACAAACAACTGGCCTCTGCAGCATGATTGACAAAGTCATCAGCACAGGATTACGGGCGGCACTTCCAGTAATGGGGACTACGCCCACAGTAGTGCTACAGCGAGAAGGAGGGATCCCGCCGGCAAGAATAATTCTCGAGGGGAACTGACTTCGCCTATCAGCAAGGCTCAAATCCCTTGACTCCGGACATTCTCTAAGAAGATGCGCTGCTGTCTGCCCTAATATTTGGACAAGAAAGTACAAGAAACATGATTGTCAATCAGCACGACCAGAGATTCAAATGTCTCGAATCCAGCGTGCTTGTGACGGCTGTTAAGCCGAAAGACTCCTGTAGCCAACGCTGGCTAGCGTAGGCTATGGCACAAGGGGAAGGTCTCGGAAGCCACAGAACTTCGAATATTCTCAGTGAACCTTCTGGAAACACACTGAAGGTTCATGAGGATAACAGGTGTACCGAGAACCTTCTAGGTAGTTGTAGAAGCGGCTCAATTATTCAGGTCACAGGGAGAATCATCTTGATGGGCAGTAATTTAGAATATATATATATGTAGACTTTACATCGAGGAATTCTCTCTCCAGAGAATTATAATTAATATACTGTACTTACAAGATCGCCCAAGCATTTTGTACTGAAACCGTGACATATTATAATTCTCTCCTCTAACTTCAGAACCGCAGTCAGTCAGTCAGAATCGCAGTCAGAATCGCAGTCAGTCAGTCAGAATCGCAGTCAGTCAGTCAGTCAGTCAGTCAGTCAGTCAGTCAGTCAGTCAGTCAGTCAGTCAGTTAGTCAGTCAGTCAATCAGTCAGTCAGTCAGAATTGCAGTCAATCAACTTTGCAAAGATGAAGTGGGATCATTGCAACATTTCTATGGAGGAAAACAATTTTCTTAGGGCAACATGGAAATCAGAAGATCAGCTAGCTAAGCTTCGGAAAGAAGGAAGCTGCTTCAGATGTGAGAAACGGGGATGTCAATCTAGGGTGTGCCACCTTCTTCCAGCAATTAATCCACGAAAGACTAAGAAAAGTTTACATATTTATAAAAAAAATATGAAAGTGGATCCGTATGATGATGGTCTAGGTCCTATTGATCCGGCAGTGTACGAATTGGATCCGGAAGGTGATGGTCTAGGTCCTATTGATCCGGCAGTCTACGAAGTGGATCCGTATGATGATGGTCTAGGTCCTATTGATCCGGCAGTGTACGAATTGGATCCGTATAGCATTTCTCCGAGACTCATAAACCGTCCTATCGAAATTCAGCAAATAAGAGATCGAGGAGAAACAATGGGTTGGTCAGCCAAGAGGTCTGTCATGGGGAGCTGTCTTACAGATCATGAAATGAGAAAGAACACATCGCCACCCCTTATTAATGCCATTACTAGTGATAGACTGATTCAAGAAGAAAGGAAAGATTTTGTGCAGCCAATAATATTGGATAAAAAGTTTTCAAAAAGTTTGACAGCAGCTGAACAAGAACCGATGATGAATACAAATCCATTTTTAGTTAATGCATTAGTTAACGACGTCACTATGGTGCAAGCATTAGTTGACAATGGATGCCTCTGTTCAGGAATTATTGATGAGGCACTCGCAGCTCAACTTAATCTACCGCTCAAGCCCATCTCTCCCAGAGCTCTTCAAACAGCAGAGGATTCATCAGAAGACAAACCAATCGTAAAAAGTATCACTTGGGTCTCTATAGATCTTGACGGCTACGTTACTGATGAGTTGTTGCTGTATGTAGTTCCACACAGTACTCATCCGATGATACTGGGTAAGAAGTGGTTAGAAGACCAGGATGCAATCATTCACTCCAAAGAACAGCGCCTGGAACTCAGAAGAAGCGGTGGTTCTGTTTACAGTGTTAAGCGCTGGCGGCACAAGTTTAGATCGATTAAGGAGCCGAAAGTTGCAGCTGTGGAGGCATTGTCTTGCCTTGAAAATGGAGTTCCGGTCTGCAAAGCTTCATTAGACGATATAAACAAGGCACTCCGTACGAAGACTTGCCTCAAGATCTCTGAAGCTCGAAACCGATTGCCGGACCCAGTGAAGAAATTTGCGCGCCTCTTTGCTGACGACAGCGGCGCTGATGATCTACCGCCGACGCGAGGTCACCTCGACCATGCCATAAACCTTAGACATGAAAATGGAAAATCAGTTCAACCACCATGGGGTCCTTTATACAGCATGTCGCGAGAGGAGCTACTGGTGTTGCGCAAGACGTTGACTGAACTTTTGGGTAAGGGATGGATTAGACCCAGTAGTTCGCCAGCGGCCTCGCCAGTCCTCTTTGCCAGGAAGCCGAACGGAGGGCTTAGATTTTGTGTGGATTACCGCGGGCTGAATGCAATTACCCTTCCAGATCGATATCCGCTTCCACTATTTAAAGAAACTTTGCGACAGCTATCGAAGGCTAGGTGGTTCACAAAGCTAGATGTGAAGTCAGCATTCCATCGTATCAGAGTGAGGGAGGGAGATGAGTGGATGACCGCTTTCAGGTGTCGCCATGGCCTTTTTGAATGGCTTGTTACACCATTTGGTCTTGCAAACGCACCTGCAACATTCCAGCGATACATCAATGAGCAGCTCCGAGGACACCTTGATGTTAATGCGACCGCATATATGGATGACATATTAGTCTATACAGATGGGAGCGAGGAAGACCACTGGAAGATAGTGCAAAGTGTCTTGGGCAAGCTAGAAAAGGCCGGCCTGTACTTGGACATAGATAAATGCGATTTTCTTTGTCGGGAAGTTAAGTACTTGGGATATATCGTCAGAGCTGGAGATTCGGTGACCGTAGACCCTGCAAAGGTTAAGAGTATTCTGGAATGGAAAGCGCCCACATCTGTAAAAGGAGTTCGCTCGTTTCTGGGGTTCGCAAATTTCTATCGATGTTTTGTGGATGGATTTTCAGAAATAACTGCACCGCTGACCAAATTGACGAAGAAGAATTCTGTTTGGAGATGGGGACCTGAGGAAAATGAGGCGTTTGAAAGACTGAAGAAGATATTTTCCACGGAGCCGGTGTTAGCGCAATGGGATCCTGAGCGGGACACAGTGATGGAAGCCGATTGTTCCGGTTATGCATTGGGGGGTTGTTTATCGCAGGCTGACAAGTATGGTCGGCTGAGACCAGTGGCTTACTACTCAAAGCGACTGAATGGAGCTGAGGCTAACTACCCAATACACGACAAGGAGATGCTGGCTATAATCACGTGCCTGCAAGAATGGAAAGCCGAACTTCGATCGGTCGCAAAGCCTTTCACAATTTTGAGCGACCACAAGAATTTAGATTATTTCATGACCAAGCGATTGCTCAACGAAAGGCAGGCTAGATATTACGACGTTCTACAGCAGTTTAACTTCACTCTCAAATGGCGACCCGGCAATTCTTGCGAACGACCAGATGCTCTTTCAAGACGCGATCAGGACAAGCCCCATGGCCCGGATGACGAACGAACCATGGGTAGGATTATGCAGTTATTACCGACTGTCAACGCGTCGCCTGTTGAGGCACAACTCGGTGTATCAAATGAATCAACACCATCTCAGGGACCCCACGGCGGAAGATCGAATGGCTCAACAAGTCCAGCTATAGATCCAGCAGCTTCAGCAAGAATATCTGATGATGAAGAGATTCAGGCGCTTTGGAACCAGGGAGTTAATTACGATAGTGATTGGCGACGAGCACGCGATACCGTCCAGCGTGGAGAGAGAAGTTTTCCACCAGAAATCGCTCAGAAATTAACAGCTAATATCGCAGAGTGTACGGTTCCCGCAGATAGCGTTCTTCGTGGAAGGGAAAATCGAATTTGGGTTCCCGATTACGAGCCACTAAGAACGGCAATAATGCAGCGAACTCACGATAGCTATCTGGCGGGACATCCTGGAAAGGATACAATGATTGGCATGCTTCTGAGGCGATGGTTCTGGCCAAAGATGAGGGAATCAGTTCGTCGGTTTATACGGAACTGTGATGTCTGCGGCCGAACCACAGTATGGCGAGAAGCAAAGGCAGGGTTCATGCGATCACTACCAATACCTAACCGGATAGGAAGCGAGCTTACCATTGATTTCGTGACAGATATGCCATCTTCGCAGGGCTGTACAAATATCATGGTCATCACAGACCGTCTATCTAAAGACGTCTTCTTATTCGGGACGAGTACTATGGAAGCAGTACATTGTGCAAAAGTTTTTATTGACCGATATTACCGCTACTTCGGCTTTCCGCGATACCTAACGAGTGATAGGGGTAGTGACTGGGTGGGAACCTTTTGGCGAACATTCTGCCAACTGACTGGAATAACTCAACGCTTGACAACGGCATACCATCCTCAGTCCAATGCGAGCGAAAGAGCAAATCAGGAGTTATACAAGTACCTGCGTGCATTCACCTGCTATTCACAAGATAATTGGATGGAACTGTTGCCTGTAGCCCAACTGGCGTTAAATTCAAGACCGAGCTCAGCGATTGGGGGATTGAGTCCATTCTTCCTTCGGCACGGATACGATTTGGAACCTCTGGCAGAACCCACGCCTATCTCAGAAAATGGTTCTCGACACCCAGGTCGGCTATTTGCCCAAGACTACGTAAAAAGGCTAAGAGATGCACAAGACTTTGCACAGGCAGCAATGGCTTCAGCGCAGCAGCGAAATGAGGGCAATGCCAATCGCTTTCGAAGACAACCCGACCAATTTAAGGTTGGCGATAAGGTTTGGCTAGATCTTCGGAATGTAAAGACGCCACAGCTTTCCAAAAAGCTAGCCTGGCTCCACGCAAAGTACGACGTGACTGCTGTTCCAGACCCTTTAACTGTGGAGTTGAATGTGCCAGGGAATATTCACAACCGCTTCCATGTCGAGTTGGTCAAGCGAGCGAGTGCGGATCCCTTCCCAAGTCAGCGACGGGACGATGCACAGAACCCCGCTATTATTGACGACCTGCGGGAGCAAGAATACGAAGTGGACTCAATATTAAGAGCAAGAACAGTGAGACGCGGCCGTGGTAAATTTAGACAGGCCTTGGTTAAGTGGACTGGCTGGGTAGAGCCAACATGGGAGCCGATTGAATACGTCTCAGACACGGAGGCTTTGAGAATATTTGAGGACACCTATGGTCCAATAACAACCAATAATGGCCCTTCAGAGAATAATTCAGGTCGATATGTTGGTCAGGCAGAACCTCATGTCCAGAGGTCACGGAGAGAACGTCGGCAAGGAAATACAAGGAGATATTAAGAATAAAATATATATATATATATATAATATACTTGAAGCCCTTCAGAAGAAGAGGGGGGATTGTGACGGCTGTTAAGCCGAAAGACTCCTGTAGCCAACGCTGGCTAGCGTAGGCTATGGCACAAGGGGAAGGTCTCGGAAGCCACAGAACTTCGAATATTCTCAGTGAACCTTCTGGAAACACACTGAAGGTTCATGAGGATAACAGGTGTACCGAGAACCTTCTAGGTAGTTGTAGAAGCGGCTCAATTATTCAGGTCACAGGGAGAATCATCTTGATGGGCAGTAATTTAGAATATATATATATGTAGACTTTACATCGAGGAATTCTCTCTCCAGAGAATTATAATTAATATACTGTACTTACAAGATCGCCCAAGCATTTTGTACTGAAACCGTGACAGTGCTTATCAACAACTCCCAGAAGCTGAATCCGCCGAGTCTTTACCTGCTTTGGCCTATCTCAGTAAGATAAGCGCGAAAGAGAAAGACACAGAAATTTGTAAACGCTGGATAGAGAGTCTACCAAGCTCAGTGATCTGCGCCTACTCTGATGGGGCATCACAAGGACACGGTCGCTCGGCGTGGGCTTTTGTCTTGAAAAGAGACGGAAAGACCATAGATAGAGATTCCGGTACCATACATGGGGGGTAGGTACTGGACGCTGAGATAGTCGGAGTAAGGAAGGCTCTAGAGGCGGCATTGCAAATAAGTGGGCTAGAATCTCTGACCCCAGGAAAAAAGGCGCAACCTATCTACGTGCTGACCGACAGTCAGCATGCAAGAACTGCTATGCTGTCGGGAGACACATCGACAGGCATTTAAGAAGCCCGAACATTTCGGGTAATGACACAGGCTGCTCCCAAAAGAATCATCGTAAAATGGGTTCCAGGACACAAGGGCATTCAAGGGAACGAAGAAGCAGATGCTGCAGCTCGGAGAAAACTCCGCAGTCTCCCCCTCCGAGATGAGGAGCCGCAAAAAATCTGCAGTGCATACCTCTACCGGCTTATGAATCAGAAGAGACAGATTCTGCTAGACCAATTCTGAGACAAATCATGCCCACTCAGATACCGCAAACTAGACTTGATGATGCGCCGGAAAAAGCCACCGGAACTTTCACTCCCACGACGACTTCTATTTGAAGTCATTGTAGCTCGTACCGGTCACGGAAATTTCGCTGCGTACCTCAGACGTTTCAACAACCCAAACGCGAACATGAAGCGTTCGTGCGGAGAGGAGACTACAGCAACGCATTTCATGCATTGCAGACTTTACACTCGTCATACCCGACTAATGGGAACTACCCCATACCAACAATTTCTTAAAATTCTTCTAGGGCCCAAATGCCTGAATGAATTTTCAAGGTTTGCGCAGGAAACTGGCTGCTTCAAAAGCCAACCTGCGACTTTGTCCACAACTCTCAGCGTGGACAAAGAATTATATTTATGGTGGAAACCGTGAAAGGGAAGGAGTCAGGGTGAGGAGCGCTGATACTGGACCGTTATATTGGAATTTCCTTTGTTTATTAATTTTGACTGTTAGAATTTGTTTTTGTTTTAAACCGGCTACAATTTGGGTAGTGGTTTCACGCGGTTGGAATGAGTTGGGCTGTGGTAAAGAACACAGGGATCCCTTCTGGCTCCACCGGTCTTGTACCCATAGCGGACCAGGAGCAGTAGCTTAGGACCTTAAAATTACAAACAAAAATAACCCAATTTTTTGAAATTTGAATATTCGAATCTTAACCCTTTCACCCTCACCCTCCCTTTCGCGCTCGTTGCATTCTATCAAAAAATTATCATTGAGTCACAGGCATTTTTACCATACCACCTGTTCGAGAAAAGCGTCCCAACACCAAGTTGGACAACACGAGAGTCCATCTGAGGGCTCTCGAGCAACTACCTGGCCTTGCCCAGTCTCCGAAATGCGCGGAGATGAGCAAGGGCTCAATCAAAGGGAAGGAAAAAGCCCTCCCCGCCGTCACTGAACCCGATACTGACATGATCGGGTCAGTCAAAATTATTGAGGAAATTCCTCAACCATCCTCCGTCCCCCACAGGATTGGGAAATCGTCAAAATCTCCTCCGACTACATCAAAACCGTCGGAAAACGCTGCAACCAAAGCAGCATCAACATCAACGTTGCAGCCAAAAACTGCCACGAAAGCAGAATGCCCTCCAGAGCTTCGACCAATCATCGAAGCTGTACAACAACGCGCCGCCGAAATAGCGGCAAATCTGGCCCTCTGCTCCGCCGCCATCTCTGGCGTCGAAGCCACCCTTCTTCCTTTGACCAACGGGTCAAATAGACAATTCGTAGACTCCATGAGAGTCTACCTACGCGCCGCCATTGCGCAATACATGGCCTCGGGCCTGGCCCCTACGCCACCCGTTCTCCCTTGTTGTGCCTAGACCCACATAGCTACAGTGCACAGCTCCAGTTATGATGGTCACGCGACTGCATGCATTTGCTCTGTTTGCTCCTGCTTTGTTGAGTTAGTATAATTAGTAAGCAATAGTCTAGGGACTATAAGTAGAGAGCTTTCCTCCACAGTAGATAGAGCAAGCAATTCAGTCTTTCCTCATTCTACAGAGATCGTTCTCCACTTCTCTTCTTGACCTATCCGGCCCAGCAGCAAATCTGTGATCACTAGCAGCAAACTCCCACAAATTGTATGTACACCCGAATCATAGACCTATCATAATAGGTTATGAGCCCGGCGCATCCACGTACTTACAGGAGTTAGCTAACCATTGTGAAAAACCAGATTAAGCATCATGAAAATGACTGATCCAAAGGAAATTCTTGGTAATGGTATCTCATTGTCACGGTATCAGTACAAAATGCTTGGGCGATCTTGTAAGTACAGTATATTAATTATAATTCTCTAGAGAGAGAATTCCTATAGCTAGAATACAAATATATATACACTCTGAGATACTCCTCTTCTGTAAGGTTCTCCCTATATCTGGAATAACATGGAATCCTCGACAATACCCTAGAAGATTCTTGATACACCTGTGGTCCTCATGAACCTTCAGTATGCTTCCAGAAAGTTCATTGAGAATCTTCTAAGCTCCTTGTATTCCGAGATCCTTCCCGAAGATTCCCTTGCATTCAGTGCCTGCGCTAGCCAGCGTAGGTTACAGGAATCCCTAGGCTTAACAGCCGTTACACTCATTTATCGCTTGGAGAATGACATTGCGTGCTAAACTTGGACGCAAAAACGTCCTGGGACATGTCTTTATGACATGCCTGGGATCCGTCCAGTCAACATCCCTACAGATCCTTTATTAGGGAGCCCAAACGCCGAAGATGCCGATAAACTCACGGAAAAGTACCTGGATGAATTCGAGCGCTGGACTTTGGGAGAAATCGAAGCAAAAAATATCATCACCCAACAACTATCTACGACCATCTGCCCCCAACATTATGACAACCTGACGGCCAAAGAACTCTACGACACTGTAGCCGGGACCAGGAATGAAACTGCATCCGCACCATATGCTGCAGCACTCGAAACACTGTTGAGCATCAGGTTTGTTAGTACTGCTGATGATTATGTTGACCGTTTCCTAGCAGCATACCAGAGTGTCAACAACGCGGCCGATGCAATTTCTACTCGGCCGTTAGCCTCTGGGTATTGCATAGGTGACGGTCAAGCATCAGCCATTTTTGTGATGGGAACGAAGAGGATCGAATGGCTAAATGTTTGGCGTGATACAAGAGCATTCGATTCCGACAACAAGTATGCACCACTGCGAACTCTGATGTCTTCTTTGCGATCTGTAGCAGGCAATCGGACCCAGACACCCAACACTGTGGCTGCGGTCGTACCCAACAGTATCAACGTAGACCCAGAAGCATACTGCAAGAGGTGCAAACATCGGCACAAGAATAAGTATTGTTATCGTCTACACCCAGAATTGGCACAGGGAAGCAATAACCGTTCTGGGGTAAACAGGGGCAATGGCAAACAGGCCTCAGTCAATAGCGTAGGAGACGATAGTGAGTCAGACTCAGGAGGGGTGATAATTGCTGCATCATCTCGAATGAATGAATCCGTTACACTCTATGACACAGGTGCATCGCACCACTTCGTCCCAAACCGTTCCATGTTTAGTGAAGTGAATCGCTCCCCTAAACCATTCAAGTTCGATCAGGCTGTCGGTACTAGAGAGCTATGTCAACAAGGAACAGCGACTCTTAAAATTGGGACATTTTCGCTCCAGCTCCATGAGACTTTTCTTTCACCTGAATCTTCGTGCAATATTGTGTTAGCCGGTAGGTTGGAGAGGCTCAGCAACATAGTACCGGATCCAGAAAAGTCTCTGTTGGTGCAGAAACGTGACAATGAGTCTAGTGTTCCCATAGCAAGACTGGTGCGCAAGAATGATGTATACTACATTTATCCCCTTGAAAAAACCAATACATCACGAAGTAATATAGCAGCTCCTGGTGTTGTAAGAATACCGCAGACCACAAGTGCACAACAATGGCACCAAAGACTCGGACACACGGGCCAGAAAATCTTAAAGAAAACCGCCCAACACACAAAGGGACTCGAAAATATAGACCTAAGTCAGCTCACAACATGCGAGACATGTCACCTCAGCAAAGCCCAAAGATTCGTATCTCGAGAACCTAGACCAATCCCATACGCACCTCTAGATGAAATATTTATAGATACAGTAGGCAAGATTACCACTGCAATTAACGGACTACAGTATGTTGTGATAATTACAGATTCTAAAACTCGCATGAGATGGTCATTATTAACCCAATCCAAAGACCAGATTGCCTCTTCTCTTGTGCAGTGGATTGAATTTCAACACCATCATCATGGAAAGAAAGTCCGCGCAATCTTTAGAGACGGAGGCACCGAATTTTTACGCATTAAATCACACTGTGAACAGCATGGTATTCGTACTGATGTATCCGCTCCAGATACACCTGAGCAAAATGGAGTATCTGAAGCAGCAAACAAAGTAGTTTTAAGACTCGCAAGGTCAATGATGATTGATGCCCGCATGCCTGCACTTTATTGGCCCTGGGCAGTTCGACATGCATGTTACATTGTTAATAGATTATACTGCTTACGCACTAAACAGATCTCATTACTTGATTTCATGCAAGGCCTTTATCAGCCGCACACTGGTCAAGTAGACCTTACAAACCTTCCAAGGTTTGGCTGTCGAGCATATAAACTAATACAACCGAAGCCAGGTAAATTCGAGCCCAGAGCAGCAAAAGGATGGTTTATGGGTTTCCAGGAAAATACTGACAAGAACTTCATCATTTATTATCCCCATTGGACAACATCACAGGGCTGGAAATGGATAGAAAATTTCACTCCCCATGCATCTTTCAATGAAGATATAATGTTTGGTGACGAGCTAAGTCCAATCAATCAGCAGATAACAACGAACTACTGGGCCAGTGATAACTCATTATTTACAGAAACAATGAATTATCAACATAATCCTCCTTTAACTCCAGAACTTCAAACTCCAGCATCGTTTGAGGGGGAGAGTTCATCACCCACCACGCTAGAATCTGACTCTATTACACAAGATGCAACCGAAGATTCCGCATCAGCCGATAACATAAACAATCGGCCCAAATCAATAGTTCAAGAAGTGACTTTACTCTTGTCATCAGAAGAACAATTACCACTAACAGACATCAGAAATGTGAGTTCCCAAAGTAGTGAGCAAGGTTCATTAAGTGAATCGTACCACTCGAAAGATATAGCAGACTCCCCCCCAGAATCATCCTTCCCTGGCCATTCACAGGAGCTTAGCCTGCAGCCAGAAGATGAGGGGGAGTCCAGTTCTGAAGAAGAAGCAGAGGAAACGCCATACGACAAGATCATGACTGGATGGGACCCTATACGTTCTATTGCTGGACAAAAACGAGCGCACTCACCAGAAAGGGAATACTCGCCGGAAAACGAGATCACAAGAACTAGGTATGGCAGAGAGGTTAAGAAACATGACTACAAACGTCTCCACTATGGCAAGGCAGCACAAATCTCCAACAATCCAAAAACCTGGAGCGAAGCCATGACTAGTCCGGAGGCCGTGCAATGGAAAAAGGCTACAGATGAGGAATTTCGCTCCCTCAAAGAAAAAGGAGCCATAAAAATCATTCGCCGCACAGAACTTCCACAAGGACGCAAACCTATGAAATGCAAATGGGTATTTAAGAAGAAATTTAGAGCAGATGGCAGCATCGAAAGGTGGAAGGCTCGTTGTACAGCGAAAGGCTTTACCCAGCGTCAAGGCATTGATTACCATGAAACTTTCGCTCCTACACCACGACCGGAAACTGGTAGAATCATGCTTGTGCTAGCCCACCAATTTGGCTGGCACCGTAGGCAAGGTGATGTTCCAACCGCTTTCTTAAACCCTGACATTGACATTGACCTTTACATGGAAATGCCCCAGGGCTATGAAAAAGAAGGATGCATAATTCTCCTTCGCAAAGGACTCTACGGTCTCAAGCAGGCAGCAGCTCTGTGGTATGATGATGCCAAAGCAACCCTTGCTAGACTTGGTTTCCACCCAACTACATCAGATGTATGTCTATACACCAACGCCCACCAAGATGTATTCGTGGTTATGCATGTAGATGATTTCCAGGTGATGGGTCCTAACTTAGGCAAGATAGAAACGCTGATGCAAGCTTTACACAAGAGATATAAGATAAAATCGGTGAGCATAGACTTGTTTTTAGGCATCCATATCAGTTACCCCAGAAAAGATACCCTAGCATTATCACAGGGTCAATACACACGCACACTGATAGATCGACACGGCTTAAAAGACTGCAAACCTGCTTCAACACCCCTTGAGCATCTAATGCTTCCAAGCGATAAAGAAAGCACACCAGAAGAGATTACAAGATATAACTCCATTATAGGTGGCCTGCAGTTTCTCGCGAATAGCACTAGACCCGATATCGCATTTTCTGTCAACCACTTGGCGCGATTTTTGACAAACCCCTCAGGTGAACATCTGCATGCAGCTCACCGGGTGCTAAGGTATCTCTCTAAAGAGCCGGATCGAGGAATCACCTTCAACAGATCAATAGGTAAACCCTCACTTAAAGCTTACACGGACGCAGATTTTGCAGCAGATCCATCAACAAGTAGATCTACTTCCGGATCGCTGATTATACTAACTTCAGGACCAATAAGTTGGCGATCCCATCTTCAGCAGGAAGTTGTTTTGTCTACAACTGAGGCTGAGTATCTTGCTGCCACCGAAACATGTCGTCAGCTACAGTGGACAAAATCGCTTCTGGAAGAGTTAAACATTACTGATCACATTGAGGGAGCAAAATGCACCAAGTTGTACGTGGACAATCAATCGGCAATTTCCCTTATCAAAAATCACGACAATCACAGAAGATCAAAGCATATCTCACTTAGGAACTTCTATTGTCGGGAGCAGCATCAAAAGGGATTGATTGATGTGTCCTACGTGCCTTCTTCTGATCAACTAGCTGACTCACTGACCAAGGTTAAATCATCAGTCGCTATTCAATAACTTAAGGAGTCGTTACCGACAGGGGGAGTGTTGTGCCTAGACCCACATAGCTACAGTGCACAGCTCCAGTTATGATGGTCACGCGACTGCATGCAGTTGCTCTGTTTGCTCCTGCTTCGTTGAGTTAGTATAATTAGTAAGCAATAGTCTAGGGACTATAAGTAGAGAGCTTTCCTCCACAGTAGATAGAGCAAGCAATTCAGTCTTTCCTCATTCTACAGAGATCATTCTCCACTCCTCTTCTTGACCTATCCGGCCCAGCAGCACATCTGTGATCACTAGCAGCAAACTCCCACAAATTGTATGTACACCCGAATCATAGACCTATCATAATATCCCTCCTCGCCCAACGAACCCTCTCCCAAGGGCTCCCGACGCCAGGAGCATACAAATTCCCGCCGTCCCAGTGCTGCCTGTAAAAAGCACCTGGGCTACGGTGGCCAGAAACGGACTGCAACAAAAAGCAGGCCCAACTGTGAAGGCTGTGCCGCGACCTGCGGCCAAAGCCCAACAAAAAGAAAACCCCAAGGCGAAAGTCGATAAGCGACTGTTCCTTCGCCTTGAAAAGGACCATCCGTGGCGAAGACTGTCCACAAGCAGCGTGAGAACTAAGTTAGAGTATACATTCAGCTACTTTAACCAAGAAATAACCTCACTCCACCGAGTGAGAACGGGCTTTGCTATACTAGCAAAGAACGAAAAAACACGACAAGAGACTTTAGATGGCTCTTCGAAGCTGGCGAGTCATAACGTCAAACTCGAGGCATCTTCGGATCTTGTCGCCTTACAGATACCGAACGAACCTGTAAGTATAGTTACAGTGTGCGGCACCAGGGCAGTCGATGCTAGCTGGGTCTCTGCCAAGATTCTTGGTACGACCGGCGCGATTCCAATCCAGGTCCGACCTCATGGGACATGTTGACCTGTGGCACTGTATCAAAACTGGCATGCCCTTTTCACGCGGGACAACGCCCCTCGTGCAGGCTTCCGCCTCTTCGACGAGTCTGGTATGGCAACCATTCACAAGCCTCGTCGCCAAGTTGAACAGTGTAAACGCTGTTTGGGCTTCCACGCCACTCGTGGTTGCTCCCGCGCTCCAGCCTGCTGGAACTGCGGCTCCAACATGCACTCGGAAGCCGAGTGCAAGGCCCTCACTAAGTGTCGCAACTGTGGGGGACCCCACCGATCAGATTCTCGGGACTGCAAAGTCAGACCCAGAAAGTCTGGGCCGGTGACAAAAGAGCAGCTTGCATGGATATGTGTTACAGGCTGTGGCCTCGTTTATCTGGAACCGGAGTTTATCCGGCTCCGAATAGGCGTTGTACCTATTTTGGGAAAAGCCTCGACCCTGCTTAGTAAAGTCTCACAAGTGACGCGTCGCGTAATGTTCATATTAGCCAAATCCTTTCGTAGCTTCGACTTTCCTCTCTAGATAGAAAATAAACTCATTTTTAACATACGATTGCGAGAAGCTAGCGTACCGTTCTTTTACATATTTTCTATCTCTTCTTTACACAACTAGTGCAAGTATTGGCTTATACCTCTCCTAGCTGTCCGGTTTTTAAATTGCATGAATACACGCTCTTATCAAGTTCCCTCTCCAGAACCATCTTTATCGGACAACGAATCAGTTACGACCCAAGATTTTTATTCGCTTTCCTCATCTGACGCATTCCCACTAATCGCTAAATCCGTTGAAGAAAATATGACGGATAATATGGACACAGATGCTCCTGACAATGGCAAGGGCAAGGGCAGGGCTAATCAATTCGTTTCACAGCAAACAACAAATGTCACGCTATCCCTGAATAGTGATCAGCTACAACGGCTATTGGCAATAATTGACACAAGTGACGTCAATCAGGGAAAGACTTTACGACCTAATCCACACACTGACAAGAAAAAAGCGTCAAGTTGGCCAGAATGGGACGGTTCTAGAGAGATGTACTCGACATACATAATTCAGCTTACAGCGAAAATTGAAGCAGACTGGGACCTGTTGGGAGGCCACAAAGCGGTGTGCATGGACATGATGAATACCATCCCCAAGAATCTCCGAAGTCGTGTCTCTCACTGGTACACAACAGGAGGACCAGACAACAATTGGGACTATGAACTCTACTTAGAACATTTTAATGACAATTTCGAAGACAAAACGTCAGTTCGGACTGCTAATGAGAAATTATCAAGGATGAGGCAAGGAAAACATCAGACTTTCGCCTCGTATTTAAACGATTTTGAGCACATGCTAACGCAAGCGAGAGGTATCAACTGGGAAGGCTATATGAAGATAAATGGCCTCAGTCTTGGATTAAACGAGAGTCTAACGAAGCTTTTGATGCCATGTACTCTCTCTGAGACTAACTATACTCTTTTTGTTCGACAGGTGCGAAATATGGCTAGTAAGCTCGAATCACAGGAGGATTATATACCTAAGCATGGCCCTAGACAAACAAAGACATGGTATATTAGCAGACTGGGTGTCGTCCCTCATAATCCTGGCTTCAATTACCAAGCACCAGCACATTCACCATCACAGGATAGAGCAACTACCGTGGACACGGATGGCGACACCCCAATGTCAGGGGTAAGTGGACTAAGCACTTGTCAACTTGCAGCAATAATAAATGCTGTCAACTCTAAAAACAGTGAAAAGAGCAAAGCTATCAGGAACAAGCCACCTGCTCCGTGGAAAACACCAGAAGAGTTTGCTGCCCTCCGTGCTGCGGGTAAATGCACTCGCTGTGAAGAGAAGGGTCACTACTTCAAGAAATGTCCTAATTTTACATGGGCCAAGAGACCTTCTGATATGAATGCGGTCTTCACTAAAATACCAAAGAATTCTAAGTCCAGATTGATAGAATCAGACGAGGATGAAGATGAATTTGGAAATAACGTTTCGGGAAACGAGTAAACCCTGGGCAAAGTCGGGCTCAGGGGGTGACTAAATCTTTGGTTGACAATTTAAGTGTAATTGTAAAGAATTTGGATAGCTCTCCGTTTTTATTAGAGATAATGCTCAATAAATGCTTTTATGTTGATGCTCTAATGGACACGGGATGTTTATGCTATGCTGCTTTCAGTCACTCGTTTGTCAAACGCCACAAGTTACCGCAAATATCTATTAAAACCAGGGAATTGAGACTCGCAAAAAAAGATTCCCAGCGGAAGGTCATAAATAAACTTACTTACGTAGACACAGACATAGATGGCAGGCGCGAAAAAATCTATGGGTACGTCATCGAGGATTTATCTTATGATATGATTTTAGGTGACCCATGGATGAGAGCCAATGCCGTGGTTTACGATGCTCGCCGACGCGCTATTCGTTTTGGTTCGAAAGGTGGTCTCATTGTGAAAGCTAAAGGGTGGGAAGATCGGATGAGCCAAAGCAGTAAAGCGAAGATAAATTATCTCAAAGTAAAATTAGGAAGTGCTCACCAGGTTCTTGGTTCCCAATTCGCGGCAATAGCAACGAGAGTACGTGGTAAAAAGGATCAAGAAACGAAACTGTTTGCAGCATCAATGTTCGATATAAATAAGGCTCTTGAGACTAAAAGAAAACAGACACCTGATGAAATTAAGGCTGGTTTACCACCAGAAGTTCGTGACAACGCTCAGTACTTTACCGAGGACGAGAATCATGAGCTACCACCGCACCGACCTGGCGTAGACACTAAGATCGAATTGATTAAGGATGAACAGGGCAGGGAAAAGGAAATTCCGTTTGGCCCTTTGTACGATATGTCAAGAGCAGAGCTACTTGTGCTCAGGAAAACGTTGACAGATCATCTTGATCGAAATTGGATCCGGGCTAGCTCTTCATCCGGTGGAGCCCCAGTCTTGTTTGCAAAGAAATCCGGCGGGGGACTACGATTTTGTGTGGACTATCGAGCACTAAATTCAATCACAGTAAAAGATAGGTACCCGATCCCACTGATAAAAGAAACTCTACGGCAGTTAACGAAAGCGACCTGGGTTTCAAAGGTAGATGTACGCGCCGCATTTCACAAGCTAAGAGTGCGTGAGGGAGATGAAAAAAAAACAGTATTTCGCACGCGCTTTGGCTCATTCGAATGGCTAGTTACACCATTTGGCCTAACAGGTGCTCCAAGCGCCTTCCAAAGATACATTAATAGTGTCTTAGGAGAATTTCTAGGTGACTTTTGCTCAGCATATCTTGATGATGTCCTCATTTATACGACTGGAGACGTCGTAGATCATTGGAGCAAAGTGAACATGATCCTAAAAAGGCTCGGACTCGCAGGTCTTAAAATGGACCCCCAAAAAAGTGAATTTGCAGTTAAGCAGACAAAATACCTTGGCTTTATCGTATGCTTAGGAGAAGGAATCAAGGTCGATCCTGAGAAAGTAAAGGCTATTACTAGTTGGCAAGCACCAGTAAGCACGAAAGGGATTCGTAGTTTTATAGGCTTTGCAAATTTCTATAGAGATTTCATACCTAATTTTGGACGAATTGCAGCACCTCTGTTAAGCTTAACCAAAAAGCATGCTCAATTCCAGTGGGAAGCCCCTCAACAAAAGGCATTCGAAGAATTAAAACAGCGCTTCATAAAATCCCCGATCTTAGCCTTATGGGACGATGAAAAAGAGACCGTACTCGAAGCAGATAGTTCAGGTTATGTATTGGGTGGTTGTTTATCACAAAAGGACAAAAAGGGGCAATTAAAGCCAATTGCATACTTATCAAAGAAATTGACTTCGGCAGAAGTTAATTATGACATCCATGACAAGGAAATGCTATCCATTATTCGTTGTATGGAGGAATGGCGGGGTATGCTAATTGGACTAAGTAAACCTTTCACAGTCTTATCGGACCACAAGAATCTCAGACATTTTATGACTATACGTACACTTAACGAGCGCCAAATGCGTTGGTCGCAGTTTCTGTCAAATTTCAATTTCATTATAAAATTCAGACCGGGAAATCAAGCAGCAAGGCCAGACGCACTGTCAAGACGCGAGCAAGATATGCCACAAGGCTCGGACGATTATAGAATTAAAAATAGAGACGTACAGTTAATAAAAGATTCTTGGGTATCAGGCGTAGCTACAAGAAATCGACACAAGCAAGTCGAGAAAAATAACGCGAATATTATTCCTAAAGGCTCAAGTATATTTGAAGAGGAAAATTTTCAAACTCTATGGGATAAAGCATTACGCGAAGATAAGGATATTTCCACTCTTTACAAAAGTTTGGAAAAGGGAGAAAGAAGCCTTCCACCAACTCTCAAACACCTGAAGATCTCTTTGGCAGAATGTAGCTTTGATACTAGAGGAGCGCTCAGATTTAGAGATAGAGTTTGGATCCCTAACTATGAGCCGCTTCAAACAGCTCTAATTCAGAAAACACACGATTCACAAGTTACAGGGCACCCGGGACGAGACAGCACATTAGCAATTTTAAGCCGTAATTTTTTTTGGCCAGGTATTTCAAGATGTGTGAGAAGGTTCTGTCGTAACTGCGATGTTTGCGGCCGGAGTCATGTTTGGAGAGAGAGCAAAAAGGGATTACTGAGACCACTACCAGTGCCTGATAGGTTTAATAGCGAGCTCGGCATCGATTTCATGACCGATCTACCGGCAAAAACGGCAAATGAACCACGGTATCTAATGGTCGTGGTGGATCGTTTAAAGGGAGGTGTTGCGCTTGAGGATATGACAAGTATGAAAGCCGAACACTGTGCAAGTGTATTCCTTAGATTGCATGTCAGACACCATGGATTTCCTAACTACATTACATCAGACAGAGGTTCTAACTGGGTTGGAGATTTCTGGACAGAATTATGCAGATTAACAGGTGTAAAGCAGCGTCTATCAACGGCATTTCACCCACAAACAGATGGGGCTACGGAGAGGATGAACCAAGAAGTCCTTGGATATTTAAGAGCTTTTATAACTTACGCACAATTCGATTGGAAAGAACTCTTACCCTGTGCAATGCTTGCAATTAATAATAGAATCGTGTCTTCCCTCGGCATGAGTCCTTTCTTCGCGGAACATGGATACAACATTGAACCGATTCAACTGGTAAATCCAAAAGATAAGCCATCAGCACCTGAAAAACGAGCACAAAACTTTGTTAAAAGAATTCACGAGGCAGAAGAGCTAGCACAGGCTTCGATGGCTTCGTCACAACAAAGAATGGAAGAATATGCAAATAGAAAACGTTCTGAGGCTGAAATATTCAAGGTGGGAGATAGAGTTTGGTTAAACTTGAAGAACATACAAACTCCTCAACTATCTAAAAAGCTATCTTGGATCAACGCAAAGTATCAAGTCACTAAAATAATCGACTCCCATTCAGTAGAACTAAATACACCTTCAGGGATTTGGCCGCGTTTTCACGTAGACTTGCTTAAAAGAGCAGCGACAGACCCCCTACCATCACAAATAATAGACGATGTACAGCCGCCACCTATTCAACATGATATGCAAAATGATGTAAACGATTATGCTTTTGAGAACGCCAATATACAAGTCGTTGAAAAAATTTTGCGTTCAGAGAGGACTAAAGTTGGACGAGGTCACTGGCGTTTACTCCTGGTGAAATGGAGAGGGTTTGCAGAGCCGACATGGGAGCCCCGTGAAAATTTAGAGGAAACTGAAGCGCTGGATATATTTGAAGCAAAATACGGTAAAGGAGATAATACTGGAGAAGACGCTGGCGCAATCATAGGTCGCCGCAAACTGACCAAAAGTTCTCTGTTGGCGAAGTCAAAAACTATAAATATTCGGCAATAAAGTTCTACCATGGGTACGGGGGGGGTAATGTTACAGGCTGTGGCCTCGTTTATCTGGAACCGGAGTTTATCCGGCTCCGAATAGGCGTTGTACCTATTTTGGGAAAAGCCTCGACCCTGCTTAGTAAAGTCTCACAAGTGACGCGTCGCGTAATGTTCATATTAGCCAAATCCTTTCGTAGCTTCGACTTTCCTCTCTAGATAGAAAATAAACTCATTTTTAACATACGATTGCGAGAAGCTAGCGTACCGTTCTTTTACAATATGCCACCTCGAGCAAGGGCTGCTGCAAAAAAGGTCGAAGAGGCGATTGTCGCCGCGGCAAAGGATGTCGCAATGGCTGAGGCAACAGGTTTCGGAGTGCTGGGAAATGAAGAAGAAGTTTGAGGACACAGCAATCTCGACGATGTCCCCTTCTGGGGCATCCACTAACAATTAGCAGGATACCGGCTGGATCAAAGGTGCCTGCTAACTCATCTTTCGCTCTCAGCATAGAAGAAGTAAACTTGTTATTTGGAAGGTGTGACAGACTAGGAATTGCGTGAGGAGCGCATTGGCTGGGTCCAACGTGGAGGAATCTTTTGGTTTTCGGAATTGTTTTGACTTTCTTGATTTTTCGTTTTAGTTTGATTAGCTGCACTTTTGGTAGCAATTCACGAGGTTGGAACGAGTTAGGCTGTAGGAAAGATTACAGGGAGCCCTGCCGGCTCCGTCTGTCCTTGACCCAATGTGGAAAACATAGCTTTAGCTTAGGACAAAATTAACAAAACAAAAACAGAGCTTTAAAGCCCCATGCTGGTTAGCTCAGCCTGTGAAGGGCTACCCGACGCACCGGCATTTCCTTAACAAAAATCCGATATAGACCCCACTGCTCTCGGTCCGCATGGTTGCCAGATCAGTGAGACTCTTCTTAAATTGATATAAATGATATAATTAGAAGCGGAAATTAAACTACATGTAGATGTTCGTATTTAGACAGCGTTGGTGTCTAAGTAATCAGGACTGTCCTACAAATGTTGGTGCAAATAGATCTTCCCCCATTAATGGTACCTTTGAAACTCTTCGAAAAAATAGTGGACTTAAGCCAGTCTTGGAGCAAGATAGCTCCTTCTGGTGAGCTTAAAATCCAGCGAGTGTCTGGGGGACGGGGGTGATTGGCTCCACGAAGCTGCGCCTGTAGTAGGTCATGTTGACAAGTCATGAAATGCTCCAGCGATTTATCATGTCCACAGGAGCATGTTAAAGGTGCGCTGTTGTGTGCGAAACGACGGTGGTATGCTGCAAAATCACCATGGCCAGACCGCGCAGCGAGAAGTAGGCCGAGGGACCGACGACCCATAATAGCGAGCTCTAGGGTGATGCGGGAGCTTGGCCCGATTCTGAGCGCTCTATACCGGTCAGGGGCATTTCGCGACCAGTATTCCGACGCAGAGGCCTCGTAGCAAAGATTGAAAATTCTCTTTGCTCTGGCAATGGAAGGGGCCAGGTCGGGGGCGGTTATAGCACAGGCTGCTTTTGCGAGAGCATCTGCCTTTTTATTTCCAGGGATTCCTGAATGCGCTGGGAACCAGCGTACAGAGACCCTTCCTGGCTCAGTGTATCTAGCACGGTTCCTTGAAGTCCAGGATCTTGCGAGCTCCCGAAATTTTGCGATCCGAGTCAAGCTGGATGGGGTCGGTGGTCCAAGGAGTAAGCGAGACGCTGTCTCTTGGTTGTCGAAACAGACAGTGATATTGGTGGCATAGTATGCCATTGGGTTTCTAATTGCAGCTGCGAGGCCTTCCATGGCCCCGACGACTTCTGCATCATATACTTCTGCTGATTGACCCAGAGGAACAGAGCCTTGATCAATCTCATTTTTTGCGCCGCAATAAATGCATTAACCTTCCCCTGCTGAGCCATCCATCAGAATTCCGTCTGAGAAAACGAAGGTGTCCAGGGGCAGTGCTGAGGAATGCCATTGGGTGAAGACTTGGAGCCCTGCTTCACGACCAACTGCTCCAATTGCTGCGAGAATTTGTCTCTTTTTGGTTTCCAGGGAGGTGAAGTCGTGTTCACTGATAGTTCTGGGGAAATTCTGCGCCGAACCCAAGCCATTCTCGGAGACTTCCAGCGCAGAATTATTATAAATAATAAATAAATAAAATTTGCGCCCATTCACCTAATCACATAATCCCCACTTTGCACGGTCTTTCTTAATACCAATCATCCTTGTGTCACTCTCTTTAACTTCAATGTATAAGCTGGCTCTAGCTGGAAAGTGGCAATATATCTCTTGCGAGTCTCCTCCTACTAGTTTACCCCCAGCTACGCCTCTTGTTCTGTTGTGGAAGTACCCTGTCTGACTTAAAAGGTATTCCCCTGTAATTTCTATACCAACCTCGTCAATTTCAGAACCTAGGATAGACAGGTATGAATTAGTTTTCTAAGTGTATTAGGATGCACACCACTGATCATGTCATTCCTAGTATCTTGTTCAAAGAGTTCTGTAACTGATAATTCTTACATTTCTCATTCACTTTCGGACTAGGACTTGCTGAGAGTAATTGTTGGAAGCTTAGTAGATATGACAATAGATTCTCGTCCCGAAATTGTTGACATGCATGAAGTAGTGCAGCCGCTTATGGTTCTTCGTTTCTGTTACAGTAGGTATCATCCATAGCCTGTAACATCCCTAGCGCATCCAATTCCATAGTATTTGCAAGCATATTTTGAAACTGGCCGGTGATCACATCCTTCGCAGTTCCTATTACAGCATGGCTATATAATTGCATTGAAAAGTCTGATGGTTGAATTATGCATTGCTCCTCTACATCACGCCTGCATGTGTACTGAAGTATTCCATGTGTAATTGCCCACTTAGTTCTATCGTTATGGTTGTATGCTTCTGGCCATTGAAGTAGTTCATCTTCTATGAAACATTCTCTGCATTCTGATTAGCCTCCCACATTAGCTGTTGAAGGTTGCAAGGGTTAGTTTTTGTCAGCATCGGACTGTTCCTGCATCATTTTCATCATATTGTTCAATTGGGATTGTAGCATCCCCAGATTGTCTATGTTCCATTTCCCTTAATTTCATTTCTTCGACCAGTTGCTGCATTTCCGACTGTATTTCTCCGTATGGCATCGATTCCTGGTTCGATAAACGAGTTGCCATAGAGTCTGTTCAGATGTTAAAATTATCCAAATTTGAATCCATTGTTGATTCTTCTAATCCCTGTGCATTGAAACCAATGATTAAAGATGCCCTAAGTCACAGTTATCTATGGCTACAACATAATCAATGACGGGCAAAGAATGGGATGATATAGTTTAAGTTGTGACAGAAACCGAGTTTGTGATGTATAAATCGATTTATTAACCTACATGAAGAGAAAATAAATCTCTAACTTTTGCTAACACGTTCTTATAACGTTTGGTTTGTTTTGTGAATATACTGGCTGATAACTTTCCCCTAGGCCTTATACATGCTACCGAGCCAAGTATTATCAGAAGCCATGGCGCTATGATGTTTCTTCGACCTCCTGACTAGTAGTGCCAGTTCATCTGTATTTGCCCATCCTTCCTCTTTCAGTCTTATCGTAATTATTCCTAATTGAACGCTTAAGTTTACTCCTAAGCTTAAAAAAAAGTCAGACCATAACAAATATATTCATGCTTCTTCATACAGCAAAAGGTTCTACAAGCAAATTTCAAATTGCAGCATGTTGAACAGCTGATAAATTTAGGCCTGCTGAACTTAGTGATGAGAACCACTGGATAAGAGATGACAAATCCTCCCCTTGTAATTGTTTCGAGCTTCACTATTTCAGCTAGAACATGGTGCTCCGAATGTTCGGCATGATCAAAGCTCGAACTTGAAATATTTTGGGCTTCAACACTTGTTATTTTGGGGCGAGGCAAAGATACTCTGTCCTAGAAATTGTCTGAGTTGGTTATAAAACATCAAGGCCGGAAAGAAGTAGAGATCTCATCATTATACTTTTACATTTTTCAATTGAACCAAAGGCCTTCTAGTTGTAGATCCAGTACGGACTTTGACTCTATTCAATTCACTGGACCCTTAGTGTCTAACACATCATTCGAAATAGTCAGTTATGCTATTTACATTGGAACCTGATATAATTCATCAATTCAAATATCTAACAAATATTATTAGTCATATCTTCATACGTCAAGAGAATGTGTTGGGAAACAATTACTTACGTGAATTTACAAGGTAAAAATATATCGTCGCCTGATCGACTAAAAACGCGGCTGGCTACGCCCACTATTCGATTATTTATGTTGAATATAACGAAATCATGTGGACCTGGGCCCTCTAGAAATTTGTAGCCAGTGATTAGTATGAAAGAAGTTGGAAAGCAACTAAATATCATGGATTCTTTTATTACCTTCCATTGGATAATGATGTACTATTTCCGGAATGTCGTACCCAAAACGAACGAATTTATAATAAGATTGTAAATCTGGTTTATAGGGAAATATGAATTGATTGACAAAAAGCACTCTTTGTAAGAGTGCAGCTTTTGTGAATTCGTTACCAGTTGGGCACTCGAAGCTGAAATTTCGTTTCATGTCAGGCACTGGTTCTAGAGCTGTTACTGGCGCTATGATGCAGAAGAGCGTTGAAATGCCGCTGATGGTGAAAAACTTCATTTTAGAATGATCCGTAGTTGTACTTCTCCCGAATCTAAGGGCTATGAAAAGCTGAAATTTGAAGATTGATAAAAATGAAGCACAGAATCGAAATGGCTAGTTGGTAATTTCAGGTTGCAGTTAATTTACTCTCTTTTTCAGCCAAAGTGTGGCCTGGCAAGCTCAATCAACCATGTTTGAACGACGGAAATTATGAGGCATTTGCAATATTAGTTTACCCCATGTTAACTACTTCTTATTACACCTTTCTGGGAACTGAAATTGCAAAGTCCCACTCGCCCTCGATGGTGAGAAATTGTCCAGAAAATAGGCTATATGACTAATCATGGAGATGTAGGGAAATGAGATTGGTCTATATGTTGGTATTTATTTCCCTGGCACATTTTAAGAGGGGATTCGAAAATTCGGAAGCTGGTTGCACTCTAGCTCCTTGACCTCCAATCCATCAGCATGAATGATAGACTTTGAAATTAGTGTGTGGATCTGCTCTCATTGTAAGTGACAAAACGCTAGCTCAAATATATGAAGGCATTTAGATCCCTAATAGATAATATGGCGCACTTGAAATCGGTCCAAGACATTGTTCGTACAATATACCTTGGAAATGGAATCACTGGGTGGTTTGGATATGTTGGCTCTCCATTTTGTCTTGGTTCCAAACGCGATCTCGTGTGTGGTGTAAGGATTGGACTGAGTAATAGATGGCTTGAAGTGCTAGCTTATTACATACCTTGACAAGAGTTCAGGCGACACTATAAACACCGCCATAGTTGGATAGTGCAGTGGTATATCATCTTTGCCGGCCTTTCAAGCAGAAGTTGAATAGCTTAGATATATATCCCCATCGAGACACGAGATTCCTGGTTCGAATGTGGCAATACACATCCACATTTTGCGCGGCGCTGATATACATGGATAATAAAAGCATGCTTGGATAATCAAAGGTTTCGAATTTATTTTTGGTGGGTACTTACGGAGGGAGGTTGCTTTCACTTGTACTTGTAGCGCACAGCGAGGGTAATAAGACCAACAGGCTGGTCACAACTCTATCCAGTCGCCACGGCCAGAGTGTTATTCCGGGAGAATTATGGCTCCGTTCGAAGGATTTGGTGTTGGATTCTCTGGCAGCACGCTTTTGCTTGACGACCTTTCTCAGCGTAGCGTGGGGTGTAGGGCGAGAGACATTTGTTTATTTAGGACGGGGCAGTGCTGGAGGTGAGTGCAATGGGTAATCTGGTGCAACTTCTCTCCTCCTCACACTGTTCTACTACACCCGGACTTAGCTCGACCTCAAGCTCTTAGGGAGGCAAGTTACTTTTTTGCCGCTGCCCAGCGACCCAATGCAAAAACCACTTCTACTACTATTCTTTGGTCGGCTTCTTCGTTCGTTCAGGGAATATTCTGCTCATTTCATTGTATAATATTTCAAACACTTCATGTTCTGATTAGGCCCTAGTGAACATTTTCTGTCCCACTTGTGCTACAATATAGCCCGCTGTTCCAACTATTCATGGGTCAATGTTAAGTCTATGAGTATTTTCGCTTTGTTTTTGACTATTGGATTGACACCTGAGCCTGTTGCAAGGTGGGCTGGCAAGCGGCTCAAGCAGCAAAGCGTATGGAAACCTGAACTCCAAAACAGTGATATGGATCAAGCTTTAATGCTAGATCCTGTGCGCCTAGCTTGCATGGAAAATGAGGGACTACCAGTAGATGTGAGTCCTAGTAAGCCGATAGCGTACCTGAATCCTATGCTACTCAGTACAGGCATATTGATAGTGTTGTTGTGATCCTAGTCTGCGCAAGAAGGCAAGGGCTTCATAGGCAAGACTCACTGATGAAACAACATGACTTAAGCTATGTAATCTCATATTAATGCATGACTCAAATGTGAGTCGTGCTCATTTTCAGGAGCTTAAGGATTAAACAATGTCGATACGCATTACATGAGAACATCAGACAATCAATGGACATGGCTGTAGAATAAATCGTACATGTATAATACCAGGTCCATTTACTTCTTAGATAGATTGTGCGTTTATCTTTAGATTTCCATTTTACCCTCAAATAGTCTAATTACATTCGCCCACCACCAGAATATTCATTCCCCATTCTTCTCTATATATACACCGTCCTACCACAATACTTATTCATCTAACCTCGTAATTACAACAATAGTCTCAGCAATATTGTGATCAGGTCTTCTTGTAGATCACACAACTGAAAATGGCAATTATTAAGCAAGTGTTTTTTTTTAATCCATTTATGTCCTATTTGAGTTTCTAACTATGTAGGACAGACTATTTAAATTCAACTTTTCTTTTTCATTCTAATTGGGGTTTCCTCGATTTGATATTGGGATCCCCATTACTGATTCACAATGGGAGTACTTTGTACCAAGCAAGTGTTACCAACAGGACAATCATTTCTGTGTCAATGGTACGTCGTCGGCACACGTCAATGATAATAACAGTATCTCAGATATAAATGATAATTTCACGCAGATATATCTAATCATATCATGTATGAATGGCGGAATGGTTGGGAATTAGTACAGATGGTGGTATATTTTGTGCACCGTCTATGTATTTTAATACTCGCTGTTATACCTCTGTAAATGATCAACCTTTTCACTCTTACTTCAATAGTCATCAATATAGCAGATCCACAATCCATATTATTCTTCTTCACGCTAGATGTAATGCGCTATCCCATATCGACCCACGCTAACTGATACATTTGTTGCGATAATTCTTAGACTTCCCATAACCTCGTTATTACAATAATAGCAAATCTCTCACAAGAATGAGGGTTTGTGTTACAGTTTGCTTTGTAGATTTTTTTTACAGACATGCATAGTGAAGTAGGGGCTAGAACTGGAATATGTGGCGTTAGTGTCTTGGCATTTAGACATGGTAATATGGAGACATCAGGTAGAGAATAGAACAGCACAATAGACAATCATACGATTCTATCCACTGATCATCAATGCTATCAAGCCCATTTTCAATTCTTGAATAGTTATTAGCCCGGATGCTCTATAAAGAATCTTGATTAAGATTTCTGGTTGCCTCTAACTCAATCCCTGAGATCCATCTGTCTGCAAATCTACGCAACAAACCTAAGCAACAATCAAAAATCAATATCTGACTGTGAATCTATGCCCGTCAAAACTACATGCAACGAAAGTTATATTCATCATTGTATTCTGAATCTGACCCAACAGTCACTCGAGTCACGGTCGTCCTCGATAAGCCTAGTGATTAGCTTGACTGGTTGTTTATAAGAAAAGACTCATGTCTATGACATGATCAAGGCAATACGTGAACCCCGAGACGACAAAAGAAACTTTACCAGAAATCTCGGAACCTCTTGAGCCTAAACTAAGTTCCTACAAACCCGATGTCATCCCGCTAGCTAATCTCGAAAGAGAAGATAGGGAAACATACCGTTGGGATTACGACAGATATGAACGAAGACTACTGGAATATCAAAAACGTATCCAAGCTCTTGCTGATTTCAACCTAGAAATTAGCAAGACTGTATCAAAGAAGCAACTTTACCTGACCCAAAACTGCAATACACCTCATGATAGGCTCTTTTCACGGATCCGTAATTAGAATTTTAATACTAATTTTAATTCGTGATAAGATGAAGGGGTAGTTAATTAAAGAAATCAATTTAATAATAGCTTCCACTATACAATTAGTCGTGTAAAAAGTCATGTAAGGATATACCAGAGAGTCATGAAGAGAAGGACAAGAATACAGCCATTAATGCGAAGATATTGGCAAGAATTGATTACGATTAATTCCGGTTGGCAAAGGCTTCTACTCTTGTAGATAAGAGTTCGACGTGAGAGAGATTTACTCCTCACGCAACGTCTTCTTTACTTATCCTTCACAATAAATTTGTTTACCCATCTCTTCTTCGGGAAGACCATATATCCATTGCCCAGTTCTTCATCAGCAAGACCCACGTGTAATATCTACTGCAACTAGTTGCCCATTCATCTCTTCCTAGAGAAGACCTGTCATCCCTTTGACCCATTTATAATCTTCACTAGGCTATACAACGCACCCCGTGGAACACTGTCAAACCCTCATCCTTGAGAGCTCTTTAGCCTGAAAAAACATCTGGCTCCTGATACATCTACGCATCGGCACGAAACTACATCAAAATACAATTCTCTCAGAACAGCTCCTGCTGCTATGAGTAAATTGGGTGATTGGTTCTCCAATTGGACATACATTACAGCAATAGGAAAGTCAATGAATCTTCCTGAAACTGATGGCATCAGACTACAAGAAGATTTCCTTATTGCTTGAAAAGCATTTGATCAAGAACATGCTACGATATGTCTTCGTGATCTTTACAGGGCTGAAAACGCTGGCGCTACTGATACATTTCCTTCTTTAGATGATTACGTTGCAGAGATCAAAGCATTTTGCGACGGAACACGCCTCAACCCTCTAGTCTTAATACAGCTGCTGCTGGTCTCGAGTCAGCGAAACCATTTAAAAGAAAACCAACTGGCGCTAGCAAGAACCAGAGTAATGGTATACAAATCCCCGAATGCATCTGCGGTTCGAGACATTGGCATGCAGACTGTTTTATCATAAACAAAGATCATCCTGAACGTCAGTCAAATTTCTGTCCAACGCCGGAAGCATCACACAAGGTTGAACAAGCCCGCGAGGATCCAAAGATTGAAGGAAGGATTTCTACACCTCTAAAAATTGGAGTAAGCGAAGTCAGGAACAAGAAACGCTCCAAATAGATGACGGTCTTCCACCAGCTAGCTTTGATACATTCGCTGTGTATGTTAGTAGTACTCTTGACGAGTCTGTAAACTCTACCAACAGTAACTGTATAAATACAAAATGTTCAAACTACCTATCTGTAGACAATAATCTCGAGCCGGTTGAGAATCTTGCCACTGTAGCTCTCGAGAAAAATCAACCCAATGAATTACTTACTAGATGGATAGTCGATCCAGGATCAAATACTCATGTAATAAACAGTGAAGCCTAGAAGGGATAGAAAAGAGAGCGTGACAATACCAAATGGCAAACTATAAACGCAGGTAGTAGTTGTTATCTTATCAATGCCTGGGAAAGTTTTGAACTAGTTGCAGGCACGCCAGCAGGGCTTAAAACCCTACGTTTGACCTATTTTGCATACGTCGAAAGATTTCTAACAAGTGTCATTGGTCTTGCGCGCTGCCAGAAAGAAGCTATTCATTTTGATTCTGGACGAGACGTGCTCTATAGGCAACAGCCTACTAATATTATAGCTCAATTGCAGTACAAGGGAGGACATCGGCTCAAAGATGCTGATCCATCTTGTAGTGTTTTACTTGGTATATGAAATGGGAATGTACACTTGCGCTGGAACAGCTATGACAGTATGTGGAGAGATGTCTTCCTTAATGTGCAGAAGTGAAGTGACTATGATAATTGTTATGTTACAGATTGGGGGAAGCTCGTCCCTTATCCCCTAGCTTGTTTCCCTGTAGACCAATCACGTTACCAGTATGCAGCTCACCAAAGTGTGCAACCAACTAAGCAGCCATGCCATCTGTCCTACATCAACAACCCATCTCTCATACTGCACACATTCCTACTTGTAATGTCGTTATGTAGAGACTGGATCTCCTCCATGCGCCATAACGCCATGCTGCCATAATAACTACCTATGCACCAGCTACTAGATCTACCATCCTACATAGCTGAGCATAACATGTAGACCTTTTCCAGCAGACATAAAAGAGCCTTCAAGCAGTTTTGAAGTTTCATACTGTCCATCTTACGTCCCAAAGCCTACAAATATCATTGATTGTAAACTCACAAACCAAATTTGGGGACATCCCAGTAAGAAGGCTGTTGATAATCTCCAAGATAATTTCAACACTATCTCATTAAGCAAATTAGAACTCCAAGAATATTGTTGCCAAGCATGTACAAAGGCAAAGTTGAAAAAGATAGTTTCACAATGCCTGGCACAAGAAAAAGCCACTAAGCTTTTTATTGGACTGGTATTGACCTGGTTTACATTGTTTCCCCAACTGAACAATGCTGGAACGACAACAGATATATGCTCCACGCCATTGACAAATATACTAAATGGCATGAAGTATTAACTATCTGCAAAAAATCTAGACCGGCTCTGATGCAATGGGTCAAGTTAGTATTGAAAAAAATTAGTGGTATTTTTGATGCAAATGTTTGCTTTATTTGATCTGATAAAAAGCACAGCTTTGGAAACGACTTAATCAATCTTTGTGCTATATTAGGAGTCATCCTCGAGACCTCTGCAATAAACACACCTGAACAGAACAGTCGTGCTGAACGTGCTGGAGGAATACTCACATCGAGAGCCTGTCACGGAATGTAGAAAGGAAATATCAGGATCTGGATGGGTCGGAATCAATAACTATGTTGTGCGATAAGGAGAGTAAATCTAACTATTTACATGGAAGTCTATAAGTCCCAAGTTCGCTAAGCCATTCCTAGGACTTAGTCCTGTGACAGTACTCCCCCTCCAAAATTTAAGTTTGGACCCTAAACTTTTCTCTACTTTTTAAATTTATTTTTTGTGATGATTATTTCAATTCCTTAATCTGTTTCCGTCTTCTACTTGATCTTCATAGTTGTTGCTCTGGAATTGATTGATTTGTAGACGGCATCTTCACCCATTCTGGAGGCCCTGGTTCATTGGGGTATTTGGTGTGGAAATCTATTAATGCCTTATCACATCATTTCAAATCTGATTCTGGCTGCCAGGTGGGATTTTGATCATATTTCCACTAAACAAGGTATGTAAGACCGGTCTTATCAATATTTTCATCATGTACATCAAAGATCTTATTGAATTTCCATTTTTCTACAATTTTACCGTCATTTTCTCTTTCTACAACCCGGCCTGCAGTATTATGACGCTCGTTTATGTTGATACTAGATTGGCCTGGGATTATCGAGTCTGGCCACGGTCGAACCATTGATGTATGGAAGCTATTGTTCACCCCAATATGTTTCGGAAGTTCAACAATTACCGCCCCATCACATACCTTTATCACTTTGAAAGGACCATCCCATTTGTCGTCCCATTTATTTTTTGTTCTATTTGTCTTCATATTTATAAGGTTTATCATCACCTTCTCCCCCGGATTATGTACTGGAGCCTCCGATCTTCTAGCGTTTGCATTATTCTCATATTGTTCTTGAGACTGATGGCTTAGTGCCTTAAGTTTTTCCAATATGAGATTAAAACAATCCGCAATAGCATCAGCTCTTAAGTATTCTTTCTTCATTGATCCATTCAAGTCACAGGTCTCGGGGGCTGGTGGTTCTATTCCAAAACGTAGGCTGTAGCCATAATTCGCAAATAATGGAGAGACTGTGACGGTCTTAAAGTGGCGTTTTATTCAAACTGAACTCAGAGCTAGATACAAATGAAAATCTTAAAGTAACAAGCAGAGACATGACTGAAAGCCTCCTATTTATTTACAAGACTATGATCTCGTTCCCTCATTTCATACCATTCTCAAAATAGATCATGACCCTTCCTCTGACAAATACCAGCATCTCTATCTATTTTAATTCAGCTTCATTTTAATGTTAGTAATTTTAGTTATTAAAATAGTTATGATGCATGTGGCTTAGATGACTCACGACTGGTGTTCGAGTCGTCCTGTGTGCAATCTAAATTTGGCATTTAAGAATAGATTTGCATGAACTGGGCCAAGGCCTATACTTGGGTCTAATGAGTCGTGGAGGGGTTCATGACATGTATGATGTTTAATATAGTTGGAAGAGTTCAAGCCTTATTTGTAAGGTAGCAGCCTAATGATAACTAGGTATGAGCCTGTGACAGAGACACCTGTTGTCTCGCTAACATTGTTGTTTCCTGAGAATTCTGCAAGTGGGAGCCAGTCAACCCAATCATCCCGCATAAAATTAAAAAATTCACGTAGATACTGGTTCAATGCCGAGTTAATTATCTCCGTTTGACCATCCATCTGGGGATGAAAAGCAGAACTATGTTTTAAGTTCACAGATAGTTGTGTGTTCAGGCTATGCCGAAAATCCTAGACAAATGCAGAGCCACGATCGGAGATAATCGATTCTGGTGCACCATGAAGCTTGTACACTTCCTTTATAAAACAACTTACCAATTCTGCAGTATCTAGAGATGATGTTGGTATGAAGTGGCGCATTTTCGTCAGATGATCCACTACCACGAGGATATGATTGAATACCTTTCCAGAACGCTTACAAGGAGGTAAATGTACCACATGGTCAATTGAGATATCGACCCATGCGCGGACTGGGATATTGAGGGGCTTAAGGAAGCCTGGTGGTTCTGTTCTTCGGGTTTTCGTTCTAACGCATAGCTCACACCCTTTAACAAAATTAGCCACAAACTTACTCATTTTAGGCCACTAGTATGATCTTTGTAACAAGTCTACCGTTTTTAGTCGTCCTGGGTGACCCGCGGGTCCTGATGAATGGGTAACATGGACAATTAATAAATGTAGCTCCTTGTAATCTGGCGCAAATAATCGATTCCTAAAATAAATTAAACAGTTATTAAGCTTGAACTCTGCCATATCTTTCATTAATAATTTTTTTAAAGGTTTAGACCATTTTCTCCTGGATTGGTCCTTCAAATACTCAACCATTTCTCTAGCAATAAGGTTTTCTTTATATGCCTGATATATGAGATCTATCAGTGCAACTTCATTAGAAAGCGGGACAAGAATTTCGGAATATTTATATTCAGGTAATTTTTTATCATTTAGACAATTTAGTTTTAAATCTGGGTGAACTTTATTCTCGGGTATCATTGCACGGAAACGTTGCTGAAGACGTTCATCCGAAGCATCTTTCGACTTCAAACCTGGCAAACAACTCAATGTATCTGGAATTAGTGCTTTAGATCCTGGTCAATAGGATATCACAAAATTGAACTGGGATAGAAATTCTGACCATCTTGACGCTGGTTGAGTTGTTTTGCTGTCAAAAATGTCTTCAAGTTCTTGTGGTCTGTAATAATTTCGAATGTGGACTGGACCCCCGCAAGCTCTGGTCGCCATTCTTCCAATGATTTTACTATGGCCAGTAGCTCTTTATCATGAATCATAATTTGATTCAGCTGGACTGTGTTTCGAAGGGAAGAAAGCGACAGGATGAACTAGATTGTCGTCCCCTGTCTGAAGCAGCGCACCACCCGAAGCCCAATTTGACGCACCAGTCTCAACCACTGTGTGTCTATAATAATCAAAATACCTTAGTACTGGTGCTTGCAAGAAAGAATTCTTTAAATATCGAAATGCCTTATCCTGATTGTTTGAGCAATTCAATTTTACGCCTTTCTGTATGAGGCGGGTAAAAGGCTGCATAAGCCCCAAATATCCTTTAATGAAGCGCCTATAATAATTTGAGAACCCTAAAAACTGCTGCAACTCTTTTAAGTTAGGTGGTTCCTTCCAACTCTCAATTGATTTTACTTTTTCAGGATCCATGCTGAGCCCATCAGTTGAAATGTTTAGCCCCAGATACTTTGTCTTCTTTGTATAGAATCTCGATTTTGCAATATCAAGCTGTAGACCTGCATTTCCCAACCGTCTTATTACTTTGACCACATTTTTTGTGTGTTCCTCTCGGGTCTTTGAGTAGATCAGGACGTCATCTAGATACGCTGTACAATACTTATCCAATGCGTCATGTAACGTGTGGTTGATATAGTTTTGGAACCTAGCTGGCACATTGCATAAACTGAATGGTGTTACTAATATTTCATATAATCCAAACCGTGTGGTAAAAGCTGTCATCCACTCGTGTCCCTCTGCAGTCCTAATACGATTGAAAGCAGATATGACATCCAATTTCGTATAAAAATTTGCACCAGATATGAAATCCAGGACATCCCTGATCAAGGAGAGAGGATAGCGGTTTTTTATTGTAACATCATTAAGACCTCTGTAATCCTGGCAGATACGCACCCCTCCAGTTTGTTTCGGGACTAGTAGTAACGGAGCGGCAGCGGGAGAGAATGATTGTCTTATAAATCCTTTATCAAGCATCTCATCCATTCATTTTTTTATGCATTACAACTCTGAGGGAGAGAAGTGTCTATTTTTACAGGACGGGACCTCTTTGCCTGGCATTATTTCAATCTTATGGTCCCACTGACGATGAGGTGGTAGTACTCCGGCATTTTTTGGTAAGAAGTGCTCTCCATAATGTTTCAATTCATCCAGTAATTTTTGTTTTATCATATCAATGGTTTAATCAGGCTTATTTTCCAAGAATTTTTCCACATCCGCCTGGTCAACTTTCTGGCGAATATGATCTATCAAATCACTGTCTTTTGGACTCTCCCAATTTGTAGTTATCTCCTCCATGAAAATCTCTTCTTTCACAGAATTACTTTGACTACTTAACCAATTATTTTCCTTCATTTTTGATATTAGATGTTCTCCTTAATCATCTACGCAATCCTCGACTGTGGTATTATATGATCTGCATGTAGGTGCCAGCTAATTTTCGCAACGAGAATCATAGAATAAAGAGTTTCTTTTACTAGCTAAGCACATTGTCTCCCAATATCTTCCATGAATACAGTTACATTTATAATATTCAGACCTGAAAGAGAGCGTCATAGACCTCCAATCATAAACTGGATTATGCAGTTTTAACCATGATATTGTTGAAATACAGGGCTAATCATAGTTATCAGGATTAACATGTGTCCTTTATGATGTTTAGGCCCACTATTGTAGTATATATGTGTTGTAATTTTAACAGTCCTACATCTGTCACACAAGTCATGTACTATCTGGTTTTCGTTTCTGTCATTTGTATCATTCAATACTGCGCCACATCTATTTTCTGTAATATTAATTAGTCTTGGCGCTTAACACAAGATATGTTGGAAATTATGGTATATATTAGAGTAAGATTCTTGTATACAAGTGGTACGTAAGTACTGGAAGTAGAATTGATAAAGTACTGAGTTAATCTACAGTGTATGATTTTCGCAATTGCAGCATCCTTCAAAGCTGCGCCCATACTTCTATTAATATGTGTCTGCCAGCCTCGTATATGCGCTAATACGGAACTACTAATACAGGGTATCTAAGATCTACAAACGCCTTACCCTCTTTACTCCTAAGTAAGTAATAAATACAACCACAACTCCATTATGTTCAGGTACAGGAATGATTATGTTTGACCAACAATCTTATAATACAACAGTATATGCATGATTCTGTCTTACACTCAGCTGGCTTGGGGGTCTACTGCTGGTCAAGACATACATTCACCATGATAACACTGCCATACTGGGACATGGGCGCATATCCTGGCTTATTTCTAAATTTGTTTCAGTAGGACTAATTGTTATAAATTGTCAAGGATTTCTAGGAGGAAATATCTCGAAGAACAAGTGTACAATTTCGGACAAGAATTTATTGATAGTTGTATGTGATATTGAACTCTCTTCTCAATATGAATTAATAATATGTAATACTCCGTTGACTTAGTTTAACATATACAAATAAGCCAATCCTTAAATGCAAATTCCCGAGGCTTTAGTGATCCCGAACTCTCAGTGATCTAGTTACAACCAGCCACTCAATTACCGCATGGTATCATTTCCTAGCCACTGCATTTCAGATACTACTGAACCTCGTTTCCTCTAGCTGAGCTTAATCGTATGCAATAGAAACAAGTAGATTGATCTTGATGATCAAACTAGAAATCTAAACCTTCATACATACAAAGTCTAGATTTCCAAAAATCATTCCTGTATATGTATATGTAGTGTTCTTCTCCTTCAGAAATCCTCAGTTCATTACATTTATGTTGGAAATGGAGACACGGAGTGTTGTGGACGTATGGGCCCTCCATTTCGTCTAGGTTCCCGACACAATCTCGTGTGTATTTAAGAGGTTGAAGTAGGTAATATGGTAGCGCTTCAGGCTACCTATTGGACATATGAGCGGCTGTATGGCGTGGGCGCAAGGAGGTTATTGGGGGTTTTCTATGCCTAGATGGCGCCACACTTGTTTATGCTGTGGCTTGGGCTCTGTGTCGCTTACACTTGTACTTGTAGCGCACATCTCCCACACTTTTAGCTGTAATCCGAACATGACACTCTTTTAGTCAACTTCTACTTTCGTTCCATGAATATTGCGCCCATTACATTGCGCAATATTTCCAACAATTTACTGAATATCTCTGAAGGTCTATTCATACCCTCATTGTGTTACTCTACCAAGCTCCACCCTTAAGCTCTATTCAACCGCTTCGTTGTTCGGCATATATCTTTCACCTCCCTATACAATTCCAGCATTCCTCTACGTTCCATAACCTCACAATAATATGTAGCGAAGCTCCCCGAGCCTTTAAAAGAAATTAGTTGAAAACAGTAAATTCTTTTCACAGGTTAAAGAGTCTCGTGATTACGCTGCTTGCACAATCTTGGAGATATACTTTATCATACTCACAACAAAAATCCACCATGTCTACAAAGTCATCGAGGTATGGTGGTACAAAACTGACTGGAGAGGACAATTTTGACAACTGGAAGAACGATTTGGAAGACAGTCTAGTTGTTGACAGTCAGATCGACTTGATCGAAGCGAAAAGGTCCCTGAGAAGAATCTGGGTTGGGAGATTGATGCAGCGGCTCGATCTGCAACGAGATTATTACATGAGCAGGTATCTCTAAAGATAATTCAGAGCGTAAATGAGAATCATCGATCGATAATTGGTACTTATAAGCATCCACAAGACAAGTACAACGCCTTGATATCGAAGTACAAAGGAAACAATGAGACACAATATCACTGCCTGGTAACAAGATTTACAATTATCACAGAGAGGAAATCAATGGATATCCATGAAAAAGTCGAATTGATGAGAAAACTGCGGGCACAAGTATTGGAGATTAAACTGAAGAACAATATTCCTGAATAGCTCATGATTTATACCTTGAAGTTGAACGTTGACGCGGAGCAATACGAGACAACCCTCCAAGTAATCAACCAAGGCACTGTGGAGTTAGAATTCGACAACATAATCTCCCAGTTGGCATCTAGGGAAATAGAGCTAACTTCTAATATTGCAACAGCAAACTGGGCAGGTAGAAGACAAGGAGGCTGCCAAGTGAGAGGCAAGGAGGAGCATTACAGCAATGACACTACTAACATTGCTGACTTCAATTTAACTCCAAAGATCTCTACGAATGCTAAGCTCCTAGTTAGAGGAGGTTGTTTCTCTTGTGGAGGGCCGCACTTTCAGAATAAATCCCCCGTGTGGTTGAAAACATTGGCAGGAAAAGCTTGGTTGGTTGCCCAAGTGCCTAGGAAGGAAAACGCAAAAGTAGCAAGGGTCTTGGATAGTGATACAGAATCTAATGCTTCTCTCTGTTTTATGGCCTAAAATAGTGATGTGAAACAAGTGATCTAGTGGCTTGATACATGTGCCTCCACCCACATTGCAAATCGTAAAGATGTGTTTGTAGAACAGATATTAAGCCCTTCAAATACCTGCGTTGCCGCCGCAAATGGAGGAACCTTTTATTCAAAAGGATCAGGAACAGTCAGTATTCATTGGCAGAATAAGGAGGGAAAGGAAAGAATGACAACGGTCAAAAACGTTGAATACATACCACAATGCACAAACAGTCTGATTTCTGTTGGAATACTCGAAGATGAAGGTGTCTCCTTGACAGTAGACTCACCTAACAAGAGTATCAGCTTGACAAAGAAGAACAAAGTGGCATTAGAAGGAAAAAGAAAAGGCAAAATGTGGAGGGCGCGCCCATTACCTAAAGACATATCAAACAAGGTATTCAAGGCATTGCCGTCAATGCCAGATCTGATAAAGAAAAAAGTCACACTCGCACCTATTTTGGAGGCCCCTATGGATGTATCCAATTCGAAAATCAAGGCAAGCAGAGCTCAAGTGGAGCTGCTACATGCCCGTTTAGGCCACCAGGCAAAACAAAAGGAGGCAGAGTTGAGAAAAATCTTGAAGGATTTACCTGACCATTCCTTTTGTCCATCCTTCTGCAATGCTTACACACAGGGAAAAATGACGAGAAACCTGTCAAGAGAGAAAATGAGATCAGTATCAGCACCGCTCGAAAGGGTCCATATGGATCTATGGGGGCCAATCAGTCAGCATTAAATACAAGGGAATTGATAAATGCTATCAATAACAGATCAACATACCAGTATGATCTGGGTGTATTTTCTAACAAACAAATCACAAGCTAAGGGCAAAGTTCGTGAATGGATTGATACTGTAGAATCTCATAGACGCCGTTGGGGTAGTAGTGAAAGAGTGAAAGCAATTTGTTTCGATGTTGGAAGAGAATTCTTGGATACAGAGTTGATGAAGTGGTGCAATGGCTGTGATATTGCAATAGAGCCAACAGTTGGATATCACCCAGAAGGTGATGGATTTGCGGAGCGCAGTGTGCGCAGTGTGCGCAAAATAATGGAAAAGGCGAATACAATGAGATTTGGAATGAAAATGAAGCCAGCATTCTGGCAACTTGCCGCCAAACACTCAATTTATGCTCACAATTGTCAGCAGGTCAAGGATATGGAACTTTCACCTTGGGAACAATGGAGTGGGAAGAAGCCAAGTGCACTGCAATGGAAGGTATTTGGATCCCCAGCATGGGTATATATACCAAAAGAAGATAGAAAGAAACTGGATCCAAGGGCATGGGAAGGTGTTTTTGTTGGTTTGAAAGAAGAGTCGGAAAAGATCTTTCTAATATGGAGTTCAAAGGAAAAGAGAGTAATTGAAGCACGTTTTGTGAAATTCAATCAGACAGTCAATGGCACAAATAATAGCAATCTGATTTCTTGGGAGCAGATAATTGGAGAATCGGAAATGGGGGATAATGAGGCTAATGATGATGAAGATTGCGAAATTAATGACGTAATGACTGGTAATGGCACAATTGAAAATGAGGTTGGGGGCTTGCCCAAAGATCAAAAATTTTTAGTCAATGAAAGCAATGATTCGACATAAAGCGAGCTCACAGACCTTGTTAGTTCGACGTTAATGTCAAATGAGGAAGCAGACACAAGCTTTATGCCCCGAACCCCAATAAGTCAACCAACGCAACAACAGACAGCCGCAGAAAAAAGGGAGACCAAAGCACAACTCAAACAGCTACAACAAGATGAAATTGCGAAATAATCCGCAGCGGGGAGGCAGCAAACAAGAGGTGATGGTAGAAGACGACGCAATCAGGTCAATATGATGAAAAACGAGCAAGGTATTCACAAAAGAGCGATCTAAAAAGAACTTACATTTAAGCAGGCAATGGAGCTCTCAGACAATGAAGAATGGCTTAAGGCTTTCAAAATTGGGATGGATAACATCATTCAAAACAAGACACTTTCCAGGCCCATCGATGCATTACCAGAGGGGGTTGAAGCAATATAAGCAAGGTTAGTATTTGATGCCAAAACTGACAAAGATGGGAAGATAGTAAAATGTAAAGCTCGATTGGTAGCAAGAGAGTTTTCGTAGATCCACGGCATCAATTATGAAGAGACTTTTTCGCCAGCAATTGGTATGGAAGGGTTACAAATAGTTGTGGCAATTGCAGTAAAAAACTGTTGGAGAATCCATCAAATGGATGCTGTTGCAGCATTTCTAGCAGCAGACTTGATATAGGATATCTTTCTTCAGGTTCCAAAAGAGGCACAACATTACTTCGGAAGATTTATGAAAGTACCAAAGAGTCTTTATGGGCTGAAGCATGCAGCACAATTATGGTACTTGTTACTATCAGGATTTCTTGAAGGTATAGGATTCACAGCATCCACAACTGATCCAACAATATTGACCCAAGAGGAAACTGGCGTGGTGGTAGGAGTGCATGTCGACGATATGCTTCTAACAGGTGCCAATGAGAAAGCTATCAATACTGTGAAAGCTCAATTGAAAAGCAGATTCGAAATGAAGGACCTTGGAGATGCGGAGAATGTTCTAGGAATTAGTATCAAACGTCAACCAAATGGTGCAATTTCAATTGATCAAGAAAAGTATGTGAGAGGAATTGTGCAAGAATACCTATACGAGGACTCGCTACTTTATGCTACACCAATGGAGAAGGGAGCTGTCAATGATTTAAAGGAAAATCCAGGACGCGTATTGAACAAAGGGGAGAAGAAGAAGTACGTTCAACTTTTGGGTAAACTTATGTGGCTCAACAATACACGTTCTGATATTGTTTTTGCTGTCACTAGAATGGCATCATTTGCGACAGAAGCAGGCTGGAACCATTGGAAGGCTCTTAGAATTAATGGATACATTTCTGGCACAGTCACATTTGGTACAACATATGGGAAAAAGGATCATAAGGGAGATCCCTCAATTGAATACTATACTCTGAACCATGATGTTGAAGTATATTCTGGGTCAGCACAGTTGAATGACAAAATGGGCTATGCCAATGACCAATGGGATAGAAAGAGTATCCTTGGGTGTGTTTTGATGCTAAACAGAGGTATAGTCCACTGCTCGAGCAGAAAAATGCATTCTGTAGCTAGATCAACAACTGAGGCTGAGTATGTTGGAGGTAGTGAGGCGGCCAAGAAGATGATCTGGTTAAGAAGACTGGTTGCAGAAATTGAAGGCAAATATTGCGCTTGTAGCGCCGTGCCGATGTTGTTAGGTGACAACAAATCAGCAATTCAACTAGCATCAGGAGTATCAAACACTTCAAAAATCAAGCACATTGATATTGCTTACCACCATATCCTTGAAAAAGTAAAGAAAGGTACGATTTTAATTCAGTGGGTGCCAGGAGAGCGGCAATTAGCCGACGGAATGACAAAGGCATTGGACAGGGCTAATTGACAAGCAATTGGGATTTCAAGCGTGATTACAAATCTCTAAACAGCTTCACTCTTGGCTATTTGCGAGTTTTAGGGGAGTGTTGAAATGCAGGGCTAATCCTAGTAATTAGGATTAACATGTGTCCTTTATGATGTTTAGATTCAATTTTGTAGTATATATGTAGCAAAGCTCCCCGAGCCCTTAATAGAAATTAGTTGAGCCAGTATATTCTTTTTACAGTGCTCCGCCTGAATCAGAACAATCTCCAACTCACTCCAGCAAATCCTCTAAAGGCGAATTTTACGACATTGCATAACTTCTTGATAACTAGTGTTAGACCCTTTGGTTCAACTGAAAAATGTAAAGTAAAAATCTATTGGTTAAAGTCTGTCTGTCCTAGTCTAATGAAAAACCACTGTATATACACATGTCTCTGGAGAATATCTACTGGTGATGATGAAGTGCATGAGCGTCTTCCTGTTGTGATCTAACGCTGTTCAATCTGCGGACTTTGTGGTGAGCAGTTATTACATCTCACGTGATGGAACACGGGAGCGAAGTAAAAGAGGGGACAGCCCACTAACCAAATCTAAGAAATTACGGGCACATGTAGAACTGTAGCACATTCTCTATAGATAGACATAACAAGCAATAATCATCAAATAATTTAATCAACCTCCACACAATTGAGACCCATAGAAGTGCCAAACTTTCATACAACCCTCAATTGTATTGTCGCAATCGCATCTGTAACGAGCCACCACTGCATTCTAGAATACACTCTCTAACTGTGATAAGTGTTGTGGTTATGAGCTGTGAGGTATATAGCAATTATGTTTCTGCTGTCTGTTGGTGGAATTACACGGGCTCATGTGCAATGGTGAGTTGCGGAGATGGCGCGCTCACGCTGGGTGATGGCACGATGGACACTGAGTGCGTATCACTGTGGCCAAATGGGTGTCAGTAGGTATCAAATGTGAACTCTTACTGACAATGGTGATCTATGAAGGTGATGCTAGATGTGCATCCCGACGATTGATAATATCATCTAATGGATGATGTGAAGTATGATATTATTTTGGATAGATTAATTCACTAAACTCGGCAGGTGAAGAGATTGTAGAGTACATGAACAGCGTCTGTGCACCAGCCTGTATTTTCCACCCTTTCCTAATCCAGCAGCCCATCCTCTGTTCCCCTGTCTCCTAACAACTCGACCGAGCCAGTACAACAATAAGCTACACCGCCAGGTCTAGCAAACAAATTACAATACTTCCCACAGTATCTCAGCACTGATAGTTTCTAGAAACATTGTGGTTCTGCTTGAGACTGCCCTTCAAACACCCGAGGAAATACCCCAACCTAAAACAGCTCTCAATGATGCGCTACTACTCATCAAACGAAGTTGTTTTGAACAAAGCCATACCATTGCAAGGGTTTAATGAATTCAGATGTACATGAAAGACAATAACTCAATAGGAATTAATAACTTCTTCCTTGGGAAGACCATCTAATACGTACTCTCCCATCCGTTATAAGCTCTGTGTAGACTAGTCTTAACTCCCTCAATTGGCCACTTGAGAATCATCATTTCTCCCCGGCTCCCTTCCTTGGCCCCTGAGAATCATCCTTTCTCCTGGCACAACTCTTCTCCTGTATCATACTCCCCATCTGGTGCGTACCCCCTTAGCGCCCCTTTCGCCTATCCAGGAGCGTTGCTCTGCCACTACCTTACCTCGGAGACGGAGTGGTCCTAGTGACCGGTCCCAATCCGGGCAAAGCCCGTCAACCATTCAAACAAGCCCATGTTTGACACACCCCCTAATGAGATCTTAAATTGAAATAATTGAAGATTTTACTGATAATGATTGGTGGTTATCACTTGAGTATATCTCTTACATTGGAGAGATTAAGTTGTTGCATGAACTCAGCATGTTTTGAAGTTAGAAGAATTTTTGGAAATACATCTCCTACCATATCCGCTGTATTGATCCATTCGACTTCTATGTGTCCTAAGTGTACTTCTTGTCAAAGCCAATTTTGTTGTGATCCTAGTCTGCGCAAGGAAGCAAGGGCTTCATAGACAAGACTCAGTGATGAAACAACATGACTTTAGTTATACAAGCTCATATTAATGCATGACTCAAATGTGAGTTATGCTCATTATCAGGAGCTTAAGGATCAAACAACGTCAATACACGTTACATGAGTACATCAGACAATCAATGGACACGGCTGTAGGATAGATCGTACATGTATATTATTAGGTCCATTTACTTCTTAGGTAGATTATGCGTTCATCTTTAGATTTCCATATTATCCTCAGATAGGCTAAATAAATTTGCCCACCACCAGGATATTCATTCCACATTCTTCTTTATATATATACTGTCCTACCACTATACTTATCCATATAACCTCGTAATTATAACAGGTTATGAGCCCGGGCTCTTTCAGAACCAACGAAGATAAGCATACAATGGGAAAGGACTACACATTTGTTGTTCTCGGCGACAATGAATCCTTCAGCAGATGGGATTCATGCCTGCGAGCTAGACTTGCAAAAAGGCGAGTACTTGGTCATGTCTATCATGATATAGAGGAGATTGACCCAAACCTAAAGCCACATTAACCAGTAAAGAAAGACCAGGAATTTATAGACAATTGGGACAAAAGGTGGAAAACCTATTGTCAAGCTGTTTCAGAATGGAAGCTGGAAGAAGTTGAGGCAAAGAATATCGTACTTGAGCGACTAAGCAAAAAGATATGGCCTCAGAATCATCAAAGGATGACCGCCAAAGAGCTGTATGATAGTGTTTAATGTACACAAAAGGAGTCTGCAGCTGCGCCCTACATAGCCTCCCTGCATGAATTTCTAAATTATAAATTCAAATCAACAATTGAGGACTATTGTACGACTTTTACAACCCTATATCAAAGTGTCAACAACTCAGCAGAGTTCATGAATGGCACTGCAGATTCACCGTTGTTCAAAATTCACGAAACAACAGCGGCCGGAATATTTCTCCTCGGGACAATCGAAGTTGAATGGCTCAGCACATGGCGTGACACAAAGGACATCAGTAATAATTGTCGTAATGGAAGTTGTATAGAGAAGCTTAAGCTGTTCGGCTTGTATTTAATATCACCTAGTGAAGCGAGTTGGGAGATTGAAGAGTCTGAAAACTTTGGTGGAGAGTTGTTGATTAAACCCACTTAGTATCAGAGTGCTTTTAAACTAATTACTACATCTAAGTGAAGGACACAATTCACTTGTTTATGCTAAATAATTGGGAGGCTGGTCAATGTATAAGTTGTCATGAATGTAGCTAGTAATAATAGAACCTTATTACGTTCCGCATTAATGTGACTCTTCATTGCCAAGTAGCGCCAATTTCAACAATTATGTTGTGCTGGTGATGCCTAGGATTACGATGCACAAAGGTAATGATCACTGAGGGTGAAGGAAGAACTTTGCAGGTGGCTCCATGATGAGTAGAGGAACAATAGAGCACTGTATATAAAGTGTTTCTAGATTGTACTGCCAGATGTAGGAGACTAGAATATTCCGTGATACTTTTTTGGGTAAATGAGGCAAGAGTCAAGTCACCTCAGATATGTATATTATCGACTTTGAAGTTTGTTGTCGATATTTTATATGGATGTCTGTTATCACAGACATTGATAATAATTCATGAGATTGCTTAATGAGAGGCTAGTATTGATTCCGATATAATATTGTAGAAGACTTGTCCCAACTATCAGAGGGCTACAACGTCTTTATCTATCTACAGGTAAATTTCCCATATTCCAACCACGCTAGCCATACAGGACGTAGCATATAAAACTTGATTCGTATCATCATTTTGGAGTTGAGGTTTACCGTGCATATGCTACTCGAGTCGCATGTCTGACTACTATGCGACATGCTTAGGTATCAATCTAACAACCCACACTAAAACCGAAACTACTCACAACCCTGATGATGACCCCATGAATAATTGGAACAGTAGCCTGCAACATAGCACAATTAGGCTGGACATTGTTGACCAGGACCTAATCCGAAGAGTATATAATTAGCGCTTTAAACCTCCTAAATCCTCATAGTTCTGAAAATCAAAAATATCAACAGTTCATATTGATTCATTGATAATCATCCGTAAACCTTCTGCCAATTAACCTCCGTAAGCTCTTACCTTTACAACATATTAGCTTGCGATATAATGAATTGAAGGGTTAAGGTGACGTATGGAGGAATTTTCATTGATTTCAAAAATTGGTTGTTTTGTTTTGTTTATTTTTGTCCTAAGCTAAAGCTATGTTTTCCACATTGGGTCAAGGACAAGCGGAGCCGGCAGGGTTCCCTGTAATCTTTCCTACAGCCTAACTTGTTCCAACTTCGTGAATCGCTATCAAAAGTGCAGCTGATTAAACAGAGACGAAAAATCAAGAAAATCAAAACTCCGAAAAAAAAACCAGAAGATTCCTCCATTTTGGACCCAGTCAATGTGCTCCTCACACATTCCCTCGTTCGTCACACCTTCCAAATGACAAATTTACTTTATCTCCGCTGAGAGCAGTAGATGAGTTAGCAGGCACCTTTGATCCAGCCGGTATCCTGCTAATTGTTAGTAGATGCCCCAGAAGGGAACATCGCCGAGGTTGCTGTGTCCTCAAACTTCTTCTTCAGATCCCAGCACTCCGAAACCTGTTGCCTCAGTCATTGACACATCCTTCGCCGCCACGACGATCGCCTCTTCGGCCTTTTTGGCTGCAGCCCTAGCTCGAGCCGCCTCCGCGAACTTCCCTTGCTCGAGGTGGCGTATCCATGCGAGCTGCTCTTTTGTCACTGGCCTAGACTTTCTGGGTCTGACTTTGCAGTCCCGAGAATCCGATTGGTGGGGTCCCCCACAGTTACGACACTTAGTGAGGGTCTTGCACTCGGCTTCCGAGTGCATGTTGGAGCCGCAGTTCCAGCAGGCTGGAGCGCAGGAGCAACCACGAGTGGCGTGGAAGCCCAAACAGCGTTTACACAGTTCAACTTGGCGACGAGGCTTGTGAATAGTTGCCATACCAGACTCGTCGAAGAGGCGGAAGCCCGCACGAGGGGCGTTGTCCCGCTTGAAAAGGGCATGCCAGTTTTGATACGGTACCCCAGGTCGACATGTCCCATGAGGTCGGACTTGAATGGGAATTGCGCCGGTCGTACCGAGATTCTTGGCAGAGACCCAGCTAGCATCGACTGCCCTGGTACCGCACACTGTGACTATACTTACAGGTACGTTCGGTATCTGTAAGGCGACAAGATCCGAAGATGCCTCGAGTTTGACGTTATGACTCGCCAGCTTCGAAGAGCCATCTAAAGTCTCTTGTCGTGTTTTTTCGTTCTTTGCTAGTATAGCAAAGCCCGTTCTCACTCGGTGGAGTGAGGTTATTTCTTGGTTAAAGTAGCTGAATGTATACTCTAACTTAGTTCTCACGCTGCTTGTGGACAGTCTTCGCCACGGATGGTCCTTTTCAAGGCGAAGGAACAGTCGCTTGTCGACTTTCGCCTTGGGATTTTCTTTTTGTTGGGCTTTGGCCGTAGGTCGCGGCACAGCCTTCACAGTTGGGCCTGCTTTTTGTTGCAGTCCGTGTCTGGCCACCGTGGCCCAGTGTTTTACTTGGTATATGAAATGGGAATGTACACTTGCGCTGGAACAGCTAAGACAGTATGTGGAGAGATTTCTTCATTGATGTGCAGAAGTGAAGTGACTATGATAATTGTTATGTTACAGATTGGGGGAAGCTCGTCCCTTATCCCCTAGCTTGTTTCCCTGTAGACCAATCACGTTACCAGTATGCAGCTCACCAAAGTGTGCAACCAACTAAGCAGCCATGCCATCTGTCCTACATCAACAACCCATCTCTCATACTGCACACATTCCTACTTGTAATGTCGTTATGTAGAGACTGGATCTCCTTTATGTGCCATGATGCCATGTTGCCATAATAACTACCTATGCACCAGCTACTAGATCTACCATACTACATAGCTGAGCATAACACCCAGGTGCTTTTGACAGGCAGAGCTGGGACGATGGGTATTGTTTGTCTCCTGGCGTCGGGAGCCCTTGGGAGAGGGTTCGTTGGGCGAGGAGGGAGAACGGGTGGCGTAGTGGCCGGGCCCGAGGCCATGTATTGCGCAATGGCGGCGCGTAAGTAGACTCCCATCGAGTCTAAGAATTGTCTGTTTGACCCGTTGGTCAAAGGAAGAAGGGTGGCTTCGACGCCAGAGATGGCGGCGGAGCAGAGGGCCAAATTTGCTGTTATTTCGGTGGCGCGTCATTGTTCAGCTTCGACTATTGGTCGGAGCTCGAGAGGACACTCTGCTTTTGTGGCAGCTTTTGGCTGCGACGTTGATGTTGACGCTGCTATGGATGCAGCGTTTTCCGACGGTTTTGACACGGTCGGAGGTGGTTGGGATGATTCTCCAATCCCGCGGGGGACGGAGGGTGGTTGAGGAATTTCCTCAACAATTACGACTGACCCGATCATGTCAGTATTGGGCTCAGTGACGGCTGGGAGGGCTTTTTCCTTCCCTTTGATTGAGCCCTTGCTCATCTCCGCGCATTTCGGAGACTTGGCAAGGCCAGGTAATTGCTCGAGAGCCCTCGTGTGGACTCTCGTGTTGTCCAACTTGACGTTGGGACGCTTTTTTCGAACAGGTGGCATGGTGAAAATGCCAGTGACTCGATCACAATTATTTGATAGAATACGACGAGCGCGAGAGGGAGGGAGACAGGGAAAAGGTGAAGATTCGAAAATTCGAATTTCAAAAAATTGGTTGTTTGTTTGTTTATTAATTTAGGTCCCAGGCTACACCCGTTATCCCCTAAGGGTCAAAGACCGATGTTCACAGCCAAGATCATATCCCTGATAAGCCAAACTTGATCCTACCGCTTGAACCACTACACAAATAGTAGCTAGTATAAAATTCGCACTGGTACAAAAATTCAACCTTTAAAAAACCAAACTCCTAACCACAAAACTATCTAGCTCTGTAGATTTACCAATCTCTGGTTCGGAAACAAATCTCCTCGACTTGTCTTCCTTCCTGTCATATCATCTGTATGACTAATTTATATTGTCCCCGATGAGATCAGAGGACGAATTTGTAGATGGCAACCCAAAACAGCAGGTTTCCTCCTCAAAGATTTTGAAAAATTCGTGACACTTTGGCCCGAGAAGTTTTTGGATAAAGCCACTATGTGACGATATCCCTCTGAGTCGACGCGTGACGTGAGCGTGTAGTCGACAGTGAATAAAATGGGTAGGAGTGGTCTCCTCCCCACAGGCGCACTCCATTATAGCGTCCAGATTGTTGAAACGGCGATGATGCGCCGCGAAATTGCCATGTCCAGTACGAGCTGCAATCAGATTTCGGAGTAGGAACCTCGAAAGTCCCAGCTCAGGTGGTTTCCTTCGTCGCATGAGCAGGTCGAGCTTGCGATATCGGGGCGGGCAAGCTTCGTTCCACCAATCGTCGAGTAACGCCTGCCGCAGACAATTCATTTGGCCATAAAGAAATGCCAGAGTGATGGATTCTGGATGCATTTCCGGGCTCGGCAGCATTCGTAGGCCAGACCTGGCGGCCGAGTCGGCTTCCAAGTTACCCTGGATTCTTGAGTGCCCGGGAACCCATTTAATTGTCACGCGAGCTGATTTGGACAACTCCCGAAATTTTCGTACTTCATCGTGGCTTGTCGTGGACTTGCCTGTCTCGAGTGCGTTGATTGCCTGCTGACTATCCAGTAGAAGGTTGACTCGTTGCGTCGCGCTCTGGAGTCCCAATGCTGCTTCAAGAGCCTTCCTTGCCCCGGTGATTTCCGCATCCAAAGCCTAACCCCCATGCCTGATGCCACTTCCCGTAAGCAAAGTCTGCCCGTCTCTCTTTAGAACAAAACCCCAAGCAGAGCGTCCATTCCCCTCCGATGAGCCATCCGAGTAGGCACAAATTTCCGACTTCGGCACCTGGTTGATCCATTGCCTACAGATCTCAATTTGTTCTTCCTTAGATCCTGCTTTCGGTAAGTAGGATGTAGGCGGCAGTGGTTCCGCGTGCTCTGCTTTTGGTAATTGTCGGTACGCCCGCTGGACTCGTGACATTATTACTTCAGGAACCGAAGTCCCTCGATTTCTCTTCTTGTATTTCCGCGTGCCGATATTTGGGCACACAGCCGCACGAATCCTCAGCGGGTGGCGATCATCCAGAGTTTTGAGCCTAACTGACAGTCGAAGTCGATTACCCTCCAGTATGATTTTCCCTGGTGGAATTCCTCCTTCTCTGTGCAGTACAACGTTTGCTGTCGTCCTCATTACCGGGAGTGCAGCTCGAAGTCCCATCAAGACAGCCTTGTCGATCATACCACTTAGATGTGCTGTTGGTGGGGTTGTCATGCCTTTTCTCGTCGGGCGTCTGAGACCAGGCCACCAGATTTCCGCATCGAATGTCGCAATAGGAACCACACACATGTCGACTGCTCGAATAAGTGCTCCTGGAGCGGCTCCTCGGAGAGCAGTGTTGAAGCGGCGCAGGCTCTGTGCAACTTTCAAGGCTTTACCGCACCAAGTTGTTACGTGGTGCTTAAAGGTCAACCGGGGATCTAGGTAGACACCCAACCAGCGAACATATTCGGCCGGCTCGATAAGGGTTCCATTGACATAGATTCCTTTCGCTGGCTCGCGGCACCGTGCTGGAAATTGGATTACTTCAGACTTACTTGTGTCGAAAGCAACCGCATTTTTTCCCGCCCAATCCAGGAGATTGTCGACCTCACTCTGGGCCGCAGCGGCGGATTCCGTTATGGTACGGCCAAATCCGATGATTCCGAAGTCGTCGGCGTAGCTGAACCTCATACCTGGCTTTCCGCTTCGCATTGGCTCTGCCATGTAAAGAAGAAAAAGGAGTGGGGATATCGGTGAGCCCTGGGGGACTCCACAGCTTAGCTGTCGTTGAGCGGTCACTCCTCCCGAGTGACGAACTTGGACCATTCGATGCGCTAGAAACGATGTCGTCCACTTGAGGATCGAGTCTGGCCAACCTTGCTCCTGCATCCTTCTCACCAGACGGTTATGGAGAACTGCGTCGAAGGCACCTTGAACGTCCAGGGTTACAAATGTAGCCGTCCACTTTTGGGAGCTTGCCTCTTCAATGTCGTGTACCACACAGGAGACGAGGTCGATTGCTGAGCGTTTTGGGAGCGCGCCAAATTGCTGTTGTCCCGTTACATCAAAGATCACAGCGAGATGCGCTATACGCTTAGCCAAGAGCCTTTCTAGACCTTTACCTAGGCAAGAAAGAAGGGCGATAGGCCTCCATCCTTTGACTGTCGTTGGGTCTCGATTAGGTTTCGGGACAAGAACGACCTCAGCCAGCTTGAAGCAGGATGGATGAATGCCGATCCTCACGCAGTCTCGGAAGAGTTGAGCGACGTACGGTCCGATTGTGTTCCAGCAAGCCGCTAGCAGCTCAACTGAGATTCCGTCTGCTCCAGGAGCTGTGTTACCACAGCCGATTGTGCAGTGTCTAACTTCTTCCTCGGAGATATCTTCATTCCACTGGATTCGGTTGCTGCTTGTTGCTGTGCACGGTGGCAAGTCGTCTGACGCCTGATGTCGGGCAAGAAGCTCATCGCGAAGTATTGTGGCTCGCTCTAAAGGGTCCGAGATGAGGGTTCCATTATGATTGAGTGGTGGTGGGATGCTAGCCTGTTGTGGACTGGCCTTTCTCAGTAGCTTGAACACATCGCTCGGCGACTTCATCGTTTCGACCTGTTGCTTCTGGTGTTCTTTTTTCGCAGCTCGGAGAACTGATCGAAGCTTTTTCGCGCAGACGCCCCGCTGGGGAGAGGTTAAGGTCGCTTGATATTCAGCGCGTGCTACCCTGCATGCCGGGGTCCACCAAGGTGCTGATTTTCCGCTGCTTGCTCTGGCTCGGGTTCCTGTCGCATTAATAGCGGCTTTAATTTGGAAGCAGAGTTCATGTGCGTATTCTTCAACTTCTTCGATAGTGTCTAGGGCTGAAGGCGGCTTGATCCATCTGGCAGTGAAGGCAGCAAATTTTGGGAGATTCTTCTTCGTCACTCGGAGCTTGGGGATCCCAGCCTTCATACTTGCAGCTCGAATCGGAATTTGTCCTCGGATAGGGAGATGATCGCTGGTTACGCATTCACTTCGATCCACCCATGCTCGCGCGCCATTGATGTTAGTCCAGACTAGATCCAAGGTGTTGCCAGCTTTGTGCGTGGGCTCCCCAATGATGAGACAGGATAGATGGTGATGTTGCGCCCATCTATCGATTTCCTCTCCTTGTCCGTGGATTCGGGTGGTGCTCGGTTGCCAGGCCCAGTACACTGCGTTGAAATCCCCCGCCGCAACAGAATTTGGCGGTGGATTCCAGTTGATTAGAGGCTGAACAGCCTGTGGGTCGTTGGGCGCTTTGTAGACGTTGAGGAACGTGATTCCATTGACCACGACCCAGCAATAGTCCGCCGTAGGCATGGCACAGGGAAAGATCTGCGTTGCCTTAATTTCACTGTCGTTTTTCCGAGTGTAGGTCACCGCCCTCGGCCTTGACTGATCCTCACCATGGGGAATATGACAATCATATCCCGGATGAGTCTTTGTTGACTTGCTCTGTTTTTTCCACAGAGGTTCCTGAACAAGCAATACATCGACTCCCAGCTCAAAAGCTCGGGCGAGCGCGATGTCCTGTGTGGGGCCTCCCCTTCCTACATTTATCGACATGAAATTTAAGGTAGGAGGGAGGCGAAAAGGGGCCCGTGGGGCGCCCTTTATAAGCTTTCTTCACGATTCACGTCCTCTGTAACCTTGGTTACAGAAGGCGATGAATCGGTCATCAGCACTTCGAAGCAGTTGCTGGACTTGAAGCTCGTCTGAGCTATTTTTGCCTTTTCAGAGGCTGCTGAAACTGCGGCTTCAGCGCGTCTGACAGCTGATTTTGCTCGTACAACTGCAGCAAATTCCCGTTGACTCGCCTGCCTGATTGCCTCGAGGTTCTCTTTGGATGCTGGTCCAGACTTTGTAGGACGAGCTAGACAGTCACGACTGTCCGATCGGTGGGGGCCCCCACAGTTGCGGCACTTTGTATGTGCCTTACACTCTGCGGAGGAATGCATCGTTGACGTGCAGTTCCAGCAAGCTGGGGCACGTGAGCAGCCTCGAGTGCCGTGGAATTGCAGGCATCGTTTGCACTGGCTTATTGCCTGTTTAGGCTGGTGACGAACTGCAATTCCAGAGTCGTCAAAAAGTCGGAAGCCCGGCCGAGGGGCAGACGCTCTCTCGAAGTGAGCTATCCAAGTTTGGTAAGGAGCTCCTACTCGCCCCTTTCCGAGTGGACGGACACGTACAGGAACCGCCTTGGTGGTTCGAGTTATTTCTTCTGCCACCATCTCCTCAGTGACTGTAACCTTGCCCATAAGTGTGTATAGGGCCACTGGAACCGTTGCGATTCGAAGGGCAGCCAGATCCGAGGCTGTCTCCAACTTAGCCTCAACCCTGCTGAATGATTCAGCAGCGTTTAAGAGAAGCTGGCGTGCTTCTTCATTTTTGGCTTTCATAGCGAAGCCGGTGGGAACACGATACACATGTTCAATATTGGAGGATGGAACCTCCACCAATTTAGTCACGGCATCTCTCACGCCAGCTGGCGAAAGAGCGCGCCATGCATGCTCCTCTCCGAGGCGAAGAAACAGACGAACATCTTTTGGCTTTGCAGTCACAGGTCTAGCTTGTTTCTTGACCTGTACTGCTGGGTTTGGGGCGACTCGAACAGTCTTCGCTGGAGCGATTGACTTTTGGGGAGAGCCCCGGGCGACTGTTGCCCAGGTCGATTTGGCCTGGGTGACTTGGCGTTGTAGCTCCTGACTGTTCATCGGAGTTCTTTCTTTGGCCTTGGTTATAGGACAACTCATGTTTTCCTGGCAGCTTGGGCGCTGTGGAAGGATTGGGGGGGCCGCACTGGGTCCCGACTTCATGAATTGAGCAATGGCTGCTCGAAGATATATTTTCATCGAGTCGATGAACGGATCGCTCGACTCTTCTGAGTATAGGGAGACCGCGGTCTCGACAGCATTGATCGCAGCAGTGCAGATCATTATATTTTTTGCTGCTTGAGCTGCCCTGCGCTCTTCAGCTTCAATCATGGCTTGTAGTTCCGGGGGGCAGCCATTGATTTTTTGTTTCCTGCTTTTGCTGCAGGAAGGTTGTTGTTTTTCAGTCGCCACTGATGAGGGTTTGCTGGCGATCTGAGCAGGTGTGGCTTGATTAGCATTATTCACCTCTGGAATTGCTGCCTTCTTGACAGCAGGAGCAGCAATCTTCTTTGATGTTGAAATGACGGAGGTCACAGGGACCACATCATCATTTTTCTGAGCGACATTCCATCTGGATTTGTCGAGACCCTCGATTATGTATTGGTCGATGACCATATCGCCCATTTCCACGTCTGGGTTTGTTGAGTCTGAGTCTTCCTGGAAGACTCTCAATCTTTCGGTCATCTCTGACTCCATCTTGTCTTGATCTATCGTATCGATCGATAGATTTCTTGCATCTAGGCGGTGTTGCAACCTGATTTTAATTTTCGCCATGGCTTTGTGCTGGCGCGCGGGGCGAGTGATTTTCGTAGGACCCGTCGCCATTTCGGAGACTCAGGGTCTTGCGACTATGATAATGATGAAATTAGCTTGTGAAACTATGAATTGAAGGGTTGAGGGGATGGGTAAGTGAATTTTTCATCGATTTCAAAAAAAAAAATTGTGTAATGCATGTGTGGGTATACTGGACCAAACTAGAACTCGATGGAATAGAGATAATGGAATCAGCGGGAGACTGATAGATTGAGAGAGAACGAGCTGATCATTTCTCGTAGGAGAGAAATGATCTCATAAGGGAATGTTCTAGCACTAGGCTGTGAACAACACAGTAAGTCTGGAGCAAGATATAAGGAGGTCTCAACCTCCGTCCATTCATTTGTAACTAAGTTTCCTTTATACGAGAATATAGAGTCAAGTCTTACATATCACGAGAACACACGCGACAGCGACTATAGAGACCTACTGTGAGCATAACTTCCCCAAGAGTATCCATCGTCCTGCTCCCATATAGCCTAGTTAATATAACAGAATCTCTCCTAGAGTTGATTGAATTGATTGTCCTCTACCATGAGGAATCTATCTAGGTACTATATACATCTTGAGTATCCTACTAATTCCAAATATAGACTAACTATTGGATTGCCCATGCAAACTATTCAAATCTTCGTTCCATACATGGTTCTGAAATTGGCTGTTACATTATCATAGGCAATAGAAAAAGTGAAACAACAAGAGAGTTGTGCGCATGAAATTGGCCTTCCGTCTAGTTGCTAGTCGTAACATTTTCATGACTAAGTTATTGCCCTTGATGCATCAGCCCAGTTTACTTGCTTGTAATTTACTCAACCTAAACATCAGGAGACAACATTCAAACTTAGGGAAATCTATTTGACAGACTGTCCATACGTACGTGGGTTGTTTGTTTCGGTTAGTGCTTGCATTCTGTATTTAGAACCGCAGGTTACTCTATTCCTAGCGCATGTCCACATTTAGAGATCAAGAGATGATGTCAACTATGATCAGTGAACAGTCTCTTAAGGATGTCAAAGGAAAAATTGTCAAAATGACTGGGTTCAGACCCCTGTGCATATTGATTAGATTGGTTTAGTCTTCTTGCAGGCTCATGTCTAGTTTATTGACTAGCTAAGCCAGCAAGGGAAACTATCCAATGATATTCCGTGAAAGTCAAAATTAATGGGCACGGCTTTCAACACCAATGGAACTATACATCAGACTTCATTGAACATAAAAATTAAAAAAATCGATTGATATTCTCTTAAAATACACATATGTTTCAAGATTAATTGCTCTGTATTACAAAAGTATAAATCGAAGCCCTCAGTGTGGCTCGCAAGTAAAATGAAAGCGTGCGACATGTTCTGCATTATTCTGCTACATCCTAATACTTTGTGTACCCTCCATTTTCTTTTATCACTACTATACATCTTTCGTGAATGTTAACCACTTAACGGAAGCTTCCACCAAGCAATGCATCTGCTATAACCTATTTTAATGAGGGCATTTGAAAGTTAATGCCCGTTGCATCCCCAGTGGCTGAAGGGTCCCATTGCTAGTTCTAAATAGTGCATCTGTCGATTTTCAGGAGATTCCCGCACGAAAGCCTCAAGCTCATCAACTTGTTCCGCGCTTAATTTAGGTGAGCGTCCTTTGCGAGGCATAGGATTCTCAGTCTCTCGAGCACACGCAAGTTGTACTTGTCTTATTGTGAAGCCAAGTTTGTCGGATATATTTTGAAGTGTCAAGCCAAGTCTTCTTGTTGCTCTTATTTCTATACATTGATCGCGAGTTAGATGCTTGCGAACTTTAGTTACTGAAGCAGACCTTTCGAGAGACATTGTTTGCTAGAATATAGAATGAATTGAAAAAGGTGTTAAGATTTAAATGCTTTGCTGGTTAGACAGTCAAAAGTGTTGTTAAAAATGTGTTTCTCTAACTGATTATTAGAAGAAGACAATTGGACAATTCTTCATGGCGAGCGGAGTAATGACGAGAGATAGTCTAACCTATTGCGAGCTAGCCCAACTGCGCCTACAGGGCTAATCCCTTAAAAAACCCAGCTTCAAGCCTAACTTTTTGGATACTAGAGTCATTGTATAAAGTTCAAGAATCCCGGGAGAGATAGGAATCAAGTTGTTTTTACTGAGTTATCTGTTACAGGCTGCGCCTATCACCTAGTGACTGTCGCACAGACACTTGTCATTATTACGTCATTAGCCTTGCTATCTAAAGACATGTACAACTTGGCCATACAAATACAGGGTTGCAACAAATAAGGAAACAAGATATTTTTGCAGCAAGTCTCATATGGAATCATGGGCCGACACGACCCAGATTTGCTATGACAAGCCTACTCGGAATATCAAGGATATGGTGCAGTAGAACAGATAGTGAGATTAGCGCATTGGGAGTTGGGACACCTTAACTAGCCTCCCCTCGGTGGACAGTTCCGAGATGTATGTAGAAAATAGACCATAATCGGCCACCAATCATTTACTATTTTGTTTTGCTGATTTCCCATCACAGGGCAAGCCACTATAGATTTTATTACGGCCTTGGAAACCCAGTATAATTGCAAAATCAAGTCACTTCGAACAGATAATGGCAGCAAATATGTCAATGAATCACTATCCAAATTTCTTGCTCAGAGAAGGATAAGTCATCTTTCGACTCCTCCCTATTCTCCTGAATCAAATGGTGTAGCCAAAAGGCTTAACAGGTTGATTTCTGAAGGAATACAAGCAATGATAAATAAAGTGAAAGATAAACAGTTGTGGGCTGAAGCAGTGCAGACATTTATTTGCACCAAAAATCATACTACACATGGCTCTGTAAATGGACAGACCCCATATGAACCTTCCCACGAGAGAAAACCATACATTTTACACCATCAACCCTTTGGAAGAGAATGCTACGTGCATGTACCCATGGCGAAGCGACCATTTGGAAGCAAGCTGTTGTGCTGGTGATGGCTAGGATTACAATGCACAAGAGCAGTGATCACTGAGGGTGAAGGAAGAGCTTTCTGTTGTGCTGGTGATGGCTAGGATTACGATGCACGAGGGTAATGATCACTGAGGGTGAAGGAAGAACTTTCCAGGTGGCTCCATGATGAGTAGAGGAACAATGGAGCACGGTGTAGAAAGTGTTTCTAGATTGTACTGCCAGATGGAGGAGACTAGAATATTCCCTGATACTATTGTGGGTAAATAAGGCGAGAGTCTAGCTACCTCAGATGTGTATATAATTAGCGCTTTAAACCTCCTAAATCCTCATAGTTCTGAATATCAAATATATCAGCAGTTCATATTGATTCATTGATAATCATCCGTAAACCTTCTGCCAATTGACCTCCGTAAGCTCTTACCTTTACAACACAAGCCTCTACCAAGGGCGCAGAAAGGTGTGTTTGTTGGATACACTGAAGTTGATCATCACTATCGAATATTTGTTCCTGATAGAAAACAGATTATCATATCAGCAGATGTGAAATTTCTACCTCATTAGTTTGATAAGTCTGTCCCAGAGAAAATCTCTGATCTCTACTCACATATCATGAATCAACCTAACTTACCAACTTCATCACTGACGTTGAACAGTTCATTAAATGCTTTAAATGTCTAACAAGAACAAAATACTCGAAATGTCCATCAAAATGAAGATCCATATCACGCTGTTCAATCCGATTTAAGAGAGCTATCATCACAAGGTCCTTCATCAATTCTAGCTACTATTCAGATTGAACCCCAGCCAACAACAAATTTGTCGAATAAATGCTACCCATCAAATGAAGATTCAAGAACATCCGTTAACTATAGACCAAAGTGCACAATACGTCCTCGGACATGTGAAGACACGATAACGGGTGAATGGTGGAAGATATCTGGTGATCTTCCTGAACCCGAATTGCAGATTTCAATGTGTGGTGTTGGTAATAAGCTAGCCATGTTAAATATTCATGATGAAACTGAACCCAGCTCTTACAGTATTGCCAAGTCATTAAGTAATTGGGCTTAATGGGAAAAGGCATTTGACAAGGAGATAGCATCCCTTAAAGATAACGACGTTTGGGATATTGTTCCTCGACCTACAGTAGGAAAAGGTGTTAATGGCAAATGGGTGTGCAAGATAAAAAGAGATGCACATGGGGAAGTTGAACGATACAAAGCACGTTACGTTGCCAAAGAATTCTCACAGATCCAAGGACTTGACTATGATGAAACCTTTGCTCCAGTTGTACAACTTGATTCATTACGGTTAATCTTGGCAATTGCGGCTTCTATGAAATGGAAAACGAGACAGCTCGACATTAAAACTGCATTTCTATAAGGAGTCTTGAATGAGGACATTTACATGGAACTTCCTGAAGGATACAGGCAAGGAGATCATGTTGCAAAACTTAAAAAGTGTATATACAGACTCAAGCAATCACCTCGGGAATGGTTCTTCAGGTTGGCTGAATATATCATTCCTTATGGTCTTGCTCCATCCCTATTTGATCCCTGTGTATTTATCCACAACACAGGTAAAATGATCATTGCAGTTTACGTGGACGACATAGTACTAATTGGAGAACATCAGGAGCTCATCGAAGATTTAGTAAACCACTTCAGGGCCGAATTCAAGGTCAAGGATATGGGAACTCTTCAGTGGCTACTTGGAATTCAGATTGAGTACTCTTATGTAGGAATCACTCTATCGCAGTCTGCTTACATAAATAGAATCCTTGAAAGATTTTCAATGCAAGATTGCAATATGGTCTCCACGCCCAAAGAGTGTAACCAACCACTTAAGGCGACGCAAAATGGAGAACCTAGGGCCAATGTTACTCTGTATCTACAAATAATCGGATCTATAATGTATATCATATCTGCTACTAGACCTGATCCTGCATATGCAATCTATCACATCTCTCAATTTAACTCAGATCCACCGATCACTCACCTAAGTGCTGCCAAGCGAGTTCTAAGATAAATCAAGGGGACAAAAGATCTCGGTTTGTTATACAAATTTGAATCTCTGGTTCTCAATGGATACTGTGACGCATCATACGGAAATTACCTCGATACACAAAGAAGTTTCTCTGGTTATTTATTCCAACTTGGTCAATCCACAATCTACTGGAAGTCTCGCAAACAACGTACCGTTGTTCACTCCACTTGTGAAGCTGAGTATTTGGCACTGTCTGTTGCAACGAAACAATTCCTTTGGATTGTAAGAGGACTTAACCAAATATTGGATAAAAATATACCTACTTCTCTGTTAACTGATAACAATTCCGCTATTGATCTAGCACATAATCCGAAGCTCAATGATGCAACAAAGCATATTGACATCACTTATTATTTCACTAGAGAGCGAGTTGAAGATGGAACGCTCACCTTACTACACATTCCATCAACTCAAGATCTTGCGGATATCTGTACAAAAGGTCTACCTAAACCAAGACTGATGCACTTGTGCACCAGTATCTTCGGTACAGAGAGAGAAGGGGTGTTGAAATTGGTGCTACTGGCAATGAAGAGTCGCATTAATACGGAACGAAATAAGGTTCTATTATCACTAGCCACATTCATGACAACTCATACATTGAACAGCCTCCCAATTATTTAGCATAAACAAGTGAATTGTGTCCTTCACTTAGATGTAGTAATTCATTTAAACAGCGCTCTGATACTAAGAGGCTTTAATCAACAACTCTCCACTATTGTTTTCAGACTCTTCAATCTCCCAATTTGCTTCACATTCTTTTTTTGCATCAGACTTTAATTGCGTATGCAGCTATCTAGCTATGACACTATATCAAAGAAAAGTTCAGAAAAGATGACTCAATTTACAAGAGGAGCACTTATGCCTCAGATTTTATTTGCAAGTACCACTGCGGAGTTATAGTGGCTTTTTCTTCACCCCAAGTTAACCCTCATCCGTGAATACCCACTCAGGGGAACGTCTCAAAAACCTTGAGTTATCCAGACATGCCTCCGTCATCCATCAACTTTTCTTTGCACGAAATGTAATCGGAGATGTCTCCTTCCCAAGTGGAGTAGGTGCCCAGGCTACTAAAACCATACCAGAGAACATCACCAGGAGGCGGATCACAACACCTTTCATTGTTTGCTTTTTTTTATAGTGTCAGCTTCACTCTTGCAAGCGAAGTCTTGGCGCGCACAAAGCTCAATTCGTAAAAGTTGCCAAAATTCAAAATTTCACGCCTGTCGAGTTTGTATCCTTCCTTTGCATCATCTTGTAAACTTGTCCTGATTCCTCTCACGTCCATCCCTTAGAGCTATCTCCCAGATTTGTGCTCCACACTTTGCTTCCTCCATCGAGTGTAAATATCGGCGTGGGCGTATATTTGGTGGTCAACTGAGGCCAGAGAAAGTCGACGAGAGGTATGATTATTGGAATGAGGATGTACTATGTCATACTTGTAGAATTGATCAAGCTTAGTTGAGAATCGGACTCTTTGGGAGTGAAAGATTGAAATGGTGGAGTAAATTGAATTTTTGTCTCGTGGGCCAACTTCTTTGATATTGCGAAATTTGACTGAACTTGGCTCTGGGAGAATATTTCACTCCCAGGTTTGTAGAGGACACCGCGTACAGGTGTTCAATTGTCAAGGTGTCGAGAGTTCAATGAGTCGAGAGTTCAATAAATCAATATTCAGAGATGTGAAAAGGTCAAGATGTACTCAAATTCAATAATGTCTAAAGAGTTCCTAAGAATACAAGACCATAATCTGCCGTACTAAAGTCATCCCAATTACCCATTATATATTTGTAACAGTTGTGAACTGTACTAAGCATGCGCTCGCCTAATCATACTCATCTTGATCTGGTTAGGCTCGACTGATAATCTTCCGGCCTCGGCACACAGTTTGTATTATAATTTCGTGTACATAGAACTCTCTTTCTTTAGATTAAATATAGCTCATGATTCAGACCCAACTATATCATTCTTAGCTTTCCTCTGACATTATATTTAATCTCACTAACACTTACAAACCCCCATCGGAAATCTAACAGTATCAAGCAACAGTTATATTGAAACAAAACGAACGAACAAACAGACAGAGTAACGAAACAAAACAAAGCGAAGCGAAGAATAAAATATTGTACCAAAGTTTAATCAAGATGAGTGACCAAGGCCATAGTTCAAATCAACCTTTACAACCAGAAGGATTGGCTGGAAATTATATTTGTACATTGCAGGAACTCACTACTTCACTCCAAAGTGTTGTAATCTAACGCTTTTCATCCTCGGAATTCATGGTGAGCAGTAGTTGTGTAGCACGTGATGCCATGCGGGGGAGAAGGAAGAGGATGGCGAAAGCCGCTAGCCAGATCTAAGCAATCTGGCCCACTTGTAGATGGAGAAATCCTTTTTGTATATAGACAACACAACCCTAAGTAGTACAACAACAATAGTAAGGAACTCATACATCCGCACCTCAGTTATTTCATACATTGTGACCCATAAACCTCACTCTCATATCATTCACTCCACGACAATGCTTCAACACAAAGAACTCAGGAAGAGCAAGCGGGGATACAAACTGTTTTAGAAAATCTCATTGCAAAGTCTGTCATCAATCAAACCCGAACAGTATCTTCATCACAATCAGCTGCCAAAATAGATCTTGTAGAGTTCACTGGTGCAGATAGATCCATATGGCCTACCTGGCAATTACAGGCCTATGGCAGAGCGATATCGAGTGGACCAGATCCAATGGTTCAGTTTTATGCTGTATTTAATAAGCTTAAAGATACAGCTGCAAAAAATGTCACACCATGGGTATCTCAGAATTTGAAAGCAGGGACAGCAACTTTTGAGAGACTTTTGCAAGAGATGGAAAAAATATATGGTGATCCTGCAGCAAAGACAAAAGCGCTGACAAATTTAAAGTCTATGAAGCAGCAAGAAAGGGAATCATTCGCAAATTTCTATCCCAAGTTTGAGAAAGAGTCGGCAAATGCAGGGGTTTGTATGGCAGATGCAATAAAAGTTATGTTCTTACGTGCGGCCTTAAACTTTCGTTTCCGTGATTGTCTCCCAAAGACCAAGAATTACTCACAGTATGAAGACCTCATTCTTGATATTCAAACTGCAGCCTCAGCAATGGCAAACAAAGAGGCCCTACACGGAAGAAGAACCACATCACGAGTGCTCACATGGATTCCTGAACCGTCTGCAGCAATCAGTGAGGCTCATATGCCAATGGACTGCATGCCAACCATTAGTAATCAAGCTCAAGCGACCAGTGCTCCCAATCAGCGACCTCGTGCACAAAGGGTATCCAGGGAGACTTTACAAGCGAAGCGTGATGTAGGCTGTTATGTGCAATGTGGAAGTAGTCGTCATTATCAGCGAAATTGTCCATATCTACCACCAGTAAATGAAAGACTGGGGCCCATCAATAACCACAGGGTTGTTAGAAGAGTGGATCCAGCAATGGTAATGGCGGAGCCGGAAATTGATGTGAGAAATTGCGAAGGACTTTCGGAAAACGAGTAGCTCTGCCGCAAAGTCGTGCTGCAGAGCTCCGGAGATTAGATAATTGGAGGAGTCAAGAGCCAATTAAAACATTGCAGCGAGAATGATGTGAGTTTAGAACAAAAATGGAAACACCATCATTCTTGATTGATGCTATTATAAATGAAGTGCAATGTGTAGAAGTTCTTGTTGATAACAGTTGCCAATCTTACGCCAGTGTTAATGATAAATTTATAAGAAAACATAATCCACAGACTGTAAATATCAAAGCCAGAAAAATGGGAGGCTTCATAACAGGAGCTCAGTCAACTATTACACAAGTTGCAAAATTTACTGTAGATCTCGCCGGATTTAAAAAAGATATATGGGCATATATTGTGCCATATCAGACCCAGAGCATGATGCTTGGACGTGCCTTTCTTGTACACAATCAGGTTCACGTAAATGAAGCTGCCGAAGCTCTGGAGTTTAAAAAGTCAGGTCACATTGTTCCAAATAAGTCACGTCTTTCAAAAGTACAAAGTCGTCCAACATTGATAAGCCCGAAAACCTATGCTGCCTTAATTAAACAACAACAATTATCTCACTCAAGCATCCAGGCATATGCGGTAAAGCTGGCAGACATTGATAAAGCTTTGGCGCCAAAAAAGGATGTAGACCCAGTAGATTATATGCCCAACTGGTTAGGACCGGAATTTGTGGTTAATTTCCAACCAGAGGAAGCAAACAAGCTCCCTCCTCATAGACCTGAAATTGACCATCATATACCTCTAGAGAAAGATGAGAATGGAGAAGATAAATCTGTGCCCTGGTGTTCAATGTATAATTACTCTCGAGATGAATTGTTAGTACTAAGGAAAACACTGACCGAACTTTTGGAAAAAGATTTTATTTGTGTGAGCAAGTCATCGGCTGGGGCTCCTATACTCTTCGTTAAAAAGGCTAATGGCGGTGTGCGTTTTTGCGTTGATTATAGAGCACTTAATGCGATCACTAAAAAAGATCGTTATTCGCTACCACTGATACAAGAAACTTTAAGGACTCTAAGTGATGCTAAGTGGTTGACGAAACTTGATGTTAGTCAAGCATTTCATCAAATTCGAATATCCAAGGGAGAGGAATGGAAAACTACTTTTCGTACAAGGTATGGGCTCTATGAGTTGAATGTGGCCCCCGAGAACTTACAGGAGCGCCTGCAACATTCCAAAGGTGCATCAATTGGCTTCTACGAGGATATCTCGACGACTTCTGCACGGCATATATAGACAACATTTTGATCTATTCAAAGGGTTCCCAGGAAGATCATCGAGATAAAGTCAAGAAGGTACTAAGTATCTTACGAGAGGGTGAGCTCACATTAGATATTACAAAGTGCGAATTCGAAGTACGGCGTACAAAATACCTGGGATACATCATCGATTTAGAACACGGAATCCGCATGGATCCGGAGAAAATTAAAGCTATATATGAATGGAAGGTTCCAACAACAGTTCAGGGCGTAAGAGGGTTTCTTGGATTTGCTAATTTTTACCGCAAGTTTATCAAAGGATATTCCGACCTTGTAGTCCTACTTACACAGCTGACACACAAAGATATTCCTTTTGTATTTGATGAAAAGTGTAAACATGCTTTCGAATATTTGAAAGAGCTATTTGTACAGGACCCCATTCTAGCGACGTTTGATCCCGATTGCCAGACTTTTCTTGAACCAGATGCATCAAATTGGGCTGTAGGTGATGTACTATCACAGTATGATGATGAAGGAACTCTTAGACCCGTGGCCTATTTCTCCAAGAAAAACTTCCCGGCCGAATGTAACTATCCAATACATGACAAAGAGCTTCTTGCCATTATCCGATGTCTGGATGAATGGGATGCGGAGCTTCGAAGTATCAAAGATCCGTTCCAAATCCTGACTGACCATCGTAACCTGGAGCATTTTATGAGTACACGACGACTAAACGAGCGACAGGTTAGATGGGCCCAAAAGCTGGCGCGTTATAATTATCTTTTGAATTATCGTCCAGGGAGAGAGGTAGCACGCCCAGACGCTCTTTCTCGGCTCGAACAGGATATACCAAAAACTGGAGATTCTAGATTGGACAAAAGAACGGCAAAGTTGTTGCCCAACTGGAAGGAGGTAGTCAAAGCCTATCCTATTGTGATGGCTCAAATAGTGTTGTGGTTATGAGCTGTGAGGTATATAGCAATTATGTCTCTGCTGTCCGTCGGTGGATTTACACGGGCTCATGTGCAATGGTGAGTCGCGGAGATGGCGCGCTCACGCTGGGTGATGGCACGATGGACACTGAGTGCGTATCACTGTGGCCAAATGGGTGTCAGTAGGTATCAAATGTGAACTCTTACTGACGATGGTGATCTATGAAGGTGATGCTAGATGTGCATCCCGAAGATTGATAATATCATCTAATGGATGATGTGAAGTATGATATTATTTTGATTGATTTTATTCACTAAACTCGGCAGGTGAAGAGATTGTAGAGTACATGAACAGCGTCTGTGCACCAGCCTGTATTTTCCACCCTTTCCTAATCCAGCAGCCCATCCTCCGTTCCCCTGTCTCCTAACAACTCGACCGAGCCAGCACAACAAATAGGTTCTCAGTTTCCTGATCAAGAATTAACGAAACTCTGGAACTATGCGCTTGAGGTAGATGAGACTTACTCGGAAATCAAAAAATATAGTCGCTTCTTCAGCAACTCAATGGTCGCCGACACTGAAAATACGAGGTGTAGAGCTAAGTCAATGTAGAATTGATGACAAAGGCGCAGTTCGCCGTTTAGGGCGGATTTGGGTGCCGAATTACGAACCATTACAAACGAAGATCATTCAAACAGTCCATGATTCACACACGGTAGGTCATCCAGGGCGCGACACAATGATTGATGTCCTAGGAAGGCAGTTCTTTTGGCCAGGGTTTTCGCAGGATATTAAACAATTCACGCGGGACTGTGAAGTTTGTGGAAGCGCGACAGTTTGGCGACAGAAGCGTCAAGGCCTGTTGAAGCCATTGCCCATTCCGGATCAAATATGGCGATCATTATCAATGGACTTTATAACAGATTTACCAAATGTCGACAGGTATGATACGTGCTTGGCAATTACAGATCGACTCAGTAAAGGCGTTACTTTCGAGCCAGTCAATTCTATAACAGCCGAGGCTACTGCTACAACATTTTTACGGGCTGTTTACCGCCACCATGGCTTACCCAAAGATATTGTCAGCGATCGAGGAACGCAATGGGTTAACGCATTTTGGAAGAAAGTCTGCAAATTGCTAAATATCACACAACAATTGAGTACAGCTTTTCATCCACAAACAGACGGATCTACAGAGCGCATGAACCAGGAACTGCAACATTTCATCCATGTCTACTGCACATATCAGCAACAAGACTGGAAAGATTTATTTACTGACGCCAAACTCGCCATCAATAATCGCTCTGCAGGCTCAACAAAGGTCAGTCCATTTTTTCTGACTCATGGATTTCATTTAGAGCCTATCGGGCTTGCACAAGACCTCACTCAGCCAATAGATGCAGACAACCCCGTCGCTCGAGGCGAGCGCCTAGCTATGAAGCTTAAAGATGCACGCGAGCTCGCCCAAGTAGCTATTGCAGTGGCTCAACAAGATCAAGAGAAATACGCGAATTCTCACAGGTCGCCCGCGCACAGATTTAGCATTGGTGACAAAGTTTGGCTTCACTTGGGAAACATAAAGACAAGCCGACCGTCAAAGAAATTCGATTGGGTACATGCTAAGTATACAATTGTTGAAGCTATAGGCTCCAACGCTTACCACCTAGATACACCACCAGGTATCCACAATGTATTACATGTATCCCTTCTTCGACCGGTTTCAAATGACCCACTTCCCTCACAATTATTATTGGATATTCAACCACCTGCAATAATCGGCGATGAAAATCATGAAGAGTGGTATGTAGAAAAAATAATTAAAGTGAGAACAAAAAGTATTGGGCGAGGACAAAGGAGAGAGGCACTGGTAAAATAGACAGGATATTTAGCACCTACATGGGAACCAATAAGCAACTTAGAAAATACAGAGGCACTGAATCAGTACGAGAAGACATTTGGACCTATAAATGCTCATGATAGTCAAAAAAAAAAAAAAAAGAGAGAGAAGGTGAAGAGTAATGTAACAGTTATGAACTGTACTAAGCATGCGCTCGCCTAATCATACTCATCTTGATCTGGTTAGGCTCGGCTGATGATTTTCCGGCCTCGGCACACAGTTTGTATGATAATTTTGTGTACATAGAACTCTCTTTCTTTAGATTAAATATAGCTCATGATTCAGACCCAACTATATCATTCTTAGCTTTCCTCTGACAATATTCCTCTCTATTGTTCTCGAACTTTCCAGTATACTCTCAGACAGAATAGAATAGTCTAGACAAGTACAAATTAGAACAGAACAGATTAGAACAGAACAGAACAGAACAGATTAGGATAGAATATAGCAGAATACCACAGATATCTTCATACAGACTTCCTATTGACCTAGAATAGGCTCTTGGTCCGTGAAATCAGTCTTGCCCTCCAACTTGCTTCACTTGGTGATATTAAATACAAGCCTAACAGCTTGAGCTTCTCTTTACAACTTCCATTACAAAATTATAAAAGTGGAGATAACCAGTATCTATTGTTTTATGATTCTAGTCTGGCCTTTTTGCCGAGCAGTTGTGCACCTATCTCATGCATAATGTAGGATAGCGCCTATTAGCCCAAATATTACCTCTTTGACCTATCTCTCTGCTCTGCTGTCTATATGCTGCTCTGGAAGTAGTGAACAGGCTCATCACAATACTACCCCAATCTTTGCCCTATGTTAGGATTATTGAGAGAGTGGAGTCATAGTGGCGAGAATAGATAGAGGGTAAGATAAGGTATGTGGAGAATATGTATAGTGGTGCAGTAAGATATATGAAAAATGTGTGTGCTAAATACAGAGGGTGAGGGGGTTTAACCAAATCACCCAGCTGACTAAGCAGCATTTTCCAACACACCCCTATTCTGCAATACTATAGAGCCTCGTTAACTCCCACAGCACTGGAATGTGTGACTCCTACATCTCTGCTTGAAGAGTTCAGTAGTCCTGCAGAAAATGAAACTGCATCGCGGTACGAGGGTACTCTTTTCCCTTGATCATCATGGCATGCTATCTTAATGCCCCAAGTATCAATATCTGCTTAAGATAGGGTGTTAATAATTCAATTAGATAAACCTAATTTGAAGGACAATTTTGTAAACTGATCTCTTGGTAACTGTTTCGTTAAAATACCTTCAATCTGTTCAGTTTCTGGCGTAAATACAACAGTTAGTCTCTTCTTCATCATCATGTCATCTCGTATGGAAAAGTGCCTTATTTCGATATGTTTAGCTCTTCTGTGAAATTTGGTGGTTTTGGAGAGCTCTATTGCAGCCTCGTTGTCTAAATGTAGCAATGGGGGATTCATTACTCTAATATTTATATTATGTGCAACTTTCTCCATCCAAGCAATTTCTTTTGTGCCTTCACTAGCGGACATTATCTCTGCTTCCATTGAGCTCTGCGCTGTGCCTTTCTGTCGGTTAGCGGACCATGTTACGGCGCCCCCATTCCAAATAATGATCTGTCCTTGGAAAGATTTCTTGTCATTTTCTGTCCCACATGTTGCATCTATCCATGCTGCCCAAATCTTTGTTGAATCAGTAAATCTGTACTTAATCCCGAGCGACCTTGTGCCATTTAGGTATCTGAGTAGATGTTTTGCCATACTTAGATGGTTGTAATTGGGGTCAGACATAAATCGCGCAAGTTGTCCCACTGCATACATTATATCTGGTCTTGTACCATTAGAAATATAGAGGATAGATCCAACTATTTGTTGATAGAGGCAAGCGTCGTCATTTCCAAGTTTATGATAGCCATCATTTTCAATAGTTGGCTTTAGCAATGTTCCTGATGGAAATGGGAGATTTATCGGAATGCTTTTCTCCATTCCTAGTCGCTGAACGAGTTTGGTGATGTAGGCTGTTTGATGAATACGAATTGTACACTTTTGCCTATTTCTTTCCACTTGAATTCCAACAAAAGTGTCAACTGGTCCCAGCGACTTGCATTTCTATCTATTCATGATATCTGATTTAACAGTATTTACCTTATCCTGTTCTCCGATGATTAGCATATCATCTACGTAGAGAAGTACGTACACGCCTCGACCAATAAAGAGTTTTGGATCAGAATCCCCTCCTTTTAAAGATATTTTTGTTAAATGACAAGGTGTGTCTAGCTGCTACAGGGGCAATCCGAGTCAGGCAGAGTCAAACACATGATTTGATTTGATTTGATTAAATTTAACGTCGTGCCTGTCTACAGCTCGTGACCTTAGTCACGTGCTGGACGGCCCAGTCCCTACAGAACTACCCGACGCTCTAGCGCGCCCTACAGCACCTAGAAACTACAAAAGAGTCCGACCTGCTGTCCGCTACTCTGCTTTCCAATTTAAATGTAGCAAATTTCCCTCTACCCGGGATTTTACTTTTTATTTACAAGTAGTTTGAAATTACTCCCGCAGACTATTCACGCAGTACCAAAAATCTCAAGGGAAATATCTAATGTGCCCGTTGGACTTCGTCGTAGAACTTTGTCAGCTCCACCCATTTTCCGAAGGCGTGTGCCCCTTTAGGCGTGCTGAGGACCCATTTAATACCGGGGCTGGAGTGCCGAGGTCCACCACTAAGGCGAGCCCGGCTTCTTCCTATGCTGCAGTGAAAGAAGTGGTCCGTACTTTTTTCTTCGCCACAGGAGCAAGTCATTAAGGCATCTTCGTGTGTAAAACGCCGATGATACTGTGCGAAATCTCCGTGTCCGGAGCGAGCTGCAATCAACGCCCCAAGTGCACGCCGGCTTAGACCTTTCAGTTCTGGGGATATTCCTAGGCTAGGGCCAATCCCTAGTTCTTTATATCTAGTGGGGCCTTCCCGATCCCAGTAAGCAGTGGTGGAAGCGTTGTACAACAGAGAAATTTCTCTTTTTGCTCTCGCTATGGATGGAGATAGGGGTAGCGCAGTCATTAGACAAGCCGACTTCGCTAGAGCATCTGCTGCTTCATTTCCAGGGATTCCAGAATGTCCGGGGCACCATCTAACACTGACTGCTCCTGCTTTAGTACAGGATGCTCGTGTCCTGTTTATCCAGCTAGCCGCCAGCTGCCGAAATTTTGCAATCCGGCGAGAGCTTGTTGCGGTCGGTGTTAATAAGAGGAGTCGAAGAGCCGCTTCTTGGTTATCTAGGCAGATGGTTAAGTTGGTTGCATAGAAGGCCATGGGATTGTGAAGGGCAGCTTCTAGCCCCTCTGTTGCTCCGGAAATTTCCGCGTCGTATACCTCTGCTGAGGCACCTAGAAGGATGGTTCCGCGGGCAATCTCATGGTTCATGCCGCGTCGAATTGAATATCCAGCTCCTGCTTGATTCTCAATCAGAGCGCCGTCGGAGAAAACAAAAAGGTCCATCATGGATTGTCGGGCGTACCATTGAGTAAAGGAATAGACTCCCGCTGTTCGGCCAACAGCGCCTATCTTTTCCAAACATTCATCACGTCCGGCTTCCCAAGGGGGAGGGATGTTATCTTCTGAGAGCTCCGGGGAAATCCTTTGTCGGATTCCGCACATTCTCGAAGAATTCCACCGTCTGCGAAGAGGGTGTCTAGGATCTGCTGCTGCAGTGCGGAGGGCGAGGCGATCATGTATGCGCTCAAGCCAGGCTTTTGCGGGCCCCCAACCTGTTTCACGCAGAAGAACAGCTATTGGTGTAGTACGGTATACAGGAAGTGCTGCGCGAGCAGCATCGTTCATCCGTTGTTGTATCCGAAGGACCAGTGCTTTCGGAGTTCCTTCGGAATACCATGTCTCAGCTCCGTAGAGCAAGGTCGCAAAAGCTGCTCCTTGGAGCGCTTGCCTCAAAAGAAGAGGGCTCATTCCTCGGGTGACTCTCGAAAGACTTTTAATGTGACTTGTAACAGCCAAGGATCTTCCACAGGCTTGTCTGACATGTTCTCTGAACCGAAGGCTTCGATCGAAGATGACCCCGAGCCAGCGCGTGTGGGCGTTTGGTGTGATCTCGACCCCATCCGCATATACGCTGGGTTCTAGTGGAGGTCCATGTTTTCGGTGAAAATATTGTAGTTCCGTTTTTGAGACTTCGAGAGCAATGCCGTTCTCAAGTCCCCAGGCGAGGGTCATATCTAACTGCGTCTGAAGTAACTCTCCGCAGCGAGCGAGAGTCGGTGCGGACGCCAGAAATGCAACGTCGTCTGCATAGCCGAAACGCTTTGGGGAGAGGTGGAGCATACCTTCAATTGCCAATAGAAATAAGATAGGTGAAGCTGGGGATCCTTGAGGGAGTCCGCAGTGTATCTTAAACGCCGGAGATATGGTTCCATCCAGTGTGATTGAGGCCTCTCGCTCAGACATGAAAGAGGACACCCACTGTACCACATTGAATGGCCATCCTTGACCCCGTAGGCAATGACACAGGCGGCCTTTTTGTATTCCATCAAATGCACCTTTGACATCTACAGTGACTATTCCGGCTACATGTTTTTTGGCCCAGGCATCCTGAATATCGCACGACAATGCAGTGGTGAGATCGGTAGCTGATCTCCGAGGAACTGCACTACACTGATCACGGGAAAGAATCTGATGACTCAGTGCTAGAAATGAGAGACGACGCGCGACAAGTCTCTCCAATCCCTTGCCAAGGCACGATAGAAGAGCGATAGGGCGGTAAGATAATGGGAGAGCTCGGTTGCGATTTCCCGACTTTGGTATTATAACTACATTAGCCTTCTTAAAAACGATAGGGTGTATCCCCCACTTATCGCATTGACGGAATAAGGAGATTATTCGGGGCCCAATTATTGGCCAGGCGCGCCGAAGAACTGTTGCGGTAATATTGTCAGGCCCAGGAGCGGATGTCGGGACAATGCAGCACGATTTGTAGATCTCTACGTCTGTCAGCGGAGGCCATGTAATACACCTTTTTGCCACTGTAGGGGTTGCGTCGTCAATGTCTCTTTGACTAAGATGACGACTAAGGAGAACATCCTGAAAGAGCTGCGCCTTCTCTGATGGGTGAAAAATTGGGCCCACAGGTCCCTCTAGAGGTGGAGTGTGGTAGTGAGCCTCTCTCTTGTGCCAGCGCGTGACTTGGTAGGCCTCCTTGAGATTGGAAACTTGTTCTACCTTGTTGTACCAGAAGGCCCGCTTTGATTTCCTCACTACTTTTCCAAAGGCACGACGTTCGGGGGTTGCTGGTAGACCCGCACGACGGGCCCTGCAAAAGTTAAGATGAGCCTGAGTGCACTCCTTATTCCACCAGCCAGCTTTTGTTGCTTGTTTACGAGTCCTTGGACAGGCAACTAGGAGAGCTCCTGCGATGATATCGACAATTGTGGCAGCCTCTTCTTCAATGTTAAAGGAAGGAGGGGTTGCCAGCTGGTTCGTCACGACATCTTGAAATATTTCCCAATTACAGGCGGCGAATTGAAGCTTACCCGGTACAGGTTTCTCGGCTTCCCAATCGAATACTTGACAGAGGATTGTCCTATGATCAGAGCCGACTTCCAGATCTTGTCGAATTTCGCAAGAAGCGGTCACATTTTTCCGGACAAAACAGAGATCAAGAGCAGCCCCGGCGTCATGTGTAGGAGCTCCCTGGTGATTCAGAAGTCTGAGCCCCCTCGAGGCTGTCCAGGAGAGAAGAGAGTCGCCTTCGACACTGTCACTCCTAGCTTTTGGATCCCAGGACAAGTGGTGGATGTTAAAGTCCCCTGCAAGTATATCCGGGTTTCCAGTGCAGGTCATTAGTTGTTGAAGGCCCTCTCCGGAGCCAATTGCTCCGACTGGAGCGTTATAAATATTCCAGCATTCAGTGACTTGTTTATTCCTTCGTGAAATCCGGACTCGCAGGAGATCCCGAGAATGTATGGCTGATTGGAAGGGAGATAAACCTCGCCCCTTGCGGACGTACGTCATTACTCGAGGCCGGATTGTCCAGTTAGGAAGAGGAGAGAAGCCTTGGAAGCCCGGGTGGGTTTTTGTTATTCTACGAGTTAAGTCTGTGTAAATCCAAGGTTCTTGGATTAGTACCACATCAGCTCCACATTCGGAGGCAAGTTCTAGGGCGGCATCGTGAGCAGGGCCACGTCTACCTACATTGACCTGGAAGAAGCAGAGACCTGTAGTCTTCTGTCTTCTTCGACCCCGGTTTCGGTCCCTCATTGTTCCTCCTCAAGGGAAATCAGGGGAGCAAACCTAGATGCCGAGCCTACTGTTAGAGCAGGGGCTGGAATCGTGGTGTGCGAGGGTTGTGCCGATGGAGACCCAGTGAGGGTGCCAGAAGGGGGCGGGAGGGGATTAAGAGCGAGCCAGGACTTGTGTCCCTCCTGGCGCATAATCCGTGTTCTTTCCTTGTCAGGGCGGACGAATACTCCGTTAGCTCGGAACGGTCGAGCCGGGCAGCCGGGGGATGAGGCCACATGTGGGCCAGCACAGTTAAGACATTTGATAGGCGTAACACAAGGTCCGTTGTGGAAGTCTGCTGCGCAGAGTCCACAACGAGCTCGGCGGGTGCAAGCATTGATATTGTGAAAGCCGTGGCAGCGAGGGCAGACCTGGAGGCGTGGACGATTATCAGCAGGGCGAATTTTGGCGGATCGTGCGAAAATTCGAACGCTGGAAGGGAGCTTATCTGCTGCTGGCTTTGCGACTACTAGTCGTAGAGTCCCTTCTCATTCAGGGGACGCAAGAGAATTACGTGTCCAGCTAATGGAAAAAATCGATTTTACGTCGATTTTTGCCGCTGCTAGTTCTTCCCGGATGTCGGAATCAGAGAGGGCTTCAGGAGATCCGGAAGCGTTGTACCCATATTTGGGGACTGGACTGAGGAGGAAATTCTCTCGTTTTTCCTGTCTTTCGATTGGCACAACTCCTGTGGCGGCTTGCAAGGCAATGGCTGCTTGCATGAGCTCGGGAGTTTGATCAGGTGAGGGGGCCACGAGGGCTATTCCAGATGGGACCGACCTGATGTCTTTGATCAGTTCTGGTTTTTCGAGCAGGCTTCTCAGCCTTGTACGGACCAAAAGAGAGTCTTGGTATCGTAGAGGGTGGTCGGGCGCTAGGCGTATCATAACTCTAGAGTCCGGCCTTTGTTTTTTAGTCGCGGGGGGGGCCCTAGATGTGGTCTTTGGTGGTTGTGTCGGGACGGTCAGGTTTTTCTTCGCAGCATTTGCGTAAGTAGTAGCCTTTGGCGGCTCCGCTAGTGGGTCTAGCCGCGCGCTGACTTTTATATTGGGAGCAGCTTGAGACTGCTCGAAGACAGGAAGGCCTGCAATTACTCGAGCTGCGCTTCGTGTCACAATAGCCTTAAGATCCGCTGCGATTGTTGGCGGAAGGGCCCGTAGGTGTTGGGCTCCAGCATTTTGCCAGGCCAACAATGAAGCTGCAATGTCATTTGTCATAGCAGCCGTGGGGTGTTCGATAATTCGCGAAGTTGTACGCGCGCCAGATCGAGGAAGAGTTGAGGTAGGGTTCTTCTCTTTTGCGACATTGTCCTTTATGGACGCGTGTATGGAGCTGTAAAGACCCTGCCTGGGATTTCTTTTCATTATGTTTTTTGGGGGAGGCTGTTGAGTGGCCATTGCTTGTTCGGGAGAAGGCGTCGGTGGAAGAAAAAGGTTTTCAAAGGGGGGGTTAGAGGAACATTCAGTTTCCAATCCGGGGTCCATGAACTCGTCTTCTGAGTCCATGTCGATGGGTTCAGCTTCGCGTTGTTCTATCGTAGCTGGGTTTACTAGACATACTTCCTCCTGGATAGCAGGGAGCGATTGACGAAGTCTCGCACGTTTTGCGGCGCGCGAGGCAGCTCGAATGGGTGACACAAGTGTCGCAGGGTTTTTTCGCCTCCTGTGGGGCATCTTATCGACCTGGGAAGATCAAGGATCTCGAGCTAGAGTAGGCGGATGTTATTAAAAAAGTTGTGATGGTGATGCTGAGATGTCGGAGTGTCAAACACATGAGTCGCGTCAATTACGCTATTCATGCAGATCAGTCACGTGGAGGAAAATTTGTACTTAGGAGTCTGGCTGTCTCGATCTTAGTTTACTTTTAGTTAACTCGAATATCTGATTCTATCTGACCTCAATCCACTGTGCTAATTCCATCGTCTTCTATACAGTCATACTGCGACAGAAGTCCTCCCAAATTAATAATTTTGTTAAAATGATCTTTAACCTCTTTAAACCAAATGTGTGGTGACTGTTTTAAACCGTATAGAGATTTATTGAGCTTAAGATAATTATGATCTCGAGTAATACCTGGATGTTGCAAGGAAAAGAAGTCGGGTATCTCCATGTAAATCTCTTCTTCAAAGCTTGGATTCAGAAAGGCAGTGTCCACATCTAGAGCTTCGATCTCAAGATCTTCTATAGCAGCCTTTGATAATAGTATCCTGAGTGTGTTATAGCGTATAACAAACGCGAAAGTCTCGAAGTAGTCAATACTGTATTGCTGTTCAAATCCTCGGACAACGATTCGTGCTTTTCTCCTTTCTAAGTTGCCATCACTCTTGAATTTCTTCCTGAGAACAATTTTGCTAGATATTATTTTCTTTCCAGGTGGAGGTGAGCCAGTCATGATAGTGTAGGTGTTTGTAGCCTGTAGAGAGCGCTATTCTGATTCTATTGCCTCCTTCCATAACCGGGGGTCTTCATGCATGGCCTGCTCAACAGTAATAGATTCAAATGGAGGAGTGGGCACTTGAACCAATGAAGACTCACCAACATTAATATGCACTGCTTGTGCAGAGATAGCATTTGCTGTAATGACATGGTTGAATACAGCCTTCGCCGTTCTTCTCAGCGGTCTACCAAATCTCGATTTTGGCAGGGAGCAAGGAGACTGACCAATTGATGATTCAATGGCTTCGTGAATAATCTCAGGAGTATTCTCACTTGTGAGCATGTGCTCTGCTATATTTACTTGCTCCGCTAGCTCTATGGTGGCTTCCTCCTCTACAAAAGTAGGACAGTTGGCCTTAACCATGGCTTCTTGTGAGATTTTCTTCCGCGCATTTTGGTGGCAGCCACCTTCACGCATTAAAATGGTAGTCTGATGCTCTGCCATATTGCTGCTGGGTATCTGCTCTACCATATTGGGAGCCTTCTGTAAATAACGGTGATCAGACGTGTCTCTAGCCTCTCTCGGGCGAGTTACAGGATTTTGCAATTCAGAGTCATGACCTCGAGAATTCTCAGCCTCAATTGGACGAATTGCAGCGTATTTGTTATGCGGTTGCTTGACACCTTTCTGTCTAGCTTCTATAGGCTGAGGCTGGTACATCTTTGTTCGCTCTAAAGGTACTTGTCTCGGTGTTAGCATATCTGGCTTACCAGGTAAAGCAAAGAGTGCAATATCAATTTTAGGAAATTCATATTCATTAAACTCAACATCTGCAGAGATTGTGTCTCTTAGGGTAAGCGTATCAAGTAGCTTCCAAATTTTTGTAGAAGTCATTCCTATCATAATAAATTTTCCTTCTCTGATATGGGGTTGCCATTTTTGAGGATTTAACTCGGAAGGGTAAAGTACGTCTGCTTTGCAACCAAATACCTTGAGATGAGTGAGATCTGCAGGTTTTCCATGATATGCACTGTATAGAGTACGTTTGATTAGAGTATCATTATTATTGAAGGGTAGCGCAGATGTAGGGGCTCTATTTTTGATCCAGGCTGCATGCTCAATAGCATAATCCCAGAGCTGATGAGGTAGTTGTGCTTCGTACAACATGGATCTTGCAATTACAGCTATAATACCCATCCATCTTTCAGCTACCCCGTTCATAGAATGTTTGTATGGAGGACTTGGTTCTAACACTATTCCTACTTCCTTCAAGTAGTGTTAAAGGGCAGAGACAAACTCACTCCTACTATCATCGACTCTCATGTAGATAATTTTACAACTGGATTGCAACTCAGCTTCAGCTTCAGCTTTAAGTTGCTTGAATGTGGTCAGAACTTTATTCATCTCCTTTGTCTTCAAAAGTCTGACCCAACAAATTCTCGTTGCATCATCTACCATAAGAAAGTAGTATCAATATCCACGAACAGAGATGGACTGGATACCTGAGATATCACAATGAATTCGACAAAGAGTGGTAGTTGAGCAACTGTCAGATTTCTTGTTGAAATTTTCTTTCATTTTCCCTGCTAAACATGGTTCACAGGATTTCGATCCAATGGGAATTGATCTTTTCTTATTTGGGATAGTTGTTGTGGTTATGAGCTGTGCGGAAGTCACATTGCGGAGTGATGAGGAGTGGATGATGTTATAATTTGTGGTTGACAGTGAGTAGCATTATACAATACTATGCTGTAGGTATTTGGACAGAAAGTATAAGACTAAACCTGTGTCCATTTATTGTGGGTACATCTATGAAACTATATACATGCTCGCCTAACCAGTACACTAGTGATGTATACTGTTGCCTTGAGCCACACGTAATGCCCTAGCCTCGACTACCTTGTTGTCTCATATCATAACACTCCCCCTGTCGGTAACGACCATGATACCTGGATATGGATGTTAGTTTATGAAGACTAAGATTTGGGTTTTGCTATTCTGTGAGCTAGTTGGCTCGCGGACTGGACATTAGACACTATGGTATTTCCTTCCTGATACTATTCTTTGGCAGTAGAAAATTGTGAGGGTGATATATAATGACTGCTTGTGGTTATCGTGATTTTATTCAGTGAAATGATTGATTGGTTGTCAACGTATAACGCAGTGCATTCAGCTTCCTCCAAAAGGTTCGTGATATTCAATTCTTGTAATGGGCAATTCAGTCCTTGAAGTTGACGCCATGTTTTTGTTGCCACAAGGTACTCTGCCTCTGTGGTGTAGACGACAACTCCTCGTTTCGTGTGTGATTACCTGCATATTGGACCGAATCTGAGTTTATAAAACTTGCCTGATGAAAATTGGCAGGTTGATGGATCAGACCCTAAATGGGCACCAGAATATGCTTCAAGAATTGATCGTCCCTTTATTTTGTGGAGGTAAGCTTTTCTCAGGTTTCTCTGCAATGTTTCTTAGGATATGGCGTGCTACGCGGAGGTGATTGGTTGATACGCTAGTTTCTTGGATGGCTTATAGGCCATGATGCAGGTTGTAAAATTCAACCTGTTAAACTTCACTGTCTCTCTTTGTTTGTTTGACCAGCTGTTGAGGAATGTGGAAGTAATTTTGTCTAGCTACAGGAGGTCGAGAATTCTAACCAGTCATTATCTTATCTAGTGAAACCGCTTTTGTTTCGCAGATGAAAACGGGCTCCCCCTGACTGAATGATTCTTTGAGATTAGAATTTTGTGCTGACTCCCCTTTTTGTTTGCGAATGTCATTTCTCCTTTGTTGACGCTCATATTCGTACTGTGGCTCCTTAGATGAATCTGGCTCACTGTTGGGTTGGTTTGCTACTGGTTCTATTCCCGTGCTGCCATGAAATGGGAGGTTTGGGAGGTGTACTTGGCATCATGTCTTGTGATAAATCAAACAACATGTTTGTTGGAATGTTCGGCAATGTGTCTGCTCGAGTGACTGGCAGAACATTCTGATGTTGTATCATTACCTCTTTTGGCGTAACATTCAATGTGTTGTGCGGTACCAATGGCTGAATGTTAGATGGCAAGTAATGACTTGATGGACTGTTTCCCTGCTGAGCTTGTAGCTCAGTCTGTGGATCGTCTCTGGTCGACTGCTAATCATCTCTATTTTTTTGGATGTTGAGATTGAAAACCTTCTGGTCACATTTGAGGATGCTGCGACCTGTAACCTTGCAGATGCTCCCCCTCAGACTCAAATGGGAGCTGGGATATATGTTTTTGTGGGAAGAGTTGGTTTGTTTGTGGGGTAGATGTTGATTATCTTGAACAAGTTCTTTGCTAAGTACATTACCCTCATTGAGAGATGCCTGAGTTATAAAACTCTCAATCTATTTCCATCCCTTAACTGGGGTTTAATGTGGATGATGAATGAGATAGTTTCTGTTGGTGTTGGCTTAAACCCTACAAACCACCCTTTTTCTGCTCTTAACTGGAACTCCTCCCGGATTTGGACTTGTTTATTTATTTGCACGGCAGCCAAACCGGGGCATGTTTCTAAATCAATCTTCTCTGGATGGGGTTGTCGAAGCCCTTTATGAAGTCGATTATTGGTACCTTTTTTGTTGCGTATGCAGCACAGATGGTTTACAACGAAGCTTGCGTGTCGTACTGCCCAGGGCCAGTAGCTTGGCAGCATGTGGGCATCAATGAGGGATGATCGAGCGACTCTTTGTACGACTTTATTGGCTGCTTCTAATGTACCGTTCTGTTCTGTTGTCTCTGGTGCGAAGATGTCGGTGCGGATACTATGCTGTTAATAATAGGATTTTGTTTTTTTTTATAATTCCGACCATTTGTCACTAGGTATGATGCGAATCTGTTTTCCATGTAGGTGATGCATGGATTCGACCCATTAGACAAATGGCGGAGATATTTGATCCTTTGTGTTGCAAATGAGTATCCACCGCATTCTACTTTTGGCACCAGTCAGAAATACTGCATACTGATGGCCGTTTGTTTATCTGTTTTCCTCTATAGTGTCCACGGAAATTTAGTCCAAGGGCTCATTTGGAATGGGTTGTTGCGCTTTGCTTATTTGACATGTTTCACATGTAGCGAGCCCAGATATGTCGACCCCTTCAAGTCCCTTAGAAATGCCAGCAGTCTTTTTGAGTAGTAGCTCCCAAGTATGACCTGACTGTTGATGCCAGCGCTGTGCGCTAGTTTGGTGAGGTATTGAGGCTTTACTTGATGCTGCTTTTTGGTTTAATTTGCCGATTTTCCGTGGATCTGTGTACTTTGCATCCTCTTTTGAGATGGAGTTTGGCATTGAGTTTATATGGATAGCTTAGTTGGCTTCTAAATAATACTTGTTATTCTAAATCTGGAATGATGCTCGCAATGCTCATTGATCTCCTTTCGGAAATGCTATTTGAGAATGGGTTAACGAGAGAATACACACAAGCAGAATTAGCCTGGAATCCGCCATTTCAATCCACGCAGTGCCTTGCCTCTTAAAGGATGTGACACCTACCACTTGATCGAAATTTTGTGGGCTTTGGCATATTTGCAGGCTGCTGAGGTATTCTTTATTTTCACAGAAACAAAATGGTGCTGTGCACCAGTATCATAAATGTAGTGCTGATTATGTCATTAACCAAAGGCTGCCAACCATGTCAAATCTCCTCTTTCTCTTACTCTCACTCTCCGAGTCTATTTCTAGACCATTGAGTACCACTTTCCTTTTCCCTTCCAATTGTATGACTTTCCCTTGGGTCTACTTTGTCCTTCCCTTTAATTCCCAGATGCAAGCTTCGGATGTTGCTTGAAGCAGTCTTTATTTATACTTTTATGCTTTTACATCCTGCATATGGCTTCTAGGTTCGGTGTTTGAGGGTTTGAGGCGACTACATTACGCCTTGAATTTTGTAAACTGCTCTCTGTTTCCCTCGGTGAAGACATAAGAGATCCCTTGGGTTGTAGCCTTCTTTTGTGGCACGAGGTTCTGGTTTGTCTCCAGTTATCGAGCCATTCAACTCCTTTTGTCCCTCTGATGAATTACCCCTTGCCTGTCCCGGTGTAATTTAAAGGTTATTCATGATGTTTTTGACATCGGGATTGGTCGGGTCATAATCATAACCGCTGTGATGTTGACAAACTGCAGGTTTTTATTGTATCGACTGCAATACTGGTCAGCGGTGTTCACCAGGTTTGTCAAGGAGAATGATTTATAGGCATGTAAGTGGGGAAGGGTAGTGAAAGGAACTTGTGCTTCCGCTGTTTTGTCAAACAATTGCTTAGTCGTCAAGTTGCGCCGTTGAGTTGGTATGACACTGGGATCGAGTCGGTTGATTATCGTCCGGTAGGCCTGGATTTCATCAGGGCCCTAGGTCCGTAATCTTTTATCGTACTCTGTGGTCCGTATGGTGTAACTCTCGGAGCTTTCGCTTGGTCCTGCTATAAGTAGTCCACGTTCAACCTCGGGACGGAAACCTTTTTCGTTATGGAAGACATGGCCGACTCGATGTCGTTTTGCGAGCTTGGCCAAGATAGATTATCTCCAGGTTTCGGATGGTGCGCCATCATCGAGCATGATACCTTTGAACGAATGTGACACGACGGACAGCGATAATGATGTTAACTCCGGGCTGTTTGACGTTTTGTTTGCGCTGGGAAGAGCCGGGCTCATAACCTGTTGTGGTTATGAGCTATGCGGAAGTCACATTGCGGAGTGATGAGGAGTGGATGATGTTATAATTTGTGGTTGACAGTGAGTAGCATTATACAATACTATGCTGTAGGTATTTTGACCGAAAGTATAAGACTAAACCTGTGTCCATTTATTGTGGGTACATCTATGAAACTATATACATGCTCGCCAAATTAGTACACTAGTGATGTATTTTCATGGATAAACATGGCGGAAACTAGGATGGTGTCTCATGGGGAGTTCCATTCTAAAACACAACTCGGGGTTAGATCAAGTTCTCAAACAATTAGGACAGGCTCAGTAACATAGGGTCGTTTCATAGGGATTGCGTAGTAATACTGTTCGAGACAGAGCTTAGGGCTGTCCTATTATCTGATGTACATATATACCCAGCGTGAAGGAGTATTCTTCTTCACGCAACGTCTTCTGTTTATACTCATACCTATTGTTCACTTACTTATCTCTTCTCTAAAGAAGACCGCCGTTATTGTACCCTTCTCACCTACTACTTATTTTAACTTTACTTCTTACGTGAACCCTATACCTTACGCTGAATTTATACCTCCTACTCTTAGGAATCACCACCATACTCTACACCTGTAACCTACTTGTACCAAATTCGTACCCTACGGAATACTAGTAACACGGCTCCTTGAGATGTATACTGTTGCCTTGAGCCACATGCGATGCCCTAGCCTCGACTACCTCGTTGTCTCATATCATAACAATAGTTAGATCAGTATGACCAGCTTTCAATATATTGTCAATGTCTTTGATATTGATGTGGCCCATTCTTCTGTGTAAGATTTCCCATTCTGTCTTAGTTTCTTGTGGTATTTTTATACTTGCTTCGGTAGCTGATGTTGCTTGGGGTACTGATTTTGTCTTGATTGTGAAGACACCATCTTCTCCGTGGGCTTTAAATAATACTTGCCCGTTTATTATCATTTTACAATGTCCATCTACAAACTTCACATCTATACCTCTTTTGTTAAAGGCCCAGACAGACAGAAGTTGCATGTGCTCAAACTCGGGGATAAACCAAACTTCTTTCAGCTCAATCTGCTTTTCACTTGTCCTAAAAGATATAGTACCATATCCTTCGCGTTGAATAACTTTACTATCTGCAATTTGAATAGATTTCGGTGTGTTCCATCTCTTTAGATTAGAAAAGTCACCTCTTATGCCACTAAAATGCTCTGATGCGCCAGAGTCAATAATTGTGAGCACTTCTCTAGGTTTGGCAAGTAGTGCATGACTTGTGACAGTTGGAAATGCTGTAGCATTAGTATTGTAGAGCCATAAAAACTTTTGGAAGTCAATGATCAAGCTTGTTACATTGTTTTGTAATTTTTCAGACGCTGTTTTAAACTGTCAGTGATAAATTTTACTAGGTTTTAATTTCAGGAAGGTTATTATCTTGATCAAACCTCCTTTGTAGGCTGGTTTACTCTTTTCTTCAATTTGGGAGGTCAAGTAGTTTGAATCATATGCATTGAGGTCTTTTACTTGTACAAAACGGGCATCATCCTTATCTTTTGCGTTTGCCTTGACTTTTCTACTCTTAGCTAGCTTAATGCAACAATGTTTTTCTAGATGCCCAATTCTACCATAGAAGGGACATTCATTTGTATCCATTTTATTTTCTCTTTGCCTTCGATTTTGTCTCGGACCTCCACAGGCATTATCAAGTCGACCAGAGTTGGATGTATGATGCCTACTTCGGCTTTTACCTTTTCCTCTTTTGCTGAAGTTACCGTGTGCAAAATTAGCTGTCGATACTTGAGGGAGCTGATTGTTACTTATGTTTGCCTCACAAGATTGAAGATAAATGGTTGTTTCGGCGAGACTTTTACCCATATTTAGAGCTTGTAGCCGCGCAGTAGACCATGCTGAATCGTCCTTTGGGAGAGACGCAATCAATTGTTCTTTTACATCTTCTTCAGTTACCGGTCGGGAAGTCATTGAAAGCTTAACTTTCAGATTACTAAGGCGCACGACTATGGCTTGTATTGTATCTTTTGTGGGTCAAGCCTGACTGAAGTAAACTTGTACCTTAATTCTGCAATGTTTGTTGGATCTTTATTTGGGTCCATCTATTGGAGGAAATCCCATAGCCCAGCAGGGTCCATCCTGCTTATGAAGTCAAGGGACTGCTCCATTAATTTGGTCTCAATTGAGTTTGATATTATTATTTGCGCCTGCTGCGCTTTGGACAACTATCTCTCTCCTGCACACAAAACTCGGAGTCTGTCATGCTAGATGATTCTTGATTGTGAGTGCTACTGGATGAAAAGGCCCGAGTGTTTGGGCGAGAGATGTTCATTGTGTCAGTGCTGGATGGTCTCTTCCATGAGCCATCAGCAATACCAAGTGCCCCCGCATTTATCAAAGCCATTTCGCAGGTAATGCGCCACTCAGTATATGTGTTGAGACCTAGGATTACAACATTCCACCAGTCGGATTAATATTGGGAGAGACCATTGTGGTTATCATGTCCTTTTAATCCTGTGGATAAAAACATTTTCGCTGATATTTTAATGGAAGTCATAAATTGTCAAACACTAGTCTCATAACCTGTTAGAATTATTGAGAGAGTGGAGTCGCAGTGGCGAGAATAGATAAGGGGGTAAGATAAGGTATGTGGAGAATATGTATAGTAGTGCAGTAAGATATATGAAAAATGTGTGTGTGCTAAATACAGAGGGTGAGGGGGTTTAACCGAATCACTCAGCTGACTAAGCAGCATTTTCTAACACCCTGCAATAACTCACCCTGATGCTCCTGAGCCGAGACTTAGGAGCAACAGTACAGGGCCTCTAAGATCCGAAACAATGAGCTTGAAACTGAGTTGCTTAAAGGATTAGCCCTGAAGGCGCAGTTGGATTAGCTCGTAATAGGTAAGTACGCCTCTCCTCATTACTCCACTCGCCATGAAGCATAATCCCTTTGCGCTACCAAGAGCGGTTTATGCTCAATTAATTGCTGCCCGAACTGGACTTGTCATGATTCAACACATTGATGGGGATCAGCATGGTCCTGGTCATCTAGGTGGAACGAGGCATCTGTACTTTTGGTAGTTAATCTGATCCGGCCCGACCCTACTCTTGCTTAAGCTTCAGTAGGAGTGCAACAGTAGTCACATAACCTAGCATGTTAGTGAACAAGCAACTGCACATTTTGAGAAAATCGAAATTTCATTTTTTCCCTCTTTCCTCCCTTCTCGACCTCATGGCATCTATCTCTGAATTGTGATCGAGCTCAGGCATTCTCACCATGTCTCCAGTTCGTAAAAAGCGTCCCAACACCAAGTTTGAGAACACAAGAGTCCACCGGAGGGCTCTCGAACAATTACCTGGCCTTCTCCAGTCTCCGAAATGCACGGAGATGAGCAAGGTCTCCATCAAAGGGAAGGAGAAAGCCCTCCCCGCCGTCGCTGAACCCGATACTGATATGATCGGGTCAGTCGAAATTTTTGAGGAAATTCCCCAACCACCCTCTGTTCCCCTCGGGATTGTAGAATCGTCAAAATCTCCTCCAACCGCGTCAATACCGTCGGAGAACGCTGCACCTATAGCAGCATCAAAATCAACGTCGCAGCCAAAAGCTACCACAGAAGCAGAGTGTCCCCTAGAGCTCCGACCAGTTGTCGAAGCCGAACAATGACGCGCCGCCGAAATAGCGGCAAATCTGGCCCTCTGCTCCGCCGCCATCTCTGGCGTAGAAGCCGCCCTTCTCCCTTTCACCAACGGGTCAAACAGACAATACATAGACTCCATCAGTGTCTACCTACGCGCCTCTGTAGCGCAATACATGGCCACGGGTCCGGCCATTACGCCACCCGTTCTCCCTCTTCGCTCGGCGGACCCTCTCCCAAGGGCTCTCAATGCCAGGAGCATACCAATTCCCGCCGTCCCAGTCCTGCCCATCAAAGGCACCTGGGCTACGGTGGCCAGAAATGGACTGTCACAAAAAGCAGTCCCCACTGTTAAGGCTGTGCCGCGACCTGCGGCAAAAGCCCAAAATAAAGAAGCTCTGAAGGCGAAAGTCGACAAACAACTGTTCCTTCGCCTAGAAAAGGAGCACCCGTGGCGCCAGCTTTCGTCTGACAGCATATGTCATCAATTATGTAGTAGGCTACTGTACAACTTGGGTGAAAAAAGCTCTATACACTGTGTCAGAACCGGCTTTGTGATTATGACAGCGAATGAAAATGAAAGGGAAGAGCCCTTAGATGCCTCACCAAAGTTGTCGGACTTCAATGCCAAAATCGAGGAAGCCTCTAACCTTGTTGACTTTCGGATTGCAAGTATTCCAGCGACCATAAAATTACTCAACCATGTTGAGACGGTCAATACGGGTAGGATCTCACTGGAGATCTACCGCAAAACACAACGACTTCTATGCCAGGTGCGACCGCATGGGACATGCCGTCCTAGGGCGCCATACAGAAACTGGCATGCCCTTTTCAACCGGGACTCCGCCCCTCATGCGGACTTCCGAATTTTCGACGAGTCCGGAGCGACAACAAAGGTCCAGCCTCGTCGCCAAATTGAACAGTGCAAACGCTGTTTGGGTTTCCACGCTACCCGTGGTTGCTCCCGTGCTCCAGCCTGCTGGAACTGCGGATCAAACATGCACTCGGAAGCCGAGTGCAAGTCCCTCACTAAGTGTCGCAACTGTGGGGGACCTCATTGATTGGATTCTCGGGACTGCCAGGTTAGACCTAGAAAATCCGGACCGGTGACCAAAGGGCAGCCCGCGTGGATTCGCCATATAGAACAAGGAGAGTTCTCAAAGGTGGCACAAGCACTATCAGCAGCAAAAAAGGCCGAAAAGGCGATCATCGCCGCTGCGAAGGACGTCTCAATGGCCGAGGCTACAGGTTTCGGAGCACTGGAAGCTGAAGAAGAAGTTTGAGCACACAGCAACCTCAACGATGTCCCCTTTCTGGACATGTACAATCCAATAGCAGGATACCAGCTGGATCAAAAGTGCCTGCTAACTCATCTCTTGCTCTCAGCAAAAATTGAGTAAATTTGTTGTTTGGAAGGTGTGACAGAGGAGGGAATGTGTGAGGAGCATATTGCTTGGGTCCAATGTGGAGGAATCTTCCGGTCTTCGGAGTTTTGATTTTCTTGATTTTTCATTTCAGTTTAATCAGCTGTACATTTGGTAGCAATTAACGAGGTTGGAACGAGTTAGGCAGTAGGAAAAGTTACGGGAAACCCTGCCGGATCCGCCGGTCATTGACCCAATGTGGAATACATAACTTTAGCTTAGGACCAAAAGTAAAAAAAAAACACAATTTGAGAAGCCCCCAATGCGCCCATTTCCACCCTTTTATCCATCTCATCTCCTTATTATTGAATCGAATTGCAATTTTTTGCCATTGGCGTCATTTTAAAATGCCTCCGAAGCGTAAATCGCACAAAAATGCGATCAGTGGCACAGCCAAAGATTGTGTTAACAAACCATCCTAATGGACTCCCACTATTCAAAACCACGCGAGGAATATACTGATAAGACGAGGACTTGAGTTCAATCTTCAGAACAAGAACACCATCGCGGCTGCACTCCTAGCCAAGGAGAATGATGTCCCCTAAGTGGTAATGGTGGACACAGAAGTCGAGAGGTTGAAAACCCTCGCCAATTCAATTTGGGCATCCTCCAGCCCGGAAGATGTGGAACAAGTCTTGGATCCCACCAAACCGCCCAGAATAACCGTAATTGCACTCAAAAAGCGCGCTGCAGTTCTAGCATCACGGTGACCTACAGAAGTGAGGCCCGCAAAAAGGGCTGTAATACTATCTACTAAGGTAGCAGGAGTCGAAACCCCTCCACTGGCTCCACAGCCTCTAGCATTAGAAGCAGAATGCAGAAAAAATTGTTGTGCTGGGTCGGTTGAGTTGTTAGGAGACAGGGGAACGGAGGATGGGCTGCTGGATTAGGAAAGGGTGGAAAATACAGGCTGGTGCACAGACGCTGTTCATGTACTCTACAGTCTCTTCACCTAACGAGTTTAGTTAATTTATCTACCCATATAATATCATACTTCACATCATCCATTAGATGATATTATCAATTGTCGGGATGCACATCTAGCATCACCTTCATAGATCACCATTGTCAGTAAGTGTTATGGCCAGGCATCCTTGAAGAAGGTCCAAGGAGAAAGTTCGAGGAGAAGGTTTAAGTAAAAGGTTTAAGGAGAAGGTTCAATGAGAAGACATCTGAGAAAACTCTGACAATTAGAGTTGGAGGGGCTTACCATGACATAATCTTCCAAAGCCTCACTTAAATCTAGCACGTAATTAGTTATACTTAAGGAAGCTGGAGTTACTCTAAAGTTGTTCTTCAGCTTCTCAATCTTATACCCTCATAGTCTCTAGAATCCTTCTATTCGTCTCGATCTCTCGTTCTGCAGTCCTAACCTTTTGCGCCTCGCCCATTCAGTTTCACACCCCTAACCTTACCCGTCTATATTGTCTCGTACTTACTCGCCTAGTCATTACTAGGATATCTTCAGCAGACGGCAAATCCCAATTCGTTCACCACACGCCGTAACAGTAAGAGTTTGTTAAGCGGATTGGTTTGCAAAAGCTTGTGGCTGTTAGGCACAGATTATATCACTAGGTGAAGCGAGTGGTAAAGTAAAGGAGTCTGTAAATCTGTTGTGGAGAGTTGTTAATTACTCCCACTAGGACACAGAGTGTTATATTAACTATATTTTGTAATAATAAAATCTAGTGGTTGGTATTTACGTCAAAGCGCATTAATGCTAACCTCACAATTTATAAGGAAATGGTTAAACTGTCCTTTGCAGCTATTGATGGTGACATGAATTAAGATGATGATTGTGATTGAGATAGATTTCTATAACGTTTATAATACATGATATGCTCAGGTTCATATACCTCGAGCCAAGCAATCAGATTATCTTCCTCCAGATCTAGATTCATCAGAATAATTACTTACTCAGTAAAATTCTCCTAGTCTCAGTTGTGTGTTTAGGATCTTGATTAGGTTTCTAGTAACTAGTCAATGATGTTTCTCATATCACTGAGACATAGTCATGGTTGATACAACAGGTACAAATGATGAGTCGTGCCTGTACATGACGTTGTGATATAGTCATGATCGTCTGAACAATATCAACTCATGAATGAATCATGTCTCTACATGACACAATTAATGGGAGATTAGTGACGTGTCTTCTACAAATCCCTGTCTTTACCATGATTGGAAGCACCAATTTCAACAGATCTCACATTTGATACCTACCAACACCCATTTGGCCACAGTGATACGCACTTAGTGTCCATTGTGCCATCACCCAGCGTGAGTGCGCCATCTCCGCGACTCACCATTGCACATGAGCCCGTGTAACTCCACCGACGGACAGCAGAGACATTATTGCCATATAACTCACAGCTCATAACCACAACAAAAATAAATACCCTCCAGAATTGCTTGCAGCAATGTAAGCAGAGGAGCGCAGGGCAAGACGAAAAGCTGTGCAATTCATAATATTCTCGACAGCTATTAGCAGTGTCGAGGCAGCTCTTCAACCGCTCTCCCCTGGTGAAGATAAAAATTTTGTAGACTCCATCAAAGTCTACTTGCAAGCGGCAATTGCGCAATTCATGGCGGCCGGTCATGTACCGCTCCGCCAGTCCTACCCTAATGGGCAAGTGTCGGGACACCCCCTGCAACCGTCATCCCAGTAGCCATTACCCTGAATATTATAAAGGCTACTGCACCTATCCTACCCAGAAGCACCTAGACCACTGTCACCTAAGCAGTACACCAAAAGTCAGGCGCACAGGCTCCTACAAACATCAACTCGGTTTTGGCTGCCTCATCTGCCTGGAAACCGGAGAAGAAGCCGACAGTAGCAACAACAGCTTCGAAAGATGACCGACTCTGCCTGCATCTCGATGCAAACCACGAGTGGAGACAGCTCTCTCCGGCTGATATTTGCAAAGCAGTAGCAAAACAAACGCAATGCACCCCTTCCGATGTCGATCAGGTGCAACGCGTTCCCACTGGCTTTGCCACCTGTGCCAAAAACCCGGATGCAAAAGTCGACTGCTGTAGGCCTCCAGACCGAGTAAGGATACACGGAAAAACTAAGTCCGGGGCTCCCTACAGATCCTGGGTGGCCTTGTTCCCCAGGAATGCTAGCCCAAAGCCTGGATTCCGACTCTTTGACGACTCAGGAATAGCAACTATCCAACAAACCACCCTGCCATACAGAAATGTAGGCGATGTCTCGGTTTTCATACCACCCGTGGGTGCTCTTGCGCGCCAGCCTGCTGGAACTGCGGATCCACCATGCACTCGGCATTCGAGTGTAAAGCAGCCGCTGAGGCTGCTACAGCTGCTGCTAGATCGACACGACCAACTTCTCCTGCTATTGTAAAGGACAACCTATCGACAGACACAGCAATGACTGAGGGTTCGGGCTTTGGGGCCTTGAACCCCGATGAAGTTTTGCGATTGGCGCCCTATGGGGTCCTTCCCGCCCCCCTCCTACACTAAGTTTCTTGTCAATAAACGTAGGCAGGGGTTGCCCAACCCACAACATCGCACTCTCTAGAGCTTACGAGCTAGGCGTGCAGGTTGTGTTGATTCAAGAACCTTGTTGGAACAAGCAAATAAAGGAAACCAAGTCAAGCCCAGGTTACCTCTGTTATACACCGTACGGAGGTGTGGATATCAGACCGAGGGTGGTGACTTACACTCAAAAAACGAAAATGTGATATCAGCAAAGCAGATTTTCCTTTATCATAGGCTGACTGGGATCTATTGCTGGGTACTGGTCAATGAAATCACATTTCTCAACGTGTATAAGGCCCCTAACGACCCGACTGCAATCCGCACTCTTGTCAACTGGAAACTGTCTGCAAGGTCCATTGCAGCCGGAGACTTCAACTCAGTGCATGCTGCCTGGCAGCCAGGACCAACTCGGTCACATGGACAGGGTGATGAGATAGAGAGTTGGGCGGAAGACCACAACCTCTCTTGTCCTATAATTGGAGAGCCGACTGATAAAGTTGGCAATACGCTTGATCTCGCTTGGACTAACATATCTGGAGCCCGTGCTTGGGTCGATTGAGAGGAGTGTATGACCAGCAACCATCTTCCGATTCGCGGAATCGTACCTGCAGCAACCTTTACCGGGAACCCGGGTCCATCAAATATCAGAGTGCCCAAGAAAAATCTGCCTAATTTTGCGCGTGCTGTTGCAAAATGGGTACATCCGCTGTTAGACTTGATCACAAAAGAGAAAGTGGATGAGTATGCCCAAGAGATCTGCTTCCATCTCTCAGAGGCCATCAAAGTGACAGGAACCCGGGCCAGAAAAGAAAGCGACAAATCTGCACCATGGTGGACTCCTATGTGCAAATCCGCACACGCCAAATACCGAGCTGTAACGTCAATGACACAGCGGGCCACTTTTGCCAAGAAGCTTCGTGCGACAATTACAGCCGCCAAGAAAGAGTATCAGACAAGTCAAGTGAAAGTAATGATAGCACTGTCTGACATATTCAAGATACTGCGTTCGGCAAACTACACACAGGTCAAAGCCCCCCCGCCGCTCAATCACAATGGAAAGTTAATCACAGATCCGTTGGAGCGAGCTACCATTCCCAGAGATGCCCTTCTAGCATGTCACCAAAAATCGGACGACCTTCCGCCATGCAACACTCCAAGCAATAACCGGATACCTTGGGAAGGTGAAATCTCAGATGAGGAAGTGCGAGCATGTACAATCGGCTGTGGAAAGACAGCACCAGGGGCAGACGGAATCACGGTTGAGCTCCTTGAGGCTTGCTGGAAGACGATCAGACCGTGTGTTACGCAGCTCTTTAGAGCTTGTATATGGCTCGGCACCCACCCATCTTGCTTCAAACTTGCAGAAGTGGTGCTATTGAAAAAGCCAAATCAGGATCCAACCACAATCAAGGGCTGGAGACCCATAGCCCTCCTCTCGTGCATAGGCAAAGGATTAGAAAGACTTCTTGCCAAGCGAATGGCGCACATCGCAATTACCTGTGATGTGGTTGGCCATCAACAATTTGCTGCGCTCCCAAAAAGATCTGCAACTGACCTGGTCTCCTGCTTAGTCCATGACTTCGAAAAAGCACGCTCCCAGTGATGGACCTCGATATTTGTCACTTTAGACGTCCAAGGAGCGTTCGATGCAGTGCTCCACAATCGCTTGGTTAGACGCATGCAAGCCCAGGGATGGCCAGACTCGATCCTCCGATGGACGACTTCATTCCTCATACACTGGCAAGTTCAAGTGCGTTTCTCCAGCATAGTCACCACCCAGAGAGAGCTGGTCTGTGGAGTCCCTCAGGGTTCACCAATTTCGACTTTACTATTCCTTCTATACATGGCGGAGCCAATGAAAAGTGGTACTCCGGGATTGAGGTTTAGCTACGCCGACGATATTGGTGTTCAAGGGTTTGGCCGCGCAATTACAGAGTCTGTCGCAGCTGTACAAAGTGAGACAGAGCATCTTCTTGAATGGGTGCGGAATAATGCCGTCAATTTTGATACGGAAAAATCTGAAGTAATTCAATTCCCAGGACAAAGCCGAGAGGAAGCAGTTGGTGTTCATTTAAACGGAGCCCTTATTGAGTCTACTGAAAACATTCGCTGGTTAAGCATGTATCTAGAGCCATGAGTCAACTTTAAATATCATGTGACTACGTGGTGCAGTAAAGCAGTAAAAGTTGCCCAGCAAATGCGCCGCTTCAACTCGATCTTTCAGGGAGAAGCCCCTGGGTCGTTAGCCAGCGCAGTAGACATGTGCGTTGTCTTGCTAGCAACTTTTGGATCTGATGTCTGGTGGCCAGGGTCCAAACGCTCAACCATACGAGGAATGGTCACATCATCTACTCCCAACCTCTGGAGCATGATTGATAGGGCTAACCTGATGAGATTGCGGGCTGCACTTCCAGTAATGACAACAACACCAAATGTAGTCCTTCACAGAGAAGGAGAAATCCCGCCGGCAAAGGTCATACTAGAGGGAAACCGTCTCCGCCTTCGGCAAGGCATAAGACCCTTGACAATTGACAACCTTTGAAGATCAGCGCTTCTTTGTGCCCGAATGTCAGCACCCAAAAATACAAAAAGACCTCCAAAACCTCAGCCAGACCAGAAATCCAGATATCACAATCACAACGTGCCTACCGAGAGCTTCCGGAAGTAGAAGCCCCTGAAAGTCTGATGCCAATGGTTTACCTTAGTAAACTAGGCTCAAAGCCGATGGAACGCGAAGATTGCGTTAGACGGATAAGCAACGTGCCAGGAACGGAGATTTGCGCATATTTGGATGCTTCATCGGAAGGACACGGACGCTCTTCCTAGGGTTTCGTTCTCAAAAAGAATAGGAAATTCATCGGCAAAAGAAGTGGCATCAAGCACAGGGGAGAGGTGCTGGATGCAGAGATAGTAGGAGCAAGGAAGGCTCTGGAGGCCGCACTAGAATTTTTGGAGAACGAAGAGTTGGGGGAAAATAGCAAATCTACGTGTTTCTAGACAGCCAGCAGGCTGTAAGCGCACTAACGACGGGCTCGTCCTCAACTAGCCTAGAAGATGTACGCAAATTCCGTGCATTATCTAATAAGGCTGAAATATCAGTGAAGTGGGTTCCAGGGCAAGCAGGAATCCAAGGAAATGAAGAGGCGAATGCCATGGCCCGCGCAGCACTTCGAGAATTGCCTAGCCCGGATACGCAACCAGGATCCAGTACTCTGTCACATCTTCGAGGCCTCATGAATTGCAGACGGCAGAGATTGCTGGACAGTTGGTGGAAAGAGGCCTGTCGGCCTAAATACCGCCAACTCAATCTACAGGTGCGGAGACGCAAACCATCCGAACAGTTTCTCTCTAGGCACATCATCCGGGCACTAATTGCAGCACGAACGGGTCACGGCAATTTTGCGGCATATCATCGCCGTTTTAATAATCCATACGCTTCCATGGAGTGCTCTTGCGGGAAGGAAACTACTCCAACCCATTTCATCCACTGTAGTAACCACGCACAAAAAACGCGTAGGCTCAGAAAGTCAATGTCCCACGCTGAATTTGTCAAAAAGCTTCTCGGGCCCAAGTGCCACAATAGCTTCAAAATATTTTCGGAGGAAACCGGCTGTTTTGATAGCCAACCCGCCTACTCATTCACTGCTCTCAGCGGGGATCAGACAAACTAGTCATTGCCACAACGCATGACACAAAAGGGATCGAGGCGAGAAGTGTTGTTACTCTGAGGAAATTTTTATGTGCTTGAATTTAGGGTTGAAGAATGGAGTCACGATTTCGGAGTAGGAGTTTGTGGTGTCTTCTGAGTTTTAATTTACCTTCTACTTTTTCTGTAGCGGGCCTTGCGGTTGGAATGAGTTGGGCCTGTTAGCAGTGACCTCCGCCGGCTCCACCCGTCTTGTACCTATAGTGGACCTAGAGCTTTAGCTTAGGACTTTAGTGTAATCAAAAAAAAACAAACAGACACTCCCCTTCGGGTACGTCATCTATTGAAGACTTAGGCAGGAGATTGGGCGAGGATCACTCTCTCTCGGAAACTCGGCAGAGGTCTATAATGCTGAGATTGTCAGGGCCACGAAAGGCCTTACTGCAGCACTCCTCAACTCACTGGCTTTCTATGCCTCTAGCGTCACTGTTTGCCTTGACAACCAGGAGGCCACCTTGTTGTGATATGAGACAAGGAGGTAGTCGAGGCTCAGGAATCGCGTGTGGCTCAAGGCTACAGCATACATTACTAGTGTACTGGTTAGGCGAGCATGTATATAGTTTCATAGATGTACCCACAATAAATGGATACAGGTTTAGTCTTATACTTTCTGTCCAAACACCTACAGTATAATATTGTATGAGTCTATTCACTGTCAACAACTAACTTTAACATTATCCACTCCTCATCACTCCGCAATGTGAATTCCGCATAGCTCATAACCACAACACACCCTCCGTCTTTTTTCTGATGTTCCCACAGATTCTAGCTCAGCGAAAATCTTTCTCTTTCGCAAGCTTGCAGCAAACTGGAAAAGAGGGCACGCAGCCAAAATACAGCGCCTGGGGAAGTGGCCATCAGATGATGCCTGGGCAACACAGGTATTCTGGGAAACGAAGCGGCTGACGCGCTTGCCAAAGCCGCTTGTGCGGCTCTAGCTCTACACTTGGTATTCTCTATTGCAAGGGTAAGAAGGGAAGTCAAAGCCCAGAACGAGGCTTCTGTTGCACTTTACTGGGCAGAAAATTCTCCATCTAGATATAAAGAATTAGGAATTGGTCCTAATACTAAGATTACTGCCGAGCTCGCCTGTCTAGGGCGACACACACTAGGATATCTATTAGCTGCACGGTCTGGACGTGGCAATTTTGCAGACTACCACCGACAGTCTCAGCACAAAAACGCCATACTAACCTGCTCATGCGGAGAAGAAAAGTCACCCAACCACTTTTTCTATTGGCACCTTGTGCAGTACCAGGCACAGCTCCACAGATTACAGAGTCCTAGTCCCAGCATATTGTAACGGCTAAGAAGCCGGTATTTTCCTGTAGCCAGTAATGGCAAGTACTGGCGTATAACCACCAGGGGGTGGGCCGGCGCAATAGCCTTGCAGAACATACCAGAACCACTGTCGAAGGTACTAGATAAGATTCGACATGAACAAGACTGTAACTGAGACTTGGAGAAGCTACTAGAAACCATATTCTCAGAGTTGCAACTGGAATTATCTAGAAATGAACTGACCTTAGATGGAAGGGCTTGGAGTGTAGTAATCTGTATAAATACCTGGCTAAGTATCTGTAGCTTAGTTCTACATAGTTGAATTGTTAATATACCATCATCCATACAAATGCTCCCTGCTTTCTATAGTTGATCTGTGACATACAATTCAACTATCCTTTACGACAATTTAGAACGAAAACACGATACGTGGACGACGAAAGACGAAAAGTGGAATACGATAATATAACGACTACGAAAACGAAAACGATACGACAAAGGCAGACTGCTTAGATACAAAAGAAACCCCCGATGAGTATCAGAGAGATATCGCAAAATCTTAAATCCTTCAGGATGAGCGAAGAATCAAATAACGTATCTATTGACACAGTTACCCTTCTCCAAGAAATCAGAGAGCTACGTCAGCGACTGGACGACGGAGAATCACGCCCTAAACGCTCCTCTGACTTAATGCCCGAAGTATGCATACGAAAAGATCCAGCGAACACCCAAGGAAAATTAAAACCAACGAAATTTCCTGTGTACGGAGGGGATAAATCCATGTATCCAGCGTGGCGTAGGGGTGTCTTAGCAGCCTTAAAAATGGATTGGAATACATTCGGTTATACTGACTCTCGAGTATTCCTAATGATTTACAAGGCCCTGGAGGGCAAAGCTCAGAGACAGGCTAGTGCGTTCTTTGAATCGGGGGGGCCTGATGGTGAAGAGAAACCAGAGGATTTCATTCGGTTTTTAGACAGGAGTAATTGGGACACGACACGAATAGTGAGGGCGAGGAACCAGTTAAACCGGATGAAGATGGGGTTGCATCAACGTTGGAATTCTTTCTTCCCACTCTGGGAAAATAAGTTGACTGAGGCCTTTGGCAATAGCTGGCCCGATGAGACAAAGATCACCATGCTCCGTGGAACACTTAATCCCACTCTACGTACAGCTCTTGCCAATAACCACTTAATCCCATCGGATGACTATTTTGAATGGACAAGGATAGTCTCGCAAATAGCCCAACAACATGATGAATTACAGGAGGGCCCGGTTTGGATGGAAAATACAACCCAGGCGTCAAATAAGGGAAGGCAAACAGTTCGAGATAACCAAGAGTACTATTCCCCACCTGCCGCAATGAGAGAACGGACAACTTCCGGCAGACATTCAGGACTTGTCGGGGACCTCGACCACGATGGAGATATGTTCATGGGGGGAATAAATACCACCAATGTTTTACGTAATCCAGATGGAAAACCGTTGCGGGCTAAGTGGAAATCACGAGAACAAATTGACCAACTCCGACGTGCGGGAAGATGTATTAGATGCGAGCTGAAGGGATGCAATACAGCAATTTGTCGACTTTTACCAGCGCAAAAACCGAGAGCAAAGGGTCCAGTCATCAGCCATGTAACCTTAGATAATCTTGATCCATCACTCTATGAGATTGTTGAAAATGTAGCTTCAGCAGATGAGGCGGTGACGGAAAACTAGATGCTCCTGAGCAGAGTCGCGTTCAGGAGCACAAGGCAGCAGACAGTGTAGAATGCAATATGAATACAACTCCATTCCTTGTAAATGCTTTGATAAACGATACAACCATGGTGCAAGCCTTGGTAGATAATGGATGTTTGTGTTCAGGTATTATAGATGATGCACTTGCCAAAAGTCTACAGCTGCCGCGCATTGCAGTTACCCCTCGACCAATTGAAACTGCAGAAAATTCTACGATAGATAAGCCAACGGTTGAGTATATTACCCGAATATCTCTTGACCTCGATGGTTACGTCACCACAAATTTACGGCTATACATATTACCTCACAGTACCCATCCAATGATTTTAGGTAAGAAATGGCTAGAGGATCAAGATGTCTTGATTCATGCAAAGGAGCAACGTTTAGACCTTCGGAAATCTGGAGGCAGGGTGTTCAGTGTCAAGCGATGGCGTCAAGAGCTCAGGAATGTCGCTCGTCCAAGAGTTTCATCTGCCAAAGATATAGGTTCTTTGATAAAGAAAGTACCAATCTGTAAAGCAACTCTAGAAGACATAAACAAAGCATTACGGACGAAGCCTTCGGTAACCTTAGAAGATGCTCGCAAGCGCCTACCTGAACAAGTTAGAGACTATGCACACTTGTTTGCGGATGGAAATGGTGCAGACGACTTACCCGTATCAAGAGGACGATTGGACCATGCGATAAACTTGCGTGAAGAGAATGGAAAGCCCATGACTCCACCATGGGGTCCACTTTACGGAATGTCTCGTGAAGAACTCCTGGTTCTCCGTCGAACATTAACAGACTTGTTAAAGAAAGGGTGGATTCGACAAAGTAAATCTCCTGCAGCCTCTCCGGTATTATTTGCGAAAAAGCCAAATGGTGGGCTACGCCTGTGTGTAGACTACCGTGGCCTGAATGCAATAACTGTACCAGATAGATACCCCTTGCCTCTATTTAAGGAAACACTGAGGCAATTATTGAAAGCAAGATGGTTCACAAAGCTGGACGTAAAATCGGCATTCCATCGGTTGAGAATAAGGGAGGGTGATGAGTGGATGACCGCGTTTCGTTGTCGATTGGGCCTTTTTGAATGGCTCGTAACCCCGTTCGGTCTCGTAAATGCGCCGGCCTCCTTCCAGAGGTATATCAATGAGCAACTGCGTGAGCACCTAGACCTAGACGCGACAGCTTATATGGACGATGTGCTAGCTTACACCAGTGGAGGTAGAGAAGACCATTGGAGATCGGTACGGAGCATTCTTGAGAAGCTGGATAAAGCTGGTCTATATCTGGATATTGATAAGTGTGATTTTATGTGTAAGGAAGTCAAATACCTGGGCTTCATTATAAGAGCTGGCGAAAGTATCACAGTTGACCCAGCTAAAGTAAAAGCGATCATGGAATGGCAGCCTCCAACGTCGGTCACTGGAGTTAGATCGTTTCTGGGGTTTGCGAATTTTTATCGGTGCTTTGTTAATAACTTTTCTGAAATTGTCGCACCGTTAACCGCCCTTACAAAGAAAGGGAGCGTTTGGCGCTGGGGTAGTGAACAGGATTCGGCGTTCAGTCGACTCAAGAAGATTTTCTCATCAAAGCCTGTACTAGCGCAATGGGATCCAGATCGGGATACAATTGTGGAGGCCGACTGCTCTGGGTATGCCTTAGGCGGCTGCCTCAGTCAAGTAGATTCAGATGGGTGTTTACGACCGGTTGCATATTATTCACGACGCCTAACCAGTGCTGAAGCAAATTACCCTATTCATGACAAGGAGATGACATCGATCGTAGCATGTCTACAAGAATGGAAAGCGGAATTACAGTCAGTCGCAAAACCTTTCACTATCCTTACAGACCACAAAAATCTCAGCTACTTCTCCACAAAGCGCCTTCTCAACGAACGACAAGCTCGATACAATGACTTACTGCAGAGATTTAATTACAACCTAGTGTGGCGACCGGGCTCGACTTGCGAGCGACCCGATGCACTATCCCGACGTGATCAAGATAAGCCAGCTGATATTTACGATGAACGCACAGCAGGACGAGTAATGCAACTCTTACCATCGGTGCGGATCCACCCGTCGGCTATTAGATTAGAAAGCACCGATGAAACCGTTGGCGACGATCCGGCCGCTTTAGCGAGGTTGTTTGAAGATGACAGCATGCAGGCATTATGGAAACAGGGGGTTGAATCCGACAAGGATTGGCGGCGAGCACGGGATGCAGTATCGGCCGGCGAGCGGGGCTTCCCTCCCGACTTGGCGTTCAAGCTATCGGCCAACATAGCCGAATGTACTGTAGCTGGAGATGGAGTTCTTCGAGGTCGCGAGAATAGAATCTGGGTGCCTGATTTTGAACCATTGCGAACAGCAATTATGCAACGCGTCCACGACAGCCACTTGACAGGTCATCCAGGAAAAGACACAATGGTCAGCATGATTTTGCGGAGATGGTTTTGGCCTAAACTCAGAGATGCTGTCCGGAAGTTCATACGAAATTGCGACATCTGCGGCCGAACTACAGTTTGGCGCGAAGCTAAAGCGGGGTTTTTACGGTCACTTCCTGTTCCTGAGCGAATAGGTCACGAATTAACAATTGATTTCATCACTGATTTACCGCGCTCTAATGGCTGCACTAATATCATGGTGATAACTGATCGACTTTCTAAGGATATCTTTATATTTGGAACAACATCTATGACGGCTCAAAATTGCGCTGAGGTTTTTATCGATCGTTACTATCGATACTTTGGATTTCCACGTTATCTGACTAGCGATCGAGGCAGTGATTGGACGAGTCATTTCTGGAAAACATTCTGTGAACTCACGGGGATTACACAACGTCTTACAACATCCTACCATCCTCAATCAAACGCGAGTGAACGAGCAAATCAAGAAATCTACAAATATTTGCGAGTGTTTACATGCTACGCCCAAGATAACTGGATGCATCTTCTTCCCATGGCACAGCTTGCACTAAACAGTCGACCTAATTCAGCGATTGGTGGTATAAGTCCATTTTTCCTTCGTTACGGGTATGAGTTAGACCCCTTAATGGAACCAGTGCCAGAGGTAAACTCTTCGTCTCGACATCCGGGAAAATTATCAGCTACAGCGTATCTGCAAAGGTTAAGAGATGCTCAAGATTTTGCACAAGCGGCAATGGCGTCAATCCAGCAGAGAAATGAGGCTAATGCCAATCGCACGCGACGCCAGCCAGAAAGATTCAGAGTAGGAGACAAGGTATGGCTTAACCTACAAAATATCAAAACGCCTCAACTCTCAAAAAAGCTCGCTTGGCAGCATGCAAAGTATGAAGTAACTGCGGTTCCTGATGCGCTGACGGTAGAGCTGAATGTGCCTGGGAATATTCACAAAAGGTTTCACGTTGAATTGTTGAAGAGAGCAGGAGACGATCCCTTCCCCAGCCAGTGTCGTGATGACGCACAAAATCCTCCGCTGCTTGATGACCTAGAGGAGCCTGAATATGAGATCGAAAGTATAAAACGTGCCCGAACAGTGCGCCGTGGCCGTGGATCTTACCGACAGGCTCTTGTGAAGTGGGTTGGCTGGGTTGACCCAACGTGGGAGCCAATAGAATATATCAAAGATACTGCTGCATTACAAAATTTCGAGGAGATTTATGGCCCAATTGAAAGTAGCGACGGCTCTAATACATCCTCTGGAACGCATGTTGGCCCGGCAGAACGTCACATTAGAGAAAAAAGAAACCGTAGGAAATCTAAGGACAGTTTGGCTACAAAAAAAAAAATGGTTAAAGACGGGTCTTAACTTCTAAAGTAGAAGAAGGGGGGTTGTAACGGCTAAGAAGCCGGTAATTTCCTGTAGCCAGTAATGGCAAGTACTGGCGTATAACCACCAGGGGGTGGGCCGGCGCAATAGCCTTGCAGAACATACCAGAACCACTGTCGAAGGTACTAGATAAGATTCGACATGAACAAGACTGTAACTGAGACTTGGAGAAGCTACTAGAAACCATATTCTCAGAGTTGCAACTGGAATTATCTAGAAATGAACTGACCTTAGATGGAAGGGCTTGGAGTGTAGTAATCTGTATAAATACCTGGCTAAGTATCTGTAGCTTAGTTCTACATAGTTGAATTGTTAATATACCATCATCCATACAAATGCTCCCTGCTTTCTATAGTTGATCTGTGACACATATCATGGGCTCTCGCTCCTGCAGAGGGAGTTCACGCATTTAATAGCTGAGTGCGTGTCACAAATTTCTTTGGAAAAGCACAACAAGTCTAACCGAAAGGGAATCATGTGATTCAACTAAGTTCCCCCTTCCGTATTGTTTATATAATCTATTCTTCATTCAATACAATCTGAAAATACGAGAGTTGAAGGGAAACCAGTAACCATGTATAATTTAATCTTCAAGCGCAGGATGATAAGATACTGGCTTTCATTTGCTTTGTTGGGTTTTTTGAGGTGCCTACACGTCGGGTAGTTTTTTTTGACTGAGCTAACTGGCACGTGAGGAGCTCACGTGCTGTGCGCGGGCACGACATTAAGTATTAATAAAAATAAATAAAAAACACTCCCCCTCGGAGCAAGTTGTGTCCCCAATTTTTCTATTAATATCCAAGAGTCCCATCTGCCTTTTAATCCTCTGGAAAGCTATGCGTGCAAGTGGCCTCATCATCCCATCTGCAACCATTTGTGACGTTGAAATACAATGAACTTGAAGTTTTTTATTCTCAGCGAGGTCATGGATAAAATGGTAACAGATGTCAATTGTCATGGTTTCAGTACAACATGCTTGGGCGATCTTGTAGGTACAGTATATTAATTATAATTCTCTAGAGAGAGAAATCCTATAGCTAGAGTACAAATATATATACACTCTAAGATACTCCCCTCCTATAAGGTTCCCCCTAAGACTAGAATAATATGGAATCTTCGAAGATTCCCTAGAAGACTCTCGATATGTCTGGAATCCTCATGAACCTTCAGTATACTTCCAGAAGGTTCAACAAGAATCTTCTAAGCTCCTTGTATCCCGAGATACTTCCCGAAGATCCCCGAAGATTCCCTTGATGTCATTGCCTGCGCTAGCCAGCGTAGGCTACAGGAATTCTTAGGCTTAGCAGCCGTTACATCAATGTGCGTTAAACACTCATGAAGATAGGCATTTTTCACCAGGAAAAGTGCACCTTGATTGTTGCCAAACATCTGGACAGTTTTCTTATTCTGACTTATGTACTCCGGAAACAACATATCCTTGAAAATTTGTGCGGCCCACTGTCCCTGTTTGGCATACATTGCCTGTGAAAAATACTCAGATTCTGCGGTTGACGTTAAGACAGAATTTTGTTTCTTAGATGCCCACAAGAAAGGCCCTCCATAAAACATTCCAACTCCCCCAGAAATACTCTTCCGATTGACCTTATTGCTTGCCAATTCTGCATTAGTACAGAAAGTGAAATTTTCGGCGTAATTACTTTTGGGTCCAAATCGCAATTTTTGTTTTATGGCCAACTTTAAATATTGCATAAGATTCTTGAGGGGGTAACCATGATGACTGATAGGCGCTTTCGTGCATTGTGATAGCCTTCCTAATACAAATGCAATATCTGGACTCGTGAAAATCATTGCATACATTAAACTGCCAATTGCTTGTGAGAACTCATTTGGATCAATTGATTCATGATTTTCTTTCTCAGGTCGCAGATGTTAGTAATCGACTACAGGAATCAATCTGGGTTTATGTTTCTCCTTTGTTATACCAGTCTTATCGAGAACCTCCGAGATGTACTGCACCTGATTGAGATAAATTGTCCTAGTTTTTCTTTCTCGAGTTATTCATACTCCAAGAATCTTCTAAATCTCCCACAGATTCTTGGCGTTGAATCTATATGATTGCTTTTCATAAAAATATTCAAGTGAGGTAGAATGGTAAGAAGCAGCAGCAATATCATCCATGTAAACTAATAGCCAAATTTCCATTTTTGCATTCACATATAGGCATGGATCAGCTCGACTCTAGCTAAACTTGCATTCTATTAAGAACTGCTTCAGTAATTGATTCCAATCACGACTAGCTTGTTTTAGCCCATACAAACGCTTAAGAGCTCTTAAAGCTTTGCCATTTCCAACAATGACACCTTGCGGAGCTGATAGATAAATTTCTTCTTTAAGGTTTGATTCTGTAAATGCATTTTTTTTATCAAAATGCCAACAGTCCATGTTTATTTTGGCCACTATTGCCAAGAAAATCTGCAGGGTGTCCATACGCACAGTAGGAGCGAATGTCTCTGTGTCATCACTCCCATATTGCTGACTAAACCCTCTAGCAACGAGTCGAGCCTTAAACCTCTCTAAGCTCCCGTCTGGATGAGTTTTGATGGTAAATACTGTCACAGACCAGTTTGTGATATTGTATTGCACCTGGCCAACCGCCCCATGAATACACTCAGGAATAGGGTTAGTGCGTTGCGATGGTTACAGTGTTGTGATAGCAACAGTCACTAGTCAAGATACTGATCAGTTGCTATGTAACAGCTGTGGGCTATTGCACCCTTGATTGTAGTGACCGGTCTCAGGTACTTAAGGAAGCTCTTGGGATGTATTTGTACTGTAGCTTCTTGTCTTGTATTTTATCTACATCTTAGAATCTCGCCTCTGTCCTAAGTCCTAGTCTTCGTTTCTGTCCTTGTCTCTGTCCTTGTCTACATCTCGTCCTCGTCTACATCTCGTCCTCGTCTCAATCTCCGCCCCAATCCCTCTCCTTGTAAGTCTCCTGCCCTCCGACCCCTAACAAATACCCAGCGTGTCGAAACCAAGTTGGCTCCTTTAGGAGGTGTGCATTCTCTCCATATCCCATTGGACTTAAGAGCATTTAATTCTTCTTTTATTGCTGCGATCCATTCAGTGGCATAGATTGGATCATGCACTGCATCATTGTATGATTTTGGGATTTTGATACCAATAACTTCATTTACAGAATAGGTAGAATGTAATTTGTGGCTCTGGAGGTTGGATCCAAGTATCATTGCAATAATAGCTTTTATTCTCTTGGCTTAGGATTGCTTTCGCTCAACCAGCTATTTGTGACTGGTGCAATATTGTCACGGATGTCGGAAAGTATTTGTTCATCAAGCATCTCATCCATGTCTGGAGTAAATGTTATTCCGTAAATATCATCCTGACCCCATTTCATGATTTACAACAGTATTTCCTGAACTAGTAATTGGAGTTGGGTCAGAAAACAATTCGACGCCCCCCAAATCTTCTTGGGCCAGAGCTTGGTCTTCATCTTCAATTTCTTCGATATTTTGACTTTAGTCAAGGGAACAATTGATGCTAGAATCTTCAGGCAATAAGATTGTTACGGTTTACTGTTGTAATTAAGGTATGAGTAGGTATGAGATGTTGAATATTCTAGGGATAGTGCAGAGGGTGGATAAGGATTATCAGAGCTTGACAATATGATGAATAGCTTGGTTATATTGTTCTTCATATCACAGTAGTAGATAGGACTTATATACACATATTTGGCACCCGCAATACAGTACATCACCGTCTATGCATGAAGTAATACAATCTTAATTCCATGCAATACTATCCCACATTACTCTATGCCATTGTATAGAGCTGCGCCTCAATAGTCCATCGTAATGATAGCCATGTAGGGCTGTGCAGTACTCGCATAGATGTGTTGTATCCCTGGCACTTGGCAGAGATAAATTTAGAGTAAATGCAATAATCACATCACAACACTCCCCATGTTGGTAACAACTATGATTTATGGTGATAATGTTGTTAGTTTAGTCAATATGCAATTTTACTCTATGACCACTGGTGACTTGACTTTAGTCAAACTGTCTGCCAATTGATTTGATGATGGAACATACACCACTTTGATTTTGCCTTTCTGGTGTTGCTCTTGACAGTAGAAATTTCTCAATGAGATGTGCTTAGAGCGTCGATGGTTATCATGATTTTTGATGAGGGATATTGCGGATTGGTTGGCAACATGTAGTCTAGTCTGAATAGCTCCTTCGACTTGATCAACAAGCTCTAACTCTTCAAATAATGATTTCACCCATTGTAATTGGCGACAGGTTTCAGTTGCCGCAAGGTACTCTGCCTCAGTTGTGGACAGAACAACTTTGCGCTGTAGGTGGGATTTCCAGCTGATTGGTCCAGATGCGAGTCTAATCAGAATCCCAGAGGTTGATCTACTTGTCGCTGAATCGCCTGCAAAATCTGCATCAGTGTAGGCCTCAAGTATAGGCTTGCCTTTTTCTCTTTTGAAGTTAAGTCCTTGATCAGGTGAATTACTAACATATCGAAGTACTCAACGAGCAGCTTGGAAATGTTCGTCTGACGGATTAACTAGGAAACGAGCTAGATGATTTACAGTAAAAGCAATGTCCGGCCTTGTGTTGTTTGCGAGGTATTGAAGTCCACCAATGATCGAATTGTATTCTGATTTAAGCTGCGCTGTGCACTCTTTACTGCTAGGATCCATTAGTTGTTCCAAGGGCGTTTTTGTAGGCTTGCAATCCCTTAGCCCATGTCTTTCAATCAGTGTCCGTGCATACTGCCCTTGGGAGAGCCTTAGAGTATTCTTGTCAGGATTCTCAATATGAATCCCTAAGAAAAGATCTGAATTAACTGTTTTAAGCTTATACTTTTTATATAAAAAATTCATAAGTTGATCAATCTTCTTTGGATCAGGTCCCATTACCTGGAAATCGTCAACATGCATCAATACAAATAAATCCTTCTTTGCATTGGTTTAAAGACATGCGTCCGAAATTGTCGGAAAAAGTCCTTGTGTAGCTAAAGTAGCTTTTGCATCATCATACCACAAGGCTGCAGCTTGTTTGAGCCCATACAAACCCTTACGGAGCTGGAGAACGTATCCATCTTTTTCAAAACCCTTCGGCATTTCCATGTAAAGGTCAATGTCTAGATCTGGATTTAAGAAAGCTGTGGGAACATCTCCCTGCCTTCGATGCCAGCCCAAGTGATGCGCAAGAACTAACATGATTCTTCCGGTCTCTGGTCTCGGCGTTGGCGCAAACGTCTCTTGATAATCAATTCCGAGTTTCTGAGTGAACCCTTCAGCAGTACAGCGGGCTATCCACTTCTCAACGCTTCCATCTGCTAGGAACTTTTTCTTAAAGACCCATTTACACTTCATGGGACTTCTACCTTTGGGTAAATCTTTGCGTTTCATGATTTTGATAGCTCCTTTCTTCTTCAACGATTTGAACTCTTCATATGCTGCCTGCTTCCAATGTGTTGCTTCTGAACATGTCATGGCTTCTTCCCACGTTTTCGGATCAGTTGATTGGCAGGCTGTCATTCCATGGTGGAGGCAGTAGTAATCTACTCTCTTGATATTTCTACCGCGTTTAGTTTGTATTATTTCCGGCTCTGGAGAGTGTGTGCGTTTCTGGCCGGCAAATGGCTGCAGAGGATCCCATCCTGTCATTATGAAATCATATGGAGTTTCTTCTTGCGAGCTTGGATCTTTTTGATCTCTTTGTTGATAAATCAGATCCTGGGACTGCGGGACTTCAGTAGATTCATGTTGGACTTTTGAATATTCAGTGGAATCCTCATACCCTGAGTGATCACTCTCCTTTTTGCTTTGGATGGAGATAGTCGGTGAACTAGTAATACTTGAGTAAGACTTGAATCTGTTGGGCTCCCATAACATTCAGGTACTCCTGGCAGAGATATGTCCGGTTGAATTTTAAGCCTTGATGACCCAGGAGGATCTATTGGTGGCTGAAAATTTGGTCCCATTGATTGATCTTCTATCGATTCTGTTGACAAATGTGGTTGAATCTCCCTCTCAAACTCCTGTGGTGTTTGATCAACATGAGCTGACGGTACTTGAGATGTCTTAGGGGGTTCTCCTGATAAAGGGATATCAGAGAATAATGAATCCGCTCTAGTCCAATAGCTGGTAGATCTTTGCTGATCAACTGAGTCTATTTTGTCACCAAAAACAACATCTTCATTGAAAGTTACATGAGGAGTGTAGCTTTCAATCCACTTCCATCCATGTGTTGGTGTCCAATGGGGGTGATAGATTAAAAAATTCTTATTTGTATTAACCTGGAATCCAATAAACCAGCCCATTTCAGCTCTAGGATCAAATTTCCCTGGTTTAGGGTCAATTAACTTGTAAGCTCTACATCTAAAACGAGGCAAATTTGTGAAGTCAGTCTTCTCATTGTGTGGCTGTCCCAACCCTTCAAGAAAGTCGATAAGTGGCGCTTTACTAGTTCGAAGACAGTATAGCCTGTTTGTGATAAAACATGCATGCTGAACTGCCCAAGGCCAGTATCTAGCTGGCATACCGGCGTCAATTAGAAGTGATCGAGCTTTCCTGAGGATGACCTTATTCGCAGCTTCCGATGCACCGTTTTGCTCTGGTGTATAAGGTGCTGAAACATCTGTTCGTATACCATGATTTTCGCAGTACTCCTTGGTTCGAATAAACTCTGAGCCACCATCTCGGAAAATTATGCAAACTCGTTTTCCGTATTGATGTTCCTGGTGTTCTATCCACTGGACCAATCGAAATGCTATTTGATCCTTGGTTTGGGTGGCTAGCGCCCAACGCATTCGTGTCTTAGCATCTGTTATGATGACAGCATACTGGTGTTTATTGAATGATTCCGTTACTTTTCCCACTGTGTCAATAAAGACCTCATCGAGTGGCTTATTTGGAGTTGGTCTGGGCTCTCTAGATACAAAACGTTGCGCCTTGCTAAGATGGCAAGTTTCACAGGTGCTAAGGTCGCTCATATCTATACCTTCTAGTCCAAGCGAGCAGTCTGCCGTTTTCTTCAGAATCTTTTGACCTGTATGTCCAAGACGTTGGTGCCAGCGTTGTGCACTTGAAGTCTTCGGAACTCGTGCAACTCCTGGAGCAGCCACAGCATTAGGTTTCTCTGTGAGACTACACGGGTCTAGAGGATGAATGTATAGAACATCGTTTCTAGAAATGAGTCGTGCGACAGGTTTATCTGGCTGCCCATTCTGTTTCTGAACGAGCGTCGTATTGTTAAAGTCTGGAATTATATTTCCAAGTCTCTGTAGCCTCACGGCTGAGATAGTGTTGCAGGATGAGTTTGGGGAGTACAGACAATCCTGAAGCTTGAGCTTCAAGCTTCCGATTCTTAAGTGCGCAGTGCCTTGATACTTAAGTGACATTTCTCCTATTGCTTGATCGAATTTAAATGGTCTAGAATGCTCACGAAGACTGACGAAATCTTGTTTAGAAGGTAAAAAATGGTGCGATGCACCTGTATCATATAGTGAAGGAATTTTATTGGAACTAAATGCACACATGGCAGCTATGGCAGTTCCTTCGGAGTCTGAGTCACTACTGCAATTGCCAGCAAGAGCTCGAGCTTTTCCTTTTCCTTTCCAATATTTGTGTCCCTGATAACTACGGCGTGGTCTAGCTAGCTCTGGATGCTGTTTAAAGCACTCCTTATTCTTGTGCTTGTGTCTACATCGCGTGCATGTGTCGTCTGTATCGTTTTTATCATCTATCTCGGCCTCAGCTGCTGGAGTTATTCGATGCGTTATTTGGGTCCTATTTACAGCAACAGCTCTGAGCAATGACATCATAAATTCAAGGCTGGAGTACTTGTTGTCGCTTTCAAGAGCCTTTGAGTCTCTCCAATCATCTAACCATCGTACCCCTTTAGTGCCAAGTGTAAACAAAACTGCAGCCTGTCCTGGAAGAACCGCATATTCAGACTGTTCAGGATCCAAGATTGATGGTATAGAGACAAGAGCATCAGCTGCACTGTTTACACTCTGTAGGTTTGCTAAGAAGCGATCACAGTAGTCGTTTGCTGATCCAGCAAACCTTGTTTGGAGGAGTATTTCAAGGGCTGATGCATATGGTGCCGCTGCCGATGTGTTGTATCCCTGGCACTTGGCAGAGATAAATTTAGAGTAAATGCAATAATCACATCACAACATTTACCCGTTGTTTAAGCTTAGGTGAATACCTAAGCGCATTGTTGAGGACTCTGAGGATAAGACTGTTGGGATCGAAGCAATGTCATAGCACAGTGAATATGGGCAATGCGTAGCCGTGCGGTAAATATTCGACCTAAGGAAAAGGTATAAGCAACGAGACTCATAGAGTGGACAAAATGTTATAAGTACCTTGTAGCTGTAGTTAGATTTCTCTTCTTCATAGAGTTTATTAAATCGATTTTTCATTACCAACTCGGTTTCTATCACAGAGATGGCATTGGAAACAGATCCTTTGTCAATTTCTTTCTCTAGGATGGCAGAGTGTTTCACTTTCACTATGCCATTGGAAAGGCAATCATGTTTCAACCCATTCTTGGTATCCTCATCAGGGATATCTAAATTTGGTGTCTTGGCTCTTTCAATTTGATTTGACACTTGAATATCAGCTTTCTCAATTTCAGTGACAGGTACAGTCATTGATATATCGTTATGAGCTTGATGCATAGGCAATATTTCTAGGTGGTTATCTTTTCTGGGCCTTCCTCGACTTTTTTCTTTTCACAAATACGTTGCTTGTACCTTGAGTGCCGCTAGGATTGTCCCTAATTTGAAGCCTAACTGTATCACCCTTTGTTACAGGCTGCGCCTTACACCAATGTACTTGTGCCTATCTATGTACTAATCGTCGATTTTCTTTTATGTGATTATAAGCGATGCCGATCCGACAAATACAAATTGTTGATAGATCACCTCAAGAATGCGGATGATCACCAATCCGATGGATATTAACCTCCCTGGGGTCAGAGCTACATGTATATATGTCCTACAGCCTAGATAGATACCATTTCCTAGATAATTAGAAAATAGACTGTATTATGGCCTGCTTACTTTGTTCTTATTGTTTTGGTGATAGCCCATCACACCCTTTGTTTTTTCATCCATATACAGTGTACTTGTACGACAAGTATACCCTAGATCTGGTGCATACACCTTGTATTGTTTAGTTGTACATTCGACTGGTCCTATAAACACACCCTCACGTCCGCGAAGGACCAATTTATCGTGTCTGCTGTTGGCTGGTAATGTTTTTGGATTCACATAATCATAACATTTACTCTCCCATACCCGGACGTTTTTTATATCATGTTTTTTTCCTGTAAATGTTTGCTCTGGGCGAGTTATCTCTCCATCAATTACAGGATCCACGGGTGTAACACCTGTTAAGCCTAAGGATTCTTGTATCCTACGCTGGCTAGCGCAGGCAATGAACGCAAGAGAATCTTCGGGAAGGATCTCGGAATACAAAAAGCTTAGAAGATTCTCAATGAACCCTCTGGAAGCACACTGAAGTTTCATGAGGACAACAGGTGTATCAAGAATCTTCTAGGGTAATGTCGAGGAGTCCGTGTTATTCTAGTCATAGGGAGAACTTTAAAGAAGAGGTGTATCTCAGGGTGTATATATATTTGTATTCTAGCTATAGGAATTCTCTCTCTAGAGAATTATAAGAAACTTACTGTACTTACAAGATCGTCCAAGCATTTTGTACTGAAACCGTGACACAGTGCACCTCATGAGGCCCAGTTTGAGGCATTTGTTTCAACAATAGTGTGCTTTTGATAATCAAAATATACAAGAATTGGTGCTTCAGTAAATGCTCTCTTTAAAGTCGAAAATGAGTTTGCTTGGTCTAGAAACCACAACTAAGTGGTCTTTATTAGTAGGAGACGTGTTAGAGGCTCAATCACAGCTGAATATCCACCTATAAAATGCCTATCAAAGTTGAAGAATCCCAAGAATTTTTGCAACTCTTTCACTCTTTGCGGCTCTTCCCACTCTAAAATTGCCTTAACTTCGTCAGGATCCATATTAAGTCCATTTGTGGAGATTATTAAGCCAAGGTGCCTCGTTTTTGTTGTGAAAAATTCCGATTTTGCTATATCCAGTTGCAGCCCTGCATCACCAAGACAGCGTATCATCTCATTGACATATTTTTCGTGATCATCTCTATTATCTGAATATATTAAAACATCATCCAAGTAGGCAGTACGGTATTTATCAAGTGCATCATTCAGAATATGATTTATGTAGTTCTGGAAAGTTGCGGGAGCATTAAAAAGACCGAATGGTGTGACAACAATTTCGTATAGTCCAGATCGTGTTATAAATGCCATCATCCACTCATGTCCTTCTGAGATACGAATTCAATTAAATGCAGATATCACGTCTAATTTTGTAAAAAATTTGCATTTGAGATTGAATCCAAAGTTTTGCAGATCAAAGGAAGTGGATATTGGTTTTTAATAGTAATATTATTGAGACCACAATAATCTTAGTAGATACGTGCACCCCTGCCTCATTTAGCGCGGAGAAGGAGTGGTGCAGCAGCTGGGGAAGAAGATTCTCGTATGAAGCCTTTAGCTAACATTTTGTCGTTCCATTTTTTGATACATTGTAGCTCAGTTGAGGAAAATGGTCTATTCTTATAGTAAGGAACCTATTGTCCAGGTAGAAGCTCTATTTTGTGGCCCCAATGGCAATGCAGTGGCAGAGAGTTTGCATTCTTTGGTAGAAAATGTTCGGTATCATGATGTATCAAACTTTGGATAGTTTGGAAGCAACCAGTGTGAGATATAGAGTTTAAGTGTTAGGTTTACAAAGCTTGGAGCTACTTGTTTCGGACGAAGGTGTTTTACTTGATTTGTAGCAATGAGAGCTCTATATCTTCTAACTAAGAGATGTTTCATTCTACACTATGAGGAGCTCGATTCAAGGGGACAAGTTGGGGACAGATAGAGCATTTGCCATTTTCTGGACGGACATAATCTAGATAGTAACAGAAAGAGAAATGGTAACCAGGAATTAATGGACACTTTTTACTTTTTACTTGTTACATTATTCAATTGACTTGAAGAGTCTAACATGATGTAATTCTGATGGCAGTCTAGACTTTATAACATCAATAGTCGACTCGCTTTTATCTTCGAGGAATTTATCAATATCTGATTGATGAACTTTTCAATGAAAGGATCCCAAGTTTTTACGATTATTTTTTACAATTGGGCCTTTAAATTTATCATTGAAGTAAACAGTTGACAGTGTTACAGGCTGTAGCCTTGTACTTGGATCCGGAACTATCTATTATGATCATGAGCAACACGGAAGCTATGGTGGGGGAGTGGTGCGGTCTTAGTATGCTATTGGCTATTGGTGACAGTGAGTAGACTTATACAATGTTTTGCTGTAAGGATATGAACAGAAAGTGTAAGAATAAACCTGTATCCATTTATTGTGGGTACACTTAGGAGATTATATACATGCTTGCTTAACCAGCACACTAGCTATATTATCCTGTGGCCTAAGGCTGTAAGCAATGCCCTAATCTCGACTACTCTGTTATTGCACATCATGAAACTATCCGGCTCCGTCTATGAACAAAAGCGCGCTATTGTCACGGGAAAAGGCGCTCGATTGGAACAAAACATCCTGCGCAAGCGTCGTAAATATTCTCCTCCTTAGATAAAATATAAATTCATTTTTGGACCTATAATTGTGAACAACAAATGTGAAGTCCCTTCACATATATTTTATCTCACCTTTTTACACTACCAGTGAATGTCTTTATACCTCTCCTGGTTTTTATAAGTGTCAATAACCTAAAGTTTGTAACACTTTCTTGAATTGTACCTGAATCTTTTTGGATTCAGCACTACATACTATATAAGTACAAACAGCTCTACATCATTACATCATTAGAGTCTATTTCACATGACACACCCCCTCTTTTCCCCTGCAACATTAGCTGATATTGACGTAATGAAAACCAGCTGATGAAAGATCAATTACTAAAAACCAAAAATAAGTTTACATGTTCCCGGGAAAATTTAGTTTCTATTCCTCTTCGGAATCATTGCAATCATCCGAAATATCATCAGAGTCACGAAATGATCAATCTTTATCAACTTCTAAAGCTCACCTAAAAGCACCATGCCGAAAAATGATGTTGTAGACAATGCACAGCAGACAACAACACCCCTCACAGTCACGCAAGAGCAATTAAATCATTTCCTAAGTCTCATAACTGTTCAGGATACACCAACGCCGCATGTTCCAAGACCCCCACCTCAAGAAGCAAAGAAGCAGTTGTCAAGGTCTCAGGGATGAGGGTTTGATAGTGTTCCACGGGGTGCGTTGTATAGCCTAGTGAAGATCTAGGTGGTAAGTGAAGGTTGTAAATGGGTCAAAGGAATGACAGGTATTCTCTAGGAAGAGATGAATGGGCAACTAGTTGCAGTAGGTGTTACACGTGGGTCTTGCTGATGAAGAACTGGGCAATGGATAAGTGGTCTTCTCGAAGAAGAGATGGGTAAACAAATTTATTGTAAAGGGTAAATAAAGAAGACGTTGCGTGAGGAGTAAATCTCTCTCACGCTGAAATATTATATACAAGAGTAGAAGCATTTGCCAGCCGGAATTAATCCTAATCAATTCTTGCCAATATCTTCGCATTGATGGCTGTGTTCTTGTCCTTCTCTTCATGACTCCCTTGTATATCCTTACATGACGTTTTACATGACTAATTGTATAGGGGAAGCTATTATTAAATTGATGTCTTTAATTAACTACCCCTTCATCTTATCACGAATTAATATTAGTATTAAAATTCTATTTACGGATCCGTGAAAGTAGGCCCCCTTTTAATCGCGAGCTCCTGCAAGGGTTAGTTATTCCGGTTTGTTTGAGAGGTCCCGGTTTCGTCGGATAGTGTTCATGGAAAATATCGACTGCTACTGCGTCGTCCAGATTTATGGCCGGTTCCCATGTTGGATCATTATCACTAGCCCATTTAACTAAGTATTGAAGGCCGAAATTTTTTGTTACTCGAGAATTGTATATCTCCTCTATTTGAAATTCTTCCTCTCCATCTATGACTTTAGGTGGAGGCCGTGACTGTTTCTGACCTGGGACTAGATCACTTGCTGCAGGTTCTAGGAGTGAGACATGGAAAACTGGGTGGATTTTCATGGTGCTAGGAAGAGAAAGCCGGTATGCGTATGGAGATATTATATTTTTAATTGGAAAGGGGCCTAATTTTTTCCAGTCTAATTTTCGAGAGTTGCGATTTGTCCTGATGTTTTTTGCGGATAGAAACACCAGATCCCCGACAAAGTAACGAGGGGCGAGTTTTCTTTTGGTATTTACCGCTTGTTCTTGTTGGTCTTGGGCCGATCGAATGTTTGCTTTTAAATGATTATGCAGATCTTTCATTTTAAGGGCAAAGTTTTTTGCGTCTAGATTTGGCAGAGATTTTTTATGTGTTTTTATAGACACTGTAAATTTTGGGTGAAATCCATAATTACTAAAAAATGGAGTTGCCTGTGTCGTTGCAGAAACCTGATTGTTGGCAGCAAACTCAGCCATGAGGAGCCATTTGACCCAATCATCTTGTTGATATGAAATATAGCTGCGTAAATATTGTTCCATTACTGCAATAAATCTTTCGGTTTGCCCGTCAGTCTCAGGATGAAAGGCTGTTGACATCCTTGCTTTAATACCAAGTTGCCTACAGAGTTCTTTCCAGAATGTTGCGGTAAATTGAGTACCTCGATCGGACGTAATTTGCGTCGGTAATCCATGAAGCTTCCAAATTTGACTCAAGTATAATTGAGCAACATTTTCTGCACTAGTTTCTGTGGTACAGGGTATCAGATGTCGCATTTTTGTTAGGCGGTCGACTATAACTAGAATTGCGTCGTAATTTTCGCTCGTAGGTAAGCCCGTCACAAAATCCATTGAAACCTCTTGCCATGGCTGTTGTGGAATTGGTAAAGGCCTAAGTACACCATATTTAGCGTGGTTACTAGACTTAGACCTGTGACACGTGTGGCAATTGCGAACGTATCGAGAAATATAGTTACGCATCTGAGGCCAAAAGTAGTCCCTACTGATGAGTTCGAATGTTTTTTCGCGACCAGGGTGTCCAGCAGACGGGCTATCGTGATAGTTCCTGAGGATATATAATTTAAGTTGGTTGTAATTGGGAACATATAGCGTGTTTCTATAGGTCAGTTTTTGATCCACCTCGGAGCACTTGGCTAGTGATATTTGGGTTGAGTGTCGTTCGCCATTTCTAAGCAGACCTAGTATTTGGCGTGGTGTTGGGTCTAACTCATACCCAGTACGGAAGAGATCCTCAAGTGATTCATCATTTTTAGGCTTTTTAGATATGAAAGTTGACAACACTTGTAATTCCAGTGCTAGATTTTCTTTTTTCAGAATTATTTGACTTTGATGTTGTAACCTTTTGTCGCCATTAGCCGGAATATCTTCTGATCTTCGGGTTAGTGCATCGGGTTTTCCCCCCTGCTTGTCTGGTCTATATTTGATTATAAAGTTGAAGCGCGAAAGATATTCTGCCCAACAAGCCTGCTGTCGATTGAGTTGTTTAGTGGTCATAAAGTACTCTAGATTTTTGTGGTCGGAAATCACCGAAATAGGATAGACAGCACCTTCTAGCTCCGGCCTCCATTCTTCGAAAGCTCGAATGATGGCTAAGAGTTCCTTATCATAAATTTCGAAATTGCACTCGGCTGGGGAGTGTTTTTTCGAAAAATATGCAATTGGTCAAAGAATATTATTATTGTCATATTGGGAGAGTATGCCGGCTGCAACATAATCAGAAGCATCAGTCTTGATAATTATTTTTTTATCCGGGTCAAAGTGTGCAAGAATTGGGGCAGTAATAAAAGCATTTCTCAAAGTTTGAAAAGCGGCTTCGGCTTGAGAATCCCATAGAAATGGTGTATCCTTGCGTGTTAATTTGGTTAGGGGAAGTGCTAGTGCTGAGAATCCGTGTATGAATCTTCGATAGAAATTAGCAAAGCCTAAGAATGCCTGAACATCTTTTATTTTCTTGGGTGCTGTCCAATTTTTTACAGTTTCTATCTTTTTAGGGTCCATTTTAATACCACCGGATTCGATAATGAGGCCTAGATACTTTGTGCTCTGAGTATTAAATTCACACTTTTCTGGCTTTAAAAGAACACCTTCGCGCCGGAGAGCTTCCAAAACCTTGTATACGTGTACCTGATGTTCTTCTAGGGAGTCACTGTAGATTAAGATGTCGTCTAAATAAGCGGTGCAGAATATATCCAAGAACTCTCGTATGCAATTGTTGATAAAATGTTGGAAGGTGGCTGGTGCATTTGTAAGGCCGAATGGCATTACAGTATATTCAAAGTGGCCGTATCTTGTCCGGAAAGCTGTTTTCCATTCCTCCCCTTCTGCCATTCTAATCTGATTGTACCCTTGACGGAGGTCTAATTTTGTGAAATATTTGGCTTTTGAAAGGTGATCCAAAGTTTCCTTAATTAGTGGAAGTGGGTAGCGGTTTTTAATAGTAAGATTATTTAGTCCTCGATGGTCCACACATAGACGTAATGTTCCGTCAGGTTTTTTGACGAAAAGTACCGGGGCTCCCGCAGCCAATGAGCTAGCTCGGATAAATCCTTTTTGAAGATTTTCTGTTATATAAGTTTTTAATTCTAGTAGCTCCTCTCTTGACATGCCGTATAGAGGGCCAAAGGGGGGTTCCTCGCCATTTTTTAGTGGTATTTTATGGTCGTAAGTGCGGCATGGTGGCATCACATTTGCCAGGGACTTATCCATCATATTGCTATATTTATGATATTGGGCTGGAATATATTTCTTCCAGTCTTTGTGTGTCTTTTCTTTCGGTGTTTCACTAATATTTTCACTAATATTTTCACTAATTGTTGCATCCATAAAAATAGTTTTCGCCCTTGCATTGCTAATCAACGCCGCTGAACTTGTTAAATGTGATCCTTTTTGAACGGCAAGTCCTTTGACCGGGACTGGGTTTATAGTGAGGTTGCATTTCGAGCGACATAGGTGAGAATTGAAGGAAATTGTATTGTTTTTGAATTTTAGGAGCGGGTCATGCAGCTGGAGCCACGGAATCCCCAGAACGATGGGATAAGTACCAAGTTTTGTGGCGAAAAATGTTACGTTCTCATGATGGGAGTCAATTTCTAATGGTAAATGGCAGACATAAGTGACGTTACCGGAGGAGATATCTCGGCCGTCAATCACTTGGAGCTTGCGAGGGAATCTTAAGGGGAATAAGGGGAAATTATGGTGGCGCGCAAAAGTTTCGTCAATAAATGCAAAGCCTGAACAACCTGAATCTATAAGTGCATGAGTCTGGATAGTTTTCTCATTCATCTTTAATTTACAAGCTGTAATCAAATGATCGCCGTCCAGCTTACTTTCATCAAATGGTCTCGAGTGGTTGGACCTGGATAAAGCATTTACTGAGGATACTATGGGAGGTCCCGGATCAGGGCCATTCATCAAATCCGGGACTACTGAAAACCCGACTCGGATTTGGTGTCCTCTGCTCTTACTGACTGGTGTGTGGGCAGTGTTGTTCTTAAAACAGCACCAGTGATTGATGCCTGATTTCTCGGGTGTTTCGCCGAGGGGCACTTGTCAGAGCCATGTCCTGCCCCCACGCAATACATGCAGAGGAAGTTATCTCGACGCCATTGCTTTTCACCTGGTGAAAATTTGCGATAACCATTGACAAATACGTAGCACTTTTCGGGTGATGGTCTAGTGGTAGTTGACAAATGCAATGCTGACAAATCCATTGGTGCTAGACCACCTGGAACATGTGATGGGTGTGCAAGATGCTTGTCAGTAAGGTCTTTCAGGAAGTCACGAGTGTATTTTTGTTCAGCCTTGCGGCCCCGAATCTGGTTGTCAATTCTCATGAGTAAAATTGCGTAGTCCTCTAAGATAAACCGTGTTTCCACCCGATGTGACATGGTGTCTTTCAAATCTTCTGATAAGCCTTTTTCGAGGGCATCAATTTTCGCCGCCTCATTGTACTCGAGGTAGCTAATAACTCGAAGAAATTTCGAGTAATACGTCGCAAAATCACCAGCCCCCTATTTGAGAGTAGTCAGTTCACGACGGGCAGTTCCTCGAGGATCTGGGTCTCCAAATGAGGCTTCTATATATGACGAGAATGCAGTGACAGATGTGAAAGGCTTTTCTGGGTTTGTGTTAACTAGGGGAACAATCTGATTGAGAGCTTGTCCCTCCAACCGACTAATTCTTAAAGGACGTATATAGAATGTAATATAAGTTAATTGATGTGTAAGTTACAGGTATAAGAATAGCTGGTATACAACGCTAGAAAGTAATGTAAACGCTACAGGATAAAGTCATGTGACATAAAACAGCGTAAGGCTGACACTTCAACACTAATCAAGTAGATGACTTTGGCAGACTCGTCGCGGAATCTGTCATTGTTTACCTCGAGCTTCATCCGTAATTGTGTGATGAAACCGGGCAGTATGCTCCTTGTACCATCGAATTTTTCGGGATCCGGGAATTTCTCGGAGCGGAATGTTGAGGCTGAATCCCGGGCGGCTGCAGCTGAGTTAGGGGAAATAGACAAATGACCAGCCTTGGCAATATTTAGGTCAAGGCTCAACTGATTGTTTTGCTCCTCGAGACTTTCTATAACCTGGCGAGCGGCAATGAGCTGGCCTTGAACAGTATCTCTTTCAGTGCGGTATCGATTTAGGTGACCGTTCATGTATGCGTAAAAGGAATCAGCATTAGTTTTGAGCTGTTGCTTAAAATTTTCGACTGTGGTAGGGGAAGCCCAATTGCGAGAGTAGTTGGTAGTCATGTTGCACGGCGTGGATAAGGACGCAACGTAATCTCAAGGATGAGGGTTTGATAGTGTTCCACGGGGTGCGTTGTATAGCCTAGTGAAGATCTAGGTGGTAAGTGAAGGTTGTAAATGGGTCAAAGGAATGACAGGTATTCTCTAGGAAGAGATGAATGGGCAACTAGTTGCAGTAGGTGTTACACGTGGGTCTTGCTGATGAAGAACTGGGCAATGGATAAGTGGTCTTCTCGAAGAAGAGATGGGTAAACAAATTTATTGTAAAGGGTAAATAAAGAAGACGTTGCGTGAGGAGTAAATCTCTCTCACGCTGAACTATTATATACAAGAGTAGAAGCATTTGCCAGCCGGAATTAATCCTAATCAATTCTTGCCAATATCTTCGCATTGATGGCTGTGTTCTTGTCCTTCTCTTCATGACTCTCTTGCATATCCTTACATGACGTTTTACATGACTAATTGTATAGGGGAAGCTATTATTAAATTGATGGTTTTAATTAACTACCCCTTCATCTTATCACGAATTAATATTAGTATTAAAATTCTATTTACGGATCCGTGAAACAAGGTGGCCCGAATGGAATGAGGCCACAGATACTTATTGTGTATATATTGACCAGCTGACAGCCAAAATTGAGAGTGACTGGGAAATGTTGGGGGGGCATAAGGCTGTTTGTAACAAAATGATAAATACGCTCCCTACTGAATGCAAGCTTCGAGTTTCTCACTGGTTATCATGTGGAGGACCTAATTTGGATTGGGACTACGAAGTTTTTATCCAGCACTTTAATGATTCATTTGATAGGGCTTGACCCTCACTGTCCATGAGAAAATAGTTCAAAATTGTAAAATTGGATAGGAAATAATGTAGCTAGTATCTTATATATAGATTCTAGGAGTCCTCTATAGTCATTGACTCAGTTAGGACTATAATATAAATCTAATCTAATGATTCATTCGAGGATAAAACATCAGCTAACACAGCTGGATCAACACTGTCAAAGATGAAGCAAGGCGATAATCAACTATTCGCAAATTTTCTCAATGACTTCGAATATACTCTAGCCCAAGCAAGAGGATTGAGCTGGGAAGGAAGAGTAAAGATCAACTTCCTCTACATGGGATTGAACAAATGGCTGACAAAAGCTCTTTATTCCAAAGACGTTGCAGAGGACAATTATGCCTTGTTTGTAAAACAAGTACAGCAAACTGCGAGTCGAATTGAGGCAAACGAGAGCCACAACTTCAAGGATGGTGTCAAATACACCAAAACAAATTTCAATGGTCAATCGGAGGTTATCTATAAATCATCATGTGAAGGAAAGGCAGTCGCTGGCGCGTCCCAGAGAGATAACAGACCATTTTTAGATGCAGACAAAGATACGGCTATGTCAGGTATAAATGGCATCAGTATGGCGACTTTATCTGCAATTATCAGCACAATAAGCATGGATAAAGGAAAAGGAAGAATAGATGGAATCAAGCCACCTGCTCAATGGCGGCCTAGTGACGACTTCAATGCGCTCTGGTCTACTTGGAAATGCTCCTGTGCCAGAGCAGCATGTAGACAGCAGGGTGGAGACAAGGGTCAAAGAGGTGGTGTTCAGGCTAAAGGGAGCCATACTACATTATGCATGAGATAGGTGCATAACCACTCGGCCAAAAGGCAAGACCAGAATCATAGAACACTATTGCTCGGTTATCTTCACATATATAGATTATACAGAAGGCGATCCTGATAACCTGCTGTGGAGAGAGGACATTTTTAAAAAATGCTCTCACTTTATCTGGGCAAAACGACCTGCTACTATTAATGCCACATCCTCCGTCACAAAAAATTTAAATTAAGAGAGGAAGAATTTGATTGTGAGGGTGCGTGGAATCAGTAAAAGAATAAACTCTGGTCAAAGTCAGGCTCAGAGGTTATCTAAGATTGTGGATTGTAATATAAAAAATGTTGTTAAAAGACTGGACGGCTTCCCATTCATCTTAGAAGTATTAATCAATAAAAGCTTTTGCGTGAATGCTTTCATGGATTCAGGATGTCTGTGCTAATCCGCTGTAAATAACTCATTTGTAAAACAGCACAATTTACCGCAAATACCAATTGAAAGTAAAGAATTAAAACTTGCTAAAAGTGAAGTTCAGCAACGAGCTATAAACGAAATTACGTGCGTAGATATGGATATTGATGGCAGAAATGAGAAAGTATGGGGGTACATAATTGAAAATTTATCATATGAAGTCATACTTGGCGACCCATGGATGAGAGCAAATAGCATATTGTATAATGCCCGTCAACGCTCCATACGTTTTGGGCCGCCTGGGGAGCTCGTCGTAAGAGCCAAAGGATGGGACGAGCAATTGTCAAGTGCATCAAGGATAAAATTAAAATGTCTAAAAATAAAAGCAGGAAGCGCTTGCCAGATCCTTGGTACCCAGCTTGCAGCCATAGCGACACTTATCCGCGAGACAAAGGATACAGAGACTAAATTATTTGCAGCTCAATGGAAGACATCAAGAAGGCCTTAGAAGTGAAAAGTAGTCAGACTTTTGAAGAAATTAGAGCAAAATTGCCACCAGATATTTATAAAAATGATAATTTCTTCACAGAAGATACAAATCATAGTTTACTGCCCTACTGTCCAGGTGCAGACATCAAAATTAACCTAATGAAAGATAAAAATGGCAGGGAAAAGGAAATCCCTTTTGCCCCCCTTTACAATATGTCACGAGAAGAACTGTTGGTGCTAAGGAAGACATTGACCGACCATCTAGACAAAAATTGGATTCGAGCTAGCTCCTCACCTGGTGGTGCTCCAGTATTGTTTGAAAAAAAACCTGGGGGTGGTCTTTGTTTTGGTGTTGACTATCAAGCTCTGAACCCAATAACTATTAAGGACAGATACCCACTGCCACTTATAAAAGAAACGCTTAAAGAGGTTGCAAAATCTACATGGGTATCAAAAGTAGACATTAGCGCTGCTTTCCACAAGTTGAGAGTCCGGGAGGGTGATGAAAGCAAAACTGTTTTTCGATTTAGATTCGGTTCTTTGAATGGCTGTTTACACCCTTTGGGCTAACAGGAGCTCCAAGCTCATTTCAGAGATACATCAATAGTGTCTTGGGTGAATATTTGGGAGATTTTTGTTCGGCCTACCTAGACGACGTTTTAATCTATACATCTGGAGATTTAAATGACCATTGGGCTAAGGTAAACACGGTTATTGAACGTTTAGGACTTGCCGGTCTGCAATTAGATCCCCAGAAGAGTAAATTTGCAGTAAAGGAAACAAAGCACTTGGGTTTCATTATATCAGTAAATGAGGCAATTAAGGTTGATCCGCTCAAAGTTCAAGCAATAAAAGAATGGCAAGCACCCACAACCATAAAAGGGGTGTGAAGCTTTGTTGGATTTGAAAATTTTTATTGCAATTTCATCCCAAATTTCGGTCTAGTAGTGGAACCACTGTTGAACCTTAAAAAAAAGGTGTCATTCTGTTGGGAAAAGCTGCAACAGAAAGCTTTCAATATACTAAAAGAAATTTTTATTACTGCACCTATTCTAGCCCTGTGGGACGATCAAAAAGAAACTGTACTCGAAGCAGATTGTTCAGGACACGTATTGGGTGATTGTTTATCTCAAAAAGATAAAAATGGGGCCCTTCGTCCAGTGGCATATCTATCAAAGAAGCTAAGTCTGGCAGAGTCTAATTAAGATATTTGTTGAAATTATGGAGTTCAGAGATGAGTCAGGTGATGCTTAATGGAAGTAATTGATGAAGGGTTTGGTTGTTGAGTTTTCTATGATTTCTGTGTTGGGATACACTATGTCAATCCTACTGGGCTCGATAATTAGTAGTCCCGACCGACTGGTGTTTGGCGAACGGAGATTGCGTATACCCTGTGCTAGCGTTTTTTACTGCTGTTAATAGGAGATCCCGCACGGGCTATCTATTGGGGTTAAAAGGAGTCTGGTACCTGTGTTTAATAGAGTAGTCAAATTGACATCCTTTTATCCTTCATTATTGCATAAGCTTCCCTTTACCAATAAAGTCCACGAACTAAGTAGTGGGTTATACATTTCAATAGGTTATGAGACTCGGTGTCACATGCATTGAAGTAGTAAAAGGAAACGACTCCAGGGACCGTGAATAATTCAATCCCTGAGCCGACTTCTCCGGTGCAACATGAAAGCACAAGCAGTCAGTCCATCGACCTTTTCTCAGGTGCCTTCAGCACAAGATTAGGAACGTGTCTAACAAGACATATTACAAGAAATCAACCCCAAGGCATCCGACCTTAAAGAAAATGTCGGAAGAAACTAGCTGGGGTATACCTATCCTAAACGGAAAAAACCATGACTCTTGGTTTCGCCACTATCAGGTTAAACTAAGAGGTAGAGGGGTGTACTACGTGGTCACAAAAACATTGGACGAAGCGTGTCCAATCGTATCTTCCATCGGAAATACTCAGAAAATTGTTGATCCTATACTCCACAACGAAAAAAGGGAGATGTACTTTCGAGATGAGGGAACCGCAGTCGATCTTATGTTCAAATCCATTTCCCTCGATGACCAAGCCCTGTACGACGAACATGATTCCGCCTTCAGTCTTTGGGCCTATTTACGCTCTAAATACCAGCAGATTGATTCGACCACCGCAAATGAGTACATGACGCTCATTCGGAATTTCTCATTTGACGACATGACTATTATTCAAGGATGGGATAAATTAAAGGAATACCGGCGCAAGTTATGCGCAGCTGATATTAGATCAAAAAATGCGTATCAAGATGAAGCCCTTCTTTTAATCTTGATTTGTTCTCTTCCCATTGAGTATGTCGCAACAATTGATACCCTTGATGCGATGACAGATCTTTCGGTAGAAGAAAAGATATAGCGGCTTCAAACCAAGGAGAGTCGCCTAATAGCTAGCCAGCGTAATGAAAATGCTTTTCCTAGCTATCCTACAACAGAAAACAGGCACATCTCATCGAAAGGGTCGTGCACAACTTTAGAGCCCGGTGAAGATTCAGGATATTCTCCACCATGCTACTTATGTGGAAGGAGACATTTTATCAAGGCCTGTCCGTTCATGGAGATCGCACAAGACGCTGTACATGAGTACATTAAGAAAACCAAATCATTTCGCAGTACACCAAAGAATAAAAAATCAGGTCAATCACTCTCTCGAACCCGTTCTCCGTCACAAATTCGACCCTCAGCTAATGTGGAGAAGAGAGTTGGATTCAAGAGCAAGGATAAGGCGTATGAAGCCTGTACTTATTCCGATGTGGAATCTGAAGGTGATTCAGATTTAGACTCTGATAGTCCAACTCACGAACATGCTCAGATCTCTAGAGCACTTATCAGTAAGGCTATTCCATCCACTTGGGCCAGTGATACCGGCGCCTCTGCACACATGTCTGACAATCTTTCTCTTTTCAGGTCGCTAAAACATATTCCACGGCGCACTATAATGGTTGGAGGAGGAAAATTATATTCACAAATGAAGGGCAATGTGAAGATGACATGTGAAGATGGATCTTTTATGTACCTACGAGATGTGCTTTATGTACCATTATTAGGAATAAACTTGATGTCGAGTAGACAAGTCTGCCGTCATGGGGGTATGAAAGGTGCTTTTGATGAGGGCCACATGTATTTCAGAAAAAATAATCGCACAGTTATAACCGCCACTATGCGTAATGGGCTTTATATTGTATCACACATCGACAATAATGATCATGACCTAGCTTATAATTCGACGAATCTCGACCAAAGTACCAATGAAATGATTGTTGACGAGGAGATTGTGGAAGATAATGAGCTTACAAGTAAGGAAAAAGAAAGATACATCCTATATCATCGACGATTTGCCCATCTTGGTCCCCAAAAGCTTAGGAACTTACACTTAGTCACAAATCTCTCACGTCCGATCAAAGTTACTAGTTCCAGAGAAGAGCGCGTTTGTGAGACTTGCTTGTTATCGAAGATGAGAAATCGTACTTCTAAGAAACTATCGCCTTGGAAGCTAACAAAATTAGCCTTAATCCATTTTGATATAGCCGGTCCATTTCCACCGTCCATTCGGGGAAATAAATATTTTATAATGATACTGGACAACTTTTCTAGAAAGTTATGGGCTTTGTGTTGTAAAACAAAGAGTGAGGCATTTTCCACTCTTGACCAGTGGAAAACTACTGTCCAGCTACAATTAGGTGAAAAAATAAAAGCTGTACGTGCTGATAATGCAGCTGAACTTCAGAAAGTTATCTCCAAATGGTCACTAGAATAAGGAACTCGTTCAGAACCAACTACAATTGCAACATCCAGTCAAAATGGGCCTGCGGAACGAAATATTCAAACATGCGAAAACAGCATGAGAGCAATGCTTAAAGATGCAAATTTGCCACTTGAATTTTGGGATAAAGCTGTAGAAACCGATGTGTATATACGAAACCGCACCCAAACAGGCCCTGTCATTGATGGAATACAAGTGAGTCCCGAGGAGGCCTTTACTGGTATTCGACCAGACAAAAGCCATATTGCAGTTTGGGGAAGTAAATGTATCTCGTACATCAACCCTCACACCATAGCCAAAGGACAAAGAACAGATAAACTTGTGGATAGAGGACGAGTCGGTGTATTTATGGGTTACAGTGATACGACAAATAAACAATTACGTGTTTATAATCCCGAACTTGGATATACATCAAGGACAAGTAGGCTCAACGTTATGGAACATATTAAAGGTGGCACAGTGGAACTGAGATTTCGTAACTGCACTACAGGCCCTCAAGGCACTGCAAATGATTTTGATGATCGTAAGCCCCGCGGTAGACCTAAAAATGATGTAGATACTCCATCTGTTGCTATTAATGCCAACTTACAACACTCTAGACCGACTCAGCATTCATCAGATTCAGTTGTTCTCGAAACAGGAAATCCATCTCTTGATACTAAAGTAATGGATGTACCAATTCTAGAAACGCCAGCTCTAAATAAATCAATCATGAAAACAGAAGAAAAAAGGCGTAAGAAAGGTGAAAAGGATATAGATAATACGGAATCAAAATTTATTGGTCATCCAATAACAATCCAATCTGTTGTCGATGTCGAGGCATGTGAAAGCCCTATTGCGCAACTAGAAGCCAACGATTTGATCGGTCAGGAACCTCGCGTATCCCAAATTGAATTTCCTACTACAACAGATCAAATAATCTCGGATCAAAAATCTTCAAATGATTTCGATGTTACTGACAGCAATCAGCAGATATTATCAGACGTTTCTCACGAACCAAAAATTGCACCAACACAGACAAATGAAGTAAATCCAAAATCCGAGAAGCCAGCAAAGTGTGGCCATTTACTGAATCCATCCCAATCTAAAGCTACGAATACCAGAGAATTTACTGCCCCAGACCTGGACCATATGTTTATTGATGACCCGTTTCCACCATCCACAAGGTCCTTATTAAATACTGAGACTTGTCCTGGACAGCACCGCTATTTCACAAGATCAAAACGTAAGAAAAATGAAAGCGATAATCTAATGGATGAAGATGAAGAACGGCGTAAAAAGATTGCAAGGGCATTTGCTGCCAAAGTCCTTGAGGAAAATGATGAGCTAAATTTATTGGAGTATTCATATCCAGCTGAAATTATTGCTGGTATCAATATACCAAAAACATATTCTCAGGCTGTTAATGACCCAAATTACAGGAAAGAGTGGAAGTTAGCAATTGTGCAAGAGATAGCTAGCCTAGGTCAAAATGGTACTTGGAAGGAAGTTGTTCCACTGTCTGATGCAAATATGGTTTCTACCAAATGGGTCTTCACTATTAAATCAAATACGGATGGATCTGTTGAAAGATTCAAGGCAAGATTAGTGGCCCGTGGATTCAGCCAGATTCAAGGTAAAGATTACACAGAAACTTTTGCCCCAACTGTTCGAATGGACACTCTTCGTATCTTTCTTGCCAGGGTGGTAAAAGAATATTTAGAGTGCAACCACTACGATATAAAGAACGCATTCACGGAATCTCATTTAAAAGAAAAAATATATCCATCTCCACCTAAAGGTGTACCGGTAACGAAGGGTCATGCTTTACAGGTATTGCGCAGCTTAAATGGACTTAAGCAAGCTGCAAGGGACTGGAATATGCTCTGCAAAACCCATCTAGTACAGTGGGGATTTGTTCAAAGCCTTGCAGATCCATGCTTATTCATCCAAAAAGAGAGGCAGATTGAGTTACTTGTATACGTTGACAATATTGCTGCAGCTGCTAAGTCCACTGATGAGCTAGACTGGTTCTTTAGTAAGCTCTCTTCTCGTTTCAATGCCAAGAATCTGGAGGAGATTGAAAAGATACTTGGAATGAGGGTAACGAGAAAGCGTACAGAACGAACTATCTTGATTGATGAAGAGCAATATTTGAGGTCAGTGCTTGAAAGATTTGGAATGACAGCAGACAAATTTAAAGCAAAGAAAATTCCAGCATCCGACTATGAGTTAATTCGTCCCGCAAGTAAAGAGGACAAGAGAATCGATGTCACAGAATATCAACAAGGCATCGGAAGCTTAATATTTGCTATGGTGTTAACGCGACCGGATATCGCTTTCGTTCTTAGAAAGCTATCTCAATTTATGACTGATCCAGTAGAACATCATGGTCATGCGCTAAAAGAATTGTTTCGCTACCTGCGATCAACTGTCACCCAGAAACTGCGTTACGGACCTGGGGGAGCGCATAAACATTTCGTTGTTTACTCCGATGCCGACTGGGCAAGTGACAAATCTGACCGAAAATGTGACGGAAACCAAGTTGGTGATGAATAAATCGATTTAATAAACTATATGAGGAGAAAAGCTAACTCTAGCTACTACTAACAGGTATTTATAGGAGTTAATCCTCCTCGTGAATCTACAGACTAGTGACTTGTCCTCAGGCTCAATACTTCTACCCAGCCACGTATTTCCAGGTGTCACTAAGTTGTAATGACGCTTCAGCCTCCTGAGTAGTAGTGCCGTTTTGTTCAGCTTCATCTCCCCCCCATACAGCCTCATTGTAAGGATTCTTAGTATCAGGCTTAGGTATCCACCTAAGCTCAAACAACGGTCAAACCGTAACATTACCCCCCCGTTTACCCTCTCCTCTTCTTTTTCCTTAATGCTGGCCCATTATTTGTCTCTGCAGAACCCCACTTTTTCTCCCAAACGTCTAGAGCTACAGCATCTTGCAAATTTATCAGTGATGTCCACTCTGGCTGTGCCATTCCAGTCCACTTCACTAAAGCCTGTCGCTCCCCCTTTTTTGTTCTGCACCTAAGCACTTCGTCAATCTGGTACTCTTCTTCGCCATCATCACTAGTGATTGGTCCTGGGTTTTCATCTTCTAGTATTTGTGAAGGCAACGGATTTTCTTCTGCAGGTATGAGCAAATCCACATGAAATTTATTATGAACTTTTCCCGGTATATTCAGTTGCACTACCTCAGGCGAAATTATTTTTGTGACAGTATACTTTGCATGCTGCCAGCCTAATTTTTTGGAAGGTTGATCTTCCAATCTAATATTCCGTAAAAGGAGCCAAACTTTATCACCGATTTCGTACCTTGGTGCTGGCTATCTCTTCTTATCTGTCAAATCTTTATATCGTTCCTGAATGGCTGCCATGGCAGATTGCATAAAAATGGTGACCTTTTCTAACCTTTCGACAAATTGTTCAGCCCTTTCTTTTCCTGTAGATGCTGGAATGATTGACTGATTAGTAACAATTTGGATGGGGTTCACATGATATCCGTGTGTCGCAAAAAATGGACTTATGCCGCCTAAGGATACAACATCTCGATTATTTATAGCAATTTGAGCAGCAGCAAGTGAATCAGACCAATCATGTTGGGTGTAGGAAATATATGCTCGCAGGTATGTTTGAACTTCCTGGTTCATTCTTTCCGTTGCTCCATCGGTTTGAGGGTGATAGGCTGTGCTCAGCCTCTGTTCAATTCCAACTAACTCGCACAATTGTTTCCAGAATTTACTCGTCCAATTTGACCCTCTATCGCTAGTTAATGCTTTTGGGAATCCATGGTAACGCCAATGACATTCTATAAATCGTTTTGCGCAAGTTTCTGCATCCATTTTGTCCATAGCCTCCAGTGTCACTGATTTCAACAGTCTATCAGTGATTACCATGATATTTGTTGCACCGTTTGATTTAGGAAGTTCCACCATAAAGTCAATGGAAAGCTCTTGATGGAATCTATCAGGTACCGGTAACGGTTTCAGAAGCCCCTGTTTCTGGAATCGCCAAATTGATGACCTTCCGCACACGTGACAATTTTTACAGAACCGTTTGACTGACTTGCTTATTCCCGGCCAGAAGTATTCTCTAGCGACTTGTGCAAGCGTCGCATCTCTTCCAGGATGGCCAGTGACGGCTGAGTCATGAACGTTCTGTATAATTGCCATTGTAAGAGGTTCATAGAGAGGCACCCATATCCGACCTTGGTAACGAACTACCCCAACATCATCGTCAAATTCGCAAGCAGCGATCATTGCTTTAATCGGAGTAGGCTCATTTGAACCTTCTATTTGCAACTTGATGTCTTTGGGCCATACGCGCTCTCCGCTTTGTACCGCCTTAGCGACTTGGACATATATTTCATCGTTTTTTATTGCTTGGTTCCAAAGCTCCTTTAAATCTTCGTTGGCGAATATTTCATGGCCTTCCGCTAGATTAATATTGCCGACACACAACTTTGACGCATGGATTGGCGTTAAGACTTGGCGCTCGCGACTCAAAAGTCGAGGATCACCTTCCTTAGGTCTATCTTGATCCCTCCTTGAAAGTGCATCCGGACGTTCATTCTCTGCACCTTTCCTATATACCAGTGTATATCTAAATCTGGATAGGAATTCAGCCCATCGAGTTTGCCGTTCTGTCAACTGTCTTGTAGTTAAAAAATATTTCAGATTCATGTGGTCGCTTAGGAAAGTAAAAGCCTGTGCTAAACCTCTCAATTCTGCATCCCATTCCTTCATACTTGCTACAATGGCTAGAAGTTCTTTGTCATGAATTTCATAATTCATTTCGGCTCCAGTTAACTTCCTGGAGTAGTATGCTACTGGTTTCCATGTGGTGTTTTCTTGTTTCTGCAACAAACAGCCACCAAGCGCAAAACCAGAGCAATCTGCCTCCAACATTGTTTCTCGATCGGGATCCCATTGGGCTAGAGCGGGCTCGGCAACAAACTTTTCCTTTAGCAATTCAAATGCATCATCTTGTTCAGAGCCCCACTTCCAGGGTGTACCCTTGCCTGTTAGAGATGTTAAAGGTGCGCAAATTTTTGAAAATCCTTTGATAAAGCCACGGTAGAAATTTGCAAACCCCAAAAAACCTCTCAGTCCCTTTGTCGTTGTGGGTGCTTGCCATTCCGATATTGCCCGAACCTTCGCTGGATCCATCTTGACCGAGGAGTTCCCACTTTCTGAAGATATTATAAAGCCCAAGTATTTTGTCTCTTTGACACTAAACTCACACTTGTCAATATCCAATCCTAGACCAGCTTTCTGAAGCTTTTTAAGTACCAGCTGTACGTGTCTTTGATGTTGCTCTTCATCTCCGTTGGTGAAGATGAGAACGTCATCCACATAAGCCGAACAGAAATCATCGAGGTACTCACGTAAGGCTTCGTTAATGTATCTCTGAAAACTTGCTGGTGCGCCATTCAACCCAAATGGCATAACAAGCCACTCAAATAACCCAAATCGTGTTCTAAATGCAGTTTTCCATTCATCGCCTTCCTTGATGCGCAATTTATGAAACGCTGATCGCACATCCAACTTGGTAAACCATTTGGCTCTACTTAGTTTAGACATTGTCTCTTTAATCAGAGGAAGAGGATATCGATCAGCCTTCGAAATAGCATTTAAGGCGCGGTAGTCTACACAAAATCTCAGACCTCCGCCTGGTTTTCGAACAAATAATACCGGTGCCCCTGCTGGTGAACTACTTGCACGAATGTAGTTCTTGTCAAGAAGGTCTGTCAGAGTCTTCCTCAGTACCAATAATTCATCCCTTGACATTCCATACAGGGGTCCCCACGGTATTTTTTTGTCAGACTCAAGCCTTATCTCGTGATCACATCCTTGCCGATGAGGTGGCAGCTTGTCCGTTAGCTCTTTCCGAAATAGATCTGCAAATTTTTTACAGTAGTTTGGGAGTCTGTCCAAATTCGTTGGTGACTTCTTTGTTGGCGCAAGCGCTTTTTGAATGTCTGCCAGCGTTACAGAAAATAGCTGGGTTTTGCCAGCGCTTGACTTCCTGGCCTTCCTGACAGTTGCAAGGAATACCCCTGCCGATAAACTTTTAATATTTGATGTTTGATAAGATGAATCCATCATTGCCTGTTGGCCCTTTTCCCATACTCTCATTGGTCGATTGTTCACAATAGCTTCTCCAATGTCCATGAAGCGTTCCCTTGCATTGTAAATAACGTCTTCCTGCTCCATCCATGGTTTTCCCAATATGAGATCATGAGACAACATTGGTATAACATACGCATACAACCTCCGTTGATACCCATCAATGTCAAGCTCCATTCTAACCATTTCCGTGATAAAATCTTCATGGTGCTGACTTTTTGTTGCTTCTGTGAGTTTGCGCGGACTTATTTTTATCCGAGGCAGGTTAGCCTTTTGTACTAATGAATTACTAACAGCGGCTAGACATTCGCATCCATTGTCGATCAAAGTGGGTACTGAATAAATTCCGTTGATCACAGTGTCTATGATAAACGAAGATCCGTTCATAGCGCTTTCAGCTTCTTTATCTCCAGTTGATCTCGAGCTGGCAGCCATTGTCATAGTTTCATTTTCTTGCATTTGGGGACAATTTGATTCGGGAGCTGATCTTTTAGATACCTCGCTCTTCGGAACTTTGGCCTTGGCTGTATCTACAATACGTTCGGCGAATGTTGCTACTTTGGTAGAAGTTTCAGAATTCTTAGCTGGAAGTAGTCGACAGTTAGCTATAACGTGGCCAATCTTTCCACATCGCAAGCACGACCCATCTATTTTGCGCTGGTTCAACTCAACGCGTGAAACCCACTTTGCACGGTCTTTATCGAGACCGGTCATCCTTATACTGCTATCTAAATCCTTACTGTGTAAGTTGGCTTTGGCTGGAAGGTGGTGCGTTATTTCTTGTGAGATTTCCCCTAGTAATTTGCCCCCAGCAACGCCTTGTGTTCCATCGTCGAAGTACCCTGTCTGACCTAGCAGGTAATCCCTTGTAATTTCCATACCAACCTCGTCAATTTCAGAACCCAGGATCGACAGGTAATCAATTAGTTCTCGGAGTGTTCTAGGGCACAGACTACCAATCATGTAATTTCTAGTCGTCTTATTCAAAGAGTTTCGTAACTGGTATATCTTGCATTTCTCATTCCCTTTCGAACTTGGACTTCGCGAGAGTAACTGCTGGAAGCGCGGTAGATAGGACGATAGGTTCTCGTCCCGAAATTGTCGACATGCATGAAATAGTGCGGCCGCCAATTGTTCCTCATTTCTGTCGCGGTAGGTATCATCCATTGCCTGTAACAGCCCTAGCGCATCCCATTCCATGCCATTTGCAAGCATACTCTGAAACTGACCTGTGATCATATCTTTCGCTGTTCCAGTTACTGCATGACTAAATAGTTGAATTAAAAAGTCAGACGGTTGAAAAATACTCCGCTCCTCCACGTCACGTCTGTATATATACCTAAGAATTCCATGAGTAATTGCCCACTTAGTTCTATCCTTGTGATCGTATGCTTCTGGCCATTTAAGTGGTTCTTCTTCAATGAAGCATTCTCTGCGTTCTGATTGGCCTCCCACTTTAGTTCTTGACGGTTGCAGGGGAGTTTTTTTCTCATTCTCCGATCGTTCCTGCATCGTTTTCATCATTTCGTTCATCTGAGATCGTAGAATACCAAGGTCTCTTCTGTGTTCCATTTCTCTAAATCTCATTTCTTCGACCAGTCGCTGCATTTCCGATTGTATTTCTCCGTGTGACATAGATTTCTGGTTCGATAGACCAGTTGCCACAAAGTCCATTCCGATAGTAAAATTGTTCATTTCTGAACCCATTGTTGATTCTTAGAATCCCTGTGCGTTGAAACCAATAATTAAAGATGCCCTAAGTCACAGTTATCTACGACTGCGATGTACTTAATGACGGGCAAAGGATTTGAATGATATAGTTTATATTGTGACGGAAACCAAGTTGGTGATGAATAAATCGATTTAATAAACTATATGAGGAGAAAAGCTAACTCTAGCTACTACTAACAGGTATTTATAGGAGTTTATCCTCCTCGTGAATCTACAGACTAGTGACTTGTCCTCAGGCTCAATACTTCTACCCAGCCACGTATTTCCAGGTGTCACTAAGTTGTAATGACGCTTCAGCCTCCTGAGTAGTAGTGCCGTTTTGTTCAGCTTCATCTCCACCCCCATACAGCCTCATTGTAAGGATTCTTAGTATCAGGCTTAGGTATCCACCTAAGCTCAAACAACGGTCAAACCGTAACAGAAAAAGTGTATCTGGAAGTGTAGCAATGTTTTATGGTGGCCCTATCTCCTGGTCTAGTAAAAAACAGCGATCAGTAGCCACATCCACTTGTGAATCTGAATACGTAGCACTCTCTGCTTGTGCAAAACAAGGTCAGTGGATCGCCCAAATATTCAGAGACTTGGGATGCCCTGACTATATTGGACTAAATTCTCAGAAAGTTCATATGCTAGGCAATAATCAAGGGGCGCTCGCTCTTGTCAAAAACCCCCATCTTCACGAGCGATCAAAGCACATCAACATCTGTTATCATCATATCAGAGATCTAGCGGAGAGAGGAAAACTTGATGTTGCATATATCCATACTACAGATATGGTCGCAGATGGTATGACAAAGCCCCTGTTAAGGATTAATTTCGAAAAATTTAAATCACAGCTAGGAGTTGTTATGTAGTAAAACTAGAGTCACCGTGACTTGCTCTGTTGGGAGTGTTGAAATTATGGAGTTCAGAGATGAGTCAGGTGATGCTTAATGGAAGTAATTGATGAAGGGTTTGGTTGTTGAGTTTTCTATGATTTCTGTGTTGGGATACACTATGTCAATCCTACTGGGCTCGATAATTAGTAGTCCCGACCGACTGGTGTTTGGCGAACGGAGATTGCGTATACCCTGTGCTAGCGTTGTTTACTGCTGTTAATAGGAGATCCCGCACGGGCTATCTATTGGGGTTAAAAGGAGTCTGGTACCTGTGTTTAATAGAGTAGTCAAATTGACATCCTTTTATCTTTCATTATTGCATAAGCTTCCCTTTACCAATAAAGTCCACGAACTAAGTAGTGGGCTATACATTTCAATAATATTCACGATAAAGAATTATTGGCTATAGTTCGCTGTATGGAAGAATGGCGTGGTATGTTGATCGGGCTAAATAAACCCTTTGTCGTACTTTCAGATCATCAAAATCTGAAACCGTTTATGTCAACACGCAGGCTCAACAAACGACAGGTGCGTTGGTCACAACTCCTATCGCAGTTCGACTTCAAGCTGAAATATCGACCGGGAAGATTAGCAGAAAGACCCAACGCATTATCAAGATGTGAGCAAGATATGCCACAAGGATATGATGATTACCGCCTGAAATACCGAGAAATGCAGCTAATCAAAGACTCATGGATTTTCTCCTTTTCTTCAGCTAATAAGATGAAGTCCCAAACTAAGAATAGTTCACCTTTCCCCAATGGCAATAATATGTTTTCAGACGAACATTTTCAGACCCTCTGGGATAGATCACTTCAAAAAGATGAGAATATCCAGCTGCTATATAATAGTCTAGGAGATGGGAGTCGAAGCCTACTGCCAAGTCTCAGCGACTAGAAAATCTCATTAGCAGTGTGTAGCTTCGACCCAAGAGGAGCACTAGTTTTTAGAAATCGAGTCTGGATTCCAGACTACGAACCTTTGAAAACTGCGCTAATTCAGAAAATACATGATTCCCATGTAACTGGACACCCTGGAAGACACAGTACATCAGCTATATTAATTCGGAATTCTTTTTGGCCTGGGATATCGAAGATTTACAGAAGTTTTGAAGAAATTGTGATGTTTGCGGCCGTAGTCACGTGTGGAGAGAACGAAAAAGGGTCTACTTCGGCCACCTCCCATTCCTGATAGGTTCAACAGTGAAATTGCAATCGATTTTATGACAGATTTACCTGCAAAGACGAGCATTGACCCAAGATATTTGATGGTTATAGTCAATCGCTTAAAATGTAGTGTCGCTTTAGAAGAAATGAGCTCTATGAAAGCGGAAGACTGTGCCAAGGTATTCCTCAAGCTGCACTTTAGGTATCACGGCTTCCCTGCCCATATATCATCTGACAGAGGTTCAAATTGAGTGAGAGACTTCTGGCGAGAACTTTGTCTTCAAACAGGTATGAATCAACGCCTATCAACAGCTTTTCACCCTCAAACCGACGGTGCAACTGAGCGTATGAATCAAGAGATCCAAGCTTATCTAAGAGCATTTGTAAGCAACACCCAATTTGACTGGAAGGATCTTTTACCCTATGCCATGTTGGCCATTAACAACAGGGTTTCGACCGCCATTGGGATGAGCCCGTTTTTTGTTGAACATGGCTATAATGTAGAGCTAATTCAACAAGTAGAGCATATTAGCACTGCATCAGAACCTAGAAAAAGAGCAATAAATTTGTTGGGAGGCTTCGTGAAGCGCAAGAACTAGCACAGGCCACCATGGCATCGTCCCAGCATACCATGGAGGAATTTGCGAATAAAAGCCGAAAAGAGGCTGAAATATTTAAAGTGGGAGACCGTGTATGGCTGAACCTAAAAAATATTCAGACACCTCAACTTTCAAAGAAACTCTCATGGATTAACGCAAAGTATCGGGTAACAAAAGTTATTGACTCACAATCTGTTGAACTAAACACACCTTTAGGGATATGGCCTCGTTTTCATGTCGATTTATTAAAAAGAGCAGCCACTAACCCTTTACCATCACAACAAACCGATGATGCCCAACCTCCTCCTGTTAAGTCCCAATTATCAGAGATTAATTCAGAGTCAGACAGTGAAGAGCAATTTGTTGAGAGAATTCTTGGGGCAGAAAATAGAAAGATTGGTCGAGGTCACCGAAGGTTTCTGCTAGTCAAATGGAAGGGTTTTACGGAAGCTACATGGGAACATAGGAGCAGCCTGGAGGATACCGAGGCCCTAGACACGTTCGAAATGCAGTACGGGACACAAGATAATGTCGGCCAAAATATTGGATCTTTCATAGAGCAGAGGAGAGTTACAAAGCGCTCCTTAGTGACTCAATCTAAATCAAGTTGACACTAGCCTCAATGGAAGTAGGGGGATAATGTTACAGGCTATAGCCTTGTATGTGGATACGGAACTATCCGGCTCAGTCTATGAACAAAAGCGCACTCAATTGGAACAAAACATCTTTTGCGCACGTCGTAAATATTCTCCTCTTAGATAAAATATAAATTCATTTTTGGACCCATAATTGTGAACAACAAATGTGAAGTCCCTTCACAGACAGATTGTTAAGCATTTTACTATGGCTACTTTCCATATTGGTTTTGAGCGGTTTGTGTGTAGCTGGATTGGATGATATCTTGGCAAGTGTCACGGTTTCGAGGGACAAGTGCTGGGGCAACTATGTGGTTGATGCTAGTAAATAATAATTCTAAGGAAAGAACTTCCACTACATCTATCTATTCATTTATATACGTGAAAGCCTCCTCGCCACCAAGGCTAATCCCTCTCCTGTTCCTATGCTATGGGACTCCCCTAGTGTTCTGACTATGCCTGTAATACAGCACTATTGCGTTATGGTCCGGAAGGATTGTACTCGGTCTCGTATATTCCCAGTCAGTGTAAGCCTATCAACATGTGGTGCAGTGCCGTACTGCCGTGCCGCACTGCCGAGTCCGATGCCATGTGAATACCATGCAAATGCCGACGCAAAAGTATTGTATTGGGTGGCGTCGCATATTAGCGCATTGGTAGTCATTAATAACGCCACTCGAATCAGGCCTAAGTTAACCAACTGTTACAGGCTGTGCCCAGTTCGGTTAGGCTGGGCTATCTTTCAGGCCCAGCCTTGTTCAAGGACACTAACCAAGTGATCTATAAGAGAGTTCCTCGAGACTCGAATCACTCGGTTAATTATGCTGAGGCTGGATAACAGATCACTCAGTATCAAAAGAATACGTGTCGGGATACTGGATCACTGTTGGCTGTAGCTGGCATATTTAGTTCAAAGGATTTCCTGTAGTAAATCTCTATAGAAAAATATTAACTCTTTGTGGTAATGTTTACGTGTGGTGTCCGTAATTCTCCTCGCCCTTAACACCAACATAGGCTACAGGGACCAATCGGCCTACCAGCCGTTACGGCAAGCAATACAGAAGGTAATGCACTCGGTTATGAAAGCTTTTGGTGAGAATTTAATAGTGGGTGTATCTGTTTGAGGCAATTGTGGTGATAATACTGAGAGCCAAATCTGAGTGTTATAGATTTCCCATTGCATACAGGGTTATGTAATTTTAACCATGGTAAACCAAGGATAATTGGATTACTTTAACTTAGTGTTTTAACAAAAAAAACCAAAATCTCTGAGTGGTGGCCAATATGTAAATAGAAAGTAAAATATTGGGTTATGTAAGCTTATGTTGTGCCATTGGCTAAGCGAACAGTATGTGGAGTGAAGAGGGGCTTGGCTTTAATCCCAAATGCTTCACAATAGAACCGTAATTTGCAAATGCCCAGGTATTTTTGTTATAATAACGAGGTCATGAGAAGACAGAGGAATACCTGAAATGGATGCAGACAATTATAGATATGCAGATATAATAATGTAGCTGTGTTGTGGTTATGAGCTGTGAGGTATATAGCATTATGTCTCTGCTGTCTGTCGGTGGAATTACACGGGTTCATGTGCAATGGTGAGTCGCGGAGATGGCGCGCTCACGCTGGGTGATGGCACGATGGACACTGAGTGCGTATCACTGTGGCCAAATGGGTGTCAGTAGGTATCAAATGTGAACTCTTACTGACGATGGTGATCTATGAAGGTGATGCTAGATGTGCATCCCGACAACTGATAATATCATCTAATGGATGATGTGAAGTATGATATTATATGGGATAGATTAATTCACTAAACTCGGCAGGTGAAGAGATTGTAGAGTACATGAACAGCGTCTATGCACCGGCCTGTATTTTCCACCCTTTCCTAATCCAGCAGCCCATCCTCCGTTCCCCTGTCTCCTAACAACTCAACCGAGCCAGCACAACAAGCTGTGATGCGAAGATGCGTTGGAATGGACAGTGGTAAGATGGCTAATTCTCTATCTATCTACGGAAGTATTGCTTCCTTGTATACACGTTCAACCCCCAGTCCCGATCACGCACTCATCACAGGTGCTTCCTACTCCTGTCACATTAACCACTTCCACAGCCACTGCAAATTTCTCCTGACACAACATACTATTAATACCGGTTGCTATTGTGGAACTTCCAGGATTACAGAGCTACACACCATCGTTACATTATATGCTGTTGCCCCTCCGTAGCCATCAGAGTAATGTGTACCTCATTCTAGAAGTATTGGTCTACCAGACAACTCTCGGACGTAGGGATGTTGCTAGAGTGATTAGATCCTCAGCTGTGCTATTGTTAAGGTTTTGAGTTGAATGGGAACATAGTTACTTGGAATGTGTCAAAGGATTTGTTCAGATGGTTTGATATTTGGTAAGATAATTACAGGCAGGTGTCTGATACTTTTCCGATACTGTTCATGAGACAGAACATAGACTACTTATATACTCTAATATGACCCTTGTCATTGTCTACGTTCTCTCTCCTGACTTACTGCCAATAGCATGCCTAGTTTGACGGGAACCCCGAGTTGGTGATGATAATGTCAATTTAAGAAAACTGTATAAAGAAGAAAAAGAAATCTAGCTACAACTAACGGGTATTTATAATGTTCAGCCCCTCAGTGATTGTCTTGACTAATTTCTTCACCCTAGGCCAAATACTTGCCACCCAGCCACATATTATCAAGAATCACTACGCTGTGACACTGATCTGGCCCCTTGGCTGGTAGTGCCGTATCTTCCAGTTTCCTCTATCATTTCCTTACAGTCTTACAACATGAATCTTCAACAATACGCTTAGGTATCCACATAAGCTCAGACAACGGCCAAACTGTGACACCTAGGTAAAACTTGTCAGCTCATGAGTCTATCTCTCATGAGAGGCTTCCGCTGTTCCGGTGGCTGGCGCGCGCGGTCCGAGTACGCGTCGCTGCAATGCCTCAATCACTTACGTGTAATTTTCCGGCAATATCTAACCGTTTATGGCTAGCGCACATGGTCAGTAGACTCTGTTAAAGCTTTGTCGTGGAGTGATAGATATGAGAGTGAGGTTTATGGGTCACAATATATGAGATAACTGAGGTGCGGATGTATGAGTTCCTTACTATTGTTGTTGTACTAGTTAGGATTGTATTGTCTATATACAAAAAGGATTTCTCCATCTACAAGTGGGCCAGATTGCTTAGATCTGGCTAGCGGCTTTCGCCATCCTCTTCCTTCTCCCCCGCATGGCATCACGTGCTATACAACTACTGCTCACCATGAATTCCGAGGATGAAAAGCGTTAGATTACAACAGACTCTTCACGTCGCCATCCCAATCGTTGCCCTGCAATGACTCAACCCGGCTCCCCCGAGTCCGAGACTCAGGAGTAACAGCAGTTGTATCCATGGTCAGTTCATGACGTGCATATGCACTTGTCGGCGCCGAGCCGGTCATTGACAAGCGATATCACAACAGCTATCAGAGCCCTAATCTCACCTAGCTTACTGCGCCTGACTTTCCAAGTGCCGCAGTAGTGGAAGCTCGATGAGACTCGATCGGAGCTGATCTGTGGTATTCACAACACAGTGAAACCACTATCAATTAAACTAGTTGTGCAAGAAATCACTAGATTTTGGTTGCGCGGGTCAGAAAGAGAAGAGTTATGTAACATTGAATTTCTAGAACTTGTAGAGCATAGCTACAAAGTAGAACTATCTTGCATAATATGTTAGACAGCCTTATTTTCATCCTGATACCAATTATACCCCTGGCAGGGACTTATACCAAGGGTTGATCTTTTAATTTATCGAATTGTTCAGATGTTGATGGATAAACATCGGAAATCCCTGTTTCCGTGTCATTCCCGGAAGTATGATCATCATAGATTGCGCGAAGATTGTTCTGAGTTGGAACCTTGAAGTACTGAGGGTTAGAATCATGGGGATATGAAGAATGAAATGGCGAGGGAAATTGATTATAAAAATACTGCATATGGGGGTAGTTACTTGCAGAAAATGGGGCAGGTTGGTGATATTGTGACTGGTTTTTTACCCCCCCAGGAAATTCAATTGGAGGAGAAGCTTGGTGGGCGCTTGGGCATAGGAATATGGTCAATTTTGGTGACAATCTTTGTTGTAATTAGGGCAGCAACATGACTGCAGTAGACAAATAGTACATATTAGAATAATATGCACTTGTAACGGCTACAAAGCCGGTATTTTCCTGTAGTCAGTACTTGCCAGTACAAGTACAACCACCGGTTGGGTGGGCCGGCGCAATAGCCTTGCAGAACATACCAGAACCAATGTAGAAGCTACTAGAAACCATATTCTAAGAGTTGCAACTGGAATTATGTAGAAATGAACTGACTGTGACGACCAGAAGGGAGCACAGGTTAGCAGATGAATAAGTCGAATCAGGCAAGGACTCAGATCTGGAATATAATTCAAAAGATTCTAAACTAAGGGAAGAAAATAACAAGAGGTATCTAGAGATATACATATATACATAATTTACAACTGGTCCGTGCGTATGTAGGATCATAACACAATACTTGGAAGGAACAATAGTATTAGAGGCCCCGAGGGTCAGGTATACAAGGCCGTAACACTGACCTTAGATGGAAGGGCTTGGGACGTGGTAATCTGTATAAATACCTGGCTTAGTATCTAAAACTTAGTTCTACATAGTTGAATTGTTAATGTACTGCAAGGGCTGGTGTCAAATTGGAGCGTTGGCGTTTGACCTGAAGTGGAATAGAAGGGCGAGAAGAGGTCGGATGGATCACGAGGGATGACTAAAGATCTACTGGAGATAATTTGGAGAACTAAAGGTTTAAATATGGGTAATATAAGTGTCTAAAGGGTCTAAAGATACGAGCAAATACTAGTGGTGGCTAAAGGTGCTAGAGGTAACTAGAGGTGACTATAGGTGACCAGAGGTGATCCGAAGGTGGTGGTTATGACAGAAGACTAAGCGTGAAGAACTCTATAGCTACAGGCCAAGCCATCATACATATACTTGCTTTCCTCCCACTAGCTCATCATAACATAGGCCCTAAACTAGTGCCAACATAATAACCAATGCCAAGAACTGTTCTGTTGTCATATCAACATCAGTAGAAGGGTAAAATTATAAACTAAAGATAGGATGGGAAGGAGAATCCTTACAGCTGGTGAACCGACGGTAAGCCCTGTAGCCTGCATTGGTAAACGCAGGCACCCTTTCCACCTGCTGGGACATCAGGTAATGGAAAACTCACTCTACTGCTCGGACTACTAGAAAACACTCGGACAGTTACAGGGAGAAGTGCCTCGAGCATAGTGTCAGGGCTCGCGGACGGTGGACTAGGACGAGGACGGAGAGTAGGACGAGGACTAAGACGAAGACGAGGACGAGGACGAAGATGAGGTCAAGAGAGTAAGTAAATTACGCGGCGAGAAGCTACGATACAAATACAGTCTCAGAGCTCCCTTATGTACATGAGGGCAGTCACCATAACCAGTGATGCCATAGCCTACATCCGTATCATAGCAACTAATTGGTATCTTGGGTGGTAACTGTTGCTATTGCAACACTATAACTATTGCAACGCATTAACTTTGATTTGAGTACACTCATGACACGGTTTGCCAGGTGCTTCACAACATTACAGGGTCAGTCCGTGACACACAGGGAGTGACATAACTAGAGGACTGTGTGGTGGACCATGTGCTAGAACATCTATGGAGAAAGTTTACAACACTCGGATGGGGTCAGAGAGGATTGTTTCGGGCACGGCGAAACTGATTGAAAGGTAGCCGAGTGGTAGGGCGAGCGTCGGGAGTTAATACCAATGCAGAAACCTAAACTCCCCATAGGTACATCTGTCCGCTCTTAGGAATAGTTGCGGGCCACGTATTGGAGGAGAGCGCAGTGTGACAAAAACCGGGTTGGTGATGAATAAATCAATTTAATAAAATATATGAGGAGAAAAGCTAACTCTAGCTACTACTAACAGGTATTTATAGGAGTTAATCCTTGTTGGAAATTCTGACTCTCGAATTTAGGACTCAATCATTACCTGTTTCGTCTCAGGTTCCCGACAAGATCGACTCTCTCTACACATGTCCCGAGTGCGCTAATCGCGCCTACTGTCGCCTATACGTTTGGATATTTAAGTACTACAGTGTACCTTGGCTCATCATGGTAGATAAGAGGTGGCTAGTCATCACTAGGTTTGACAGGCACACGAGGCTAGCGGGAATTTCTCCCTTAGATGTATATATAAGTCCAATGTTCCCATAGTTGTAAAATATTAAGTCTTCTTTACTTCATCATATTTATCCATATAATATTGTACAGAGTATATTTTCCAACAATCCTCCTCGTGAATCTACAGACTAGTGACTTGTCCTTAGGCACAATAATTCTTACCCAGCCACGTATTTCCAAGTGTCACTAAGTTGTAATGACGCTTCAGCCTCCTGAGTAGTAGTGCCGTTTTGTTCAGCTTCATCTCCCCCCCATACAGCCTCATTGTAAGGATTCTTAGTATCAGGCTCAGGTATCCACCTAAGCTCAAACAACGGTCAAACCGTAACATTACCCCCCCGTTTACCCTCTCCTCTTCTCTTTCCTTAATGCTGGCCCATTATTTGCCTCTGCAGAACCCCACTTTTTCTCCCAAATGTCTAGAGCCGCATCATCTTGCAAATTTATGAGTGATGTCCACTCTGGCTGTGCCATTCCAGTCCACTTCACTAAAGCCTGTTGCTCACCCATTTTTATTCTGCACCTAAGCACTTTGTCAATCTGGTACTCTTCTCTGTCATCATCACTTGTCATGGCAAGACATTCTGGAACCAGAGTCTAAGCAGAATGCCTGAGGATAAAGTTCACGGAACAGGTTTTTCGGCTCACCCTCAACACTTGCACTTATATGGTGAGACTAGATAATGCGCCAACTGGAATTGATATGGATGAGGTCACAGTTTGAGTCATGATGGGAAATTACAACAGTCTTAGTTGAATTACATTAGATAGTTATTTGTACCTTAGGAAGCTGGAGCTACAACAAAGTAGTTCTCCAGCTTCACAATCTTATAATATTATTACAGTATCTTCTCGCAAACCCGCTTCCTGCTAGCCATAGTATTTCATCGACTTTCCACCTCTATAGTATTCACCATTGTGACGGCTGTTAAGCCGAAAGACTCCTGTAGCCTACGCTGGCTAGCGTAGGCTATGACACAAAGGGAAGATCTCGGAAGCCACAGAACTTCGAATATTCTCAGTGAACCTTCTGGAGGCACACTGAAGGTACATGAGGATAACAGGTGTACCGAGAACCTTCTAGGTAGTTGTAGAAGCATCTCAATTATTCAGGTCACAGGGAGAATCATCTTGAAGGGCAGTAATTTAGAATGTATATATATGTAGACTTTACATTGGGGAATTCTCTCTCTAGAGAATTATAATTAATATACTGTGCTTACAAGAACTGTTTTACTTGGTATATGAAATGGGAATGTACACTTTCGCTGGAACAGCTAAGACAGTATATGGAGAGATGTCTTCATTAATGTGCAGAAGTGAAGTGACTATGATAATTGTTATGTTACAGATTGGGGGAAGCTCGTCCCTTATCCCCTAGCTTGTTCCCTTGTAGACCGATCACGTTACCAGTATGCAGCTCGCCAAAGTGTGCAACCAGCTGAGCAGCCATGTCATTTATCCTATATCAACAACCCATCTCTCATACTGCACACATTCCTACTTGTAATGTCGTTATGTAGAGACTGGATCTCCTTCAAGTGCCATGATGCCATGCTGCCATAATAACTACCTATGCACCAGCTACTAGATCTACCATACTACATAGCTGAGCATAACACTCCCTCTGTCGTTAACGACCCTTTCTCAGCTTATAGATCCCAATACTGGGATGGAAAGAATTCCAGAAGTCGAAAGACTAATGGGTAGATGGTTAGCTTAGTCTACGGCTGATTCTGTTGCTAGAATGGCTTGGTGTTGACTCTTGGTAAATATTACATCTTGTTCGAGTTTCATGGCAATCAATTAGAGTATTTGGCGTGCAGGTTGAATGTGTCCTTTTGGTATGTTGATAAGGAATTGTGTAGATTGGTTCACTACGACTCTGATGCTTGGAAGATGTTATAATCATTAAATTCATTGCTTATACACTGTCTTTTCATGCGACAGGCAAAGCTTAGTTTTTGACTCCTCATCTCACTACAATTGCATGACGTCTTCTTGCTGACTGAAAATACGTGTCGGATATACTGGCGAGGACGAGCATTATGCGCCATTATTCTGCTTGTGTCATTGGTTCTCAGGGATGAGGGTTTGATAGTGTTCCACGGGGTGCGTTGTATAGCCTAGTAAAGATCTAGGTGGTAAGTGAAGGTTCTAAATGGGTCAAAGGAATGACAGGTCTTCTCTAGGAAGAGATGAATGGGCAACTAGTTGCAGTAGGTGTTACACGTGGGTCTTGCTGATGAAGAACTGGGCAATGGCTAAGTGGTCTTCTCGAAGAAGAGATGGGTAAACAAATTTATTGTAAAGGGTAAATAAAGAAGACGTTGCGTGAGGAGTAAATCTCTCTCACGCTGAACTATTATATACAAGAGTAGAAGCATTTGCCAGCCGGAATTAATCGTAATCAATTCTTGCCAATATCTTCGCATTGATGGCTGTGTTCTTGTCCTTCTCTTCATGACTCTCTTGCATATCCCTACATGACTTTTTACACGACTAATTTTATAGGGAAAGCTATTATTAAATTGATGTCTTTAATTAACTACCCCTTCATCTTATCACGAATTAATATTAGTATTAAAATTCTATTTACGGATCCGTGAAAGTAGGCCCCCTTTTAATCGCGAGCTCCTGCAAGGGTTAGTTATTCCGGTTTGTTTGAGAGGTCCCGGTTTCGTCGGATAGTTTTTATGGAAAATATCGACTGCTGCTGCGTCGTCCAGATTTATAGCCGGTTCCCAAGTTGGGTCATTTTCACCAACCCATTTAACTAAATATTGAAGGCCAAAATTTTTTGTTGCTTGCGAATCATATATCTCCTCTATTTGGAACTCTTCCTCTCCATCTTTGACTTTAGGTGGAGGCCGCGACTGTTTCTGACCTGGGACAGGGTCGTTTGCTGCAGGTTCTAGGAGTGACACATGGAAAACTGGGTGGATTTTCATGGTGCTAGGAAGAGAAAGCCGGTATGCGTATGGAGATATTATACTTATAATTGGAAAGGGGCCTAATTTTTTCCAGTCTAATTTTCGGGAGTTCCGAGTTGTTCTGATATTTTTTGCGGATAGGAACACCAGGTCCCTGACAAAGTAACAATGGGCGGGTTTTCTTTTGGCATTTACCGCTTCTTCTTGTTGGTCTTGAGCCGATCTAATATTTGATTTTAATTGATTATGCAGGTCTTGCATTTTAAGGGCAAAGGTTTTTGCATCTAGATTTGGTGGAGAGCTTTTATGTGTTTTTATAGACACTGTAAATTTTGGGTGAAATCCATAATTACTAAAAAATGGAGTTGCCTGTGTCGTTGCAGAAACCTGATTGTTGGCAGCAAACTCAGCCATGAGGAGCCATTTGACCCAATCATCTTGTTGATATGAAATATAGCTGCGTAAATATTGTTCCATTACTGCAATAAATCTTTCGGTTTGCCCGTCAGTCTCAGGATGAAAGGCTGTTGACATCCTTGCTTTAATACCAAGTTGCCTACAGAGTTCTTTCCAGAATGTTGCGGTAAATTGAGTACCTCGATCGGACGTAATGTGCGTCGGTAATCCATGAAGCTTCCAAATTTGACTCAAGTATAATTGAGCAACATTTTCTGCACTAGTTTCTGTGGTACAGGGTATCAGATGTCGCATTTTTGTTAGGCGGTCGACTATAACTAGAATTGCGTCGTAATTTTCGCTCGTAGGTAAGCCCGTCACAAAATCCATTGAAACCTCTTGCCATGGCTGTTGTGGAATTGGTAGAGGCCGAAGTACTCCAAATTTCGCGTGGTTACTAGACTTAGACCTGTGACACGTGTGGCAATTGCGAACATACTGAGAAATGTATTTACGCATCTTGGGCCAAAAATAATCTCTGCTAATAATTTCAAATGTTTTTTCGCAACCAGGATGTCCAGCAGATGGATTATCGTGATAGTTCTTAAGGATGTAAAGTTTAAGTGGGTCGTAGTTAGGTACATATAGCACGCCCCTGTATGTCAATCTTCCATTTATTTCGGTACTCACGGCTAATGATATTAGATTTGAGTGTTGTTCGCCTTTCGTGAGTAGATCTAGCAATTGAAGTGGTATTGGATCGCGTTCATAACCTCTTGAGAATAAATTTTCCAATAAGTTATTACTGGGGAAATTGTCTTTCAAAATATTAACCGATGACAATTGTAGTTGAGGCGCCAAGTTATCCTTCTTCAGGACTATTTGACTTTGGTGTTTTATCCTTTCATCGTTAATGTCGGGAAAATCCTCTGATCTCCGGGTTAAGGCATCAGGTTTTCCACCCTGTTTTCCTGGTCTATATTGGATGAAAAATTTAAAACGTGAAAGATATTCGGCCCACCGAGCTTGCCTTTAGTTGAGTTTTTTAGTGCTCATAAAATATTCCAAGTTTTTATGATCAGATATTACGGCAATGGGGTAAGCAGCACCTTCTAGTTCAGCTCTCCATTCTTCAAACGCTCGGATAATTGTTAGGAGCTCCTTATCATAAATCTCGTAGTTACATTCTGCGGGGGAGTGTTTTTTCGAAAAGTATGCTACAGGTCGAAGGTTATGTTTGTCATCAAACTGGGAGAGGATACCTGCAGCAACGTAGTCGGAAGCATCAGTCTCAATAATTATTCTTTTATCTGGGTCAAAATGGGCTAAGATTGGTGCAGTTATAAAGGCGTTTCTTAATGCTTTAAAAGACGCTTCAGCTCGATTATCCCAAATGAAGGGTGTGTCCTTTCGCGTTAATTTGGTGAGTGGTTGTGCTAGTGCAGAGAACCCATAAATAAATCGCCGATAGAAATTAGAAAATCCTAAGAAAGCTTGAATATCTTTTACTTTCCTAGGTATAGCCCAGTTTTTGATGGTTTCAATCTTTTTGGGGTCCATTTTTATACCACCAGATTCGATTATGAGTCCCAGATACTTAGTACTCTGTGTGTGAAATTCGTACTTCTCTGGCTTTAGCAGAACACCTTGCTGTCGAAGGGCTTCCAAAACTTTGTAGACGTGCACTTGATGTTATTCTAGGGTGTCGCTGTAGATTAAGATATCGTCCATATAAGCTGTGCAGAATATGTCCAAATAATCACGAATACAGTCATTGATGAAGTGTTGGAAGGTAGCTGGTGCATTTGCCAGGCCAAATGGCATTACCGTGTATTCGAAGTGACCATGTCTTGTCCGGAAAGCTGTTTTCCATTCTTCACCCTTCGCCATTCGGATCTGATTGTACCCCTGTCGGAGGTCTAGTTTAGTGAAGTACTTAGCTTTTGACAGGCGATCTAGGGTTTCTTTCACTAGTGGTAATGGATAGCGATTTTTTATGGTCTGATTATTTAGTGCGCGGTAGTCAACACAGAGACGTAGTGTGCCGTCGGGTTTTTTAACGAAAAGTACTGGGGCTCCTGCTGGTGAGGAGCTGGCCTGGATAAACCCTTTTCAAGATTTTCTTTGATATAGCTTTTTAATTCTGACAGTTCTTCTCTTGACATTCCATATAAAGGGCCGAAAGGGGGCTCTTTCCCTTCTTTTAGAGGTATTTTATGGTCGTAAGTCCGTCGTGGTGGCATTACATTTGCTAAGGATTTGTCCATCATGTTTTTATACTTGTGATATTGGACTGGAATATATTTCTTCCAGTCTTTGTGTGTCTTTTCTTTTGGTGTTTCACTAATATTTTCACTAATTGTTGCATCCATAAAAATAGTTTTCGCCCTTGCATTGCTAATCAACGCCGCTGAACTTGTTAAATGTGATCCTTTTTGAACGGCAAGTCCTTTGACCGGGACTGGGTTTATAGTGAGGTTGCATTTCGAGCGGCATAGGTGAGAATTGAAGGAAATTGTATTGTTTTTGAATTTTAGGAGCGGGTCATGCAGCTGGAGCCACGGAATCCCCAGAACGATGAGATAAGTACCAAGTTTTGTGGCGAAAAATGTTACGTTCTCATGATGGGAGTCAATTTCTAATGGTAAATGGCAGACATAAGTGACGTTACCGGAGGAGATATCTCGGCCGTCAATCACTTGGAGCTTGCGAGGGAATCTTAAGGGGAATAAGGGGAAATTATGGTGGCGCGCAAAAGTTTCGTCAATAAATGCAAAGCCTGAACAACCTGAATCTATAAGTGCATGAGTCTGGATAGTTTTCTCATTCATCTTTAATTTACAAGCTGTAATCAAATGATCGCCGTCCAGCTTACTTTCATCAAATGGTCTCGAGTGGTTGGACCTGGATAAAGCGTTTACTGAGGATACTATGGGAGGTCCCGGATCAGGGCCATTCGTCAAATCCGGGACTACTGAAAACCCGACTCGGATTTGGTGTCCTCTGTTCTTACTGACTGGTGTGTGGGCAATGGATAAGTGGTCTTCCCGAAGAAGAGATGGGTAAACAAATGTATTGTAAAGGGTAAATAAAGAAGACGTTGCGTGAGGAGTAAATCTCTCTCACGCTCAACTATTATATACAAGAGTAGAAGCCTTTGCTAGCCGAAATTAATTGTAATCAATTCTTGCCAATATCTTCGCATTAATGGCTGTGTTCTTGTCCTTCTCTTCATGACTCTCTTGTATATCCTTACATGAAGTTTTACATGACTAATTTTATAGGGGAAGCTATTATTAAATTGAAGGTTTTAATTAACTACCCCTTCATCTTATCACAAATTAATATTAGTATTAAAATTCTATTTACGGATCCGTGAAATTGGTGCGAGAGTCTCATTGCGGTCAATGCTAGAGTGATGGGTGAAGCCTCCGACGTTGTAGCTGGTTTTATACCTGTCTAATGATCTGTCTGGATGACACTTCTTTATGGATGCCCATTTGCTACTCATGAGGTTGCGACCTTTTGGTAGACTCTCGTGCTACGTGATTTGCTTAGATGGCCGGCCTGACTGGCTGCGTCTAGTCAGGGTTTATGCAATAATATATCCCGATGAGTGCTGGTGTTATTGGCTGGCTTCCTGTAGGAAGCTAACCTGTCCAGTCATTATGCAATTGGGGTTACTTTCCTTGACATTTGGCCGGACCATTGCTGATTGCTACTGATCGTTGGTTGTCGGTGCAGCCGTGGAATATGCTGATCAGTGTGTAATATGCGCGCTGCAAAGATGCAGGCTCTATCTGTTCCTGTGGCTGCTGGACCTCATGGAGCGGTTTATTCCGTTCGGTGTCTATTTTTGCCTGCTATTACGTGTCTTCTCCGGAGTGCGATTCCTTATGAATCTTGAGACTGATTCTAAGGTCTACTTGCTCGTTGGATCTTTGCGACGAAGTTGTATGCGGAATTTTGGTACTTCTAGAGGTGAATAGATACTTTATTCTTTACTGCAAGTATATCAATATGCTCCCCCTTAACCCTTGGTTTGGGTTGGTTGCCCTGGGGAATAGTGCGGATTATTTGTCGTATCCCTAAGGGTGTTGGTTTGTTGCGTCATCTTTGCGAGGTCCCTTCGATTCAGTGACTTGAATTCTTCCCCTGCTGCTTTTTCCAATGCGTCCTTTCTGAACGAGTCTTTGCTTGATCCCATATCTATGGGTCAGTTAATCTGTGCGCCATCATGCCATGGTGTGACCAATTACAGTAAAAGCACTTGATTGCTCTGACACTGCTTGACACGGAGATAATATCTTCCGATAAGTGCTGAAGCTTGGTACTGGCTGTTGATTGCACTGGGTTCCAGCCGGTCATGGTGAGACCGAGCGGTTCGTCTTGTTCAATTACTTCTGTTTCATTCCAATATTTCCTCTGCAAATTCCTCCCTCTGATTAGTAAGTGGTTGGAATTCCCTAAGGACGACTTGCTAATCATATAAATACGAGGAAGTCTTGTGTGATTTTGGAGAATTGTGAACAGTGAGAACATCATGCAATCCGGTTTATTGATCTATAGTCTGTGGCAGTGAATATACATCATGTGGCTCTAGATTGCATGCTGTTTGATATGTGTGGGGCTGATGGCGGATGCTCCCTCTAGTCATTTGGACTATGATGGGGTTGAAAAGTTGTTGAAGGCCGTGATGTTGTCGTGTACCTGTGTCATTATGCGAGGTACATTGCGACTGAAAATATGGTGACTCTGAAATTATGGAGTCAAAATTAACCCAGGAACCTTGTTTTTGAGGCCGTGGTGCTTGGTAGCTGCTCGTGTGTAAATGCGAGGGATATGACGGCTGAAGTAGTGACGACTATGAAAGAGATGGAGTCTATGTTTAACCAGTAGTTGGATGTACTCTGGCGGTCAATGGAGTTGAACTTGTCACTGAAAACTGTGTCTTTATTAAAAGATGCATGTGGAGTAATGCTCTCGGACCATTTACACCCTTAATCTGGTGTCCAATGAGGATGGTAGATTAGGAAGTTCTTTGTAATCTTTCCTGAAATCCTAAGAACTAGCCTATCTCTGCTCTTGGACCTAATTTGCCTGGCTTTGGGTCGATTAATTTGTATATGCGACAGCTAAAGCGTGAGAGATTTGCCAGATTTATTTGTTCTGAATGAGACTGCCTTAGACCTCGTAGAAAGTACTGTAATGGTACAGACTTGGTGCGGAGACAGTATAGACAGTTGCTGACAAAGCAGGTCTGTTAGATTGCCCATATCCAGTAATAAGCAGGCATTAATGCGTCAATGAGCATAGACCTAGCCATTCTTAGAATGACTTTGTTTGATGCTTCTGAGGTGCCATTTTGCTCAGGCGTTGCATAGGACCGAAGTGTCTGTTCTGACTCCGTGTTGTTCACAGTATGTTTTTATGCATGTGAGTTCTGATTCTCAATCTCTGGGTGTAATGCGCACTCTTTTATTATACTGATGGTGTTGATGCTCGATCCATTGGACTAGCTGCTACGCATCTTTGGTATATGTGTGGAGGTGGTTCATCTCATGCCTGATCTTGCATTTGCGGTGATGACTGATTGCTGAAGTACATTGTATGCTGTTGTTAATTTGCCAACTAGTCAATGAAAACTTCAATTGAGTCAGATGCTGTTAGTCTTAAATCTTGTAAAACATGGCGTTATGCTTTGCTTAGGTGGAAAGCTTTACAGGTTGTTAATTCTGCTGTGTCTAAAACCTCCACCCTTTCAAGATATGCGCTGTTTTCTTGCGAATCTTTTGACCTGTGTGCCCTAGTCAATGGTGCCAATAGTGTGCACTGCGTCTTTTTGGAGCTATTAAAACACCATGGGCTGCAGTGTGACTGTGGTATTATTCTTATGGCCCCCTTTTTCTTCAATGAGTTGGAAACTTTGTGGGTTGTACCGTGATGCAGAATAGAGTGAGATCATTTTGTCATTATTTGATAACGTGCTATCACTATTCATGTCGGTTTCAATGCCAAACAAAGCTTCACAACTCCTTCGATTATTCAGAGCCCTCTTTGCTTGCCATCTTCCAACTTTTTAGTCAATAGCCATTCGAAATATTACTTCAAGTAATTCCTACTTCCATATTGATGTGTATGATGCTTGCACTCGTCATTTGGTCGTGGAATTCTTTGAATTAATACGTGTCGAAGATTTAGTTGGTATAATTGATGCAGTCAGGAGCTCTGCAAATATCGGGTTGTGTGGTAGTTGACATCATCATTTCCAGAGGGATGTACGAGCTTTTATTGGTGCATACTAAAAGGCCTCCCTGAGGATTCAACTGTAAAACATGCTCATTTCCTAGGACGAGATCTGCTACTGCTTCATTTTGGGTTTGTAGATTGGACTGGAACTGTTTGTTTTAATTGTTAGTATGCAACACAAACTTGGTTCCCAGAAGTCTATCAAATGCCAGTACATATAGAATTGCAGTCGTTTCTCTCCTGGTATTTGCTATGCTGTTCTATAGTTGATAAGTCGTGATGCGATTAAGTGTGTAAGTATTTATGCTTGAATCGGGACGGTTTATGATGATGTCTCATGCTTAAATCTTCCTTCAAGTCTAATCTTCCAATGCGCCAGTTTGCGCATCCAGAAGCATTAGATATTCTGCGTTGGCGTGATTGCTGGTATCGGTGGAATCTGCTAATCGAACATCTGGGCGTATTCTAGTGTAAGAATGGAATACATGGCCCATGAATTTGCTCTTGGCTAAGTTAGCCTATCGATTCCTCTTCAATTTGCCGAGAAGTCGCCTTGCAATAGAAAAATCTTTAAGCTATCAATGGATGGTGATTGTGGCATTTTTGCTGGTTGATTTGCGACTCTCTCGCGGATGCATATCATTAGCATGGTTCATTTATGCGTGGTACTGCGCCGGGCTCATAACCTGTTTTACTTGGTATATGAAATGGGAATGTACACTTTCGCTGGAACAGCTAAGACAGTATATGGAGAGATGTCTTCATTAATGTGCAGAAGTGAAGTGACTATGATAATTGTTATGTTACAGATTGGGGGAAGCTCGTCCCTTATCCCCTAGCTTGTTCCCTTGTAGACCGATCACGTTACCAGTATGCAGCTCGCCAAAGTGTGCAACCAGCTGAGCAGCCATGTCATTTATCCTATATCAACAACCCATCTCTCATACTGCACACATTCCTACTTGTAATGTCGTTATGTAGAGACTGGATCTCCTTCAAGTGCCATGATGCCATGCTGCCATAATAACTACCTATGCACCAGCTACTAGATCTACCATACTACATAGCTGAGCATAACAAGAACGCCCAAGCATTTTGTACTGAAACCGTGACAACCATTTGACCTTTCCATATACTCGGCGAACAGCGATCTCGATCTACCCTACAGCACGCCGTAACATCACCAGTGATTGGTCCTGGGTTTTCATCTTCTAGTATTTGTGAAGGTAACGGATTTTCTTCTGCAGGTATGAGCAAATCCACATGAAATTTATGATGAACTTTTCCTGGTATATTTAGTTGCAATACCTCAGGCGAAATTATTTTTGTGACAGTATACTTTGCATGCTGCCAGCCTAATTTTTGGAAGGCTGATCTTCCAATCTAATATTCTGTAAAAGGAGCCAAACTTTATCACCGAATTCGTACCTTGGTGCTAGCTGTCTCTTCTTATCTGTCAAACTTTTTATTGTTCCTGAATGGTTGCCATGGTAGATTGCATAAAAATGGTGACCTTTTCTAACCTTTCGATAAATTGTTCAGCCCTTTCTTTTCCTGTAGATGCTAGAATCATTGACTGATTATTAACAATTTGGATGGGGTTCACATGATAACTGTGTGTCGCAAAAAATGGACTTATACCGCCTAAGGATACAACATCTCAATTATTTATCGCAATTTGAGCAGCAGCAAGTGAATCAGATCAATCGTGTTGGGTATGGGAAATATATGCTCGAAGGTATGTTTGAACTTCCTGGTTCATTCTTTCCGTTGCTCCATCGGTTTGAGGGTGGTAGGCTGTGCTCAGCCTCTGTTCAATTCCAACTAACTCGCACAATTGTTTCCAGAATTTACTCGTCCAATTTGACCCTCTATCGCTAGTTAATGCTTTTGGGAATCCATGGTAACGCCAATGACATTCTATAAATTGTTTTGCGCAAGTCTCTGCATCCATTTTGTCCATAGCCCCCAGTATCACTGATGTCAACAGTCTATCAGTGATTACCATAATATTTGTTGCACCATTTGATTTGGGAAGTTCCGCCATAAAGTCAATGGAAAGCTCTTGATGGAATCTATCAGGTAATGGTAACGGTTTTAGAAGCCCCTGTTTCTGGTGTTGCCAAATTGATGACCTTCTGCACACGTGACAATTTTTACAGAACTATTTGACTGACTTGCTTATTCCCGGCCAGAAGTATTTTCTAGCAACTTGGGCAAGTGTCGCATATCTTCTAGGATGGCCAGTGACAGCTGAGTCATCAAAGTTCTGTATAATTGCCATTGTAAGAGGTTCATAGAGAGGCACCCATATCCGACCTTGGTAACAAACTTCCCCAACATCATCCTCAAATTTGCAAGCGCCGATCGTTGCTTTAATGAGAGTAGGCTCGTTTGAACCTTCTATTTGCAACTTGATGTCTTTGGGCCATACGCGCTCTCCGCTTTGTACAGCCTTAGCAACTTGGACATATCTTTTATTGTTTTTTATTGCTTGGTTCCAAAGCTCCTGTAAATCTTTGTTGGCAAATATTTCATGGCCTTCTGCTAGATTAATATTGCTGACACACAGCTTTGATGCATGGATTGGCGTTAAGACTTGGCACTCGCAACTAAAAAGTCGAGGATCACCTTCCTCAGGTCTATCTTGATCCCTGTTGTGGTTGTGAGCTGTGAGGTATATAGCATTATGTCTCTGCTGTTCGTCGGTGGAATTACACGGGTTCATGTGCAATGGTGAGTCGCAGAGATGGCGCGCTCACGCTGGGTGATGGCACGATGGACACTGAGTGCGTATCACTGTGGCCAAATGGGTGTCAGTAGGTGTCAAATGTGAACTCTTACTGACAATGGTGATCTATGAAGGTGATGCTAGATGTGCATCCCGACAACTGATAATATCATCTAATGGATGATGTGAAGTATGATATTATTTTGGATAGATTGATTCACTAAACTCGGCAGGTGAAGAGATTGTAGAGTACATGAACAGCGTCTGTGCACCAGCCTGTATTTTCCACCCTTTCCTAATCCAGCGGCCCATCCTCCGTTCCCCTGTCTCCTAACAACTCAACCGAGCCAGCACAGCAATCCCTCCTTGAAAGTGCATCTGGACGTTCATTCTCTGCACCTTTCCTATTACGACCGACCTCAGGTTGACACTAGATGACTCCCTCGAAATATAAAAGGTAATTGCTCTGTATTTGGACCTAAAGCTCCGCACAATAACTAAAAGAAAAGACAAGGAGAGAAGGAGGTCTGCAGCCTCGCTTGGCTGAAAACTCCACCAGCTTGCTTCCGGGACCAACGCTTACTCAACCAGACTCCACATCACGTGATACCATAAACCTATCATCTGTAAACTCAAGCCGTAACATTACCCCCCCCCCTTTGAAAAACTGCGTCCGCGCAGTTCGGGTCATTGGTCTATTGTTCTCCAAGTTGCTGTAGTTGTCAATTCCAGCATTGTAAGCTTCTATCCATTTCGGCAGGGCCTTTGGAGGTCCTTTAGCTTGTGGGTGACTGGTATGGAATTCTTTGATCTTATGTGGGCCAGTCATTTCATCCGAGCAGGGGTACCATTCCAGATCCTCGTCCGCACCTTGCCACTGAATCCTGTATTCCAGTATGTTGTTCTGCACCTGTGACCCCAAAATGCTAGTAATCTCCCACTCGTCCTGGTTAGCTATTATTTGCATAGGCGCTTGTGCAGGGCGCAATTGACTAGGTAGAGGGTTACTAATGTATTTTTGTAGGGAATGAGAATGAAACACGGGATGAATTTTCCAATGAACTGGCAAATCGACTCTCCAGCTCTTTCCCTCTTTCGCCAGAACTTTGACTGGGCCGTACCACTTGTCGGAGAGTTTTCTTGAAGGAAGATCCAGCTTCCAGTTACTAGTGTCAATGACTATTAGGTCCCCCACTGCCCAATCTACCTCGAGGTGGGTACGATCGGCCAGTCTCTTCATCTTATCTTGTTGCGACTGTAAGGATGACTGAGCGAAGGCTATTGCTTTCTCCTGGCGGCTTGCGACATCCAAGGCGTTCTGAAGACTGAGCTGTTCGGTAGCTGATCTGGGAGGTTTAGGGTTGTGAAGGTCGAACGAGGTTCTTGGTTTGTACCCATTCAGCACCCGGAAGGGGCTGATATTTCTGAGCGACTCGTGGGGCAAGATCAGCTGTGCTATATCCATAAGTGGCAATGGGGAGCTCCAATTATCTTGATAGTACGTGCAAAAAGGGCGTATTCTCTGCTTAACGTACTGGTTCATGACCTCGGTTCGTCTGTCAATGTTAGGGTTATAGGCCGTAGTGAGTTTGACTTTAGTGCCTAAGATCCGGCAGTATTCTTTCCAGAAAGTTGAGACAAACTGTGGTCCACGATCGGAGACTATAGAGTCAGGTATTCCGAAGTGACGTGCCCAATGCACAAGGAATAGCCCGGCCATTTCCTTAGCTGTGATCGTTTTATGGCATGGAATCGAAAGGGGTTTTTTTGTCAATCTGTCCATGATGACAAATGCAGTGTTGTAACCCACTTCATCAAGAGGAAGCTCAGTGAAGTCCATTGTCAGGTGTTGGTACGGTCGAGCAGGGATTGGCAGAGGGTGTAATAGGCCAGGTGTCTTGTCCCGTCGGGCCTTCTGGCGGGCACAGCTACAGTTGGCAATATAACGAGCAACATCATTCCCTAATCTAGACCAGTGGTACTTCTGACCGAGCAGTAACTTGACCTTGTTGACTCCGGCGTGTGCCACACATGGCTGGGCATGCACGTGGCAGATCAAGGCGGTGTGCAGCTCTGGAGGTTCCATGGGTATCTCCAGGCGTCCTTGGAAGTAGAGTTTCCCTTGGTTAAGCTCATAATCCATGTGGTGCGCTCTAGCCATTGCGCGAACGGGTTCCAAGTCAGGGGAGGTTTTATTGGCTTCAATGACCTGATTAATAATGTTGTATTCATCGATGTCGTATGCCACTACAGAGGCCGGGTCCGGTGGCTCACCATCAACAATCAGGTGGTCCAAAGATGATGTAGCTTCGTCATCGACTGTTAATCTGGGATTATCAGTCGCAACCTCGTTGTCTGCATCCACTGAGGTTTATGAATGTAAGAGTCGACGTCATTGAGGCAGTCAATTTTCGCCACACGCAGTTCTTCCAAGATCTTAGGGTCTATCTTGTCGTCCGGAATCATCTGTTAGTTCCGGTATGCCCATTTCTTGGCCTCAATGGGTGTGAGTTCCTGATCGCAACGGGAGAGGGTGTCTGCAAGAGTATTTGTAATACCTGTCCAATACATAATTGTGAAATGGAACTCGGCGAAGAACTCTGCCCAACGAGCTTGGCGGGCCGTGAGTTCCTTTGTTGACATGAAGTACTCCAAAACCTTATGGTCTGTATACACATGGACGTTTTTCTGGGCACCTAATAGCTCAGGCTTGTACTGCTTGAAGGATCGGAAAATTGCCAAGAGTTCCTTATCATGGATTGGGTAATTAAGCTCGGCGTCAATCATTGTTTTTGAGAAATAGCCCACAGGGTGAAATAGACCATCATCCTGCAGTTGGGAGAGGACGCCAGCGACAACTCCATCCGAGGAGTCTGTCTCTAGACGCGTTTGCTTATTTGGGTCATAATGGCAGAGGATTGGGGCGGACTTCAATTCTAATCTCAACGTTTCCCAGGCTACTTCGCATTTTTTGTCAAATTTAAATACAACATCTTTGCCTGTTAGGCATATGAGAGGACGACAGATGGTACCATAATCCTTGATAAAACGTCGGTAGAAATTTCAAAATCCCAAGTAGCTTTGCACACCCCTAACGTTAGCAGCGTACTCCCAGTTTTGAATAACCGAGATCTTGTCAGGGTCGACTTCGATACCTTCAATCCCAATAATAAACCCCAAAAACTTTGTCTTTGTAACATGAAACTCGGATTTTTTAATGTCAGCCTGGAGCCTGTGATCCATGAGAATCTGCATTATCTTTTTGACGTGGGTCTCATGCTCTTCGGGATTGCTAGAGTATATTAAAATGTCATCCATGTAAGCTGAGCAGAAATTGTCTAAATGTTCCATGAGAATATTGTTGATGAAGCGCTGGAAGGTGGCTGGTCCGTTTGTCAGACCAAAGGGCAACACCTTATATTTGTAAGTGCCATATTGGGTGCAGAAGGTCGTATAGTCTTCAGAATCTTCAGTCATTCTAATGCGGTGGAAGGCTTGTTGGATATCCAACTTTGTGAAGATCTTTGCCTTCGAAATACGTGCCATTATTTCGTCGATCAAGGGAATCGGGTACGGATCCTTGGCGGTTAGCTCGTTGAGCTTTCGATAGTCAACACACAGACGTAAACTACCGTCGGCTTTCTTCGCAAAGAGGATTGATGCAGCATGTGGAGCGCTCGAAGGGGCAATGAAACCTTTATGGAGGTTCTCTAGGATATACCGCTTGGTTTCTGAGAGTTTTTCATCCGTCATCCGGCGCAGTGGCTCCATAGACAAGTTGTTTCCAGCTTGTAAGTCTATTTTGTGATCGAAATTGGGCCTATGGGAAGGGAGCTCATCTGAGGTTCTCCGAGATAAGAGATGTTGGAAAGCTTGGTATTGAGACATGAGTTTGTCTTTCACCATATCCTCGTCTGATTGGTATTTGGCCTCCAAAGCCATCTTAGGTGATAGTTTACTATCAAGGGCCGCGATCTCAACTTCGTTTTGGAAGTTTAATTCATCCTGTCTTCGCTTGATCTCTATGTCAATTTTGTTAACCGAAGCAACAAAGGTATAATTTTCCTTTCTATGGGAGTCCTGGGAACTTTGGGCCGGGCTTCTTAGATGGAACCGATGCATTGATGACGCTGAGATCATGGAAATGTTGGTCGAGTACTTGCTGTGTAGTTTCGACCCTGGAGACTGGGTTGGAAATTCGGCTGGTAGTTCTGGCCCATGGCTCTGATCACTCGTGGAATGACCTTAGGGACTTGATCTCTGGAGCGACTCCTCCATCCTAGATAGACGGTTCCGCATTTCTCTCAAGAAGCATGATGGTCTTCGAGGCTGGGGTTGCATGTGAAACTTTTTGGCTCTCGGTGGCTTACTATTGGCGTAACTGATTAGTGATCTGGGGTCACTGGTAAGCTGCACCCCCGAGAGTTCTGCTTCCTCGGCGGCTTCCATCTGGCTGTCTCGTCGGGCGACGTCTGCTTGATGTTCGGCGTTGGTCTTGCGAGGTGCCTTGTCAATGCAGAGAAGCAATCGGTGATCATAGTAATTAATAACTGGCATGTCATCTGGCCAGTGTATCCGATTCTTTGATCCAGCGTAGTCCAGCTTGAGATTGTAGTGTTCTAAAAAATTTCGACCAATAAGAATGTCGGTACCACCTAGGTGCATAACCAGGAAAGGGAAGTTGATACGGCGTTTATCTATGGTAAGTGTGAAGAGGACGGCCGAAGTGATCGGTTTCCCAGAATGGCCGTCATAGCCAGTGGGGAAAATTGGCTTAGGAAGGGTGAGAAATGAGGTTCGGAACGATGAGAGAAGTTGGGAGGCCAAAGAGGTACTAATAGCACCAAAGATATTTGCTCCACCACTGATATGTGCACTTGTTTTGATATAATTTCCATTTCTAGCTAGTTCTATATTAGCCAGAAACTGGCGTCCTCCAAATAGAGAACGATAATCAAATTCAAAGTCCTTCCACAAATCATGGCCTTTACCGTAGTGGGAGTCTTTACCACGGCTTAACAGTTTTTTGAAAGATCTTCTGATCTTTCGTCCTCGTCCAACTGTAGGGCTGCGATCTTCTTTTCCATCTGTTGATGCCTCAGAACATCCGGATAGTCTTGCATCCAGTGCCCGGACTTGTGACAAAGTCGGCAATCACCAGCTGGGGTCGAGAGGGCAGGGCTCACAATTGCGGAAACGAGCGGAGACGGGGAACGGAGACGGACATTGGAAAGGCCAGTGCCGGAAGTCGAGGGACCGACAAGTGAGCTCGGTCGCTAATTGTCCTTCTTGAGAATTCCGGCGTAGCAGTTAAGTCCTCGATCTTCGGCAGGAATAACAACTACCTTGCGGGCCAGCTGGCTCTCCTCGAAAGCGATGTTGCGAGATTCGCGATCAGCGATGGCTAGGAATTTGTCCAAGATCGCGTAGTTACCATTCATCTTGTACTTCCCGATCCTGACATCTCGTTTCAAGGCCGGGGAGATTTTCTCAGACATCCTCAAACCAACGGGATTGCGCAATCTTAGCAGTACTAGCATAGTTTGTGAACTTTTTGCGGAACTCGTCGTATGTCATGTTGCCCATGATAAGTTGTTGGTATTTGGATTTTGTAGCTTGCACATGATTATGGTCAAAAAAACGTTGATCCAATGCTTTGAGGACATCTTCTGCTCCATCAAATACTTCTCCGAAGTCGGGATCCATATGCTGCAGGATAATTGTCTTCGCTTCTCCTCCTGTACACTTGAAGTATGCCCTAACTTGAGCTTGCCCTTGTCGGAAGTTCCCCAAAAACTCTTCGAAGAAAAGCTTCATTTCCATCTTCCAAGCATTGTATCCAATGTCGCCCAGATGGTCGGTAAACACACTTCACGGGTACTTGACTCGGTGTGACTCTACAGCGGCGATCAAAGGATCAAGTACAGGCAGATAGTAGTCAACTGAAGGTTGAAGTGTTGAGATGAAATAATTATTGATCTATTAATTAGAGTAAAATTGCATAAGGAAAACTATAACGAACTATTACTATCTTATATACATAATTAGCAGTCCACGAGTGATCTAGTTCTTCAACGACGGTGCAAGTGTCCTCTACTGGTACCCTGGTAGAAGTGAGTGATCTGTCTTCCTGCCTCCCGTTTAATGGCGGAAGGTCAGCATCATGTGACTGACATCTCTTTCAACCTAACACCACACAAATGTTCTACCTAGCTGGTAAACACTAACAGCCAGGTAAATGTATGACTCATTTGCTATTTAGCTTATACTAACATTGTATATTCTAGGTTTCAACACTCCTCCTGACTAACAAGTCTAGTAGCCTTGTTAGGGACCACAACTCGAATTACAAGTGTTTTGAATTGATATGTCTGTTAAACATTTTCTGAGGGCTTCTCCAGCGTGTGCCATAGCTTTTTAAAATTCGCCTTAAAACTTATGAAATATTTTATTGCAAATTGGCACAGCTTTTGAGTGAGGTAGGGGCTTTGTAAGTATATCTGCCAGCATTTCACATGATGGTATGAACTCAACTTTGATAGTACCTTTTTGGACGCAGTCTCTTGCGAAGTGATAGGCTACATCAATATGTTTAGCTTTAGTTGAATTAGTACCATTGACTATGGCCAATGCACTCTGGTTATCTGTGTAAACCTTCATCCCGGAATTTTCGATAAGTTCCTTAGAAGCATTGAGTTCCTCCAGAAGTCTAGTGGCCCAGATAGCATGCTTTGATGCCTCGAATATTGCTATGTACTCAGCTTCTGTTGTGGAAGTGGCAATTGACTTTTGTCTTTTAGATTGCCAGCTGACGGGTCCTCCACCCAGCATCATTAGGTACCCACTAACAGATCGACGAGTGACAACATCTGATGCATAATCGGAGTCTGAATATATTGTAGCCATTGATTCATCTGATAATTCGCAAGAAGGTATTCCAAAGCTATATGTAAGACTGGTATCATGGGAACCTTTCAAATATTTGTAAACTCTGCAAACGCCATTCCAATGACGAGTAACAGGTGATGCATTAAACCTTGCTAGCTGTGATGTTGCAAAGGCAATATCAGGCCTTGTGCTATTAGAGGCATACCCCAAACTACCAATTGCACTAGGATATGCTGAGTTGTCCGCAAGGGGCTCATCGTCATTAGCAGGTAAAATTGCCTCGTATCCATCCATTGGAGACTTGAAAACTTTGGCATTACTTAGCCCAAGAGAATCAACTTTACTGACAATATAACTAGCTTGAGAAATCCTCAGAGTTCTAGTTGGCCTATCACGAGTTATTTTCCATCCAATTACCGTGTCAATAAGGCCAATGTCTTTCACGGGAAAACATGAAGATAGCCAGCTTTTCGCTTCAATTATATCTTCAATGCCTTTTCCACATATAACGAGATCATCAACATAAGCCCCAATAATCAATTGTTTTATTTGGTGAATATAGATGCACTGATCGCTGATGGATTTCTTGAATTGAAACGAAGATAGTGTGCTGCTGAGTTTATCATTCCAAGCCTTTCCAGATTGTTTTAAGCCGTATAGCGCTTTATTAATTCTAACAAACTTTGATCCGGGAATCCCCTCTGGTGTCCTCATATATATTTCCTCAGACAAATCTCCTTCTAGATATGCTGTCTTGATATCAATTTGATGGATTTCCCAGTCACGGAAAGCCGAAATAGCTAGTAATATCCTGAGTGAGTCCATATGAAGTGTTGGTGAGTATGTATCAAAATAATCTATCCCTGGCACTTGACTGAATCCTTGCGCAACTAGCCTAGCCTTGTATCTACCATCGGACTTAATAGCAAAAACCCAGCGCGATCCAATAGGTCTCCTCCCATGAGGAACATGAGTTACTGGACTAAAAACATTTTTTGACCCGAGGGACTCAAGTTCATCATGAATAGCTCTCTCCCATTTCGATTTATCAAGTCCGCTTATGGCGTCTGTATATGATTGTGGAATTTTATTATCTCCTCCAATATAGTGAGCTCTTGGTTGCCATGCTGATCTTGGTTCAATTGGTTTTCGTACTCGGTTGCTTCTTCTAGGAACTTGAGTCGGTGAATCCACTTCGTTATTGAATGAACCTGGGATGGCTTGATCGACTGGGGGTTGTGATGTGACAACTTCCATATCAGTACTTTCAACTGGCAAATATGTGGGATGCTCGACTGATCGCTCATATGGTCGAAGGAAAGGAGAAGGGAGTGATTCTGATTCCGATTCTGCTGTAGAGTCTGTATCAGATTCCGAGTTAGACAAGCTGTTTATTTCTGATGATGAACTGCTATCCTTTTGATGTGTTGGATTCTCCAGTTGTTGAAGGTCAAGTTGATCCTTGGATGTTTTACTCCAATCCCAGAATGAATCTTCAAGAAAACGAACATTTGCGGATACAACTATTTTGTTTGGCCCTGTTCTTGAAGGAATGTAAACACGATATTGGGTTGGAGATTCACAATATCCAATAAAAATGCCTTTGTCAGAGGTCGGAAGCAATTTATATCTCCGTGGGTTCTGGCTATCAATCAGTACGTAACATATACAACCCCATACTTTAATATGCGAAATGATTGGTAATTTTCCATGCATAGTTTCGGACGGTGTTCTGTTACCGGGTAAAATTGGCATTCTATTCTTTAAATAGCAGGCAGTGGTAACAGCAAGATCCCAAAAACACATTGGAAGTTTAGAATGATCGAGCATGCATCTAGCCATAGTAATGATAGTACGATTTAATCTTTCAGCAACCCCGTTCTGATGTTGCGTGTAGGGAGCACTCATTTGTTTTGTGATACCATTGAAATTAATCTTTTTGTACTCTGCTCCTCCGTCGAAACGCATAGCTTTTATCTTTAAACCAGTTTGAAGTTCCTTTTCATTTTTATATTCCAGGAATTTATCTCGGACATCTTTTGTAGTTTTTATGGGGTAAATCTTACTCTCGCGAGAAGCATCATCTGTAAAAGAAACGAAATAATTGCTTCCAAGGATCCCACTGACACGACATTTTCCCCAGACATCCGAGTGCACAAGATCAAGAAGATTTGCTGCTCTTGGTGTAGGATCTCTATTTATTCTTTCAACCTGCTTACATGAGTGACAAGTATGACAATCTTTAATTAAATCTGATGTTACATTAAGTTTTGACTTATCATTTCCTTTAGTTTTATGTAAGCAAAGGTCTGAGGAGTAAATTTTTTTCAATAGTCCTGTACCAACATGGGCAAAACGATTGTGAATCAATTTTGAAGTTAGTGCCTTCTCATCCTGCGAGATCAAAATTTGGCTTGGAGTAGAATGTGTTTTAGAGGCACCTTCTTTCGGGTTTATTGTATTAAATCGAAAAAGGCCATTTTCCATTCGAGCACTTGCGAGAAGTCTATTCTCAGGTGAGTGAATTCCCATGCCGTATTTATTTGTCCTCATCTGGAATCCTTTTTGAATGAGCTTTGAGCCGGAAACGAGGTTTCTGGTACATGTTGGTAGGTACCAGACGTTATCAATTCTAATAGTCCGATACTTGTTGCCACCTTCATATCCCGTGACGTGAAACTCCACAGTCCCAATTCCTGATACAGTTGACAAGTGTCCTGAGGCTGTTTGAATACTCTTTTCGGTGGGGGACATGGAGATGAACAGGGATTTGTCGTGAAACACATGGCAAGTAGCACCGGTATCGAGTATCACATCTGAGTTTTTGGAACTAGAGTAGTATAAATCAAATTGTTCTTCTAAGATCCATGCACCCTCATTTGATGAGCCTTCATTGTCTCTTTCTTTCCTCTTTTTATTATACGCTTCTTTGCGTCTCATCACACTTGCAGCCTTAGAAGGATTTTTGGCAGCCCACTTTGTACCATCAGGAGTCTCGATCCAATCAAAACAGTTTTCACGGACGTGATTGGCGCGCTTGCAGTGAGCACAATATCTTATTGCCCTGGTAGTGTTATTTCTAACTCCTTGGTTTATGTGTGCTACGGTCGCCGCTTCATGTTGTCTATTAAAGCTTGATTGCGTCTCCCTCAAAGTGTTAACCGTCTGACTAAAAGAGATTGATGCGTCTAATCGTAGATAAGCAACAACACCACCATAGTATCCGTTACATTCTGTTTCGAAATGTCGTAATAGGCGATTCTTTTTTGTCATATCGGAGGGACGTTTTAATGGATCAAGTGACGCTATTTGAGATTGCTTTTGGGTGAGTTCATTTGCATACTCATCAACATCTGTCCCTTCGGTCATTGAGAAACTCCAAAAATCTTCTAGGATGGTGTCCACCACTGCCTCACTTTGTGGCTGATAGTATAATTTCAGCGATATCCACATCTTACGTGCCGTAGGCAAGCTTTCTAGAATATAGTAAACCTCTTCGGGCACAATTTGGAGTAGGGCCGCTCGAATGTTATTGTCAGTTGTTTTTGCTGATTTTTGAGGAGTTCTTGTTGTCTTCAGATCATTTTCATCATTTAACTCGGACAAATCTTCAGAGACATACTTCTCAAGGTTAAGGCCGTACAAGCACATCGTGAATAACCTGCTCCATCTGGCATACGTTGATTTGCTCAGGACAGGTGCGTTTTTGATGCCTTTTAATATTTCGGCAGTCGACATAATTGAAAACTAACTGGTTACGGCTCCAGTTTTGGCTAGGTGGGATGAACAGGACTGGTGTTCAAGCTGTACGACACAAGTGGTACGGATGCTATCTTTGTCGACTCGGAAGATTACTAATTTAAATCAATGTTGTCTCAGCTGGTCAGAGTTTGGTCTCATAATCTGTTGAGATGAAATAATTATTGATCTATTAATTAGAGTAAAATTGCATAAGGAAAACTATAACGAACTATTACTATCTTATATACATAATTAGCAGTCCACGAGTGATCTAGTTCTTCAACGACGGTGCAAGTGTCCTCTACTGGTACCCTGGTAGAAGTGAGTGATCTGTCTTCCTGCCTCCCGTTTAATGGCGGAAGGTCAGCATCATGTGACTGACATCTCTTTCAACCTAACACCACACAAATGTTCTACCTAGCTGGTAAACACTAACAGCCAGGTAAATGTATGACTCATTTGCTATTTAGCTTATACTAACATTGTATATTGTAGGTTTCAACATGAAGATCAGCTGTGAGGGCGCGAGGGGTCGTTCGAGCCTCGGTGGTTGGCGACTTGCTTGACTGAGAATTGGCGAGCGCTGCAGCGACGATCTGACCTATTGTCGCTTGCTGAGCTAAGGTGAAGTCAGACATTTCTTCAACTTCCCTATCTTCTTTCAGTGTATCCTTAGTGGTCTGTAAAGGCAGATCAGTGCTGGTAGGAAAACCGTAACGCGCAGGCGTAGTAGTTTCTCGTGCGCTTCGACGCGTTGACATGCGTGGAAGATGGAATATGGAGACCGTTTTTATGTATGGCAATTGAGTTAGCGAAGTTCCGAGGCAGAGAAAGAACGCTACAGAGGTAGGCGCAACTTAAATAATTTTCCGACTTGCTCCGGAGACACTCCAATCAGCGAACTGACTAGAAGGCACCTACTTGGAATGGAAGGCAAGAAGTCGTTGGTTAAGTCGTGCATCAGAGGTGCGACGACGCAGTTAATGACTGGCAGATAATATGCTTCTCAGCAATGGTTGTATTGGTCTTTTCTTATATTACGACCGACCTCAGGTTGAAACTAGAAGACTCCCTCGAAATATAAAAGAGTAATTGCTTTGTATTTGGACCTAAAGCTACGGACAATAACTAAAAGAAAAGACAAGGAGAGAAAGAGGTCTGCAGCCTCGCTGGGCTGAAAACTCCACCAGCTCGCTTCCGGGACCAACGCTTACTCAACCAGACTCCACATCACGTGATACCATAAACCTATCATCTGTAAACTCAAGCCGTAACATTTCCTATATACCAGTGTGTATGTAAATCTGGATTGGAATTCAGCCCATCGAATTCGCCGTTCTGTCAACCGTCTTGTAGTTAAAAATATTTCAGAATCATGTGGTCACTTAGGAAAGTAAAAGCCTGTGCTAAACCTCCCAATTCTGCATCCCATTCCTTCATACTTGCTACAATGGCAAGAAGTTCTTTGTCATGAATTTCATAATTCATTTCGGCTCCAGTTAACTTTCTAGATTAGTATGCTACTGGTTTCCATGTAGTGTTTTCTTGTTTCTTCAGCAAACAGCCACCAAGCGCAAAAACAGAGCAATCTGTCTCCAACATTATTTCTCGGTTGGGATCCCATTGGGCTAGAGCGGGCTCAACAACAAACTTTTCCTTTAGCAATTGAAATGCATCATCTTATTTAGAGCCCCACTTCCAGGGTGTACCCTTGCCTGTTAGAGATGTTAAAGGTGCGCAAATTTTTGAAAATCCTTTGATTAAGCCACAGTAGAAATCTGCAAACCCCAAAAAACCTCTCAGTCCCTTTGTTGTTGTGGGTGCTTGCAATTCCGATATTGACCGAACCTTTGCTAGATCCATCTTGACCGAGGAGTCCCCACTTTCTGAAGATATTATAAAGCCCAAGTATTTTGTCTCTTTGACACTAAACTCACACTTGTCAATATCTAATCCCAGACCGGCTTTCTGAAGCTTTTCAAGTACAAGCTGTACGTGTCTTTGGTGTTGCTCTTCATCTCTGTTGGTGAAGATGAGAACGTCATCCACATAAGCCGAACAGAAATCATCGAGTTACTCACGCAGGGCTTTGTTAATGTATCTCTGGAAACTTGCTGGTGCGCCATTCAACCAAAATGGCATAACAAGCCACTCAAATAACCCAAATCGTGTTCTAAAGGCAGTTTTCCATTCATTGCCTTCCTTGATGCGCAATTTATGAAATCCGGATTGCACATCCAGCTTGGTAAACCATTTGGCTCTACTTAGTTTAGACATTGTATCTTTAATTAGAGGGAGAGGATATCAATCATCCTTCGAAATAGCATTAAAGGCGCAATAGTCTACGCAAAATTGCAGACCTCCGCCTGGTTTTCGAACAAATAATACCGGTGCCCCTGTTTCATGGATAAACATGGCGGAGACTAGGATGGTGTCTCATGGGGAGTTCCATTCTAAAACACAACTCGGGGTTAGATCTCCCAAAATCAATGAAAATACACCCAGTTTTTCATGTCTCCCTATCGGAACCTGCTCCACATGATCCCGTTCCTGGTCAGTTCCACCCACCTCCTCCACCAATAATTGTCAACGAAGAAGAGGAGTTTGAGGTTGAGGAGGTTTATGACTCGCGGACTACAAAGTGTAATGGATTACAATATCTAGTCAAATGGGTAGGCGAAAACGATCCGACTTGGGAACCAGCCATTAACCTTGACGACACCACTGCTGTTGGAACCTTTCACCAGCGCTATCCCACTAAACCTTGCCCACTAAAAAATAGCTCAAATAACCAGGCTCGCAAGAGCTCACGTCTTAAAGGGGGATCTACTTTCATGGATAAACATGGCGGAAACTAGGATGGTGTCTCATGGGGAGTTCCATTCTAAAACATAACTCGGGGTTAGATCAAGTTCTTAAACAATTAGGACAAGCTCAGGAACATAGGGTCGTTTCATAGGGATTGCGTAGTAATACTGTTCGAGACAGAGCTTAGGGCTGTCTTATTATCTGATGTACATATATACCCAGCGTGAAGGAGTATTCTTCTTCACGTAACGTCTTCTGTTTATACTCATACCTATTGTTCACTTACTTATCTCTCCTCTAAAGAAGACCGCTGTTATCGTACCCTTCTCACCTACTACTTATTTTACCTTGACTTCGTACGTGAACCCTATACCTAACGCTGAATTTGTACCTCCTACTCTTAGGAATCACCACCATACTCCACACCTGTAACCTACTTGTACCAAATTCGTACCCTACGGAATACTAATAACACGGCTCCTTGAGACGCTGCTGGTGAACTACTTGCGTAAATGTAGTTTTTGTTGCGTTGGTCTGTCAGAGTCTTTCTCGGGACCAATAATTCATCCCTTGACATTCCATACAAGGGTCCCCACGGTAGTTTTTTGTCAGACTCAAGCCTCATCTCGTGATCACATCCTTTCCGATGAGGTGGCAGTTTGTCTGTTAGCTCTTTCCGAAATAGGTCTGCAAATTGTTTACAATACTTTGGGAATCTGTCCAAATTTGTTAGTGACTTCTTTGTTGGTGCAAGCCCTTTCTGAATGTCTGCCAGCGTTACAGAAAATAGCTGGGGTTTCCCAGCGCTTGACTTCCTGGCCTTCCTGACAGTTGCAAGTAATACCCCTTCCAACAAACTTTTAATATTTGATGTTTGATAAGATGAATCCATCATTGCCTGTTGGCCCTTTTCCCATACTCTCATTGGTCAATTGTTCACAATAGCTTCTCTAATATCCATGAAACGTTCCCTTGCATTGTAAATAACGTCTTCCTGCTCCATCCATGGTTTTTCCAATATGAGATCATGAGACAACATTGGTATAACATATGCATACAACCTGCCTTGATACCCATCAATGTCTGGCTCCATTCTAACCATTTCCGTGATAAAATCTTCATGGTGCTGACTTTTTGTTGCCTCTGTAAGTTTGCGCAGACTTATTTTTTTTCCGAGGCAGGTTAGCCTTTTGTACTAATGAATTACTAACAGCGGCTAGACATTTGCATCCGTTGTTGATCAAAGTGGGTACTGAATAAATTCTGTTGATCACACTGTCTATAATAAACGAAGATCCGTTCATAGCGCTTTCAGCTTCTTTATCTCAAGTTGATCTCGAGCTAGCAGCCATTGTCATAGTTTCATTTTCTTGCATTTGGGGAAATTTTGATTTGGGAGTTGATCTTTCAGATACCTCGCTCTTCGGAACCTTGGCCTTGGCTGTATCTACAATACGTTTGGCAAATGTTGCTACTTTGGTAGAAGTTTCAGAATTCTTAGCTGGAAGTAGTCGACAATTAGCTATAACGTGACCAATCTTTCCACATTGCAAGCACGACCCATCTATTTTGCGTTGGTTCAACTCAACACGTGAAACCCACTTTGCACGGACTTTATCGAGACCGGTCATCTTTATACTGCTATCTAAACCCTTAATGTGTAAGTTAGCTTAGGCTGGAAGGTGGTGCGTAATTTCTCGTGAGATTTCCCTTAGTAATTTGCCCCCAGCAACGCCTTGTGCTCCATCGTCGAAGTACACTGTCTGACCTAGCAGGTAATCCCTTATAATTTCCATACCAACCTCGTCAATTTCAGAACCCAGGATTGACAGGTAATCAATATGTTCTCGGAGTATTCTAGGGCGCAGACTACCAATCATGTAATTTCTAGTTGTCTTATTCAGAGAGTTTCGTAGCTGATATATCTTGCATTTCTGATTCCCTTTCGAACTGAGACTTCACGAGAGTAACTGCTGGAAGCGCGGTAGATAGGACGATAGGTTCACGTCCCGAAATTGTCGATATGCATGAAATAGTGCGGCTGCCAATTGTTCCTCATTTCTGTTGTGGTAGGTATCATCCATTGCCTGTAACAGCCCTAGCGCATCCCATTCTTTGCCATTTCCAAGCATACTCTGTGTTAAAGTTATGAGCTTGAGCAAAGATGGAGGTTGTAGCGGAATCAGTGTTGGCGGTTAGACCGATGCAGTAAGTCTCGTATGAGGTTGTGAGAGGAAGATCCGAGTTGAAACAATTGTATTTAGATGTATGGTTCAGAGTAAAACCGAGATGATAAGAGTGAGATTGCGTGTTCGCATATCTTATCAACTGTGGTTTTTGACCAGTATTTATCAATCTCCATGGATCGTAAGTTATAATCCATGTAGATGTAGATCTATGTTCATACACATATATGGGTCAGGAATATAAAGCTAAATACATGTGTGTCGGTAATAGATACAAGAAAACTATAACCTGCATTTGAGACATAGTCATCCGCTGGAATGCTAGTGTGAAATAAACGCTAATGCGCATTAAACTTTCGGTGAATGATGTATTGATAACAGTGATATAGAATGGGGAATTTGATAGTCAAATTAGCCGGACTTACTAATAAGTTATTCTTGGCATTCCAAGATATATCATATTTCAACACCCCTCCTCACTTTGCATCGATAATAGATGCATGAGTGAAAAACTGTTAGTCTGATAATTGTCATTTCTCACCTAATGTTTGGAAAGTAGACACGCTAGTAGATGCACCAGTACCGAAAACTAAAGTGCATAAATCGGAGTGCCTAGGTCTCGGTAAGCCTTTTGTACATATATCTGCGAGATTTTTAGCTGAAGGAACATGTAATAGTGTGAGCGAGCCGTCTTCAATTCGTTCCCTTGTAAAATGATAGGCAATGTCAATGTGCTTCGAGGCATCATTTAGCTTTGGATTGTGAGCAAGTTCGATGGCTGCCGTATTGTCAGTCGAGATGGCTGCCGGGATATTATCTCCAAGGAATCGGTGAAGTCCGCGCAAAATCCAGATGTATTGCTTGGATACGAGCGCTATTGCTATGTACTCAGCTTCGCAAGTTGAATGTGCTACAGTGCGTTGTTTACGTGATCTCCAGGAGATAGTAGAACTACCAAGTTGAAAGATGTATCCAGAAAAACTTCTTCGCATATCGAGACAGTTACCATATGACGCATCACAGAATCCATTCAGTACGAGGGGAGAATCAAACTTGTAGTGAAGCTTTAAATTTCTTGTACCCTTTAAGTATCTTAGAACACGTTTTGCCGTATTCAGATGAGCTTGAGTGGGATCCGAATTGAATTGAGAGAGATGGGTGATTGTATATGCGAGGTCTGGTCGGGTTCCAGAGACCAGATACATGATAGAGCCAATAATTTGCTGGAATGTTGTTACATTTATCCTAGGTTCCCCTTCTTCCGCAGTCATGAGCCGATGATTTGGATCGATGGGTGAGGACACAGGATTGCATTCTTGCATAGAAAATCGGTTCAATATCTTATCAATGTAGGCAGTCTGCGACAGAGAGATTCCAGATTCTGAATACTCTATTTGAATGCCAAGGAGCCAATGAAGTATTCCCATATCGTTAACTTTGAATTCAGATTTGAGTAGGCTGACTGTTTGTTCTATAAGGTCTCCTTTTTCCCCGAATAGTATGATATCGTCTACATAAATTGCCATGATTAGATTTCCTGAGTCATGAACAAGTACACAGGGGTCAAAGAGGGAAGAGGTAGAGCCAGAAGGTTTAAGATATTCGACTAATCGAAAGTACCATTCTCGAGGTGACTGTTTTAGGCCATAGATACATCGCTTTAGTCGTGCAACGTGATCTTCTTTCCTAAATCCTTCTGGTAGCTGCATATATATTTCTTCGTTGAGTATACCATAGAGGAAAGCTGTTTTAATGTCAAGCTGTCTAGGTTTCCAACGTTTGTTAGCTGAAATGGCTAAAAGTAATCGAAGTGAGTCGTATCGCACGACTGGAGCAAAGGTTTCGTCATAGTCTAGCCCTTGCACCTGAGAAAATCCTTTAGCTACATATCGTGCCTTGAAGCGTTCTAGATTTCCTTGAGCATCCCCTTTTACTTTACAGACCCATTTGCCATCAACTATTTTTCGTCCTTTTGGTCTAGGTACCACTTCCCATACGTTATTTTCGCAAAGGGAAGTAATCTCGTCATTGAAGGCCTTTTCCCATTGATCCCAGTGCACAGATTGTTTAGCCATGTTATAAGATTTAGGAATAGGGATTTCTAGAATGTTGATAAGCGCCTCTTCATCCGGAAATTCAGTCAAGTTCTCAACTGGGGGTTGATGGGAGGAAATGTCATTTGATGCATTCCACCAATCACCTGTTATGGTGTCATTATATAACCGAGGTCGAACTTGACGGCCAGATTGAGTTCTTTGATAACGTATCAGATTTTCATCAGAATTACGAGAGTTTGTTAGGTTGGGTAAACTTTGAGGTTCAAGGGTCGACAAGGGGTTCGAAACGGTCGAGTCTGTTGAGGATTGTAAGGAGGTAGAGTCGAGAGTTTGCTGAAAATTATCAGGGCTTGGAAATTCATTATCATTATCTTGGATAGCGGGCCTGTGTGAGTTCTCTCGTGCGGGAAGCTCATTGATAGGGACAGGTCCTATATTAATCTCTGAAGACGCATCGGGTAGACTTGAACAGTTATGTTCTTGAGATGTAGTCATTGAGTTCATGATAGGTTGTTCCGAAGTGTATGGTAAGAATTCAACATTTGCTGACACATAGGTATGCTTTCTTTCTGGGATGAATATTCGATAATGATGATTTACTTTGGTGTATCCGACAAATATACCATTTTCTGCTCTTGGAAGAAGTTTGTTTCCAGTACCACGCTTCTCTTTAGGGATATGTACATAGCATTTTCGCCCAAAGGGCTGGAGGTAGGAAAGTGAGGGTTTTTCGCTATAGAATGCCTCATGCGGAGTCATCCCATTGATTGCGCCGTGGGATTGGATATTTTTTACATGAATATATGTATTTACTGCCTCTGCCCATAATCTTTTGTCTTTTATTGGTAGAAGCATTGCGCGTATACCTTCACCAATTGACCGATTTGACCTTTCAGCAATTCCATTCGATTCTGGAGAGTATGGTGGAGTGAGATCATGTTCTATCCCCTTCTGAGTAAAGAATCTGCTCAATTTGTCATTCAGATATTCTCCGCCATTATCAGTTCGGAAACGCTTAATTTTTACATCATGTTGAGTTTCCATTTTTGAGATGTAATCAATGATTGACTGAGATGCTTCTGATTTAAGTTTTAGAAATTGAACTGAAGAAAGCCGAGTTGCATCGTCAACGAAACTGATGTAATATAGAGCGCCTCCATAAGAAGGTACTGGTAATGGTCCACACAAGTCAGAATGTATATATTCTCCTTTGGATTTTGTCTTTCTCGAGACTGGTTTAGGTTTGTTGCGACTTGATTTAGCAATTATGCAGGCTTCACACTTAAAATTTTCTGGTCATGGGGGGATAGTTTCAGTATCTAGTATAAGTTTATTGGTCTTGGTGATTGAAGATGGAGCTGAATGGCACAAGGCTTCGTGCCAGAATTCATAAGTCAAGCAGGCAACGTCTTCAATTTCGACTATGTATGGCAGAGGGCCATCAAACTTTGCTTCCAATAGTGTTTTGCCATTTTTTAAAATTTTCATTACATTCCCATCATCAAATAAAGTACAGCCTTTAGATCTTTCTCTCTTCCAAGAAAAGAGTGGACGTTGCAGTTGAGGTACATACAAAACATCATTTAGACGTAAGGTTGAAACAGAACCATTTGAGGCTTTACAATCCATCGTCACTGTTCCTCTACCTTTCACAGGCATAGCTTGACCAGAGCTTGAAGTTACAAGTCCGGTACAAGTCGAGAGATTCTCGAACCGATCTAGGTAAGGACACATGTGAGAGGTTGCACAAGTATCAAGGTAAAAGGGATGGTATCTGACCTCTTGGTTCTTTGAGTTTGTCATGTGAGCCTCGTCTCTGCCGCCATCTTTCTTGGAAAGATTAGTCTTAGGCTCCTTTAATTTTTTGCATTTGTTCCACAGGTGTCCAATGTGCCGTCCTGGATTTTGTTTCTTACACCAACTGCATTCATGTCTGTTCGAGTTCTTGGATACTCGATTAGATGAAGATTTGTTGCCTTTAATTTCTTTTGTCATGAAGGCAGAATGGCGTGTAGTAATATTTTTATGATTCAGGTTCATCAGTCGCTGCTTAACTTCAGAGAAGGTAAAATCATCTTTTGTTGTTATATTATCAACAGCATTTTCGTGATGTTCGGAAAGGAGGGCTAGAAGAAAATCACGTTTTGCCTTGTCTTCTTCTAAGAACTTCGATAGAAATTGCCGATAGGAATCAGTAGATGCTTTCGACATTCTATGGAGTGTAAGCCATTCAGATTCGAAATTTTGGATGTAATCTGAAATTGGGGTAGACGGGTCGTAGGCATTGATGAGGTTGATTAATTTTCGCATTTGCGAGACTAGAGCAAATGCAGTATCCCTATAGAATTGTTGCTTGAGATAAATCCACATTTCATGTGGGTCTTGGAGCTCGATAATCTGTTCGATGAGCTTTGGGGATACAACCTGTAGGTAAACCGTGAGGGCATAGTTTTTTAACGACTCGAATGCCTTCAACTCCTCTGCGGACGAATTCTTTTCGGGTTTCTTTCCTTCAACAACTAGGTCATATACTTTCAGGGCTCGCCAAATAATTGTCATGGTTGAGGCCCACACATTGTAATTGTCTTGGCCTAAAAGTTTGGTGATATCAGATAGCTTTACCATCCTAGTGGTATCATCGTTTATCTGTTGTAAGAAAAAAGAGCTGGAAGAAGCCATTTTTTGGATTTGAAGTCTTACTGATTAACTGAGAGCACCGGGCTCATAACCTGTTAAAGTTATGAGCTTGAGCGAAGATGGAGGTTGTAGCGGAATCAGTGTCGGCGGTTAGACCGATGCAGTAAGTCTCGTATGAGGTTGTGAGAGGAAGATCCGAGTTGAAACAATTGTATTTAGATGTATGGTTCAGAGTAAAACCGAGATGATAAGAGTGAGATTGCGTGTTCGCATATCTTATCAACTGTGGTTTTTGACCAGTATTTATCAATCTCCATGGATCGTAAGTTATAATCCATGTAGATGTAGATCTATGTTCATACACATATATGGGTCAGGAATATAAAGCTAAATACATGTGTGTCGGTAATAGATACAAGAAAACTATAACCTGCATTTGAGACATAGTCATCCGCTGGAATGCTAGTGTGAAATAAACGCTAATGCGCATTAAACTTTCGGTGAATGATGTATTGATAACAGTGATATAGAATGGGGAATTTGATAGTCAAATTAGCCGGACTTACTAATAAGTTATTCTTGGCATTCCAAGATATATCATATTTCAACACTCTGAAGCTGACATGTGATCATATCTTTCGCTGTTCCAGTTACTGCATGACTAAAGAGTTGAATTAAAAAGTTAGACAGTTGAAGAATATTCCGCTCCTCTACATCATGCCTGTATATGTACCTAAGTATTCCATGTGTAATTGCCCACTTAGTTCTATCCTTGTGATTGTATGCTTCTGGCCATTTAAGTGGTTCTTCTTCAATAAAGCATTCTCTGCGTTCTGATTGGCCTCCCACATTAGCTCTTGACGGTTGCAGGGGAGTTTTTTTCTCATTCTCCGATCGTTCCTGCATCGTTTTCATCACTTCGTTCATCTGAGATCGTAGAATCCCAAGGTCTCTTCTGTGTTCCATACCTCTTAATCTCATTTCTTCGACCAGTCGCTGCATTTCCGATTGTATTTCTCCGTGTGGCATAGATTTCTGGTTCGATAAACCAGTTGCCACAAAGTCCGTTCCGATAGTAAAATTGTTCATTTCTGAACCCATTGTTGATTCTTAGAATCTCTGTGCGTTGAAACCAATAATTAAAGATGCCCTAAGTCACAGTTATCTACGACTGCGATGTACTTAATGACGGGCAAAGTATTTGAAAGATATAGTTTATATTGTGACAGAAACCGAGTTGGTGGTGAATAAATCAATTTAATAAACTATGAGGAGAAAAGCTAACTCTAGCTACTACTAACAGGTATTTATAAGAGTTTATCCTCCTCGTGAATCTACAGACTAGTGACTTGTCCTTAGGCACAATAATTCTTACCCAGCCACGTATTTCCAAGTGTCACTAAGTTGTAATGACGCTTCAGCCTCCTGAGTAGTAGTGCCGTTTCGTTCAGCTTCATCTCACCCCCATATAGCCTCTTTGTAAGGATTCTTAGTATCAGGCTCAGGTATCCACCTAAGCTCAAACAACGGTCAAACCGTAACACGCGGGTATAGATAAACCCTTCTTGTACATACATATACTCTCTTTAGAAGAATTGTAAACTATTGATCGTGCATCTCAAGCCAACTTGAGAACTTCCCCGACTGTCACATATACCATGATCCATACAAATGCTCCCTGCTTTCTTTAGTTGATCTGTGACAGTACTGGCGCCATGATTAACCAATATTGTCACTCACTGGCATGAATAGTAATTAGCCAATAGATGCCTGACTGCATCAATTGGCTTCAATATCTCCAACATCCTTCCCATTTAGGTTAGATTAGGAAGTATGTTGGAGCTCATACTAGTGTGCGGAAAACCTCGCTTTTATGTATACAGAGGGACTTCTCACCACACATGTAGAATCACAGCAATTCAATCACAATTAACTATCCATTAAACATCAGTAGATTTTGTCACACCTTAAAAAATTCATCATAACTCTAACACATCCTCATATTTGGTATATCATTCTTACAATCTCCGGAACCACTCTAATTATCTTTTGCTGTATACCACTTTTCCCCACAAGAAACACAAAGACCATCATCTATACGGAATTTTCGTTCTATACCTGACAATTTGACCTGGCTTACATCAATTGGGTCTCCAATATTGGGTGGCTCGAAGTCAGATGATGGTTTGTTAGCAATAGGATCATCCTGATTTGATGAGCCTTGAGATGCTTGTAACCCTAAAAATATGATCCTTTTGTTGAAAGTTACGAGCAATACAGCCTACCATATCACTCCAGCCTAAAAAGTCGTCTGGTCCAGAAAGATTAACTTCATTATCAATTAAATTACTAATTTTTCGATTTCGCTGTTTTCTTAGCATATCCACCTTAGTCCAATTATTGTATTTAGCCCTTTCAGCATAATGGTCGAAGTCCACCTTGAAGTCTCTGTATTGACGCTTTTCTTAAAACATGGTATCCAAGACATTTTTAGCTGTCTGGTAGGTGTTGAGGAGTATGTAACGCTCATCTAGAATATGCCATTGATCCCCAATAGATGTTCATGGCCAGTTCTCAGGTTAACTTGGGTGTAAATTCATTGCCTGAACTCCGTCTTAAACTGCCTCCCAGGCTTTCCCGGACAGTTGGCTTGCCACATGAGATATTTGATAAAAAGAATCAGGAAGTTAGAGCAGCATGTAGACAGCACGGCGGAGATATAGGGCTTAGAGGTGGTATTCAGGCTCAAGGGTGCCACCCTACATTATGCATGAGATATAGGGGCACAATCACTTGGCCAAAAGGCCAGGCCAGAATCATAGAACTCTAGGTTCTGGTTATCTCCTGTGAGGATTCCTCTTCCGATCCTTCCTTCAGCATATAATTTTACCATTCTTTCTATGTTGCTATGACAACAGTACAGTCCTTGACACATGGTATCATGTTGATACTGGGTTAAGGTCTATGTTATGATAAGCTAGTGGAAGGAGGGCAGGTATATATATGATGGCGTGGTCTGGAGGTATGAAGTTCTCTACGCTTAGTCTTCTGTCACAACCACCACCTTCGGATCACCTCTGGTCACCTATAGTCACCTCTAGTTACCTTTAGCACCTTTAGTCACCACTTGTATTTGCTTGTACCTTTAGAGTCTTTAGACACTTATATTACCCATTTTTAAACCTTTAGTTCTCTAAATTATCTCCAGTAAATCTTTAGTCATCCCTCGCGATCCATCCGACCTCTTCTCGCCCTTCTATTCCGCTTCAGTTCAAACGCCTACGCTCCAATTTGACATCTCCACATATGTAGATTATACAGTAGGTATTCCTGACAGGTAGCGCTAGCTGCTGTTGCTACAGCAGCGGTTACGGCTTCTGTTGTGACTGGTTCGAAGCAGTATTGCAAGTTTTGGTTTATTGTCCCGTAAAATCGAGGGACATTCTTAATCCTGTAGGACGTCCAGGGCGAGGCTTTCTCAATGGGAGCAGTCCCAAACAGATCAACTGTTTTCAGTTTATCGTTTAAGGCATCCGCATTACCAGCGCTCGGGCGGAGAGCAAATCCTATCTTTGTTGACACAACACTTGATAGAAGTTTACTTAGGCTGCCAAGCTTAGACTTTAAGTGTGTTTGTGTTGCATAGCCCGATGCGTTGCGCAGAGAACTGTTGGGTGGGAGGCGAACGAACAATCTGTCGTCTGGTTTGGCGTTTTCAGTTTGTAAGTGAGCATTTTGCTTCTATGTGGAGGGAGGGGTCTTCTGTGCGCCTCGTTTGGCGGCACCCGCGTAGCTTTGGGAGACGTTTAATTTCGCTGTCTTCACAGGGCTAGATATCTTGATAGTTGAGGAACCGTGCATGTATGCGTTAAAGTGCTTAGCAGCAATAGTTGTTAGTCCTGAGGTGCAATTGCGGAGGGCTTGAGCTTGAGGCTCTGGTAAAATAGCGCGGGTGTGATAAGAACAATGTACGTCGAGAATTCAGGCTAATGGGGCAAACAAAGTTTCTGCTTCACGAGCTCTCGAGGCTGCTAATTGAGCGGCTTCGAGGGCGGACCGTTGAATGTGGCCGGGGTGTTACGGGCTAGGCCTGGCTGATTATGGCTGGGCTGTTTAAGGCTATCAGGCCCATCCTTATCTTGAAGGCGCAAGCGAGTTTGAGTTTGATTGCTATTTGTATCAGGCATGTGCCCTACACCCAATAGGCGTGATATGGGTATGTGATCTATACAGACTCACTACTACCTTCGTGCATGGCTTTACTTGCCAAAGAAACCATGAGAAATAAACATAAGAAAACAATACAGTGTGTCCAAACAAAAGCGCCCTGCGCCGTGTCCTATTCTTCTCAGCAATTGACTATTAAAATAACAACTGATACCCCTAGAGAAGCTTATGAATCTCCATCTACGGCCTTTTCCCTATGACATCTCGTTACAATTACGAATTCGATAAATTTCTACAAACATTTTCCTCCAAGAATCTCAGTTGCCTTAGGGGGGGTTCCCGTTTCATGCCTCTCCACCGTTGTAGGGCTGGTCGACATTCTGCAAAGTGCCAAGGGCGTCTTTCTCGACCGCACTCACATTTGGCTTCGAAATTTTCATGCTTGAATCTTTCATGGTATTTGGCAAAATCGCTGTGTCCAGTCCTAGCTGCAATCAGCCTGTGGTAGGCCCATCTCGGTAGAGCAAGTTCTGGAGGTCGCTTCCTTGTCATCATAAGATCTAAGTCCGTATAGTGCTTGGGCGCATTTTCCTGCCACCATGTTACTACTAGTCCCTCCGCGCGCTCCCTGGCAAATCTGTTGAGTGATGCTAACGTAAATTTTATTCTGCGGGGCACCTTCATGGGGAGTGCCTCATTGGTCACCTCATTTGGAACTTTAATTAGGGCGGCTTTAGCAAGCCTGTCTGCCATCTCATTTCCCTCGATCCCTGAGTGCCCTGGTATCCACCGAATTTCCACTGACCGATGTTGCTGACAATCCTTGACAAATTTGTCGACTATTCCCTGGAAAGATCTAGACCTACCACTGCGTAAGGCCTGGACAGCTTATAAACTATCTTAGAGTACCTTAATTGAGTTGCTGCTAGCCACCATTAGTGCTGCTTCGAGGGCTTTCTGGTCTCCCAAGAGTTCCGCGTCATAAGTCTCTGCACCAAGCAAAGGGCCTGCGCCGCTCCCAATCATTTATCGTCCTCTGAATAAAGTATGGACCCATGCAGATTTTTCCAGCCCGCAAGATGAGCTGTCTGGGTACGCACATACAGTGTCGGCTGGCAAGTGCTTTATCCATTGTTTGGCTAGAGTGGCTTCAAACTCCGTGTCTAGTGTCGCTGGTTAGTAGCTGCGATCCGATGCTGGATAGAAATTCTTTCAGACTCCACAGCGAGTGATACGTTCTGAATGCTGGTCTGCAAACGTGTCAGGTAGCGCTCTAGATTTTTGAACGATTGGTTCTTTTATCCTGCGCGGAATCCGAGGCGGTTTATGGTTTCCTTTGGACCTTCTTAGGATCTGGCTACCAGAGGATGCCAAAAGTCCATTTGTTGAATTTGCGCCGCAGCTCCCAATTGCCTTTGCTGAAGGATGATTGTTGCCTGAGGGATACCAGACTCTCTACGGATAACCTTGTTCGGGGTAGTTCTCCATGCCGGTAGAGCTGCCCAAATTGCCTTGATAATTGTGCTATCCAGGAGATTGATATGCCAGCTAATTCCCGTGCTCAGTTTCTTGCTCCGATTAGAGGTGACCCGGGTCAAGCCCAGCCACCATGCTTCGCCTCCATACATCGCTGTATTTATGATACATGCCTGTACTGCCTTGATCATTGGTTGCGGGCCTGCGCCCCGTTTAACGCTGTTGATTCGCCGTATAAACTGCGTTAGCCTTTGAGATTTCCCGCACCACTCTTGCACATGCTGCTTGAAGTTGAGTTGGGAGTCTATCCATACCTCAAGCCATTTGAGATGCGGGGAAGGTATTATCTTGTTACCTTGGATCTGGACAGCTAAGCCTGTCGTGTCCAGCTTTTTCTTGGGACCCAGGCGCAAGCGAGTTTGTAAATCTTCTCACTATACGGGAGTATTATCAGATCGCGTGTAAAGAGCCAGGGTATCTAGAACAGGCATTATAGTTATAAAGAGCCATGGCTTCTCGCTCGTAAATTCCTCATAGAAAAAATAAACATTTAATTGTGGCATTGCTTTCGCGCATTGGACGAAAGTCCTAGCCCGTCACGCGGGGGTTTGTTTTTCAGAAACATCATTGTTAAAGAGATTTTGATTTGAAAGGGAGTTTTGGGGGACGTCGAGATCAATAGGTGGGTCCTAGCAATATTCTTGGAAGACCATGTTTTATTCTTGTGAATGTGTGTTTTTTTGTGTAGAGCGCGGATTTGAGATTATCTACAGGAGGGATCTATACTAATATCCTAGTGTACGGCCCTAGCTCTTAGTCCCGTGACAATTACCTGACGTCCCAGCGGGCGGAAAGGATGCCTGCGTTGGTGTTATGCTCAGCTATGTAGGATGGTAGATCTAGTAGCTGGTGCATAGGTAGTTATTATGGCAGCATGGCGTTATGGCGCATGAAGGAGATCCAGTCTCTACATAACGACATTACATGTAGTCATGTGTGCATTACGAGAGATGGGTTGTTGATATAGGACAAATGGCATGGCTGCTTAGTTGGTTGCACACTTTGGTGAGCTGCATACTGGTAACGTGATTGGTCTACAAACGAACAAGCTAGGGGATAAGGGACGAGCTTCCCCCCATCTGTAATATAACAATTATCATAGTCACTTCACTTCTGCACATTAATGAAGACATCTCTCCATATACTGTCTTAGCTGTTCCAGCGCAAGTGTACATTCCCATTTCATATACCAAGTAAAACTGTTGGCCAACATAGGCTTCAGGGCTTACTGTCATTTCATCAGCCTTTACAGTCTTCTTTAGTGTCATAGCTCGTTAGGCTGCATACACTCAATGAATTTAAAAAAAACGTCTTCTTTACTTACCCACCGCAATAAATTTGTTTACCCAACTCTTCTTCGGGAAGATTTCACGGATCCGTAAATAGAATTTTAATACTAATATAAATTCGTGATAAGATGAAGGGGTAGTTAATTAAAACCTTCAATTTAATAATAGCTTCCCCTATACAATTAGTCATGTAAAACTTCATGTAAGGATATACAAGAGAGTCATGAAGAGAAGGACAAGAACACAGCCATTGATGCGAAGATATTGGCAAGAATTGATTACGATTAATTCCGGTTGGCAAAGGCTTCTACTCTTGTATATAATAGTTCGGCGTGGGAGAGATTTACTCCTCATGCAACGTCTTCTTTATTTACCCTTTACAATACATTTGTTCACCCATCTCTTCTTCGGGAAGACCATATATCCATTGCTCAGTTCTTCATCAGCAAGACCCATGTGTAACATCTACTGCAACTATTTGCCTATTCTATTAAATTAGGAGGCCTTCTATAGCTGTATAGCTGTAGAGAAGACAATAGAATTATCACAGTGGAAGGAGGTCAGATAAAATGAGAAGCGATAATGTGCTATTTACATAACAGTGACGGACAATCACTACTAAGTACAATTTTCCTCCACGCGACTGATCTGCATGAGTAGCGTTATTGACGCGACTCCTAAGCTTGACCTTGACTGGCTCGGCAAGTTCCTACACCAACCAGACACACCTTGTCATTTAACATATTCGTCTTTTTGTAGAAGACCTGTCATTCCTTTGACTCATTATCTTCACTTACCACCTACATCATCACTAGGCTAATAAGCGTACCCCGTAGAACACTGTCAAACCCTCATTTTTGAGAGAGACTTGGCGCTTATTGTAATAACGAGATTATGAAAAGTTTAAGAATTTTCGCAATGAATATATCAGTTAGCGTGGGTGGATATAGGATAGCGCTTTACGTCTAGCGTGAAGAAGAAGAATATGGATTGTAGATCTGCTATATTGATGACTATTGAAGTAAGAGTGAAAGGTTGATCATGTACTGAGGTATATCAGCGAGTTTTAAATACATAGATGGTGCACAATATATACCACCAACTGTACTAAATCCTAGCCGTTCCGTCATTTATAAATGATATTATTAGATATATCTGCGTGAAATTATCATCTATAGCTGGGATACTGGCGTTGTCATTGCTGTGTGTGGACGACGTACAATTGACGCAGGATTGATTGTCCATTTAGTAACACTTGCTTAATAATCGCCATTTTCAGTTGTGTGATGTATAAGTGGGCCTGATCACAACATTGCTGATACTTTCAATATGCCTGTACTGAGTAGCATAGAATTCAGCTACGCTATCGGCTTACTAGGCCTAACATCTACTGGTAGTCCGTCATTTTCCATGTAAGAATCTGACCGAAGAAAAGTAGTCGAAGAAGTGATTTTCATATTTGGTTGCTTGGTAGCGTCAAAAAACTAAGAAGCCTTCCTTAGGGCATGAGGTCGTGCTAAGCCCAAGTGTAGTAGTACAGCGTGTGGTGGAAATAAATTGCGCCAAATCACCCATTGCACTCATCTCCAGCACTGCCCCTGTCCTATATGAACAAATCTTACTCGCCCTAAAGCCCACACTACGTCGAGAAAGGCAGCCAAGCGAAAGCGTGCTGTCAAAGAATCCACCTCAAATTCCTTCGATCAGAGCCCAAATCCTCCCGGAAAAACCCTCCGGTTGTGGCGACTGGATGGAGTTGTGACCAGCCTGTTGGTCTCATTCCCCTCGCTGTGCGCTACAAGTACAAGTGAAATCGACACTTGGCCTAAGCCACAGCATAAACAATTGTGGCGCTTTTTAGACCCAGGAAACCCCTAAAATGATGCGTAGACCCACACTATACAGCATCTTGTTTATCATTTAATGTGTATGTAACGATATGGCTATGACATATGACTGGTACTTTTTATACACATTGGATGACAATTTTGACATTAGTGACACTCTTACTCTGGATTTCATTTGCAAATACCACAATGAAGTAGTATATTGTATACAAACAGTCGACCTTCCTCCGTATGTGCCCACCAAAGGGAAATTCGAAACCTTCGATTATCTAGGCATACCTTTGTCCTCCATATATATCAGCGCCGCGGGAAATGTGGTTTGGTGTTGCCACATTCGAAGCAGCCATCTCCTGTCTCGATGGGGATATGTATCTGAGCTATCCAGGCTCTGCTTGCAAGGCCAGCCAAGATGATGTACTTCTGCGCCATCCAACTATAGCTGTGTTTATAGTGTCGCCCAAACTCAGGTATAAATGTAATAAGCTTGCACTTCAGGCTACCCATTACTCATTCTGTCGCAATGTTGGCTTTGTAATCATATTTATTGGGATGGGTTACTGGCTTTTGCAATTGGGATAATTGCCACTTAGGTTTAAGTGTGTGCTTAGTCAGCATATTCCGGGACAATTAGTGTTTTTTTTTCTTTTGCATCAAATTTTAATTGCGTATGCAGCTATCTAGCTATGACACAATATCAGAGAAGTGTATGATAGATGACTCAATTTACAAGAAGAGCACTCATGCCTCGGATTTCATTTGCAAGTACCACTGCCAAGTTATGGCGGCTTTTTCTTCACCCCAAGTCAACCCTCATCCGTGAATACCCACTCAGGGGAACATCTCAAAAACCCTGAGTTATCCAGACATGCCTCCGTCATCCATCAACTTTTCTCCGCGCGAAATGTAATCTGAGATTTCTCCTTCCCAAGTGGAGTAGGTGCCCAGGCTACTCAAACCATACCAGAGAACACCACCAGGAGGCGGACAACGACACCTTCCATCGTTGGCTTGTTTTTATAGTGTCAGCTGCACTCTCGCAAGCGAAGTCTTGGCGCGCACTAAGCCCAAATCGAAAAAATCCTTGCCAAAATTCGGAATTTCACTCCCTTCAAGGTTATATCTTTCCTTTGCATCATCTTATAAACTTGTCCTGATCCCTCTCACGTCCATCCCAAAGAACTGTCTCGCAGATTTGTGCGCCACGCTTTGCCTCCTCCGTCGGGCATAAATATCGGCGTGGGCGTGTATTTGGTGACCAGCTGAGGCCAGAGAAGGTCGAAGAGTGGTGTGGTCATTGGAATGAAGATGTAATAGGTCGTACTTGTAGACTTGACGAGACTTAGGTAGGAGTCAAACTCGGGAGCGAAATAACGACGTGGATGAGTAATTTGGATTTTTGCCTCGTGGGCCAACTTCTTTGATATTGCGAAATTTGACTGAACTTGGCTCTGGGAGAATATTTCACTCCCAGGCTTGTAGAGGACACCGCGTACAGGTGTTCAGTCTTGCCCTCCCAAGTAGTTTGTAAAACTAGATAGAGATACACACATATACAATCTACACCAACGATCAAGTCTGCGATTGTAGCAGAGAAGTGATTACTCCTGTTTTTACCAACAAAGTTTCCAAACCCTTTACCACACACGAGATGGCGTCGGGAACCAAGACAAAATGGAGAGCCATTACATCCAATTCACGCAGTGACTCCATTTCCAAGATGAATTGTATGAACAATGTCTCGGACAGATTTCAGGTGCGCCATATTATCTATTATTTGTTTGAATGACTTCTGATATTTGAGCAAGAGAGTTGTCACCCATAATGAGAGTAGATCTATACAGTAATTTGAAAGTTCATCATTCTTGCTGATGGATTGGAGGTCGAGGGGTTAGAGCGCAACCTGCTTTTAAATTCCCGAATCCCCTCTTAAAATGTGTCAGGCAAGTAAATGTCAATAAGGAGACCAATCCAATTCCCCTACATCTCGATGATTAGCCACAAAGCCTATTTTCCGGACAGTTATTCACCATCGAGGGCGAGTGGGACTTTGCAATTTCAATTCCTAGAAAGATGGAATAAGAAGTAATTAAGATGGGTAAAATTAACATTGCAAATGCCTCATAATTTCCATCGTTCAAACATGGTTGATTGAGCTTGCCAAGCCACACTCTGGCCAAAAAAGAGTGTATATTAAATGCATCCTGAAATCACCAACAGGCTATTTCCATTCTGTACTGCATTTTTATCAATCTTCAAATTCCAGCTTTTCAAAGCCCTTAGATTCGGAAGATATACAACTACGGACATTCTACAATGAAGTTTTCCACCATCAGCGGCGCTTCCACGCTCTTCTGCATCTTAACACCAGTAATAGGGCTGATAGTAGAGCTAGCGCTGATACCAGTGCCTGACATGAACCGAGAATTCAGCTTGCAGTGCCCAAATGGTCCCGAATATACAAAAGCTGAACTCTTGCAAAAAGTTCTGCTTGCTAGACAATATATGCATCCCGATAAACCAGAATATGATTTTCCTCGTGAATACAGTAATCTTCCGTTCGGCATTCCCGGAGATCTATGGTATTATCCTATGGCAGGTAATAATAGAATGCATGATATTTAGTTGCTTTCCAAGTTCTTTCATACTAACCGATGACTACAAATTTCTAGAGGGCCCACAACCACATATTTTCGTTGTATTCAACTTAGAAAATCGAGTAGCGGGCGCTGTCAGCCGCACTAATGATGGAAACGGTCCCGATGTTGTTCAACCTTGTGATTTCGTGTAAGTAATTGTGCCCCAACCCACACACTCTTATCATTTGAAGATATGCCTAATAATTTGGTTAGGTACTTGGATTGATGATGTCTTAGACACTAAGCGTCCAGTGGATTGAATTAAAGTCCGTACTGCATCCATAACTAGAAGGTCTTGGTTCAATTGAAAAATATAAAAGGATAATGATGAGACATCTACTTCTTTCCGGCTTGATGCTATATATCCAACTCAAACTATTTCTAAGTGAGAGTATCTTTGCCTCGATTCCCAAAATAACAGGTGTAGAAGGTCAAAATACCTGAAGTTGGAGCTTTGATCCTCCTGAGCACCATTTTGGGTGAGATAGTAACATAAGAATTGAATTTATATTATAATCCCTTCTGAGTCTAAGAATATGAAGGACTTCTAGAATCTACCATTAAAATTCTGGCTACTGTTTCAATGTTAAAATTAATTTATTTAATGTGTTCCAATAGATGTTGAGGGTCATGCACTGAGTGAGATGGTAAAGCTCGAGACAATTATAAGAAGATGTGTCATCCCATACCCAATGCTTCTCATCACTAGATTCAGTAAGCCTAAATTTATCTGCAGTTTGATATGATCCAATTTGAAATTTGTTTGTAGACAGTTTTGCCGTATGTAGAAGCATGAACACATCAGAGTTAGTTTGTCCAGTTTGGTTAGATTTTGTTGATTTTACCACTGTTAATGTTATAGACTTTGATCTTCTAAAATTTCTGCAATTTTACTACTTAATCACCTTGCACGTTAACTCATTATATTTTCCGTTATCACTGACAAAGATATATTCATGAGATTGCTTGATAAAATGCTAACATCATCTTTATCAAGAGAATAACGACCCTTCAGTCATTGAGGCTGTAGAGTGGATCGATTTTTGTTCTGTTTTAACCTTTTCAACATCTCGTTGGAGTTGGCCAGAGTCCTGTGCTCAGCCAAATTTGGTGCAAAGCACGGCACGTAACGCTTTTGGGGAGGACAAAGGCTGAACACCTGTCAGTGGTGTCCTCTACGAACCTGGGTATGAAATATTCCCCCAGAACCGAGATTCAATCACGACAAAGGGTGAATTTGAGAGTTTACGTCGAGTTGGCAATTGGGAGAAGTATTGTTGGCTCATTTGTGGTCGAAAATCCCACCTGCAGAGATTTCACGACTGCACAACTCCACGAAATCAACCATCTACACCCCAGATACGAACCGCAGACAGCCTGTAACCTGACTGATGTTCGTATCACAACAACCAACACCTTCAAGACCTATCTTTTCTTTTCCCCCAAAATTATCTCACCACCTACCAAAGCAATCCCATACCTCCAAAAGTCAAATCACCATAATACGTACGACATTTCGCCGGCACTCCATTAAGAGCGTTCGAAAAAGGCTCGGGCACGACAGCGACGGGGCAAGGCCGGAGGTATGGACATTCTTCAAAGTTTCTGGGATGACTAGATCGGCTGGAAGATAGATGGATGCTACATGAAGGAACTAAAGGAAAAACAAACTGTGGAGGCCTTTGTGGGCGACTGGATGAGACCTCTAGTGAAGAAAACGACCCCTCGATGAGATGAGGAGGTGCTGAGGTGAGACAAAGCTGGGAATGAATGTGTTGGAAAATACACTCTGTACGATATTACATGGATATATATGATGAAGAAGACTTGATATATTACAACTATGGGTATATTGGACTTATATTTGCATCTGAGGAAGAAATCCCCACTAGTCTCATGTGCCTGTCAAACCTAGCAATGACCAGCCAAGGTACACTGTAGTACGTAAATTTCCATGAATTAAAAAAAATAAAATAAAAAACGTAAATGTCCGAATGTATATGCAACAGCAGGCGCGATTAGCGCACTCGGGACATGTGTAGAGAGAGTTGATCTTGTCGAGAACCTGAGATGATACAGGTAGTGGTTGAGTCCTAAATTCGAGAGTCAGAATTTCCAACAGATTGGATGGGAAAAGTTACAGATGATGAAGGTGTCAAGGGCTCGGGCGCGTGGTGGCCAAGGCTGAGGAGGAATTTGCGCTTCTGTGCGCCAATAGGGGGTTCTCTGGACGGTTGGGCTTGACATGATTCAGCGCATGGGTGAATTCTGAGGTGTTTCGGTCATTTAGGTGGGACGAGGCACTTGTACTTTACAGTAGTTAACCTGATCCAGCCCGACCCCACCCGTGCTGAAGCTCCAGTAGGAGTGCAACAGTTGTTACTTTACCTAGCACCTTAATGGACGGATCCCAACAAAAACGCATCGCTTGGGTACAAGGCTGGACAAGTCACGTGAAGTGGCTCGTTGGGTTTGCTTTTTTTTTTTTTGCATTAGATTTTAATTGCGTATGTAGCTATCTAGCTATGACACAATATCAAAGCTAGAATTCCTGAATATTTGTGAGAGAATCAATAAGATACCCCTTTACCATTACCGTCCCCCTCCGACTCGCATACAATGACACTAATTCGAATTCTCACAGTAGCAAGACCCCGGATCTCCAATATGTCTCCGGGGCCTGCCAAATCATCGCGACCTATTTGCCATCAAAGAACAATTGATAGAGCAAATACCAGGCTGAAAAAGCGCTTGGCAAAAAAGAACATACCATTGAGCTCGATTGACGAGCAAAAAATGGAGTCGGAAATGACCGAAAGGATAAGAGCCTTTGGAGAAGACTCTAACTCCACGAACCCAGATGTTGAAATGGGTGATGCGGTTATCGACCGATATATCATGGAGGGACTTGAGAGCTTACAATGGAATGTCAGTGAACCCGAAGACGGTCAGGTCTCAGAGGCCCCCGTTATTACAGTCACGAGAAAGATTGCTGTGCCGGCCATGAAGCGGACAGCTAATGTTGACTTAAAAAAGGCCGACGAAGCCACGTCAGCCACAGCCCCTCAGAACCCCATTCCGAGGACAAGTGGAAACAATCAAACTTCTTGCAGCAATGGCAACTCCAAGAACACTGCGACTTGTCCTCCCGAGCTTCGAGCCACACTTGAAGCCGAAGAACAGCGAGCGGCCCAGACCCAAACTAATATCACAATATGCACCGCTGCTATTAATGGTGTGGAGAATGCGCTCTCACCTCTATCCAAAGGGTCAAGCGTTCAATTTATAGACTCCATGAAAGTCTACCTCCGAGCTGCAATAGCTCAATTCCTGATGTCGGGTCCAGGAACAGTCCCTCCCAACTTCCCCCCACGACGAAACTGCCAGAATCACGGCGGGAAGATCGTGGAACAAACGATTGAAAAGCAGCCAGAGCTGCTACAAAAAGCGACCCAGATCAAGGTGACCCAGGTCAAACCTACCTGGGCAACAGTTACCCGAACTGGCCTCCACACGCCAGCAGCACCTGTGAAAGATGTGCGGGTCCACAACAAACCTCTGATACCAACGAGACCTCCGGCGAAAGCTAAGAAAACTGGCCCCAAAGATGATCGTTTGTTTCTTCGACTCAGAAAAGAACATGCTTGGCGCGCACTCTCGCCGGCCGGTGTCCGAGATGCGACAGCAAAATTGCTCGAGCTACCCCCGCAGAATATTGAAAATGTATACCGTGTTCCGACTGGCTTTCCACTCCGAGCCAAAAATCTGGAGGTACGACAGCTCCTTCTGGACTCTGCTGAGTCTTTCGTCCAGATAGACGCAATCCTGGAGAAGGCCTCAGATTTAGTGGCCCTTTGTATTGCGACAATTCCCGTCGCAATTCACACACTCCTAGGTAAAGTAGTTGTCACCAACAAGATGGTGACCGAAGAAATCGCCAGGGTCACTTCAAAGGTTCCAGTAAGGGTCCGCCCTCATGGAAAAGAGAGAGTCGGAGCCCCATACCAGACATTGGTAGCTCATTTAGAACGAGCATCCGTCCCTAGACTAGGCTTCCGACTATTGGACGACTCTGGAATCGCTGTTCGCCATCAGCCATGCCAAACCATGAGCCAATGCAAGCGATGTCTCTTATACCACAGGACCCAGGGTTGCTCGCGCGTATCAGTGTGCTGGAACTGCATCTCAAAAATGCACTCCACTTCGGAATGCCAAGGACACACCAAGTGCCGCAATTGCGGGGGTCCCCACAGATCAGACAGCCGAAACTGTCTGGCCCGCCCTAATAAGTCCGGAATGGCTTCTAGGGAAACCATCGAAAAGATCAGATACGCTAGCCAATGCAAATATGCCGCAGTGATCCGGGCGAAAACTGCCGTTCGACGAGCAGAGGCCGATATCAAAGCCGCCACTGAGATAGCCAAAACAGCTACGCCGAACTACAGCTCTAATAACAGCTACGAGGTTCTAATTATTGAAAGGCTATGCTGAGCTGGAATGACGTACCGTTAGGATGAAGGTATGGAAGGAGGTAGCTATGGCTTTAAGAGAAGTAAAGTTCGTGAGTTATACTCTTAGGACTTGGATCAATGGACGAACTTGAGGATATTCCCTAGTATTCTCAAGTGTGTAAATAATATGGAGATTGTTTGAATTTCCTATTGTATGAATTGCTTAATTTATCTACGTGACAGGACCTTCTTCTATATACATGAATAAGGGGGCTCAGCACACTAGTGGATGTTCTAACATCTGTCCTTGTCTAACCGAGAAAGGAAGGATGTGAGAGATCCTAGCGCCAATAGATACCATTTAGAATCTATTGGGAAATACTATGTCATACCAATGAGTGATGATCTAGGTCAATCATATCCCATGGCGCATGTGCACATTATTCTAATGTGAACAGTTTATTGTAATGCAGTCATGTTACTCCCTTAATTACAACACTAATGACGGATTAGACGCCAAACGTAACTGAGGTCACAGAGGCGGTCGTCCCGAAAAATCACTCACAAAGGGCGCCCGACGGGCCCCTTTCCGCCTCCCTCCTACTCTAAGTTTAATATCAATAAACGTAGGTAGAGGAGGTCCAACATAGAATATTGCGCTTGCCCCAGCATTCGAGCTGAATATTGACGCAGTCCTAATTCAAGAACCTCGGTGGAAAGAAGAGACAATGTCGAATCCTGGATACATTTGCCATCTACCTCATGGTGGCGAAAAGGTCAGGCCAAGGGCTGTGACCTACACCCTGAAAGATGATAGGACAATATCAGCGAGGCAAATCTTCCCCTGTGCTAAGCTGAAGGGCGACTATTGCTGGGTGCTTGTTATTGGAGTCACATTCCTCAATGTGTACAAGGCACCTAGAGACACATCAGCCGTACAGCCACTTATCAATTGGACCCCACCGTCGAACTCAGTCGCTGCGGGTGATTTCAATTCGGTGTACTGTGCCTGGCAACCAGGAGTCACTAGCCCCTACGGGCAAGGTGAAATGATTGAAATATGGGCAGAAGATCACAATCTAACCTGCCTTATTGTTGGAGAACCCACGCATCAAGCTGGAAATATCCTGGACCTTGTCTGGACCAACATTAATGGCAGCCGTGCATGGGTCGACCATGATGAATGTGTCACCAGCGACCACCTTCCTATCCGAGGAATAATCCTGGTCCAGTCCGCAACATTGAGACCCAACTTGGGCAAGATTCGAGTGACGAAGGAAAGACTGCCCGACTTTGCACGAGCTGTTACTAAATTGGTCCGTCTACCGCCAGTTTTAGATACAATCGAAAAGGTCGAAGACTATGCCCAGGAACTTTGCTTAAAGCTTAAGACTGCCATCAATGCAACAGGAATTTGACCCAGAGCAAACGGCGGTAAATCAGCCCCGTGGCAGACCCCGGCGTGCAAGGAAGCACGGGCTGAATATCGAGCGGCAGAAGCACCCCTCCAACGTGCAGTGTATGCTAAATAAGCTCCGATCAGTCATTAGAGCTGCCAAAAAAGAACATCAAGCACAGCAGGTGGAGAGAATGAACACGCCGAACAATGTTTTTAAGCTGATGAGAATGGCTGGGCCTAGACAGACAAACATCCCACCATCCCTCAATCACAACGGAGCTCTTATCTCTGATCCACTAGAGCGAGCCACAGATCTCCGTGACTGTCTCCTGGCAAGACACCAAACATCGGACGACCTGCCGCCTTGCATCGCCACGAGTAACAACCGTATACCATGGAAGGATGACATCTTCGAGAAAGAAGTCCGAGCTTATACTATCGGCTGTGGAAACACGGCTCCAGGAGCAGACAGAGTCTTCGTACAGCTGCTACTGGCCTGCTGGAAGACAATTGGACCCTGTATAGTCAAGCTCTTCAGAGCTTGCATATAGCTCAGTATGCATCCGACTTTTTTCAAATTGGCCGAAGTAGTACTTATACAGAAGCCCAAAAGGGACCTAACAACTGTCAAAGGATGGAGACCAATTGCCCATCTTTCTTGCCTTGGTAAAGAACTTGAAAGACTTCTCGCAAAACGGATGGCACACTTAGCAGTGACCTGTGATGTGGTTGGTCAGCAACAATTCGGCGCACTCTCGAGACGCTCAGCAACAGACTTAGTCTCCTGTGTAGTACACAATGTCAAGGAGGCGCGCATACAAGGATGGGCAGCCACTTTCGTCACCTTAGACGTACAAGGTGCGTTCCATGCAGTTCTTCAAAACTGTCTAGTGAGAAGGATGCAAGGACAAGGATGGCCAGACTCAGTTCTAAAGTGGACAACTTCTTTCCTTGCACAACAAATGGTACAGGTCCGACGCTCGGAAGGAGTCACGACAAAGCGACAGCTAGTTTGCGGGGCCCCACAGGGCTCGCCGATCTCGCCTCTTCTCTTTCTTCTATACATGGCAGAGCCAATGCGGAGTGGTACTCCTAATCTAATGTTTAGCTATGCTGACGACATCGTCATTCTTGGATTTGGCCGCACCACTGCTGAGTCTGCTGCAGCTGCCCAGAAAGAAGTCGACCACCTGCTGGAGTGGGCTCAGAAAAATGCTGTCCAATTCAACGCAGAAAAGTTGGAGGAAGTACAATTTCCACCACGGCATTGCGAGGCAGCAGTTGGAATCCACGTAAATGGCACTCTCATAGAACCAGCTGAACAAGTTCTCTGGCTTGGAGTTTACCTCGATCCGCGTCTTAACTTCAAATATCATGTGATGACGTGGTCCGGAAAAGCAATGAAAGTTGCACATCTTATGCGACGTTTCAATTCAACCTTTCGAGGGGCCGCACCAGGAGCGCTGATACGAGCAATAAATAGTTGTATTATTTCAATTGCGACTTTTGGAGCGGAAGTCTGGTGGCCCGTGTAAGGGCTTGAAATAGAATTGTATTCAAATTGTACTGTTTGCTGTGTATAGAAGATCTTAAACTAAAGAAAGAAGATGGAAGAGGAAAAGTCTTCCTTTTATACATTAGAAAGTGGTCTGTGCTGTTACCAGACTATACACAAATAGAGCAACTAAATAGTCACCTATTTGGTATCAGCTCAGATTAGTCACCCAAGCCCAAGTCTTGGCTGCCCTAGGCTCTAGCCTATGATAGCCCGGCCTCAAACGCCCAACAAGAGTAGGAATAGCAACGCCAGCTACCGCGAGACTTTGCACTATGATTGATAAGGCCAATATGATGGGTCTCCAATCTGCACTTCCGGTTCTGCAGACTACTTCGAATGTGGTCCTGCACAGGGAAGGAGGAATCCCTCCCGCAAACATTATTCTAGAGGGAAACCAACTACAATTTTCAGCCAGAATAAAAATCCTCAATGATCAGCACCCGCTGAGATCTCGTGCTGCAATGTGCCCAAACGTTGGGACTCGAAAGTACAAGGAAAAACCTCGAAGATTTGAACATGTAGATAGACAAAGGACTCGTGCACAGCGAGCTTATTGACAACTTCCGGATGCAGAAGCTTCGATGCCTCTGCCGCCGCCATCCTACTCTGCTGGATACATGACCAAGTCAGAAGGAAAAGAAGCAAGCAAACTTTGGATAGACAGCGTGCCCGCATCGGAAATTTGCGCCAACTCAGACGGCTCTTCGGAGGGAAACAGACATTCAGCTTGGGGTTTTGTTGTGAAGAGATATGGTAAAACTCTTCTCAAGGAGAATGGTATCCGACACGGAGGAGAGGTCTTGGACGCAGAAATCACAAGGGCGCTGAAGGCTCTTGAGGCGGCGTTGAGACTTAAAGAAGCGGAACAGCAGCTGGGGGAGACGATCCGGCGAGTGAATGTTTTTCTGGATAGTCAACATGCTATAAAAGCACTTGAGACGGACATCTCTTCAACTAGCCTCGAAGAGGTACGTCACTTTGGCATACTCTCGGCGTCAGCTGCTGTGACGATTACGTGGATCCCCGGTCACCCTGGAATACAAGGAAACGAAGAAGCAGACGGAACTACGCGCCTCGGCTTACGAATGCTGTCCAGTCCGGAAAACCAACCAGAAACCATTTTGTTGGCATACCTTCGCCGTCTCATGTATAACCGGCTACAGGCTTTGCTCAACAATTGGTGGGATAAAGCGTGCCCTGTTCGGTATCGAAAGCTAGATCTGCTCATGAAACGGCGCAGACCCCCTGAACTAGCCCTATCAAGGCATCTGCTACGCGAACAAATTGCGGCCCGTATGGGCCACGGCAATTTTGCGGCCTATCATTGCCAATTCAACAATGCAGACGCACCTAGTGAGTGCGCGTGTGGGAATAGACTAGCCCAACCCACTTTATCCACTGTCGACTCCACTCTAACGAAACACGTCGAATACGAGGACTAAAGTCCCACGACGACTTTATACATGAACTTCTAGAACCCAAGTGCCTCGATGAATTCAAAAATTTTGCACAGAAAACCCGATGTTATGGGTGATCAGCTGCAGGCTGGACCTCTGCTCTCAGCGAGGTCCATATAAATTAGTCATGTAACATGACTCGATCGGAAGGGGAACAAGGCGAGAAGTTTTGCTTCCCAACCACAAGTGCTGATATTTAGTTGGAGCTCAAAGTTTTGGAGCCTGGAGTTATGTTGTGATTTCTATTTTGTATATGGCTGTATGTAATTTAACTGGCTACAATTTGAGCAGTGGTTCACGTGGTGGGAACAAGTTGGGCATGTCATAGATATGATCTTAGCTGTAAACCCCAGTCTTTGAACCTCAGGGGAAAACGGGTATATCCTAGGACTTAAAAATAGAAAACAAAAAATAAAAATATTATCAGAGAAAAGTAAAGAAAAGAAAAGATGAATCAATTTACAAGAAGAGCACTCATGCCTCAGATTTCATTTGCAAGTACCACTACAAAGTTATGACGGCTTTTTCTTCACCCCAAGTCAACCATTGTTTGTGAATACCCACTCAGGGGAACGTCTCAAAAACCCTTAGTTATCCAGACATGCCTCCATCATCTTTCAACTTTTCTCTGCGCGAAATATGGTCTGAGATGTCTCCTTCCCAAGTGGAGTAGGTGCCCAGGCTACTCAAATTATACCAAAGGACACCACCAAGAGGCGGACCACTGTAACGGCTGCCAAGCCTTGGGGTTCCTATAGCCTACGCTGTCTAGCGCAGGCAATTATAGGAAGAGAGGTTCCTAGAAACATCTTGGATGACAGGGAACTGGAATGATTCACAATGAACCTTGTTAAAACATACTGAGAGCTTGTGAGAGTTACAGGAGTATCAAGTGTAACAGTTCCCATTAATAAAGCTTGGGCGTTCATATGTCGAAAGGTAAGTTTATTTACTAACTGAAGAACAAGACTACTGCTACACTCAACGCCCTATTTATATACATGATTCCAATATTTCAAACACTAATCTCTGTCCTCTAGTCCGGCTCCCACTATTAAAGTGTGGGCTAGTTACCAACAATGTTTCGTGCACGGGCAGTACCAGACTTTCAATACCAGCATATCTTAGCGCTGAGGTAATGAGTATGCATGAGATGAATAGCACAGGCTACAGGCAATCTACCGGCTTACTAGCCGCCACATCAAGGATCACCTAGGTGATTATCGGAGAGTCCAAGCTGTCAAGTAACAGAGAGAACCTTATTGAGGAGGGATATTTCAGACTGAATATATAGGTAGCCATTAAGTACAGGAATTCTCTCTTCAGAGAATAATAATTAAAATATTGTACTTACAGCATTGCTCATGCATTTTGTAATGAAACCGTGACAACCACAACACCTTTGTTATGATATGAGACAACAAAGTAGTCGAGACTAGGGCATTGGATGTGGCTCAAGGCTACAGCATACATCACTGGTGTACTAGTTAGGCGAGCATGTATATAGTTTCATAGATGTACCCACAATAAATGAACACAGGTTTAGTCTTATACTTTCTGTCCAAACACCTACAGTATAATATTGTATGAGTCTATTCACTATCAACCACAAATTATAACATCATCCACTCCTCATCACTCTGCAATGTGACTTCTGCATAGCTCATAACCACAACAACCTTCCATTGTTTGCTTATTTTTATAGTGTCAGCTGCACTCTCGCAAGCGAAGTCTTGGCGCGCACAAAGCTCAATTCGTAAAACTCTTGCCAAAATTCAAAATTTCATGCCTGTCGAGAATGTATCCCTCTTCTGCATCGTCTTGTAAACTTGTCCTGATTCCTCTCACATCCGTCCTAAAGAGCTATCTCCCAGATTTGTGCTCCACGCTTTGCTTCCTCCGTCGGGTGTAAATATCGGCGTGGGCGTGTATTTGGTGGTCAACTGAGGCCACAGAAGGTAGGAGAGAGGTGTGGTCATAGGGATGAGGATGTATTTGGTCGTACTTGTAGACTTGATGAGACTTAGGTAGGTGTCGATTTCGTTTGGAGTGAAAGATTGATATGGTGGAGTATTTTGAATCATTGCCTCGTGGGCCAACTTGTTTGGTATCGCGAAATTTGACTGAACTTGGCTCTGGGAGAATGCTTCACTCCCAGGCTCGTAGAGGACACGGCATACAGATGTCTAGTCTTGCCTTTCGGTGGGTTTGCTTGGCTTGGACAAAAGACATAAGGAAGCTTAGTGGGCTCCGTGATTGGTCGGTAAACGAGTTATAAGGATATAACATCATAGAAATTTCGAACATAAATAATCAGGACTACTTACATCTGTTCATCACTCATACACTCACACTTCCAACATCACAAGCAATCATTACAAGTGTATGGTCCCCATTTCACAGATCAAGTAAACTACAGAGCCCGAGTCTCGCCAACTGCACCCGATTGGATGCACAACTTTCTGCTCTGGCTGGCTAAGGGCGGCTCCTCCCCAACAAAAAGTAGGGTCGAAAGTAAACTAGGCAGTTTTTCGAGCCTTTGAGCAGCCTCTCAATATTCTATCTAGAGAGAGATCAGATAATTACCACATAGGTAACCCTCATTTTGTTTGCTGGCAATGCTCTATGCTTGTCATTATATACCTCGTATTTACAGAAGCGCTGACAATACTTTCCTAAAATTTGTAAGGCTTAGGTCGGAGGGTTTAACGAGGTGATTCCGGTCGCATAAGTAGAAACTTGAGGTAGATTTTGGTGAAAATATTTAATACCTGTAGCTTTTTGAAGACTTTGCTGTGTGTCAAACTCGAGGGTACCAGGGGTTGTGTTTTATAGATAACTTAGAAGTGCGAGTGATATCTGACAAGATTTGTCATAGACTAAGGTATTAATTCGGGATTCTAGCTATAACTGAGGACAAGGGACAAGAGAAACTAGGACAAGAGACAAGGTCAATGGAAGACGGAAAACAAGACGTGGCACTCTACATCGGCTCTACCCAACCCATATATACATCATAGTAACCAGAGCAACTAAGGCTTCAAGGGGTGCGCCTGCTGCTATTCTATTACTTCATTTGTAACCCATAGCAACCATTGTAACCCGGTAAACGCTCTAAGATGAGAGAATATTAAGATGTAGTGTAGGGAAAGAATATGAGGGTGCTGCTCTATCCTCAGTTCCTGACACTGTGCCTGGGAAAGTGGTGCGGGCATCTGAGTAAGCTCTGAGCGCTTTGGGAAGTCTCAAAAGTAGCAGTCTACGCTGGAACGTGTAGCTGGAAGTCTTGCGCTCATCGCAACTACAGTATATAAATAAATTTGCACAGATAAAACTTTCCTGGTAGGCGGTAAATTCACCATGTCCTAAGCGTGCAGTGAGGGTATAGGCAATGAGAGGCGTGGGTAGCAACAGCTCTTCTGGACATTTCTCTAAATTATTAATCCGAAGATCTTTACTAGAATGAAGGAAGTATGGCTCTCAACAATCCATTAGAGCCACGATTAAAGCTTTTGTGGTCCAGTATTTGAATTTGAATTTGAAATCTTATATGTGACAGGAAGAACCTAACATCTATTCAGACGTGACACGGGTAGATGGGCTCTGAAAGCTCATTGCTACCTACATGACCAGCAGTGGAGCCAGAAGCGACAAAAGAAAAGAATAAAAAAAAAGAAAAGTATATGTCTGAGTTACGGTGCCCTGCGCCGCATCCCTATCTTCCACACCTGTCTCCTCTCGGGTCAGAAACAATCTCAGCGTGGTCACCTCCCACCCTGTTCATTCTTCGGCAGACTGTAACATCTGCTTGTAGTTAAGAATTGAATGAACTTCTGCCATCCCTTCTCTCCTATCATTTCCCTGGCTCCAGGTGGGGCCAGTTTCTCATAGCTTCTCCATGTTGGTAAAACACGAAGTAATACAAATTGGGTGCCGTCACGAAGTCAGCTGTCTGTCACGAAGTCGGTGAATAATGTCAATTAACTGGTATCTCGAAATACATAGAACGTTGTCTCCCCTTTTTCCTCTCCCTCTGCCCTTTCTTCCTCTACTCCAAGCGCCTCGCTAATGAGCTAAATCAGATCCCTGCCAAAGCCCTAACAGCATCTTTAACACCACAATTATATAGAACAATTCATAACGCCCAAGTATAATCCTTTTACTGACACTGGCAACAACCAGATGCCTTCAATATTGTACAAACCCTTATAATGTCTCTCTTTGAACCCATCCATTAGGCTCTAGCTCAATCAAGTTATTTTGGGTCAAGTTTCTTAGTGCCTTGCAACATTTGCCCATTTATTTTGTCATTGCGTCAGCTGGATTTTTATCTCCTGGTATCCACATAATTTCATTTATTTCTCGACGCTCATATGCTTCGCGCAGACACATAACATCTATCATCAATCTTTTCTCGTGTGTGGTTCCCATTTTGACAATACAATCAAAAAGTGACTGTGAATCAGTACATATGATCATGGGAACTGGGCTAGGATGCCATGGTTTAAGTATCTTTTCAGTTGTGGCCTTAATAACTGATCCCATATCAAATCCGTGTCCAAGTCCATATAGTTCACCCGCTAGGATACTGCGTGTAACACGACGGTATTTGATGGAAGTCCAGTGCACTAAATTGGCATGATTTATATCATCAGCAAGCACAATAATAAAACCAATTTGAGACAAATAATCAGTGTTGTTGGCAAAAGCTATAAGGAAATGGTTAAACTGTCCTTTGTAGCTATTGATGGTGACATGAATTAAGATGATGATTGTGATTGAGATAGATTTCTATATATTTTATAATACATGATATGCTCAGGTTCAAATACCTCGAGCCAAGCAACCAGATTATGTTCCTCCAGATCTAGATTCATCAGAATAATTACTTACTCAGTAAAATTTTCCTAGTCTCAGTTGTGTGTTTAGGATCTTGATTAGGTTTCCAGTAACTAGTCAATGATGTTTCTCATATCACTGAGACATAGTCATGGTTGATACAACAGGTACAAACAATGAGTCGTGTCTGTACATGACGTTGTGATAAAGTCATGATCGTCTGAACAATATCAACTCATGAATGAATCATGTCTCTACATGACAAAAGCTGAGTCCGTGAAGACAACCACTTTGATTGACTTCATGTCAATTTTGACAAATTTAATGTCCATTTTTCTTATTTAATATCTGCCATGCTAGACATTTATCAAGAGATTTGACATCATAGGTTGTAGGCTGAGTGGCCTGTGCTGCCTGTGAGAGTGCAAAGCTAGCTTCAGGCTGTAACATAGTTGCCACATATGCGCCACGTGCCCTTTGTGCAACAAAATGAGCTTTCAAGTATTCTGCCGGCATATCAGTACTTATTTCTTTTATTTGCCCAGCTTGTCGTTCTTGACTGATTTTTAAGTTGCCGTTAAGCATAATTAGGATACCGCCATTGAAATTGATGCTCCGATCTACACGGAGAGTTTCTAATGGCTTATGTAACTATCGAGATTTTTCAATCTCTTTTTGTTCCATTTCTAAAAATGCTTCATTTGCTACAATCAAGGTGTCATCAGTCTGCAGTCCTACTATGCCAAAGGTGTTATAATCCGAGGCCTCAGTTTTAGTGTGGAGCAGGCATGTGTCAAATGTAGATGTTATCATCCCAAGCTTCTTTATATGATACTTGTGATAAGTGTTGAACCAATGAGTACCTGCTTCCAGTATATTGTATAGTGGGCAAATTACGCGCAACAATGTGCCCGATGGCATACCTAGTTCAGAGACTGGTTTGACGTAGATATCGCGCATTAGTTGTGTCTTTGACTGTGTATAAGCCTGTGAAATATCCCGAAGTGCAATTTTCATGTCAGGAATTGTCATTGCCAGGCAAAAAAGAAGTCTCTGTGATGCTCGCTGGATAGTGGGCGCCTGAGTGAGTATCTCCCGTTTTCCTGTATCTTTGTATGCCTGTACCACGAGTCTAGATTTATGATAGGCTTCATGCGTACCTTCATGCTTAATTTCATCATCAGATCTTGTTTTAAATATTCGCAAACCTTTGGGAACATTCTTTTTGTTAATTATTTCAAAAACGCCATTCTCCAGTAATCCATTTAATTCTTTGCGCCGAGAGTCCCCAAAGTTTGTTGGGTTTTCAGTTGAGATGAGTCCTTCCTTTTTCAGTACAAGAGTATTTGTTAGTATTGCTTCACGGTAGCAGGAAGGAATTCTCCCGCTCCGTGATGGGCTACGGCGAGCTTCACTCTGCATAGGTGCTTCCTCAGTAAGTTCACAGGGCGTATTATCACCAGTGTACGGTTTTACTGCAGTTGATCGGAACTGCGTATAGCCAGATGGAAGATTCAGAGTGCATGATTCATCATTGATTGAGACTAATTGATACGGTCCTTGCCACTTTTGGTCATGGATTCTCCATACCAAGACGTCTGATCCGATGTGCTGCTCGTGTATCTGGTTAATATATGGACCGCTCCGTTGTCTTAGTGCTTCAGTGACCTGTCTTTTGGCCTTAAGCTTTGATACTTCATTCATTGCCCTTTGAATTGCCTTTCGGCGTTGAATGATAGATGGGGCAGGTGGGTCAATTGGTGTCATCTGTGGATAAGCGCCAAAAACAAGCAGAGTTGGAACTAATCCATCGGGACCAGCAGTATCATTCACTGCTTTCACAGCCATCTGCAACATCAGTTCTTTTTGAGCTTTTGAACTGCCTTCATTACTCAATTCTTTAGAAATGATAAAATAGGCACGGCGGAGAGGCGCATGATATCTTTCAGCTGACCCAACTGAATGGTGCGCTTCTACCAGTACACATTTAGTAACGATCCCCATTGAGCTAGATGACTGTCAGAATTCCTCTGAATTAAAATATGTACCTGAATCATGTAAAATTATATCGGGTGGCCCTATGTAAACATCAATCCAACATTGTCTGATTGCATTCCAAGTGGTAGATGTTGCTAGATTATTAAGCCAACGTGCAGCTTGAAATCTTGTTGCTTCGTCAACTATATGCAGAACATGGTCACAATTAATATACATCACGTCAACGATGATACTATGGTTAAAATCAATGTCTCCTTTGATATTAAACTTGAATCTCCCTGGTGATTTCCATATTTCTGGCAGAAATGACATAGTTTGGTGATATGTTGTAGTAGCCTGCGATGACTTTGACTCTGGTCTTCGTGGCCTGACCTTTCAAGTATTTGAGCCAGTCGATTCACAGACGGATGCCCAAATTGTCTTTGAAGTTGTCTCAACTTGTTAGTGTTGAGAAATGTTGAGCTTGTTGCGCAAAATGGTAGTAGCATAAACAGGTGTCCAAATTTTCGTAATACAGGGTATTCTCTATTCCCTTGTACAAAAGTATCATTTGTATTGTTGAAGTATACTTGCATGGCATCCATATCTTTTAGGCATAAAATAAATGGGGTATCAGCATGTATCACATGGAATTTGATCACCCCAATCTGGGTTGACAAGTCAATTGACCCGACTGATGAGGTAGCTCCGATGCCAAACTGGACGTTGACTCTGCCAGCTGATACAGTGTCCATGTCTATTTTAATTAGCTTCTTCAACACCATTAATTGCCCGTATCCAGCAGTAGAGCATTCAGAAGCTCCTGTATCAATCATGATGCCAAAGAAGCTTGATGAGGTGTATCGTGACCCAGCAATATAGGTGAACGGGTCTTTTGTGGCCCCGTGCTGTTGTGATCCCGATACCGCGTGATGAAATGATTGATTGTTTAAATCCGCAATCATATGTTTTGCTGTTATATCATCAATTGGTCCAAATGACGTAAAAAATTGCTCTGCTTCATTTTTATCATCCTCAACATGCTCATTTGTTGCATCAATGATTAAATTATCTATTTCCCGTCTTAATTCATCAGTTTCCTGGTCGCAGTCATCATCTGCATCCATAAAATATTTTTCGACCCTTAAGTTTAATTTTTCCTTGAAGTTATCTCTAGATCTTTGCCGCTCAGCCTCTGAGTGATTAGAAGACCAACACCCTTTTGCGCCACATACATAACAAGAGCGGCTAGCCATTGCTTGGGATGGTTGAATTTTATTGAAAGGCTATTTCTTGTATTTTGGGTCTCCAAAGGGTTGGGATCAATACTTTATGGGCATTTCATACTGTGGGGTGTTACCCGGTTTATGGTATTGTCTATCAACGAGCAGGACTTCGTTTGGATCTTGAGAAGTATCTTGGATGTCTTTGTAGGTTGCAACTGAAGATAGAAGGTCATTGATAAGACCTTGGAGGCTTGCTGGTGGACGGAAGCAAGCCAATCAACATGCGGGCTCATATCTACACGCATCAATGAGTCTATTGTACATGCTTCTTTCTCCCTGATGTTCCTCGCTCAGACAGTACTGCAATTCTTCCAAATGCGCAATCATCAATCTTAATGTCTCAGTCAAGGTTTTATCAGGATTCTTTTTCGAAAATCCTTTTAGCGAACAATTTTGCCATTGACGAAACATGCTACGGCAGTGTTCATCATTTTCGAAATATGCTTGGAGCGAGTAGAATATCTCCTCGTGCAACTGAAAATTCTGACACGATGCGAAGTATCTCTTCAATTCACTGCCTGTAAGCATAGTTGGGAAAGCATTACGGTATGCTGTTCTCGGGAGCGACGCACGAGCACAATTATCAAGGAATATGTTATATTTGAATCTTATACTGTCATTTGGCTGTCCACTATATTTCAAGTTGTTTGACAAATAGAACTTGAGAAATGTACCTAGTTCCTTATTGTGTGAAGTATTTTGACTTGGGTTGTTGAATTGTGGTGCAAAATCCATAGGTCGTATTCGGGATTGCGCTTCACTTGTGCTAAAAAGAGTTGGCCGTTTAGGCTGTGGGTTAGATGGAGCTTGTTGGTATTGAAGGTTGAACGATGGGTTTTTAGATTCCGTTTCTAGTGCCTCCTCTTCAACCTTTTGTCAAGGCTCAAACAACGATGCTTTACGGAAGGGCTTTGTTGACGAGCTTTTATCCTCACGCTTTTCAAAAGATTGTAATCCTCGTTTGATAAAGGGACTTGGCCAGGGTATTTCTTCTTTCACGGCAGCCATAAGAGCCTCGATAACCTCTGGTTTTGTCGGTCTAGTATCAATGTACACACCGTGGTCAAGAAGAACCTTTCTTAGTTGTATAAGCTTATTGTAATTGCAGAGTTCGAAATCCGTAATTTTCCAATCTTTGAAAGAATCCCCAAAATATACCGACAAGTCGGAATCAGTATAATCTCCAATCTTGTAGTCCTCCATCTGCTCAATAATGAATTGGTTTCTACCATCTTTATCGCTCGATTTACCGAGGACTAAGGAAGATGAAGCCATTTTTGAGACTATATTTTTCTATTAACGATGTTTAAAATTCCCTAGGAACGCAATCAAGCAGGTTTACGTATCAGAAAAAAGTTTCTTTGTTGTTGCTGATCTGTTCTCACTGATAAGTGTTGGTAAAACACGAAGTAATACGAATTGGGTGCCGTCACAAAGTCAGCTGTCTGTCACGAAGTCGGTGAATAATGTCAATTAACTGGTATCTCGAAATATATAAAACATTGTCTCTCCTTTTTCCTCTCCCTCTGCCCTTTCTTCCTCTACTCCAAGCGCCTCGCTAATGAGCTAAATCAGATCCCTGCCAAAGTCCTAACAACATCCTTAACACCACAATTACATAGAACAATTCATAACGCCCAAGTATAATCCTTTTACCGACACTCCAACGTAGCAAAGCAGGTCGGCACTCTGAAACATGCCAGGGCCTTTTCTCTCGGCCGCAAACGCCATTCAGATCTTCATTTTCGGGCTTGAAATGTCGATGGTAATCGGCGTAGTCCCCGTGGCCTGTTCTTGCCGCAATAAGACGATGGTACGCCCATCTTGGTAAAGCTAGTTCCGGTGGTCTTTTGCAGCGCATGAATAGGTCCAGATCTTTGTATTGTTTCGGTCGATACTTCTGCCACCACTCTTCCACGAGCTCTTGGCTGCACTGTTTAAACAACCTCCCTAATGCCGCATAGGTTGGATTTTGATCTTCTCCACTGGGCACAGCTGAGGTTAGTGACCGTTTCATGGTGTTGAGCGGATTGGTTTGCAAAAGCTTGTGGCTGTTAGGCACAGATTATATCACTTGGTGAAGCAAGTGGGAAAGTAAAGGAGTCTGTAAATCTGTTGTGGAGAGTTATTGATTACTCCCACTAGGACACAGAGTGCTATATAAACTATATTTTGTAATAATAAAATCTAGTGGTAGGTATTTACGTCAAAGCGCATTAATACTAACCTCACAATTAATGGGAGATAAGTGACGTGTCTTTTACCCATCCCTGTCTTTACCATAATTGGAAGCACCAATTTCAACACCCCTTCTCACTTTGTACCAAAACTTTTTTGTGCATAAGTGGTTAAGTCTCGGTCTTGGTAGGCCTTTTGTACAAATATCTGCAAGATTTTCACTTGAAGGAATTTGTAGTAAAGTTAGCGAACCGTCATCAATTCTTTCTCTAGTGAAATGGTAAGCAATATCAATGTGCTTTGTAGCGTCATTGATTTTATGATTGTGAGCGAGATCAATCGCGGAGTTATTGTCTGTTGAAAGGGACGAGGGTATATTTTTGTTCTCTAGTTGATGAAGCCCACGTGTCATCCAAAGGAATTGTCTAGCTGCAAGTGATAGTGCCATATACTCAGCTTCACAAGTGGAGTGAGCGACGGTACGTTGTTTGTGAGACTTCCAGGCAACTGTGGATCCTCCTAGTTGGAACAAATACCCCGAGAAGCTCCTTCGAGTATCTAGAAAATTTCCGTACAATGCATCACAGTATCTGTTGAGTATCAAGGGAGATTTGAACTCATATGTAAGTTTTAAATCTCTTGTTCCTTTGATGTATTGCAAGACCCGCTTGACCACACTTAGATGAATGATTGATGGATCCGAACTGAATTGTGAGAGATGTGAGATTACATATGCAAGGTCAGGCCTCGTTGCAGACACTACATACATTATAGATCCGACTATTTGCTGATACAGCGTTGCGTTAGCCCTAGGTTCTCCATTTGTTGCTGCCATCAGTTGTTGGTTACACTCAATAGGCGTGGAGTCCAAATTGCAGTCTTGCATAGAAAATCGATTCAGGACTCTATCTATGTATGCGGTTGGCGACAAGCTGATTCCAGCATTATAGTACTCAATTTGAATTCCAAGTAGCCAGTGAAGTGTTCCCATATCTTTGACCTTGAATTCGGCTTTAAGCGGGTTAACAGTTTCACTCAATAGCGAATCTTGTTCTCCAAATAGTACAATATCATCCACATATACCGCTAAGTATAATTCTCCTGTATTTTGGATAAAGACACAGGGATCAAAGGGTGACAAAGAAAACCCGAGGGGAATTATAAATTCAACCAGCATGAAAAACCATTGCCGTGGTGATTGCTTCAATCTGTATATACACCTATTAAGTTCTGCAACATTGCCCTCTTGCCTGTACCCTTCAGGAAGTTCCATATAGATTTCTTCATTCAAAATCCCATATAAAAATGCGGTTTTTATCTCAAGTTGTCTTGGTCTCCAATTTTTCGAGACAGAAATTGCTAAGAGTATTCTTAAAGAATCAAATCGCACAACTGGAGCGAATGTTTCATCGTAATCTAGTCCTTGGATCTGTGAGAATCCTTTTGCGACGTAACGTGCTTTATATCTTTCGATTTCCCCATATGCATCTTTTTTAATTTTGCATACCCATTTGCCACCAACAACTTTGCGACCTGCAGGACAAAGAACAACGTTCCAGACATCATTTTCTTTGAGGGATGACATCTCCTCTTCAAATGCTATTTTCCAGTCTTCCTAGTTTGCTGATGCCTTAGCACCATTGTACGTTTTGGGTTCTGATACATCAATGACATTTAAAAGTGCTAATTCTTGTCCCTCATCACCACTATTGTTACCATTCGAACTTTGCAATGCGGGTTGATGAAGATCACGAGAAGTTTTCCACCACTCCCCCGTTATCGTATCTTCATAAGTTCGAGGACGTTTAGTGCGTTTAGGTTTGGAATTGACATTGTTATTATGGTCTTGATTAAAAAGATTTTGAGAAGATGTTGAAGCAGAAGTTGAGGCAGATGGTTGAGGTTCGAGTTGAATATAAGTTGGTACTGATGACTCTTGCAATGGTTCTGACTGAGACAGATAATTAGGATCTTGATTATGAGAGAGATCTTGAATGTTTTGTTCTTCACCAACATTAGAGTAATTTTTTCCAATTGTTTAACAATATTGTTGACGTTATTGGAGTTTGTTGATGAATCTTGTGTGGAGTCAAGGTTAATGTTAGATCAGCGACAGGTTGATCACCCTCGTAGGGGATAAACTTTACATCAGCCGATATAACTATCTGTTTCCTTGCAGGAACAAAAATTTGATATTGATGATCAGTTTTGGTGTATCCAACAAATATACCTTTCTCAGCATTTGGTAGAAGTTTGCATCCTAATGGTTGCTTAGCCATGGGAATATGCACATAACATTCTTGACCAAATGGATGAAGGTGTCGAATGGATGGTTCTCTCGCGTGGAATGCTTCATATGGCGTCTGTCCATTAACAACACTATGCGCCTGACAATTTTTAGTGTAGATGAAGCATTTTGCTGCTTCAGCCCATAACCGCTTATCTTTAATTGATGCGAGAATTGCACAAACTCCTTCGATAACAGATCGATTTAGCCTTTCAGCTACTCCGTTTGATTCGGGAGAATAGGGAGGCGTCAGATGATGACTTATCCCCTTCTGAACCAGAAAATCGGAGAGTGTGCATTGACATACTCACCGCTGTTGTCTGTTCTGAGTGATTTAACTTGACAATTGTATTGCGTTTCTAATGCCTTAACAAAATTGATAATAGCCTGAGCCGCCTCAGATTTTTGTTTAAGGAATTGAATTGTGGTACAGCGTGTTGCGTCATCAAAAAAACTTATGTAGTATAGTGCATTGCTGTGACGGCTTGTGAGCCGATAAGTCCTGTAGCCTTTGATGGCTATCGAAGGCAACCTATATTCTCTATCACTCCGAGGATTATCAGCAGACGAAAACTGATACGAGATCGCCACCGAGGCTACGTAAAGGATAGTGCCAAGAGTATCGGAAGCGTTACTCGTGTGGCAGAACAAACCTCTTGTCAGTTTCATTGCCACTGTAAGTGTAGGCTAGATTTAGATACCTCTGGATGTGTATAAGTAGTAGAGTAGACTTGCAGGTAGTTTGCTTCTACATAGATGAATTATAGCTTTACCTTTCAATCATACAAATGCCCATTCGCTTTCTATATTTGAACTGTGACATATAATTCATCTATCTCCAGTTACGAAAGGTACGACGACTAGTGATACGACGAGAGATATTGCGTCAAGAGACACGACTACGAGAGATACGACCACGAGAAATAAGACGAGAGATATTGCGTCGAAAGATACGACGAAGAGAGATACGACGACGAGAAATACGACGACGAGAAATACGACGACGAGAAATAAGACGAGAGATATTGCGTCGAAAGATACGACGACGAGAGATACGACGACGAGAAATACGACGACGAAACATACGACGAGAGATAAAGCATACTACTTTAACACCACGGAAAAATGCAGTCATTTCAAGTTCCAAGAGCCAATAATTTGAAAGCACAATGGAAATCAGCAACAAAAATTGAAGAACTTCGTCAAGAAAACAGATGTTTTAGGTGTGAAAAACAAGGCTGCTATGCTAGAGTCTGCCCTCTTCTTCCATTGGGAGGCACTTTTCACGAAAAAGACGTTGCTCGCCCAGTGAAAGCGACGTTGGGACCTAACGGCAGGCCTCTACGAGCTATATGGAAGACAGTAGATCAAATTGATAAGCTCAAAATGGAATGCAGATGTTTTAGATGTGAGCGACAAGGGTGCAGTACCAATGATTGTTTTTTACTCCCAGCAATAAATCCTAAGTTCAAAAAGCCAGCAACTATCCTTCCCGAAAATAAAGCGAAATTAGAAGAAAAAAGGGAGAAGAGAGGTGACCACGCATCCATATCATCACTCACGTCATCGAGCTATGATCCGACGAAAGCGGCCAAGAATAAAGACCAGGAACTTAGTATGAACACAAAACCATTTCTGGTTAATGTGCTGATCAACGACGTAAATATGGTACAAGCATTGATAGACAATGGATGTCTGTGTTCTGGGATTATTGAGGACTCATTAGTAGCAAAACTGGGTTTACCTCGCAAGTCAATTTCTCCACGACCTCTTCAGACAGTGGAGAACTCTTCAAAGGGGAAACCGATGGTAAAAGATATAACATACATTTCAATTGACCTTGACGGAAATGTTACAAAAAAACTTTGGCTATATGTAGTTCCTTCCAGTACACACCAGCTGATTCTTGGAAAAAAATGGTTGGAAGATCAGGATGCAGTAATACATTCTAAGGAGCAACGTTTAGAGCTCAGGAAATGCGGTGCATCGGTTTATAGCGTAAAACGTTGGCGCCAGAAGTTTTTAGGCGTAAAGGAACCTAGGGTGGCCTCGATAGAGCTTATGTCTTCAATGGTCAAAACTATTCCCGTATGCAGGGCCTCAATAGAGGATATTAATAAAGCACTACGGACAAAACCATGCCTTACGACAGAGGAAGCTAGAGCACGCCTACCGGACCCAGTGAAAGAATTTGCCCATCTCTTTGCAGACGATAACGGAGCAAACGACTTGCCACAGCCGCGGGACAACTTAGATCATGCCATAAATCTACGCCACGAAAATGGAAAGGCTCTACAGCCTCCATGGGGACCTTTGTACAGTATGTCGAGAGAAGAGCTCCTTGTCTTGCGGAAAACATTGACAGAACTGCTCGACAAGGGTTGGATTAGACCCAGCAGTTCGGCAGCCGCATCACCAGTACTTTTTGCAAAGAAGCCAAATGGGGGTTTACGGTTTTGTGTGGATTATCGTGGACTAAACGCTATTACAGTACCGGATCGCTACCCACTTCCCCTGTTTAAAGAAACCCTGCGACAGTTATCAAAGGCTCGTTATTTTACAAAGCTAGATGTTAAATCGGCTTTCCACCGCGTGAGAGTTCGTGAAGGGGATGAATGGATGACAGCATTTCGCTGCCGACTAGGGTTATTCGAATGGTTGGTTACGCCTTTTGGTCTGATTAACGCACCGGCCTCTTTTCAAAGATATATTAACGAACATCTACGGGAGCATCTTGATCTAGATGCGACGGCTTATGTTGATGATATCCTGGCTTACACAGACAGTAGTGAGGAAGGACACTGGGAGACAGTTCGTAGTATACTTCGAAAACTTGAAAAGGCTGGACTTTTTCTCGACATTGACAAGTGTGAATTTCTACAAAAACAGGTCAGATATCTAGGCTTTATTGTGAAGGCGGGTGAGGGTGTGGCTGTTGATCCTACGAAAGTCAAGGCTATCCTAGAATGGAATGCGCCAACAACTGTGAAAGGCGTGAGGTCATTTCTTGGCTTTGCTAATTTCTACCGCTGCTTTGTTGAAGGATTTTCAGATATTGCCGCGCCCTTGACTAATTTGACGAAGAATAATGTTGGATGGAAATGGGAACGTGAAGAAAACGACGCGTTTGAAAAGCTAAAGAAAGTTTTTGCGTCAGAACCTGTTTTAGCTCAATGGGACCCAGATTGTGAAACAATTGTAGAAGCTGATAGTTCGGGCTACGCAATAGGTGGTTGTCTTTCGCAAACTGACAACCACGGACGCATAAGGCCAGTGGCCTATTTTTCGAAGAGATTAACAAGCGCAGAGGCAAATTATCCAATTCACGACAAAGAGATGCATTCAATTGTTGCTTGTTTGCGAGAGTGGAAGCCAGAACTGATGTCAGTTGCTAAACCATTTACAATCATAAGCGACCACAAGAACTTGGAATATTTCGCTACTAAACGTCTCCTCAACGAGCGACAAGTTAGGTATAATGATGTTTTACAACAGTTTCAGTATAAATTTAAGTGGCGACCAGGACAAAATTGTGAGCGACCGGATGCTTTGTCTAGAAGAGATCAAGACAAACCTACTGGATTTAGTGACGATAGGACGAGAGGACGCGTAATTCAGCTCTTACCTAGTGTGGACGTACTTCCAGCTGTTGTAGGACCCGAGGGGGGTGAAGATAATCTGCAAGAATATGCTGATCGGGCATCTTCAGCCCGGTTATTTGACGATGATGAGGTACAGACATTGTGGAAGATTGGTGTTGAAATTGATGCAGATTGGAGACGTGCCCGTGATGCAGTGCAAGCAGGGGAACGCGGATTTCCGCCAGATTTAGCGTACAAGTTGTCTGCCAACATAGCAGAGTGCAGTGTAGCAGCAGATGGAGTTCTTCGAGGGAGGGAAAATAGGATTTGGGTGCCTAATTACGAGCCCCTGAAGACGGCCATAATGCAGCGTATTCACGATAGCCAACTGTCGGGACATCCAGGAAAGGATAACATGGTCAGTATGATCCTACGTCGTTGGTTCTGGCCCAAGTTGAGGGAATCAGTACGGCAGTTTATCCGAAATTGTGATGTGTGCGGACGAACAACGGTGTGGCGCGAATCGAAAGCGGGATTTCTACGATCACTTCCCATTCCTGAAAGAATTGGTAGCGATTTAACGATTGATTTTGTGACGGATTTACCACCATCAGATGGCTACACAAACTTGATGGTCATAACGGATCGTCTTTCAAAGGACATATTTATTTTTGGTACTGATTCAATGGCCTCGGAGAATTGTGCAAATATCTTTGTTGACCGTTACTATCGCTATTATGGATTCCCTCGCTACTTGACAAGCGACAGGGGTAGTGATTGGACAAGCCATTTCTGGAAAACATTTTGTCAAATCACTGGCATTAAGCAGAACTTGACAACAGCGTACCACCCACAATCAAATGCAAGCGAACGAGCCAACCAAGAATTTTATAAATACTTACGGGTATTCACATGTTACGCACAGGATAATTGGGTGAGCCTCCTTCCAATGGCTCAACTTGCACTTAACTCACGTCCAAATTCCGCGATTGGAGGAATGAGTCCTTTCTTTTTGCGACATGGCTACGAGCTGGACCCCCTCATGGAACCGACACCAATTAAAGCTGAAAAATCTCGACATCCAGGACGAGTGGCAGCAATTGATTACGTACAACGATTGAGAGATGCGCAAGACCTGGCGCAAGCCGCAATGATGTCCGCCCAACAACGGAATGAGCAAAACGCGAATAAAATTCGTCGTCAGCCTGAAAGATTTAAAGTCGGAGATAAAGTATGGCTAGATTTACGTCACATAAAAACGCCGCAGCTCTCTAAAAAGCTGGCCTGGCAACACGCAAAGTACGAGGTTACTGCAGTCCCTGACGCACTAACTGTTGAATTAAACGCCCCTGGTAATATACATAAAAGATTTCACGTCGAGTTAATCAAAAGAGCAGGCAACGACCCACTTCCAAGTCAAGTACGTGATGATGCACAAAATCCTCCTTTAATTGACGACCTGGAAGAATCCGAATATGAAGTTGAAGCTGTCATACGAGCCAGGACAATTCGCCGTGGAAGAGGGGAATATAGGCAAGCCTTAGTCAAATGGACTGGATGGGCTGATCCAACATGGGAGCCACTAGAGTATATTAAAGATACGGAGGCATTAGAAAAGTTTGAGGCTATATACGACTCAATTGAGAATCATGACGGTCCTTCGAAAGAGACTGCTGGGAAATTTATTGGCCCAGCAGAATCCCATATAAAACAGCAACGAAAAGCTAAAAGAAAAAATAATAATAATAAATTAGAAGAGGGGGGATTGTGACGGCTTGTGAGCCGATAAGTCCTGTAGCCTTTGATGGCTATCGAAGGCAACCTATATTCTCTATCACTCCGAGGATTATCAGCAGACGAAAACTGATACGAGATCGCCACCGAGGCTACGTAAAGGATAGTGCCAAGAGTATCGGAAGCGTTACTCGTGTGGCAGAACAAACCTCTTGTCAGTTTCATTGCCACTGTAAGTGTAGGCTAGATTTAGATACCTCTGGATGTGTATAAGTAGTAGAGTAGACTTGCAGGTAGTTTGCTTCTACATAGATGAATTATAGCTTTACCTTTCAATCATACAAATGCCCATTCGCTTTCTATATTTGAACTGTGACAATTGCCATACAACAGAACAGGAAGCGGTCTGGCAAGATCTGAGTGAATGTATCCGCCTTTCGATGTTGATCGTGCAGCTGATGAGGCTGGCTTGTTGTGTACGGATTTAGATGACATGCAGGAATCACAGTGAAAGTTCTTTGGGCAATTTGGAATTACACCTGAGTTCTGGATGAGCTTCTCTGCCTTGGTTATTGTCGAAGGAGATGTATGACTGAGGGCTTTATGCCAGAATTCATAGGTGGAGCAAGCTACTTCATTTTTACGTGCGACTTCCCTGATCACTGACAAGGCACCATCGTAATGAGCTTCCAACCAGATTTTATTATTTTTATATATAATCATCACTTTGCCATTGTCATGGAGTAAGTATCCCTTGGATCTAGCTTCCTTCCAAGAAAATAGCAGTAAAGATAAATTTGGCACATATAGTACATCATTAACCTTGAAAGTTGACACAGTTCCATCTGATACCTCACAGTGTAACAACATACTTCCTTTCCCTTCGATTGACATTCTCTCATTTGAACTTGACATCACATAACCGGAGCAAGGCACGAGTTGTTCGAATCGTTCTGGGTAAGGACACATGTGAGCAGTTGCGCAAGTATCAAGGTAAAATAGATGACTAACCTGATCAATGCCCGTAACGGTTATATTTGCCCGTTGTAAGGTTATTTCAGATTGTGTCGAATTCAGTTGGGACAATTCCTCTTTAAGTCTAGGGCAATAGTTATAAACATGCCCTTTATACTCGGTCGGAAAACGTTTCTTGCAGAAGGAACATTCGTTCGACGAGGGGCGTTTGGAACGCTTGGACACCCTTCCAGTTTTCCTTGGCTTGAGAGAGTTATTGTCTGCTTTGCCAACTTGCGTGATGAGAGCTGTTGGAGGAGGTGCAGTGCGATCTAGATCAAGAAGACGTTGTTTAACCACGGCATAGGTACAATTGTCCTTAGTTGTCAAGTTATCAACCACATCCTTATGATGTTCACAGAACAAACTCAAAAAGTAACTCCTCTTAACTTCATCATAATCAAGAAAGTCGGCTAGCTTGTGGCAGTTCGAGTTTGAAGATTCTCGGGCTAACAATGTTAATCAATCATACTCCGTCTCAAATTCGTCGATGACCGAACTGACAGTGCGACTTGGATCGTATGCATTTGCGAGGAGCGCAACCAATCTAAGTTGGTGGATCAATGTAAAATAGCTGTTCTGGTGGTACTGCTCTTTCAAATACTTCCACATCAAGTGAGGGTCTTTGAGTTTTAAGATCTTGCCATGGATCTTTGAACCGACGACCTGAATATATATATTTACAGCAATACTCGAAAGCTGGCTGTATGCTCCTTTTTCTTCAGGCAAAGCGTCCCTGTCCGGCTTTTTGCCGTCGACGACAATCTCGTTGAGTTCCTGCCCTTCAAATACTGCAGTCATTGTAATGGCCCACAACTTATAGGTTTCAGGACCAGTGAGGTGGGTTAGATTGGTTAATGATATTGCGCGCAAGTAGTTAGTTCCGAGTCTCGAAGCGAAGAAGCCGGTTTTCGCGGACGAGGATTCCATTTCTGTTGTGCGGTTAGAAGACTTCTTTCGAGATGAGGATGCTTAATAGTGATGGAATCTTTTTGCTTTTAGGGGCACCGGGTCATAACATGTTGAGCGGATTGGTTTGCAAAAGCTTGTGGCTGTTATGCACAGATTATATCAATTGGTGAAGCGAGTGGGAAACTAAAGGAGTCTGTAAATCTGTCGCGGAGAGTTGTTAATTACTCCCACTAGGACACAGAGTGCTATATAAACTATATTTTGTAATAATAAAATCTAGTGGTAGGTATTTACGTCAAAGCGCATTAATACTAACCTCACAATTAATGGGAGATTAGTGATGTGTCTTCTACACATCCCTGTCTTTACCATAATTGGAAGCACCAATTTCAATATCATCCAGTAGCCCACAAAGGCCTCCACAGTTTGTTTTTCCTTTAGTTCCTTCATGTAGCATCCCTCTATCTTCCAGCCGATCTAGTCATCCCAGAAACTTAGAAGAATGTCCATACCTCCGGCCTTGCCCCGTCGCTGTCGTGCCCGAGCCTTTGTCAAACGCTCTTAATGGAGTGCCGGCGAAATGTCGTACGTATTATGGTGATTTGACTTTTGGAGGTATGGGATTGCTTTGGTAGGTGGTGAGATAATTTTGGGGGAAAAGAAAAGATAGGTCTTGAAGGTGTTGGTTGTTGTGATACGAACATCAGTCAGGTTACAGGCTGTCTGCGGTTCGTATCTGGGGTGTAGATGGTTGATTTCGTGGAGTTGTGCAGTCGTGAAATCTCTGCAGATGGGATTTTCGACCACAAATGAGCCAACAATACTTCTCCCAATTACCAACTCGACGTAAACTCTCAAATTCACCCTTTGTCGTGATTGAATCTCGGTTCTGGGGGAATATTTCATACCCAGGTTCGTAGAGGACACCACTGACAGGTGTTCAGCCTTTGTCCTCCCCAAAAGCGTTACGTGCCGTGCTTTGCACCAAATTTGGCTGAGCACAGGACTCTGGCCAACTCCAACGAGATGTTGAAAAGGTTAAAACAGAACAAAAATCGATCCACTCTACAGCCTCAATGACTGAAGGGTCGTTATTCTCTTGATAAAGATGATGTTAGCATTTTATCAAGCAATCTCATGAATATATCTTTGTCAGTGATAACGGAAAATATAATGAGTTAACGTGCAAGGTGATTAAGTAGTAAAATTGCAGAAATTTTAGAAGATCAAAGTCTATAACATTAACAGTGGTAAAATCAACAAAATCTAACCAAACTGGACAAACTAACTCTGATGTGTTCATGCTTCTACATACGGCAAAACTGTCTACAAACAAATTTCAAATTGGATCATATCAAACTGCAGATAAATTTAGGCTTACTGAATCTAGTGATGAGAAGCATTGGGTATGGGATGACACATCTTCTTATAATTGTCTCGAGCTTTACCATCTTACTCAGGGCATGACCCTCAACATCTATTGGAACACATTAAATAAATTAATTTTAACATTGAAATAGTAGCCAGAATTTTAATGGTAGATTCTAGAAGTCCTTCAAATTCTTAGACTCAGAAGGGATTATAATAAAAATTCAATTCTTATGTTACTATCTCACCCAAAATGGTGCTCAGGAGGATCAAAGCTCCAACTTCAGGTATTTTGACCTTCTACACCTGTTATTTTGGGAATCGAGGCAAAGATACTCTCACTTAGAAATAGTTTGAGTTGGATATATAGCATCAAGCCGGAAAGAAGTAGATGTCTCATCATTATCCTTTTATATTTTTCAATTGAACCAAGACCTTCTAGTTATGGATGCAGTACGGACTTTAATTCAATCCACTGGACGCTTAGTGTCTAAGACATCATCAATCCAAGTACCTAACAAAATTATTAGGCATATCTTCAAATGATAAGAGTGTGTGGGTTGGGGGACAAATACTTACTCAAATTCACAATGTTCAATGACATCGGAGGTTTGACTATAATGAGTGCGGCTGTTTAGGCCGACTATTTCACCGTCTGTGTTGAATACAACGAAATCATGTGGACCTGGGCCCTCTAGAAATTTGTAGTCATTGGTTAGTATTAAAGTACTTGGAAAGCAACTAAATATCATGCATTCTATTATTACCTGCCATAGGATAATACCATACTGTTCCGGCAACGTTGTAGCTAAGTCTAGTGGATACAAAAGGATATTCATCATCTGGTTTATCGGGACGTATAAATTTTTTGGCAAACAGAACTACTTTCATGGCTTGAGCTTTTGAGTATATGGGACCATTTGGGCAGTGGAATCTGAATTCTCGATTCGGGTCAGGCACTGGTAATACATTTGGTATTAGATCTCGCAATGGCGGTGTTACAAAAGCTTGCACTGGTGCTAAGATGCATAAGAGCGTTGAAATGCCGCTGATGGTGAAGAACTTCATTGACAAATGTTCTGTAGTTGTATTTCTTCCGAATCTAAAGGTTATAAAAAGCTGAAATTTGAAGATTGATAAAAATGAAGTACAGAATCGAAATGGCTTGTTGGTGATTTCAGGATGCAGTTCATATACACTCTATTTCAGCCAAGTTGTGGCTTGGCAAGCTCAATCAACCATGTTTGAGCCATGGATATTATGAGGCATTTGCAATATTAATTTAACCCATGTTAACTGCTTCTTATTTCACCTTTCTGGGAACTGAAATTGCAAAGTCCCACTCGCCCTCGATCGTGAGAAATTTTCCCGAAAAAAGATTTTGTGGCTAATGATCGAGATGTAGGGGAATAGGATTGAACTCCTTATTGACATTTACTTGCCTGACTCCTTTTAGGAGAGGATTCGGGAATTTAAAAGCAGGTTACGCTCTAACCCCTCGACCTCCAATCCACCAGCATGAATGATGGACTTTGAAATTACTGTGTAGATCTGCTATCATTATGAATGACAACTCTCTTGCTCAAATATCAGAAGAGATTTAGCTCCCTCAGAGATGATATGGCGCACTTAAGATTAGTCCAAGACCTAGTTGATACACTTTGTCTTGGAAATGGAGTCACTGGGTGTTTAGGTTGTGTTGGTTCTCCATTTTGTCTTGGCTGCCAATGCGATGTCGTGTGTGGTAAAGGATGGGAGTGAGTAATAGATGGCTTGAAGTGCTGGCTTATTACATTCCTTGACAAGAGTTCAGGCGACAATATAAACACCGCCATAGTTGGATGGTGCAGTGGTATATCATCTTGGCCGGCCATCCAAGTAGAATCTAGATAGCTTAGATACATCTACCAGTCGAGACAGGAGATGGCTGCTTCGAATGTGGCAATACATAATGTTGGAAAATCGGTATGAGTTCGATGAGTAAGGCAGCTCAAGGAATATGGGCGCGATTTGCGAGAAGAACAACATCAATACGAGTCGGAAGAGAATATAGTAAGCTGTAGAAAGAGAAGTGCGATATAGAATAAATTTAATTGACTAATCCGTCTTGGATGCTCCCAGACAGCATGTATACACGTATCTCGGCAATCCAAACCAAGTATCAGCCCCGAGCCTAGTCCCATGCTCCAGCAATTAGAATGAGAACAGGGTCGGTGAGTTAAACTATACCCGACGGGTATCATATCTCTCCATGTTCCAGTCGAGTCTCGTACACCAAACATGCTCAATGAGGTGACTCTTACTGATGCCAGTCGTGACTCAGGTGTGAGAACATTTATTGTTCCAATCCTACGGAAGCTTCCAACATTCAGGGTGTGAATTTCCAACCCATAACAACATTTCACGTGGCGCTGACATACATGGATGACAGAGACAGACTTGGATAATCAAAGTTTTCGAATTTCCCTATGCTGGGTACTTGGGGACGGGGGTCGCTTTCACTTGTACTTGTAGCGCACAGCGAGGGGAATGAGAACAGCAGGCTGATCACAACTCCATCGAGTAGCCACGACCGAAGTCTTATCTCGGGAGGATGTTGGCTCGGGTCGAAGGAATTGAGTTGGGTTCTCTGACAGCACGCTTTTGCTTGACTGCCTTTCTCGCCGCAGCGTGGGGAACAGGGCGAGAGAGATTTATTGATATAGGCCTGGGCCGGTGAGTAGTCTGGGGCTATTTCTCTCCACCTCGCGCTGTACTACTGCATTCAGACTTGTCACGGCTTCATGTCCTATGGGAGGCTACTTAGTTTTTGACGCTGCCAAGCGACCCCACTCGAAAATCACTACTACCACTACTGCTATTCTTTGGCCAGCTTTTTCTTTTGGTCCGGGAATATTGCGCCCATTTCATCGCGCAATATTTCCAGCACTTACTGTTCCGATTAGGCCCTAGTTAACATTTTCTAAGCTACTTTTGCTACAATATAGCCCGTTGTTCCAACTATTCATGGGTCAAAGTTAAGGCTATGCGTATTTTCGCTTTCGTGTGGATTATTGGATTGGGACCTGAGCCTGATACAAAGAAGGCAGGCAAGCGGCTCAAACAGCAAAGTGTATAAAAATGTAATGAGTGTTAAAAATTTGGAGTACAGAGATAAGTCAGGTGATGCTTAATGGAATTTATTGATGAAGGGTTTGGTTATTGAGTTTTCTATTATTTCTGTGTTGGGATACACTTTGTCAATGCTACTAGTGTGACGAAACCAAGCTGGTTGTCGTGTACTTTTAGAAAGATTAAACTATATGAAGAGAGAAGTATCACAACTATGGGCAATGTCTATTTGTACATCCTTCTAGCTCATCCAATACGTACTCAGTTGGTGAGAATGACATATTGCTCCGCCACTGCCCGTCGTCATCTTTGCCATCTAGCTGACTCTCTCACTTGGCAATTCTACTTCGCCGTCTCACATTCCTTCCTAGCTTTAATGTAATGTGGCCAAGTGAAACTTAGTCGCTTGATACAAGATAATATGTAACACTCTCCCGAATACACCCCCAAACTCCGCTTAGGTCTCCGCCTAAGCTAAACCACGGTCAAACCGTAACAACTAGGCTCGATTACAAGTAGTCCCGACCGACTGGTGTGTGGTGAACGGAGATTGCGTATACCCTGTGTTAGCGTTTTTTTTTTGCACCAGATTGTAATTGCGTATGCAGCTTTCTAGCTATGAAACAATATCAAAGAAAATTTCAGAATAGATGACTCAATTTACGAGAGGAGCACTCATGCCTCAGATTTCATTTGTAAGTACCACTGCGAAGTTATGGCGGCTTTTTCTTCACCCCAAGTCAACCCTCATCCGTGAATACCCACCCAGGGGAACATCTCAAAAACCCTGGGTTATCCAGACATGCCTCCATCATCTTTCAACTTTTCTCTGCGCGAAATATGGTCCGAGATGTCTCCTTCCCAAGTGGATTAGGTGCCCAGGCTACTCAAATTATACCGGAGAACATCACCAGGAGGCGGACCACTACACCTTCCATCGTTTGCTTGTTTTTATAGTGTCAGCTGCACTCTCGCTAGCGATGTCTTGACGCGCACAAAGCTCAATTTGGAAATGTTCCTTACCAAAATTTGGAACTTCATGCCCTTCGAGGTTATGTCCTTCTTTTGCATCATCTTGTCAACTTGTCCTGATCCATCGCACGTCCATCCCAAAGAACTGTCTGTTGTGATATCGCTTGTCAATGAACGGCTCTGCGCCGACAGGTGCATATCCACGTCGTGCGTTAACTATGGTTACAACCGCTGCCGCTCCTGAGTCTCGGACTTCGGAGCACCGGGTTGAGTCATTAAAGGGCAACAGTTGGGGTAGCGTTGTGGAGAGTCTACTGACCACGTGCGCTAGCCATAAGCGGTTAGGTATCGCCTGGCAATTACGGAATAGCGCTCAGAGGTACATGCAGACCTAGCGCACTATTGGAACTATACAACTGCTTCCGCTCCTGAGTAATGGACTAAGGACTGCGGAACTGAGACATTTTATGGGAACGATTGGAGCGACGCTGTGGTGTGCACACCAACCACAGGCGCGAACCATGCACTGGATTGCTGTCGTTCCTGAACAGCTAGGTTCAGGATCGCTCAGCTGGGATATTACACGTAAGTGATTGAGGCATTGCAGCGACGCGTACTCGGACCGCGCGCGCCAGCCATCGAAACAGCGGAAGCCTCTCATGAGAGATGGACTCATGAGCTGCAGAGTTTTACCTTGGCACGCTGTTGGCAGTAAGTCAGGAGAGAGAACGTAGACAATGACAAGGGTCATATTAGAGTATATAAGTAGTCTATGTTCTGTCTCATAAACAGCATCGGAAAAGTATTGGACACCTGCCAGCAATCACATTACCAAGTATCAAATCATCTGAACAAACATTGTGACACATTCCAAGTACCTATGTTCCTATTTAACTCATAACCTTAACACTGTCCCCCAGATTTGTGTGCCACGCTTTGCTTCCTCCGTCGGGTATAAATATCGGCGTGGGCGTGTATTTGGTGGTCAACTGAGGCCAGAGAAGGTCGACGAGAGGTGTGGTCATTGAAATGAGGATGTACTATGTCGTACTTGTAGACTTGATGAAGCTTAGTTGAGAATCGAACTATTTGGGAGTGAAAGATTGACATGGTGGAGTAATTTGAATTTTTGCCTCGTGGTCCAACTTCTTTGATATTGCAAAATTTGACTGAACTTGGCTCTGGGAGAATATTTCACTCCCAGGTTTGTAGAGGACGCCGCGCAGAGGTGTTCAGTCTTGCCCTCCAAGTTAATGAACAAAAAAGAAAAAACGGTTGCCACACTTTAGAAAATCGCCATTTCGACCACAGCTTCCGCCGATTATCAGTTACGCCTTTCTAATTTCGATATTCAGTTTTGCATCGTCATTAGCTCTCGATTGATATAGTTTTTAGCATACGCGTCCACCTATTTCAACATTTCTCGACCAAAACCCAACTTTTGACTCTCTGGATAAAAATGTTTTTTACTTCGCCCTTACCAGGGCTCGACGCGTGATCAGTTGACCAATTGCCTCATCACATGATTTTTGATTCCAGTTTACAGATTCAAAAAATAGAGGAATAAAAAAGAAATAAAATAAAAATAATTAATTTAAAAATAGGCTTTATAATATCACATTCAAATATGCCAAAACAATCCAGTGTCCCCCTGGAAGCTCTCCTCCTATACCATCATCACCAATGATGGATATTTCTAAACTTGCAAGGCTTTCAGAGTCTGTTTGGAACACCAATTTAACTAATATACCAACCAAATTAATTCCTACTCTCAGACTACTTACACTTTCATCTAAAATTGATCTTTTCAGTAGTGACCCAATTATGTCAGGTAACTAGGAGCCTGACCTGTGACGGGCGAAGTGTATGTAATTAAAGTAAACAATAACTCAGTAAAAACAACTTGATTCCTATTTCTCCTGGAATTCTAAGACTATATACACTGATCATGATTGACTTGATCTCTTGATCTCTAAATATAGACATGCGCTAGGAATAGAATAACCTGCGGTTCTAAATACAGAATTCAAGCACTGACCGAAACAAACAATCCACGTATGTATGGACAGTCCCTATTTTTGACCCGAGACATTTCCTTTTCCAACTTCTTCGGTGGTTATTCTTAGCTGTCGACAAATTACTTCAACAGATTTTGGGGCAAATCACCTCTTTAATAAAACACCCTTTTCTGAACTTCCTCGGAAACGAGGTATTTCATCCACCAACACCACTGCATCACAGCCGTGCTAAATTGTCAAAATATCTGCCCCCTGCACTATCAAACACACATTTGACATTGCCATCTTCGAGACAAGAGATCTACTTGTTCAGGCATATGGACTTACTATGGAAATGAGCAAACAAGAAGCTGTCCTAGACATGATCCAAGTTTTTCGCACCTCTATTCAAGAGGGAAGAGTGTTAACCACTAGGCCATTAGGACAATTAATCCAGCCTGACCCCAAAATAACTCCTGAGACCATTCCTAAGGTCCCAACTGCTCCAACTTATGCCCAAAAGCTGAAAGAAGGTGTCCCTGAGGCTCCTAACTCAAGGGCAGCAATTATTAAGCCAACCATTAAAGTACTTGGCAGAAAGAACCTCATCCAAGACACACCAGAACCAGAGCTGAACTCTCAACCAAAAACAATATTTGCTGTCATGGCACCAAATACTATTATTCCTATTGAAACTGCAAAAATAACCCACCCAATCACTGTAGCCTACCATGCTGACTCAGAGAATGTCATAACATTGGTTACCTAGGCCGGCTACAGACTAACTAACTATGCGGCATTTGATGTTAGGGAAAGAATTGATAAGATCCTAGGAAAACACGCCATCTCCAGGGTCCATACCTCACCAAAGAGAAATCTTGCTCTCAGTTGCATTGACTCTACTCCAGCTGAGCTGATCTCAGACCAGGAGAAATGGGAAGGAGAATTCGCTGGATGGCCTACAAAACAGGCTCAAAAAGTCAATAATTGGCCCAAACTTGTTGTGCATGATGTAGCCACATGTTTACCTATTAACCAAGTAAACAACGAGATTGAGACATTCAACAAAGGCATCAAAACCCAAGATGAACCAAGATGGCTGGCTAGATTACCTGAAAATATGACTAGGGCATCAGTGAAATTTTGTGTCACTAATGAGGAAGAGAAGACCCGACTAATAGAGTCCGGGGTTCTAATTGGAGGCCAACTACTGAAGGTGGTCAATTTTCAACAGTCGACCCAGAAAATTCCATGTGGACAAGAGATTATAGCTTGCCCATGGGGCACTCCATAGGATTCGGAACTTGGCCTCTGCCACTCGAGGACCACACTGTCATGCTCTTCGTCAACTATACCTAACTTGTGTCACTTCAGTTCTCGACTATGGCTCTGTCCTATGGCATGGTAAGAAAGGAACTGGATCACTAACCAATAAATGTCAAAGGCTTTAGAATCAGGCACTACCAATGATCACTGGAGCCTATAAAAGAAGTCCTATGAAAGCCCTTGAGGTGGAGGCAGCAATCATGCCAGTCAAAGTCAGACACCAGAAGCATCTGATTTATTATGGACTGAGGATTTTAAGAAGCCAGAAAGACCACTTGTTTCAAGGTCATCTGTTCTGACCTTTGGTAGATGAATTAAAAATCACCAACCAGATTGACCTTGGCTTGCTCAACATTATCAACAAGCCAGTCACACAACTAATGAGAATTGGATGTACATTGAAGCCCCTTGCTTCTTTCAACAACCTGGAGCAGCAGAATACCATCTGGGCACCTTCATGGCACCAACCTCAGATTCTAACCAGCATTTTTTCTGAGACAAAAGAAATTACTAAGTTGTTGCACTTACAGCAACTCAAGAAAATCCCCATTGATGATGTCATAGTTTACACAGATGGCACTTTTTCAAAGGACACAGGAAGCAGCATCGGATTTGTGGTATACTTTCCATTCAGCAGAGAGATCAAATGTTTCTCATATCACCTTGGTGGATTATGGGTATCACAGATGCTGAAACTTACTGCCTACTGAAAGCAACACAATATGTGAAGAGACAATTTTCAAGTAAGACTATATATATATTCACTGATAGCCAGGCTAGCATTCTCCGAATCCAACACAGAAGTAAACAATTTTCTTATAAGATCAGGATGGCATCTCATGGGTGTTACATTCATCTTTAATGGTGTCCTGCACATGTTGGTATAGAAGGCAATGAATTAGCAGACATTCTAGCCAGAAATGGAAGTGAAAAACAAGCAATAAGAAGGGACAAGTTTACAACTCATTCATTTATGAAACAAAAAGCAAAAAAATTATTACTTGAGGCATGGAATAAAGCCTGGAACCTCGAGCTCTGGCATGAGGAAGAGGGCCGGAAAGCAAAAGGACTGGACAAGTACCACAGGATCCAGGCACAGACTAGCCAGCCCAGCCTTTCATTCAACCTATTAAAATTTCAAGATCACAGCAGGGAGACAGAGTCATGATTTTTCCAGGCTAGGCTTGGGGTCGGAAATACTCGAGTTTATCTGCACAAGATAGGAAAAGTTGAAGATTATATATGCAATTTTGGTTCAAAACAAAGGCAGACTGTGCAAAATTTGTCGTTACATTGTCCGAAATTTAAATACCAAAGAAACAGATGTTTTAAGGGCATAGAGCCGAGAACTCTACCTATATTATTCCGAACAAGAAGAGGAAAAGAAGCACTTCTTAAATATTTGGAAACATCCAAGTGCATGGTGGCACAAAGAGAGTTGAACTAGGATAGCTAAATTGGAAATTAAAAAAATTTATATGAAGATTGTATTTTGGGAAGGAGTTTTGGGGACTAAAATTATGTAAATAATGTGTCAAAGCTGGATAGCTGAATACATATGAATAAACTAAAAAAGTATTACCCTCCTGTGCTAGCGTTGTTTAGTGCTATTCATAGGAGATCCCGCACGGGCTATCTATTGGGATTAAAAGGAGTCTGGTACCTGTGGTAAGAAGAGTAGTCAAATTGACATACTTTTATCCTTCATTATTGAATGAGCTAACCTCTACCAACAAGTCCACAAACTAAGTATGTTTGTTAATTATTTTACGTCGTGCCAGCTCACAACACAACCACAAATTTTTGAATCTTCACCTTTTCCCCCTCTCCTTCCCTCTCGCGCTCTTCGCATTCCTCCAATAAATTGGATCGAGTTGCTGGCATTTTTATCATGTCACCTTTTTGAAAAAATCTCCCTAACGCAATGTTGGACAACGCGAGAGTCTGCCCGAAAGCTCCTGCAAAAACACCAGGCCTCGCGCAAAAAATTACAAGCATGTTTGCGAGTGAGGCCTTTATCCCTGGGAAGTCTTCCACACTTCCCGACCAAGCGATGAGTGATTCTGAACCGATCAGAATAGAAACAAATGGTCAACAGACCGCGAAACCCGCCGAGCTGGCTCCCGAGGCAAGCAGTTCCAGGAAAGGAGGTCGTCAGAGAAAAGACGACCGAACGTGCAGAATTGCCTGCCGGAAAAAATACTGTGCCAGCCTCAAAAGGCGCAGCATCAACATCAGCAATGGAGTTTCCTCCGGAGCTGCATACCATGATGGAGGCCGAAAAGCGACGTACGACACAAATTACGGTCCGCCTCGCCATCTGCTTGACTGCAATAAACAGTTTTGAAGCAGCACTTTCGCCTCTTTCAATCGGCAATAATAAAGAATTTGTACACGGTATAAAAGTCTACCTACAAACAGCCATTGGCCAGCTCGTTCAATCCGGTCCAGGAAGCACACCATCAGTCCTTCCTGCTCGCCCCGCCAACCCTCCTCCGCCGAGGGCTCCAGAAATTAGGGCTCAAAACCCTTCGACAACCCAGGCTCCAGCCCAAAAGACAACTTGGGCCACCGTAGCTCTGGCAGGCCTAGTCAGCAGCGCTGTGCCATCGAGAAAAAAGGCAGCAATGCCCGCCCAGAAAGTAAAAAGTGCCAACTTGAGTGAAAAAATCAATTCAAAACTCTTTCTACACCTTGAATATAACCATCCCCACCTTCTCCTCTCCCCAGCTAGAGTAAGGCTAGCGGTGTCTCAGGCTCTGGAAACTGCTGCCAACAATTTTACGTTGGTTCAGCGGGTAAAGACCGGCTTTGCAATGACTGCAAAGGATGAATTCGCTCGAAAAGAGCTCCTAGATTCCTCCACATCACGGAGCAAATCTGGAATCAAACTGGAACCAGCATCAAATCTGGTTGCCATGCAAATTGCCACCATCCCGGAGACAATTCGAACTTTCGATGTCCCCATTGCTGTGACAGCAAAGATAGTTGCCGATGAAGTCATGCAAGTGACCAAATCAGTTCCTTTTCTTTTTCGTCCTCACGGGACCAGCAAACCCGGGGCGCCATACCAGTATCACGGATGAGGACGAAGACGAGGACAGAGGCTGATAATGAAGACGAGATATTCAGATTAATAACTAGATTCTAGAATATGACTAATTTACAAGACAAAAAGCTACAGTACACATCCAGTCCTAGAGCTTCCTTAAGTACTCGAGCTTCAATACTATAACCAAGGGTGTAGTAGTTCATAGCCATAACACAGTAACTAACTAGTACTCTGAATGGCAACTGTTGCTATCACAACACTGTAACCATTACAATACCTTAATTATGTTATTGTATGCACGTCATAACTCGGTTGCCTGGGTGCAACGCGACATCCCAGAGATGGTTTGTGACAACCAGAACTGGCAAGCGCTCTTCCTTCGCGAGTCCACGCCCCGACCTGGATTCCACCTCTTCGATGACTCCGGAGCTGCAAAGCTCTTCCAATCTCGTCGAAACATAGTTCAGTGCAAATAATGTCTTGGCTCCCATACCTCTTGCGGTTGCTCCCACGCTCCAGCTTGCTGGAACTGCGGATCAAAAATGCACTCGGAAACGGAGTGCAAAGCCCTAACATGGTGTCGAAACTATGGGGGACCTCATCGATCGGATTTGCGGTTCTGCAAAGTCAGACCCAGCAAGTTCGGCCCAGTGAAAAAAGAGCAGCTTGCTTTAATTTGCAAAGCCGAGCAGAAGAATCACGCTGCTTATGCTCGAATCAAAGCTGCAGCCGAAATAGCCATTCAGGCAATTCACGGCTCAAAGAATGACGTCTACATGTAGGACGGATCAGGTTTTGGGATTCTGGGATCCGAATGTTGTAATTAAGGGAGTAACATGACTGCATTACAATAAACTGTTCACATTAGAATAATGTGCACATGCGCCATGGGATATGATTGACCTAAATCATCACTCATTGGTATGACATAGTATTTCCCAATAGATTCCAAATGGTATCTATTGGCGCTAGGATCTCTCACATCCTTCCTTTCTCGGTTAGACAAGGACAGATGTTGGAACATCCACTAGTGTGCAGAACCCCCTTGTTCATGTATATAGAGGAAGGTCCTGTCACGTAGATAAATCAAGCAATTCATACAATAGGAAATTCAAACAATCTCCATATGATTTACACACTTGAGAATACTAGGGAATATCCTCAAGTTCGTCCAATGATCCAAGTCCTAAGAGTATAACTCACGAACTTTACTTCTCTTAAAGCCATAGCTACCTCCTTCCATACCTTCATCCTAACGGTACGTCATTCCAGCTCAGCATAGCCTTTCAATAGGTTATGAGCCCGGGTTTGACGCAGCTCCTGCGACTCACTTCAAATACGCTCAACGCCTACATCATTAAAGATGCATACCTCTACCTCTGTTCACGTCGGCACCATCAATGCAACTGTACCAATTCTCACCGGTCGTTCCAACTTTCGTCGCTGGTACAACTCTTACATTGTAATTTTGCGTGGTGCCCGATACTGGTCTGTGATAAATGATGGCGTTGATAAGGAAACCCGTCCCGTTCATATGAAGGGTGAAAGCATTGAGGATTTCACCAAGCAGCAAGAAAAGTTCGATGAACGAAACGACGCAGCCCACGCTGCACTTCTCGCTGGAGTCTCCGAAGATCTCCAGGATATAGTCAGCGCCTGCGTTTTGAAACCAGAATCTGCCCGTGTCGCCATGCGTTTATTGAAAGATAAATTCGACCATGAGACAATAACTTCCACTCTTCAGCTCTTCAACAATTTTTTTGAGTTAAAGATGGAAGAAGGAGATGATATTTCCGACCACATTTCGCGATTCGAAACAACATTCTCCCACATCCATTCCCGCTGTTCAGAATCGTCACGTCCAGAAGCCATCGCCTTAATGAACTTTCTCTCAGTTGAAGAAGTTAAGGTCATGTGTCTCTTTCGCTCTCTTCCTCCCTTGATGTACAACATTGTCGATAATTTGTCAAGTAAAGAAAATTTATCATTTAGCGGGATTAATAAACATCTCCTAGATTATCAATTGAACAGATCAACTATACCTACATCGACGTCTAAAGCGTATCTTGTCGAATCTCAATATTCGCCAAAGGTTTATGGAAAAGGAAAAGAAAAAGTGAAAGAATGCACATGGTGTAAAAAGCATGGTGGTACATATCTGGGACATTTACACACCAATTGTCGGAAACTACAGACCCATCTTGAACAAACATCCAAAGCAAAGGGTAAAGGAAAAGGTTACAATGGAAAAGACAAGGCACATGTCGCCGTCAGGAATTCAGCTGTTCCTTCATATGATAAGTCTTACAGCGACATCGAAAAAGATAAGGCCTTCATTGCTTCAACATCCTTCTCACCTCTACATTGGATTCTTGACTCAGGATACTCTGCTCACATGACATCTCGAGAAGAACTACTCGCCTCTATAGTTCCTCATAAAGGCTTAGTCACTCTCGCAAATAGCATGGAGGTTCCCGTCAAGGGGTCAGGAACTTTACACTTAAACTTGCAAACAAGTACTGGCAGAAATATTTCGGCAACTATTCACAATGTTTTGTACGTCCCTGATCTCAAAGGTGGTAACTTAATTTCTGAAAGTAAATTGGAAATGGAGGGAAATATGATCATATCGCAAAATGGTCGACGAAAGGTGATTAAAGATGGGAAAGAATGGATATTTGCGGCTTTTGATTCTTCAAAACAATTTGTAATTCAAGAACAAAAATATAAATCTTCTTTTGCCTCTTACATGGAAGCCCATAAATGCTTTGGCCATCCTGGTCAAAATGCCATGTTGAATTTGAAGAAGAAGTATCCCGACTTAATTCCAAATAAACCTGAAGGATTCCACTGCCCATCATGCATTCTCTCCAAATCTACTCACCATTCAGAAAACTCAAGACAAAAGCGAGCTCAACAACCGTTTAAAGTCGTTCATTCGGATCTCTCTGGAAAGTTCTCTGTCAAATCACTGGGCGGAAAACTATATTACATCACATTTATTGACGAATTCTCTTGATATGCCTGGATTTACTTCCTTCAGAATAAAAGCGACACATATCAAGCCATTCGCGATTATGTAATGTTGATCAAAAACCAGTACGAGAAAACCATCAAGATATTTTTTTCAGATAATGGAGGAGAATACATTGATGGCCGAACTAAACAATTTCTTGCTGAAAATGGTATCAATCATGAAACTTCGCCACCATACGAACACGAATCAAATGGTGTTGCCGAAAGATTCAATTGAACGATTGTTACAAAAGCTCGAACTCTGCTTCTTGACTTTCCAAAACATCTCTGGGCAGAATCTATTGCCACCTCCGTCTACCTATACAACAGAACCCCTCATCGGACGAACGAATACCAGTCTCCGATCGAACTTCTAGACGGAGTACCCTCACCCATGGTATCACACCTTCACGCCTTCGGTTTAGAGGTCTACGTTCATATCCCAAGCGAGACCAGACCTAGCGGGTCCAAACTACAACCAAGAGCGATTAAAGGTATATTCGTAGGCTACACCGGATCATCCAAAATATTCCGCATATATATACCAACGAAAAATATAGTCCAAGTAACTCGACAAGTCCTTTTCCCACCTCCGAAGTCAGGGGAAGAAACTATTGACGTCTTATCATCCCTCTCCGAAAACGCAACGCATCCAATCTCTTCATCAGCAGATCAAAATACTCTGCCTACCTCCAATGCAATCCATACTCGTCCAATATCACCTGTATCATCACAATTGCCTGGAACTTTTATTGAAACACCTCGAATGTCTCGAAAAATTTCACCCGTTTCACCATCACTACAAGATAGTAGTCGTATTTCACCTGGTGCTCCTAAAAAGCCTCATGAAAACTTTATTCTCCAAGGATTGCCTCCTCTACCTCCAATTAATCTAGAAGCTACGCAACCCTTTGAGCAAGATAGTTCCCATGATCAACTTCCTAGGAGAAGTACACGAGAAAAACGACAAACTAACCCTGGTCCAGGAATGGTGTCAAGCGATCAAAGATATCAAGCTAACGCGGTTAAATTAGAACCATCGACGTTTCAACAGGCAATGAATTCGGACGAACATGAATTGTGGGGGGAAGCAATTGAAGAAGAGATGAATGCCCTCAACAGAAACAATACCTGGGAAATCGTACCTCGCCCTAAGGATCGTAATGTCGTAGGATGTAAATGGGTATTTAAAGTAAAGCATAAAGCCAATGGATCAGTAGAACGGTATAAGGCTCGACTTGTTGCCAAGGGATTCTCTCAGCAGCCCGGCACAGATTTTGATGACACTTATGCGCCGGTCGCACGCTACGATTCGTTTCGCCTTTTGCTCGTCTTAGCAGCCCATAAAGGATGGATACCAAGACAACTGGACGTAAAATCAGCGTTTTTATATGGAAAATTGGATCGAGAAATATACATGGAAATTCCTGATGGGTACAAGGAATCTGGAAAATGTTATCTCTTGCGGAAATGTATCTACGGGTTAAAACAATCCCCTCTAGTCTGGTATGAAACACTAACTGCAGTACTAAACAAAGACGGATTCGTTTCAACCAATTTTGACCCATGCGTCTTCATAAATTCCGAAAAACAAGTCTTTCTCGCAATTTACGTTGATGACATTCTGATACTCGGCCCGAATCCCAAGACAGTATCTGAATTAGAAGAATCATTACATTCAGCATTTGAATGTACAGATCTCGGTACGGCTCATTACATTCTCGGAATTCAGGTCGACATCACAAAGCTAGGCATATTGTTAAACCAAAAAGCATACATCACAAAAATCCTAGATCGATTCGGAATGCTGAATTGTCACCCAGTTGGCACACCTCTTGAACCTGGAGCCCAAATTCAAAAAGGACAACTGGAAGATCAAATTGACGATCCAACCATGTATCAATCAATCATTGGATCCTTAATGTATGCTTGCATAGGTAAACGACCTGACCTTGCTCATGCAGTCACTCTCCTCTCTCAATTCTCCTCATGTCCCAATCATAAGCATCTCGCAGCAGCAAAACGAGTCCTTCGGTACCTAAAGGGAACATCTGACTGGACCCTTCATTTCCCACGCGCAAACGACTCTGTCCTTCACAGATTCTCTGATTCTTCATATGGAAATTTTATCGATGATCGAAAATCATGTTCAGGATACGTCTTTCGCTTAGGGGAAGCAAGTGTCAGTTGGAGCTCCAGAAAACAGAAAACGGTTGCTCTTTCAACAACGGAAGCTGAATATATGGCTCTGTCTGATGCAGCTCGTCATATGATCTGGATGCAAAACGCCCTAACCGAACTCGAACAAAGCTACGAAATGCTAATGCATGCGGACTCTACTGGATCAATTGATCTGGCTAAGAATCATAAAATATCCCAACGCTCGAAACATATTGACATCAGATATCATTTCCTTCGTAATCATATCGACAATACATTCAAGCTGGAATATGTTCCATCTGAGAACAACTTAGCCAATATCCTAACAAAGCAATTAGCTAAGCCGACTCATCAACGTCTCGCGGCTATTGTGAGATGCAGTCCTGAGGGAAAGTGTTGTAATTAAGGGAGTAACATGACTGCATTACAATAAACTGTTCACATTAGAATAATGTGCACATGCGCCATGGGATATGATTGACCTAAATCATCACTCATTGGTATGACATAGCATTTCCCAATAGATTCCTAATGGTATCTATTGGCGCTAGGATCTCTCACATCCTTCCTTTCTCGGTTAGACAAGGACAGATGTTGGAACATCCACTAGTGTGCAGAACCCCCTTGTTCATGTATATAGAGGAAGGTCCTGTCACGTAGATAAATCAAGCAATTCATACAATAGGAAATTCAAACAATCTCCATATGATTTACACACTTGAGAATACTAGGGAATATCCTCAAGTTCGTCCAATGATCCAAGTCCTAAGAGTATAACTCACGAACTTTACTTCTCTTAAAGCCATAGCTACCTCCTTCCACACCTTCATCCTAACGGTACGTCATTCCAGCTCAGCATAGCCTTTCAATACCATTGACATAGATTCATTTTGCCGGCTCGCGGCACTGTGCGGGAAATTGAATTACCTCTGACTTACTTGTGTCGAAAGCAACCGCATTTTTTCCTGCCCGGTCCAGGAGATGATCGACTTCACTCTGGGCCGCTGCGGCGGATTCCGTAAAAGTGCGGCCAGATCCGATGATTCCAAAGTCGCCGGCGTAGCTGAACCTCATACCTAGATTCCCGCTTCGCATAGGCTCTGCCATGTAAAGAAGGAATAGGAGTGGGGATATCGGTGAGCCCTGGGGGACTCCACAGCTTAGCTGTTGTTGAGCGGTCACTCCTCCCGAGTGACAAACTTGGACCATTTGTTGTGCTAAGAATGAGGTCGTCCACTTGAGTATTGAGTCTGGCCATCCTTGCTCCTGCATCCTTCTCACCAGACGGTTATGGAGAGCTGCGTCGAAAGTACCTTGAACGTCCAGGGTGACAAATGTAGCCGTCCATTTTTGGGAGCTTGCCTCTTCAATGTCGTGTACTAGACAGGAGACGAGGTCAATTGCCGAACGTTTTGGGAGCGTGCCAAATTGCTGTTGTCCCATTACATCAAAGATGACAGCGAGGTGTGCCATACGCTTAGCCAAAAGCCTTTCTAGACCTTTACCTAGGCAAGAAAGAAGAGCAATGAGCCTCCATCCCTTGGCTGTTGTTGGGTCACGATTAGGCTATGGGACAAGAACGACCTCAGCCAGCTTGAAGCAGAATGGATGAGTGCCGATCCTCACGCAGGCCCAGAAGAGTTGAGCGACGTACGGTCGTATAGTGTTCCAACAAGCTGCTAGAAGATGAATTGATATTCCATCTGCTCCTGGGGCTGTGTTACTGCTGCCAGTTATGCAGTATCTGACTTCTTCCTCGGTGATATCTTCCTTCTATAGGATTCAGTTGCTACTTGTTGCAGTACATAGTGGTAGGTCGTCTGACGCTTAATGTCGGGCAATGTGACAGGAACCCCGAGTTGGTGATGATAATGTCGATTTAATAAACTGTATAAAGAAGAAAGAGAAATCTAGCTACAACTAATGGGTATTTATAATATTCAGCCCCTCAGTGATTGTCTTGACTGATTTCTTCACCCTAGGCCGAATACTTGCCACCCAGCCACATATTATCAAGAATTACTACGCTGTGACACTGATCTAGCCCCTTGGCTGGTAGTGCCGTATCTTCCAGTTTACTCTATCATTTCCTTACAGTCTTACAACATGAATCTTCAACAATACGCTTAGGTATTCACATAAGCTCAGACAACGGTCAAACTGTAACATAACCCGCCCCATTTACCCTCTCCTCTTTTCTTTCCTTGACGCTGGCCCATTGTTTGTCTCTGCTGAGCCCCATTTGTTTTCCCAATCGTCGAGTGCTACAGCATCTTTCAAATTGATGAGAGATGTCCACTCTGGTTGCGCCATTCCAGTCCACTTTACTAAGGCCTGTCTTTCTCCCTTCCTTGTCCGACATCTAAGCACTTCATCAATTTGGTATTCTTCTTCGCCATCATCACCAGTGATAGGGCCTGGATTTTCGAACTCAAGTGTTTGAGACGGCAACGGATTTTCTTCTGCTGGTAGAAGCAAGTCGACGTGGAATCGATTATAAATTCTTCCAGGGATATCAAGTTGCACTACTTCTAGCGAAATCAGATTTTTGACAGTATACTTTGCATGTTGTCATCCCAACTTCTTGGAAGGTTGATCCTCCAATCTAATGTTTTGCAGTTGTAGCCAAACTTTATCACCAACTTCATACCTTGGTGCCGGGTGTCTCTTTTTATCCGTGGAATCTTTGTAACGTTCTTAAATAGCAGCCATTGCGGATTGCATAAAAGCCGTTACATTTAGCAATCTCTCGACAAATTTTTCAGCCCTTTCTTTTCCTGTGTGACGGCTTGTAAGCCGGTAATTGCCTGTAGCCTGCGCTGTCTAACGCAGGCTTAGCATGAAACAAGGAGGGCCTTACAAGCGGCAATACTAATATTGTAACACGTCCGGGGATGGGGCACGAGAATGTGATACGAGTAGGGGATATGAGTAGGGAATACGGATATACAGATAGAAATCTGTGTCATTGGCTCGGATAATAATCATGTATAAAGTAACTGTTATTATCCTCTTCAATCTGTAGTTCACCATAGATTGAAATTAAAACTACCTCTGACCATAAGGTTGCCCAAGTGCCTATTCTTAGACTGTGACATCCTGTAGATGTAGGAATTGTTGAATTTTCGTTCATTATTTGGATGGGATTAAAGTGGTACCCATGTGTCGCAAAAAATGGACTCAAACCACCCAAGGATGCCATGTCCCTATTATTTATTGCTAGTTGAGCAGCAGCCAAACAATCGGACCAATCGTGTTGAGTATAGGAAACATACGCTCGCAGGTAAGTTTGGACTTCCTGGTTCATTCTTTCCGTTGCTCCATCAGTTTGAGGGTGGTAAGCTGTGCTCAGTCTCTGTTGAATTCCAACTAATTCACATACCCGTCTCCAAAATTTACTCGTCCAATTTGTCCCTCTATTGCTAGTCAAAGCCTTTGGAAATCCATGGTAATGCCAATGACATTCTAGGAATTGTTTAGCACACGTTTCTGCATCCATCTTATCCATTGATTCGAGTGTTACTGATTTTAACAAGCGATCAGTGATCACCATGATATTTGTTGAGCCATTTGACTTTGGTAAGTCTACCATAAAATCTATAGAAAGTTCCTGATGAAATCTGTCAAGTACGGGTAATGGTTTGAGAAGCCCCAGTTTTTGGTGTCGCCAAATTGATGATCTTCCGCATACATGGCAATTTTTGCAGAACCGCTTGACTGATTTGCTTATCCCTGGCCAAAAATACTCTCGAGCGACTTGAGCAAGGGTTGCATCCCTTCCAGGATGACCAGAGACCGCTGCGTCATGAATGTTCTGGATAAGTGCTGTTGTCAGCGGTTCGTAGAGAGGTACACATATACGCCCTTGGTAACAAACTACTCCAATAGTCTCATCAAATTCACAGGCTGCGATAGTTGCTTTAATAGGACTATGCTCATTTGAACCTTCTATATGTAACTTGATATCTTTAGGCCACACACGCTCTCCGCTTCGAACTGCATTTACTACCTGAATATATCTTTCTTCATTTTTAATTGCTTGGTTCCTCAGCTCCTGTAGATCCTCATTGACAAATATTTCATGCCCTTCTGCCAGGTCAGAATGGCCAACACGTAATTTTGTTGCATGGACTGGTGTTAAAACCTGTCGCTTGCGGCTCAAAAGTCGAGGATCACCTTCCTTTGGTTTATCTTGATCTCTTCTTAAGAGTGCGTCCGGACGCTCACTCTCTACGCCTTTCCTGTAAACAAGTGTATACCTAAATCGAGATAGGAATTCAGCCCATCGAGTTTGCCGCTCTGTAAATCTTCTCGTGGTTAGAAAGTACTTAAAGTTCATATGGTCACTTAGAATAGTGAAAGCCTGAGCTAAACCTCTCAATTCTGCGTCCCATTCCTTCATACTTGCTACAATAGCAAGGAGTTCTTTGTCATGAATTTCATAATTCATTTCAGCTCCAGTTAGCTTTCGAGAGTAATATGCTACTGGCTTCCATGTGGTATTTTCTTGCTTCTGTAGTAAGCAGCCACCGAGCGCATAACCAGAGCAGTCTGCCTCCAATATTGTTTCACGATCAGGATCATACTGAGCTAGAGCAGGCTCTGCAACAAACTTTTCCTTGAGCAATTTGAATGCCTCATTATGTTTGTGGCCCCACTTCCATGGTGTACCCTTGCCTGTCAGAGACGTTAAGGGTGCGCAAATTCTCGAAAATCCCTTGATAAAGCCACAGTAGAAATTAGCGAACCCTAGAAATCCTCTGAGTCCTTTTGTCGTCGTTGGCGCTTCCCATTCTGATATTGCCTTAACCTTTGCTGGATCAATCTTGACCGAACAATTCTCACCATTTGAGGATCTAATGAAACCTAGATATTTTTTCTCTTTAACGCTAAACTCACACTTATCAATATCTAGCCCTAGTCCGGCTTTCTGAAGCTTTTCAAGAACCAGCTTTACGTGCCTTTGATGTTCTTTTTCATCTCCATTGGTGAAGATAAGTACATCATCTATGTAAGCAGAACAGAAATCATCCAAATATTCATGTAATGCCTCGTTAATGTATCTCTGGAAAGAGGTCGGGGCACCGTTCCATCCAAATTGTGTCCAAAAAGCCGTTTTCCACTCACCACCTTCCTTAATGCGCAACTTATGAAACGCAGCTTGTACGTCTAACTTTGTGAACCATTTAGCTCTGCTCAGTTTAGCAAGCGTTTCTTTAATTAAAGGCAAAGGATAGCGGTCAGCTTTTGAAATGGAATTCAAAGCACGATAATCAACACAAAATCGAAGACCCCCACCTGGTTTCCGAACAAAAAGTACTGGGGCCCCTGCTGGTGAACTACTGGCGCAAATATAATCCTTGTCGAGTAATTCTGTCAGGGTCTTCCTCAGTACCAACAATTCATCTCTTGACATTCCATATAGGGGGACCTATGGTATTTTTTTATCAGGTTCAAGGCTAATTTCGTGATCGCACCCTTTCCGATGAGGTGGGAGTTTATCCGTTGATTCTTTGCGAAAAAGGTCTGAATATTTCTCATATTGCGTAGGAAGCCTTTCCAAGTTTGTAGGTGATTTCTTCGATGGTGCAAGCGCTTTCTGAATGTCTGCAAGTGTTACAGAAAATAATTGGGTGGCGCTCGTTGATTTCCTGGCTTTCCTAACTGTTGCAAGGAACACACCTCCAGACAAACTTCTGATATTCGACCCTAGCTGTAGTGCATTTATCTTCGTTTGTAGACCTTTCTCCCAAACCCTGAGTGGCTGACCGTTCACAATAGCTTCTCTGATGTCCATGAAATGATCCTTTGCATTGTAAATAACATCTTCCCGTTCCATCCATGGTTTTCCAAGTATCAAGTCATGAGACAGCCCTGATATTACATAAGCAAACAAGGTACGTTGGTATCTGTCTATATCAAGTTCCATTTTAACCATTTCCGTGATAAGATCTTTGTGGTGGCAATTTTGTGTATCTTTGGTAAGCTTACGGTGAGTTATTTTTGTCCGAAGAAGGTTAGCTTTGCGTACTAGGGAGTTACTAACGGCAGCTAGGCATTCGCATCCATTGTCGATCAAGGTAGGCACTGAATAACTTCCATTAAGTAATGTGTCTATTATAAAAGACGATCCATTCATTGTGTACTCTACTGTCGGTATCTTCAATCTGATTTGAGCCAACTACCATATTAGAAACTCCCTTTACAGGCTCCTGAACACGACTTTGTTCAGGAGCTAACCTTTTAAATCACTTCCCACCACATTGAATTCTTCGGTACTTGCATCATTTTCTACAGAAGTGAAAGCTTGAACTGTGGTTATGGGGCGTTTAGCTGGGAGTAGATGGCAGTTGGCTATTATGTGCCCTTTCCTTCCACATTGCAGACATACGCCGTCTGCTTTCCGTTTGTTTAACTCAGTTTGTGAAACCTACTTTGCACGGACTTTGTTGACACCGGTCATCCTTGTGTCCCCATCTAAATCCTTGTTATTGGCGACATCTCTGTTTGCTGGGTGATAAGGGGTTCCTTGCAAGGCTCCTCCGAGTAGTTTACCACCAGCAATTCCTCGTGTTCCATCATCAAAATACCCAGCCTGACCGAGTAAGTATTCTTTTGTTCTTGTCATACCAACCTCCTCAATTTCCGAACCTAGTGAAGACAGATATTCAACAAGTTCACAAAAGGTTTATGGTTGCAAGCGACCGATCATGTGATTTCTTGTGGTTTTATTGAGCGAATTCCGAAGCTGGTACATCTTAATCTTATCATCTCCCGTAGAGCTGGGGCTTCGCATGAGTAATTGCTGAAAACACGGTAGGTACGACGACAAGCTCTCATCCCTGAATTGTTGGCATGCATGAAATAGCGCAGCCGCCAATTGTTCTTCGTTTCTATTGCAATAGGTGTCGTCCATGGCCTGTAATAATCCCAAAGCGTCCCATATTGTATCAATTGCAAGCATGTGTTGAAATTGGCCGGTGATCATGTCCTTGGCAGTCCCTGTCACCGCGTGGCTATACAGCTGCATGAAGAAATCTGATGGTTGCAAGATGTGTCGTTCCTCTACATCGCGCCGGTAAATATATTGAAGTATTCCGTGTGTGGCTGCCCATTTGCTCCTATCCTTATGATCGTAGGCTTCTGGCCACTTAAGTGGTTTTTCCTTGCCGGAGAGCTCCCTTCGTTCGGGTTGATGATTGTCATTAGCTTTAGTCGGTTTCAGGGGTACCTGGCCTTCACCCTGTGATTATTCCTGTATCAGTAGCATCATCTGACTCATTTGAGATTATAACATCTCCATTTCTCTCCTATGATAAATGTCTCTTCTCCTCATCTCCTCGACTATTGCCTCCATGTCCATTCGTGGTTTTTCTTGTGGCATTGATTCCTGGTCAGACAAACCAGATGCTACTAAGTCCGTTCCGATGTTAAGTCTATCCATATCTGGACCCGTTACCAGTTCTTCAAATCCCTGCGCTGATTTGAATGAGATCCTACTTTGACGACTTGATCGTCCAGAGCTAGATGCCTCGTCTGTTGATGTTGATGGTAGAGCAAACGTTGGCATCAACTTCCTATACAACCTCAACTTGATTAAGGTGCTTACTTATTAACACCTTTGATTATTGGATGCCCTAAGTCACTGTCAACTAGGACTGCGGTATACTTAATGACAGGCAAACAATGAATTGATACAGTTTATATTGTGACGGGAACCCCGAGTTGGTGATGATAATGTCGATTTAATAAACTGTATAAAGAAGAAAGAGAAATCTAGCTACAACTAATGGGTATTTATAATATTCAGCCCCTCAGTGATTGTCTTGACTGATTTCTTCACCCTAGGCCGAATACTTGCCACCCAGCCACATATTATCAAGAATTCCTACGCTGTGACACTGATCTAGCCCCTTGGCTGGTAGTGCCGTATCTTCCAGTTTCCTCTATCATTTCCTTACAGTCTTACAACATGAATCTTCAACAATACGCTTAGGTATTCACATAAGCTCAGACAACGGCCAAACCGGGACAGGCAAGAAGCGCATCGCGGAGTATTGTGGCTCGCTCTGCTAGGTCCGAGACGAAGATTCCATTGTGATTGAGTGTTGGTGGAATGCTAGCCTGTTGTTACGGGATTAATCCCTTGTGTTTATACTGTCTGCGCCAGTATGGTAGGAATGGAATATAGGGCCTAGCCAGCTATGGGGGCTACCAATGTTGCGGTCTGGATATGGTTTTTTAGCAACATAGATTGTTATGATTGGCGCTGATAATTACAATTCCCTATGTATACAGCAAGAAGTAGGATATCTTGTTGAAGAGTCAGTCTTCAATCTTAGCGTGAAAGGGAATTGCCTAGTAATCTGGATGTACTGAACATAGTTGTAATGTGTCTAGACAGAACATAATGTAATAATTTAATATAATACAACTTCCGAGCTATTCTATCTTCAATCTCTAGATTTCATTAGTTAACTGATTTATTCTGGACTTGCTCTGCTGTATACCAACACCAATTGATCCGGCAACAAATTAATGAAATCTTACTCTCTAAACTAACCCTTTATCAGCACATGAAGATACGTGATCCGTCTGATATAGAATCATCTCCAGCTCACTCCAGTGAATCCTCTGAAGATGAATTTTACAATACCGTAGAAATTCTTGATAACTTGCCACCCAACAGCCTAATGAACGACTTATCTCAGTTCCGTTCCACCCAAGAATCCTCAAGCAACCAAATGATGAGGGACGTGAATTTTGGCAGATGGGATGAAGCAGCTCTTACGTGGCCTACTCACCATCAGCTTCTTCAGGTCCAATGCGAGGTATACTCACCATTTCTAGTCACAGAGATACCAATTTGTATGAAGATTTACGAAAGTATTCCGGAACCACAGAGTCAGCAAATTCGAAGTCACTGGATGAAGTATGGAACCCTCACAGTGAGTTACAACTGGTGGGAATTCTTAGGAAAGTGTAATGAGGCATACTTTGACAAGGTTGGTGTCACGTACCAAGAGCCTACTCTGAGCCAATAGGAACTATGTACGAAGATATATTTGGCTTTCCGCTAATGTTCTATCCTAATCTATTCTGTTCTGTTCTACCCTATCCTACTCTATTCCACTCCATTCTAATCTGATCTATTCTGATCTGTACTTGTCTAGACTATTCTATTCTGTATGAGAGTATACTGGAAAGTTCGAGAACAATAGAGAGGAAAATATAATGGGTAATTGGGATGACTTTAGATCGGCAGATTATGGTCTTGTATTCTTAGGAACCTTTTGACAATATTGAATTTGTGTACATCTTGACCTTTTGACATCTTGACCTTCTGACATCTCCAAATATTGATTTATTGAACTCTCGACTAATTGAACTCTCGACACCTTGACATTTGGTGCTGAAAAAGCTGAACTTAAGCTACACTTGATGAAACAAGGTGCAGCCCAAATTTTCAGACAGTTTCTACAAGAGTGGGAGCTTCAATTCGAATATGCTGGTGGCCACAAATGGCCAGAAAGACGTAAAGTAAACTAGCTTCGCCGATCAATCAGTGAGAAGCTTCTTGACAAGGTCGACGCCTTAAAGATGCTCAAAGATAACTACCATGCCTGGGTCGAGGACGTGGCCGAAGTAGCCTCGAATATTGAAATGCGGGATAATTTCGTTCGTAAAGGAGAGTCCCAAATTACTCAATATACTACCCGGAACAAAATTTCTCAGAGTGAGACTACCCAATCACGGCCAAATTTCGCGGATAAAGCGCTACCTTTCACACCAGCATCCAGGATGGACCATGAAGGGGATATAATAATGGGTGGTATGAAGGTCGGTTTGAATGAGCTAGCCATCTTAATCACATCTTTGAATACAAAACCCAATGGCAAGCGGAATGGGAGTAAAACCCCGGAGCCAAAACCACCTGCACCTTGGCAAAGTGAAAAAGAGTGTTGTAACTTTCGTGAAAAAGATGTGTGTCTGAGATGTGAAAAACCTGGACACATTTCGCAATTCTGCAGGAAATTTGGACCCCCTAAGCGGCCCACCGAAATCAATAACATGTAGGAGTTGTGAAGGGACTTCACACTTGTTGTTCACAATTATGGGTCCAAAAATGAATTTATATTTTATCTAAGGAGGAGAATATTTACAATGCGCGCGCAAGATGTTTTGTTCCAATCGAGCGCGTTTTCCTGTGACACTAGCGCGCTTTTGTTCATAGACGGAGCCGGATTGTTCCGGATCCACATACAAGGCTACATCCTGTAACAGGAGTTGAGTCATTTCTTGAAGCAGGATATATTGGGAAAAGATTAACCTCCAGTCACAGTCGCTACTGGAGAGAAAGGGAATTGAAGACAGATAGTAAAATTTATAAAAATAAAATTCACAATATAATTGGCAAATTACACGGCAAACCAGTTTTAATTGATGCAATAATTAACTCTACATGTATTCCTGCATTAGTCGATTTAGGTTGCACAATTTATTCAGTTTTAAGTGATTCTATTGCAACACATCTCAACCTCCCGCGCCAAAAAGTTCCCCCTAGAGAGCTCAAACTAGCAAAAGATTCTGATAAAGATACGAAATTAATAGTCGACGAGATCTGCTGGGTAGATGTCGACTTAGATGGGAAGTGCAGTACTATTTGTGGGTATGTCATTCCTGGACTAGCGCATGATATAATTCTCGGAGAGCCATGGATGAGGTACAACGACGTTGTATATAGAGCTCGAGATAGAATGTTATTCCTAGAAAGAGAAAAGCACATCATTCGCACCCATAGTTCGACCTCTCCTACAGTTCAGGTTGAAATGATCCGACATACAGCAATGTCAGATTTCTTAAGGAGAGTAGAGAAACAACAGGGTCTTGGAGAAGACAGAAAAACTATATTGGTGTATGCAGCATCAGTCTATGATATCAATAAAATGCTAGCACCTAAAAGACAATTTTCTCGACAAGAAATAAAAGCCAAACTCCCTGAACAGCTATGCCACCATTTTTCAATATTTGAAGCTGACAAAAATGATGAAACTGATCTACCGCCCCTTCGAAAAGGCGTAGATCTGGCTATTGAAATCGAAAAGGATGAGCAGGGGCGAACTAAGGATCTTCCGCGAGGTCTCTTACATGGTATGTCACGAGATGAGTTGCTATGTCTCCGAAAGGAAATTACTCAACTTCTCAATTATAACTGGATCAGAGATAGTAGCTCGCCAGGGGGAGCTCCTATCCTGTTTGTAAAGAAACCCGGCGGAGAATTACGACTCTGTGTTGACTATCGGTCCTTGAACGCGATTACCAAAAAAGATAGGTACCCCCTTCCTCTAATCAAAGAAACTTTTCAGTCTATCTCTACGGCACCCTCGTTCTCGAAAGTTGATGTCAGCGTAGCCTTCCATTGACTCAGAATTATAGAGGGAGATGAATGGAAAACAGCGTTTCAAACTAGGCTGGGCAAGTTTGAATGGTAAGTAATGCCTTTTGGCTTAAGAGGGGCTCCATCAGAATGGCAAAGATGGATAAATAGCCTTCTTCATGGGTAGCTTGATGAATTCTGCATCGCCTACCTCGACAATGTGCTTATCTAATGATTTAAAAAAAAAAAAAAATGTGCTTATCTGGAGGGATGGATCAGATAATGATCATCTAGTAAAAGTAAACAAAATCCTTGAGCGCCTAGCAAGCGTGGGATTAAAATTAGATTTAAAAAAGTGTGACTTTGCTGTTAAAGAGGTAGAGTATCTCGGATTCATTGTTACCGCAGGCAAAGGTATTTCGATCGATCCAGAGAAGATCGATGCTATCAAGAGATGGGATCTACCTCGAACCCAAACTGGAGTGCATAGCTTCCTAGGCTTTGCAAATTTTTACCGACATTTTATAGATGAGTTCGCAAGCTTGAGCGCTCCCCTCCAGCGTTACACCAAAAAGGAGTTCTCTGGGAAAGGAAAAATTCAATTAGATCATCAAGCTCGCCAATCTTTCGAGAAACTGAAGAATTACTTCATATCAGCACCAATACTTGCGCTATTCGACCCAGAATGCAAAACAGTACTCGAGACTGACTATTCAGGATGGACAATGGGTGCTTGCCTGTCTCAATGGGATTCATCTGGAAGATTACGACCCATTGGATACTTTTCAAAAAAACTGTCGCCCTGTGAATGCAACTATGATATCGATGACAAGGAATTACTAGCTATTGTCCGGGCAGTAGAGTTTTGGAGATCAGAATTAATGTCGCTAAAACACGATATTGAAATACTGACCGATCATAAAAACTTGCAGTACTTCATGAATAAAAGGACCCTTTCAGAGAGACAAATAAGATGGTGTAAGCAGACGTAAGTTTATTATACGGGGGTGCAGTTCATAGGCAAGATGCAGATCTATAACAGGGATATTGAACTTACTGATTGCGCATATGGTGGGTATTGAAGAAGGTACTAGAATAGCCTCATGTACTAGTTGGGGGTGACAAGGGATCACAGAGAGAGGTATTAAATCAGACTCTCGTAGTAGTATAGAAGAATAATATAGTGAGTTCTTTTGATGATTAATTGCCTTCTCGATCTGGCTCAGTTCTATACAGTCACGTGGCCTTCGCATATTTTTGCTGTGAATTCTTACATGGTAGCATTATCTCGGTATCTTTCGACGGTTTTTCATTGATTTAGACCTACAAGTCTTGTTATATCTGAAGGTTAACCATCGTGTCGATTAGAGGTGAACAGCAATCAACATTGACTATGTCTGGAATGTTGGGAATGTCGAAGGCGGATCGTGAGATCATATCTCAGGGAGCATCAAATAAAGAAGAGGAGAAATCTTCGAAAGAGAGAAAGCTTTATGGGGGTGGAACATCTGGATCCGGGCTTGGTACAGCACCCACTATCTCATTCGGAAAGATCCCCCAGTTCAGTGTGGGGTATAGCCCTGGAAAGCGACAAAAAGGCACGTCAAAGACTCCTAGGAAGACTAAAGGGAAGGCATCGGTTCGATCAATGGAAGAGGAAGATTTTGAGGAAGAGGACGATATGGACTGGGAAGAGAGGTCTCAGCCACGTTGGGGTGAACCAATGTCACGACAGCAAGCCCCTGATACTCGGACGATGTTGGACTGGGCCTCATTTGATTGGAAGTCGGATCCAAAGAGTTTTCTCAGAGGAATCGACAATTACTCTATATACAGAGAGACCATCCTGCGTCAACTAGAGTGCATTGGTTTTCGGATTGGATAAAAGTTGACACAGCTTGACGAGTTGAAACTCGCGGCAGTTATTCAGAGAATTGTCACCCCGGAACTCTCCGAAATGATTTCAGGAATGAGAAGTGGCACAGAGATGATGCGCCTGTTTGAGTCAACCTTCAGGCGAGCTGGAATTATGCAAGTGGAAGCGTTGTGGGAGAAGCTCAATGGTCTCAAGTACAGTGGAGGATGTCCAGTACAGTTTGTCACCAAATTCAAGACAGCAGCAAGAAATTTCCAAGCTGCCGGTGGTGAATCATCGAGTACACAACTCATGATCCTATTCAAACAAGCAGTCAAAGAAAAGGCTGGCCGCTGGTATGGAATGGTATCTACACTTGCCCGATTCAACGAGTGGAAGTTTGAGCCACTATTACAAGATTTCATTGCGGCTCACCACGAAAAAATCGGAAGGAATGCTCAAAGTAACCAGAGCGAAGTCCAAGGAACGCTGGGAAACACTCAAAACAATTACCCAGATCAACCGAAGAATACCCCCTACAAAAATCAAAACTCGAAGGGAAAGAGCAAGGGCAAAGGTTTCCGCTGTTGGAACTGCGGGAAGTATGGTCATGTGAAGACCAAGTGCCCTAACAAAAGATATGATGGTGGAAACAAAACATCATTTCTTGCGAGCAAAAATGAAAATGACATAGGCCCTCCTACAGTTATTGCCGATGAGTACTGTCAAATAAAAGAACAGTCATCGGGTTATCATTTCGCCACCCAAGCTAGGCCTGGTATATATGATCAGGTTGTGGAGTACTATGAGAAAGAAATGTTGCGGAGACGCTGTAAGGCCATTGAAATAACTGAAAATGACAATGAAAATTGTAGTGATTTCTGCAAAAATGATTATGGCAATAAGTTGGACTCCAATCCTCGGTTTGGCAATGTTAATGTTACTCAACAAATTTTGAGTACTGCTGGTGTCAATACATCTTCTGATCGCTGGTTATTTGATACTGGGGCTGATGTTGATGCTACTAACAAACGACAAAATTTCAGACCTGGAACAATTGTTGAACTTAAACCTGACCAGTTTCTGATGCAGACTGGGAATGGGATTGTATACGCTGAGTGTATTGGTGAAGTTTGGCTACCACTGACTGGCCCCAATGGTAGTAAATCTATCATGAGACTCAAATACGTTGTTAACATTAAAGAATTCCCGCTGAACATTGTTAGTGGCGAGCGTTTCTATCGAAAAGGTGGACGGTTAAAGGGTGATCAGATAGTTAGTCCTAATGGTGAAGTCCTATCCTATATCGATGCAGAGCGCCGAGGATTCTTCTTGTGGCTATACAACAAGCCCGAACCAGTCAAGTCACTAACGCAAAGGAAGAACGTTAGTGCTACCTCTACAATTTCAAAGCTATCAAAGAGGGATTTATCTGACAATGAAACCACATTTGTTCGGGAATACAAATCTTGCCTGGTTAACGGTTGTTTTATCATGTCTGAAAAAGTAATGAGGATGCTTGTACTTTGGCACCGGAGACTTTGCCACCCAAGCTCTGAAAAGTTAATTTGGACTATAAAGAACACCGTTGGAATAGGCCTTAATGTGTCCGATATCGAAAACCTACCTTGCAAGGCTTGTGATACGGGTAAATCTCTGAAGTTCATGTCAAGGGATAGAGTGAATTGAGGGAAGTTGTTGTCACATGATATAACGCGTCTGATACGCGATTCACGATGTATATATTTTTACAGGACTCAATAGGAGTCACCTTTCTTCTTTGTAGACAATCTCAATCACCAGATTAGACCTTGTCAATCTACTTCATGACCTTCCCCTGACAGTTCACGACGAAGGAGAGGTTGCCTAGGATGAAGAATGTTGGAGAAGGGTGGCACTGTGATGTTGGCACGTTAAATCCACTTTCAATTGAGGGTCACGGATATTTCTGCTTAACTACAGAGGATGTTTCTCGTTTCCGATTCTTTCGCGCCTTAAAGAAGAAAAGCGAGGCTGCTGAGGAGCTCAAGCGTATCCTATCTCAGGCTAACTCTGATCTAAGAAGGCTCTCTGATTTAAGGGTGAAGCAGGTCACAATTGATGGTGGAAGGGATTGGGGGCTCAACACCTTCCAGGAGTTCACTAGTCAGCAGGAGATAAATGTGGTTATATCGGCTCCAGATAATCAGTACCAGAATGGAGTATCAGAGCGAGGAATCAGATTTGTACAAGATGCAGCACGCTGTTGCGCAATACAGATGAAGGTACCATCTGTTTTCTGGAACTATTTACTCGAAATGACCTGTTACACGTTAAATCTTACATCTCAAAGCTCTATTGACGGTCACAGAACACCATGGCAAGTGTATTGGTCACAATTTGACCCTGACAAATCGACTCCCAGAATTGATCATCTGTGGATACCTGGAACACTGTGTATCACCCATGTGGACGCCAGTCACAGAATAACAGGTGAGAAGCTTGACGCCAATGGAACAAGGAGTGTGTTTTTTGGCTATCGAGGTACCAAGAACAAGTTGGTCTGGCTCTTGGACGGGGGACGTTTTCTCATATCTCCGCATGTCATCGCATACGAGAACTTAAGTTCGGAGCTTGGTTGGGGTGTTGATCCTAGAGAAATAATCAGATCTCTGCCAAGACACGTACAGGATAGATTAAGATCACGAAAGATGGACTATGCAAGGAATCAAGATTACAATGCTCCGGATAGCGAAGACCTACCAATGGTTGCACCAAGAGGGCGAGGGCGTCCAAAAAGAATAATTCAGCGCCCTTATGATGATCATGCTCTGCAGGTACTGAAGGCTCCATTTGAGGTGGACGATGAATTACTACATTTGTCGCCTGAAGTAAATCAAAGTAAAGTATCTGAAGAAATAAAGGTTGAAGACCTTTGTGATGCAATTACTGGACGTCACTTCGGAACACTACCAGGTGAACTTGATGATAGTTTCGATATCTCTGCTCTGAGCGCCGTAAGAAAAGCGATTGATCGAGATCAATTTAGTCAACATGATGATGGCGAAGGGCTGTTTCGGTTACTATGCTGTAATCAGAACTCTCTAAGTTATATTTTCTCAGCTACAGCCGATGAACCGACATTCAACCAGGCAATGAACGGACCAGAAAAAGAGAATTGGGTGAAAGCTATAAATTTAGAAATCCAAGGATGTCTTTCTCGTGGCACTTTCAAGTTTGTGCGCGCCCTTCCTGACCATAGGAAGTTGGTTACATCTAAATGGGTGTTGAAGAAAAAGTATAAGTCAAATATGGAATTTGATAAGCATAAAGCCAGAATCGTGGCAAGAGGCTTCACTCAAACCCAAGGTGTTGATTTCAACAAGACATCTTCCACAGCTGCAAGGTCAGCAAGTTGGAGAACCCTCATGGCGCTTGCAGCATTGAACGGCTGGTATACTCTGCAAGCTGATTTTATTTCGGCATACCTCGCAGGGGAACTTAAAGAGAATATTTACATGAAGCAGTTTCCACGGCTCAAAGAATTCTTCGAAGAAAATAAGGAGCTTGCAGAGAGACTTGGTTATAGCGAGGATAGCATAATCAAGTTAGACAAGCCACTATATGGTTTAAAGCAGTCCGGGAATTTTTGGCAGATGAAAATCAGATCAGTGATGAAAAAATATGGATTTAACCACCTAGTCTCTGACAATGTGATTTATCAAAATCGAGCCAGAAACATAATTGTCGCATCCTATGTTGATGATTTTTTGTTAATAGGACCCAATGAGAGCGATCTTCAAGAATTAACCCGTGTTTTGAACAAGGAAGTTCCTCTGAACAATTTGGGAGAAGCCAGCTGGTTCCTTGGTATCAGGATTCGTAGACCCTCACCAACGGGTTCTATCATGCTAGACCAAGAACAGTACCTAAAAAGATCTTTCGAAGAGATGGATTTGGTACTTGAGAAGAAACATCCTGAGACACCTATGACACCAAGTTGCAAACCAGACTTGAGAAAGTACGCCGGAAAGTCAACCGCTGCTGAGCTGTACAACTATCAGCGACTCATTGGTAAATACAATTTTTCCTCTTGCATGGTAAGATGTGACACTGCACAAGCAACGTCGCAGATGGCTAGATTTATGTGTAATCCCTCTCCTCAACATATTAAACATGCCTCAAGAATTCCCCAGTTTCTTTCAGCATATCCTGATAGGGGTTTACTATATGAAAAGAGTCACCGACATGTCCAAAGATTCGGAAAATATGGCTTACATAGTGCTGTGGACTCGAGCTTTACCGATGATTTTGATTCTGCAAAATCAACAACAGGATTTGTTATCTTTATGGCGGGATGCCCGGTCATTTGGAGATCTAAGTTACAATCAACAGTATCCACATTGACGTGCGAGGCAGAATATGCAGCAATATTTGAGGCTGCAAAGGACCGCTCATGGATTCGATCGTTCCTCACGGAGCTGGACCACATGCCTTCCGGTCCTATACCGATCTTAGAAGATAACACCGGTGCAATCAAGTGGGCCACAGATGATGCTATGACATCTGGTCGTCGTCATGTGCGCGTTGAATATCATTATGTTGTACAGGAGGTAAGAGCAGGCAACATAAAAATTTGCCAGGTGGCATCGAAGGAAAATCCTGCTGATGGTTTCACCAAACCGCTCGTCGCCGAATCCTTTAAACAGTTCATTGACCATTTAGGCATGAAAGATGAAATCTCGCCTTTGAACTGAGAGGGCGTGTAAGCAGACGTAAGTTTATTATACGGGGGTGCAGTTCATAGGCAAGATGCAGATCTATAACAGGGATATTGAACTTACTGATTGCGCATATGGTGGGTATTGAAGAAGGTACTAGAATAGCCTCATGCACTAGTTGGGGGTGACAAGGGATCACAGAGAGAGGTATTAAATCAGACTCTCGTAGTAGTATAGAAGAATAATATAGTGAGTTCTTTTGATGATTAATTGCCTTCTCGATCTGGCTCAGTTCTATACAGTCACGTGGCCTTCGCATATTTTTGCTGTGAATTCTTACAGATGGAAATCATTGCTTGATGATCTGCCAGGGATTAAGCTAAATATAGACTAGGTAAAGACGCCGTCAGGCCGGACGCACTATCAAGACTTGAACAAGATACCCCAAAAGATGCCAACAACTCCCGACTCCTTCACCACCACATGCAGCTAATTCCAAATAATTGGATAGAGCCTAAATTTCAGGTACCAATCAATAATATTTGTACCTCAATTGTGAATTATAATGCGCCGTTCGAAGATATAGAGCTCGTTTGTCTTTGGGAGATAGGTGTCTAGGTGGATGGTCAATTGAGAGATATTACAAAAGCCCTAAAAGAGGACAAGAGATGCTTCCCCCCTTCTGTAAAGTCTAAAATTTCCATTTCAGAATGCTTGATAGACCAAAATGATCACATCAGATGGAGAAATCGACTTCTAATTCCCGAATATGAGCCTCTGCAGACAGCGTTAATACATAAAGCACATGACTCACCAGTAACAGGACATCCTGGACGAGAAGTAACGTTGAGAATTCTGAATAGAGACTTCTACTGGCCTCATATGAGCAATATGGTACGACAATTTGTACGTAACTGCGACACTTGTTGTCGAACGCACGTATGGCAGGATAAAAAACGCGGATTTCTCAAACCGTTGCCCATTCCTGAGCATTTCCATCAAGAATTGTCCATTGATTTTATGACAGATTTACCTGCTAATAATAACCAACCACGCTACTTAATGGTGTTAAAAGATAGATTGAGTAAAGAGATTATCCTCGAGACTATGGATACAATGGCTACCGAATCCTGTACAAATATATTCTTGAATTGTTTCTACCAATTTCATGGTTTCCCTAAAGCCATAACTTCGGATCGTGGAAGCCACTGGGTTGGAGACTTTTGGAGGCGACTTTGTGAACGGACTGGCATACAACAGCGACTCTCCACAGCCTTCCATCCGCAATCCGATGGAGCAACTGAAAGGGCTAACAAGGAAGTTCAGGCTTACCTCCGTGCATTTGTCACTTATTCGCAGACTGACTGGTCAGAGCTACTACCTGCAGCTCAGTTGGCACTAAATAATAGAGATTCTTCGCTCGGATATAGCCCATTTTTTCTAATACATGGATATCATGTTCCAGCTCTTCAAACTAGCGAGACAAATCTTACTCAGTGCACCTCTTCAAAAGCCTGTAAAGCAGATAGCCTAGTTAAAAGAATCGAGGAAGGCCAAGCTTTAGCTCCAGCTTCCATGGCGTGGCGTCAGCATATAATAGAAGATACTGCAAATAGAGGTCGACAACAGGCAGAAATCTTTAGAGAAGGCGACTGTGTATGGCTTAACTTAAAAAACATCTCAACGCCAAGACCTTCGAAGAAACTTGTTTGGTTGCACGCAAAATATAGGGTCCTGAGGATAATCTCTCCCCATGTGATCGAGTTAGATGTCTCAATAGGTATTCATCCTCGCTTCCATGTTGATACGCTAAAGAAGGCTGTCAATGATCCATACCTTTGCAACAGCAACACGACAATCAACCAGTACTAGCTGATACTTCAGTACCACGGAATGAACAAGAGTTTGAAATTGAGAGGATCCTCAAGGCCGAAAATGTACGTCGTGGAAGGAGAAAACGACGTGTAGTACTTGTAAAGTGAAATGGACAGTTGGAGCCAACCTGGGAACCACGCTCAGAAGTTGAGAATACTGTTGCTCTCGAAATTTTCGAGCAAAGATATGGAACCGCCAATAACGTTGGAGAAAAAAACATTGGTATGTATACTGGAGTGCGGAGACATCCTAAATAGGGGGGGTAATGTTACGGGATTAATCCCTTGTGTTTGTACTGTCTGCGCCAGCACAGTAGGGATGGAATATAGGGCCTAGCCAGCTATGGGGGCTACCAATGTTGCGGTCTGGATATGGTTGCTTAGCAACATAGATTGTTATGATCGATGCTAACAATTACAATTCCCTATGTATACAGCGACAAGTAGGAAATCTTCTTTCTCTAGATTTCATTAATTAACTGATTTGTTCTGGACTTGCTCTGCTGTATACCAACACCAATTGATCCGGCAACAACTATCGTGGATTTGAAATTCTTAGCAGCTTGAAGTCATCGCTGGGCGACTTCATTGCTTCGACCTGTTAAGTCTGATATTGTTTTTTACAGCTTGGTGAATAGATCGAAGTTTTTACGCGCAAAAAACCCGCTGGGGAGAGTTTAAGGTCGCTTGATATTCGGCGCTTGCTACTCTGCATGCCGGGCTCCACCAAGGTGCTGATTTACCGCTTCTTGCTCTGGCTCGGGTTCCCGTTGCGTTAATAGAGACATTAATTTGGAGACAGAGTTCATTTGCATATTCTTCAACTTTTTAGACAGTATCTAAGGCTGGAGGCGGCTTGATCCATCTGGCAGTGAAGTCAACAATTTTGGGAAGATTATTCTTCGTAACTTGGAGCTTGGAGATCCCAGGTTTCATTCTTGCAGCTCGGATAGGTATCTGTCCCCGGATATGAAGATGATTGCTCGTAATGCATTCACTTCGATCCACCCATGCTCGAGCGTCATTGATGTTTGTCCAGGCTAAGTCCAAGATATTACCAGCCTTGTGCGTAGGCTCACCAATAATGAGATAGGTTACATGGTGTTGTTGCGCCCATCTATCATTTTCTTCCCCTTGTTTGTGGATTTGTGTGGTGCTCGGCTGCCGGGTCCAATGTAGTGAGTTGAAATGCCCCGCTCAAACAGAATTTGGCGGTGGAACCCAGCTAATGAGGGGCTCCACAACCTGTAGGTTATTGAGAGCCTTGTTGTTGTGCTGGCTTGGTTGAGTTGTTAGGAGACAGGGGAACGGAGGATGGGCTGCTGGATTAGGAAAGGGTGGAAAATACAGGCTGGTGCACAGACGCTGTTCATGTACTCTACAATCTCTTCACTTGCCGAGTTTAGTGAATTAATCTATCCAAAATAATATCATACTTCACATCATCCATTAGATGATATTATCAATTGTCGGGATGCACATCTAGCATCACCTTCATAGATCACCATTGTCAGTAAGAGTTCACATTTGATACCTACTGACACCCATTTGGCCACAGTGATACGCACTCAGTGTCCATTGTGCCATCACCCAGCGTGAGCGCGCCATCTCCGCGACTCACCATTGCACATGAGCCCGTGTAATTCCACCGACGGACAGCAGAGACATAATTGCTATATACCTCACAGCTCATAACCACAACACTTGTAGACATTGAGGAACGTGATTCCATTGACCACGACTCAGCAATAATCCGCCGTAGGCGTAGCACAGAGAAAGACCAGTTCTGCAATTATTTCCCTATTGTTTTTCCGAGTGTACGTCACCGCCCTCGGCCTAGACTGATCCTCACAATGGGGAATATGACAATCATATCACGGATGAGTTTTTGTTGATTTTCTCTATTTTTTCTACAGAGGTTCCTGTACAAGCAATACATAGATTCCCAAGTCAAAAGCTCGGGCGAGCACATTGTCCTGTGTCGGGTCTCCCCTTCCTACATTTATCTACATGAAATTTAAGGTAGGAGGGTGTTGTAAAGGTAAGAGCTTATGGAGGTTAATTGGCAGAAGGTTTACGGATGATTATCGATGAATCAATGTGAACTGCTGATATATTTGATATTCAGAACTATGAGGATTTAGGAAGTAGAAAGCGCTAATTATATGCACATCTGAGGTAGCCTGACTCTCGCCTCATTTACCCAAAATAGTATCACGGAATATTCTAGTCTCCTCCATCTGGCAGTACAATCTAGAAACACTTTCTATACAGTGCTCCATTGTTCCTCTACTCATCATGGAGCCACCTGGAAAGTTCTTCCTTCACCCTCAGTGATCATGACCCTTGTGCATCGTAACCCTAGCCATCACCAGCACAACAGAGGGAGACGAAAAAAGGTCTGTGGGCGCCCTTTACAAATTTTCTTCCCAATCAATTACATCTGAAGCCAGAGTTCCATATGGGGAAATATCGGTCATCAGCATTGAAAGGCTATGCTGAGCTGGTATGACGTACTGTTATGATGAAGGTATGGAAGAAGGTAGCTATGGCTTTAAGAGAAGTAAAGTTCGTGAGTTATGCTCTTAGGACTTGGATCAATACACGAACTTGAGGATATTCCCTAGTATTCTCAAGTGTGTAAATAATATGGAGATTGTTTGAATTTCCTAATTAATGAATTGCTTAAGTTATCTATGTGACAGGACCTTCTTATATATACGTGAATAAGGGGGCTATGCACACTGGGGAATGATCCAACATCTGTCATTGTCTAACCGAGAAAGGAAGGATATGAGAGATCCTAGCGCCAATAGATACCATTAGGAATCTATTGGAAAATGCTATGTCATACCAATGAGTGATGATCTAGGTCGATCATATCCCATGGTGCATGTGCATATTATTCTAATGTGAACAATTTATTGTCACACAGTCATGTTACTCTCTTAATTACAACAATCAGCACTTCAAAGTGTTGTGGTTATGAGCTGTGAGGTATATAGCAATTATGTCTCTGCTGTCCGTCGGTGGAATTACACGGGCTCATGTGCAATGGTGAGTCGCGGAGATGGCGCGCTCACGCTGGGTGATGGCACAATGTGTTGTGATCTAACGCTGTTCAAATCTGCGGACTTCGTGGTGAGCAGTTATACTACCTCACGTGATAGAACATGGGAGTGAAGTAAAAGAGTGGTCAACCCACTAGCCAGATCTAAGCGATTACTGGCACACATAGAACTGTAACACATTCTTTGTAGATAGAACAATAACATAATTATCATCAGTGATTAAATTAATCCCCACACAATTGAGACCCATTGAAGTGCCAACTTTCATACCACCCTCAACTGTATTGTCGCAATCGCATCCATAACAAGCCACCATTGCAACTCAGAGCATACTCTCAAACTGTGATCAACTACACCACCAGGTTTAGCATAAATCGCAATACAATGGACACTGAGTGCGTATCACTGTGGCCAAATGGGTGTCAGTAGGTATCAAATGTGAACTCTTACTGACAATGGTGATCTATGAAGGTGATGCTAGATGTGCATCCCGACAATTGATAATATCATCTAATGGATGATGTGAAGTATGATATTATTTTGGATAGATTAATTCACTAAACTCGGCAAGTGAAGAGATTGTAGAGTACATGAACAGCGTCTGTGCACCAGCCTGTATTTTCCACCCTTTCCTAATCCAGCAGCCCATCCTCCGTTCCCCTGTCTCCTAACAACTCAACCAAGCCAGCACAACAACAAGGCTCTCAATAACCTACAGGTTGTGGAGCCCCTCATTAGCTGGGTTCCACCGCCAAATTCTGTTTGAGCGGGGCATTTCAACTCACTACATTGGACCCGGCAGCCGAGCACCACACAAATCCACAAACAAGGGGAAGAAAATGATAGATGGGCGCAACAACACCATGTAACCTATCTCATTATTGGTGAGCCTACGCACAAGGCTGGTAATATCTTGGACTTAGCCTGGACAAACATCAATGACGCTCGAGCATGGGTGGATCGAAGTGAATGCATTACGAGCAATCATCTTCATATCCGGGGACAGATACCTATCCGAGCTGCAAGAATGAAACCTGGGATCTCCAAGCTCCAAGTTACGAAGAATAATCTTCCCAAAATTGTTGACTTCACTGCCAGATGGATCAAGCCGCCTCCAGCCTTAGATACTGTCTAAAAAGTTGAAGAATATGCAAATGAACTCTGTCTCCAAATTAATGTCTCTATTAACGCAACGGGAACCCGAGCCAGAGCAAGAAGCGGTAAATCAGCACCTTGGTGGAGCCCGGCATGCAGAGTAGCAAGCGCCGAATATCAAGCGACCTTAAACTCTCCCCAGCGGGTTTTTTGCGCGTAAAAACTTCGATCTATTCACCAAGCTGTAAAAAACAATATCAGACTTAACAGGTCGAAGCAATGAAGTCGCCCAGCGATGACTTCAAGCTGCTAAGAATTTCAAATCCACGATAGTTGTTGCCGGATCAATTGGTGTTGGTATACAGCAGAGCAAGTCCAGAACAAATCAGTTAATTAATGAAATCTAGAGAAAGAAGATTTCCTACTTGTCGCTGTATACATAGGGAATTGTAATTGTTAGCATCGATCATAACAATCTATGTTGCTAAGCAACCATATCCAGACCGCAACATTGGTAGCCCCCATAGCTGGCTAGGCCCTATATTCCATCCCTACTGTGCTGGCGCAGACAGTACAAACACAAGGGATTAATCCCGTAACATTACCCCCCCTATTTAGGATGTCTCCGCACTCCAGTATACATACCAATGTTTTTTTCTCCAACGTTATTGGCGGTTCCATATCTTTGCTCGAAAATTTCGAGAGCAACAGTATTCTCAACTTCTGAGCGTGGTTCCCAGGTTGGCTCCAACTGTCCATTTCACTTTACAAGTACTACACGTCGTTTTCTCCTTCCACGACGTACATTTTCGGCCTTGAGGATCCTCTCAATTTCAAACTCTTGTTCATTCCGTGGTACTGAAGTATCAGCTAGTACTGGTTGATTGTCGTGTTGCTGTTGCAAAGGTATGGATCATTGACAGCCTTCTTTAGCGTATCAACATGGAAGCGAGGATGAATACCTATTGAGACATCTAACTCGATCACATGGGGAGAGATTATCCTCAGGACCCTATATTTTGCGTGCAACCAAACAAGTTTCTTCGAAGGTCTTGGCGTTGAGATGTTTTTTAAGTTAAGCCATACACAGTCGCCTTCTCTAAAGATTTCTGCCTGTTGTCGACCTCTATTTGCAGTATCTTCTATTATATGCTGACGCCACGCCATGGAAGCTGGAGCTAAAGCTTGGCCTTCCTCGATTCTTTTAACTAGGCTATCTGCTTTACAGGCTTTTGAAGAGGTGCACTGAGTAAGATTTGTCTCGCTAGTTTGAAGAGCTGGAACATGATATCCATGTATTAGAAAAAATGGGCTATATCCGAGCGAAGAATCTCTATTATTTAGTGCCAACTGAGCTGCAGGTAGTAGCTCTGACCAGTCAGTCTGCGAATAAGTGACAAATGCACGGAGGTAAGCCTGAACTTCCTTGTTAGCCCTTTCAGTTGCTCCATCGGATTGCGGATGGAAGGCTGTGGAGAGTCGCTGTTGTATGCCAGTCCGTTCACAAAGTCGCCTCCAAAAGTCTCCAACCCAGTGGCTTCCACGATCCGAAGTTATGGCTTTAGGGAAACCATGAAATTGGTAGAAACAATTCAAGAATATATTTGTACAGGATTCGGTAGCCATTGTATCCATAGTCTCGAGGATAATCTCTTTACTCAATCTATCTTTTAACACCATTAAGTAGCGTGGTTGGTTATTATTAGCAGGTAAATCTGTCATAAAATCAATGGACAATTCTTGATGGAAATGCTCAGGAATGGGCAACGGTTTGAGAAATCCGCGTTTTTTATCCTGCCATACGTGCGTTCGACAACAAGTGTCGCAGTTACGTACAAATTGTCGTACCATATTGCTCATATGAGGCCAGTAGAAGTCTCTATTCAGAATTCTCAACGTTACTTCTCGTCCAGGATGTCCTGTTACTGGTGAGTCATGTGCTTTATGTATTAACGCTGTCTGCAGAGGCTCATATTCGGGAATTAGAAGTCGATTTCTCCATCTGATGTGATCATTTTGGTCTATCAAGCATTCTGAAATGGAAATTTTAGACTTTACAGAAGGGGGGAAGCATCTCTTGTCCTCTTTTAGGGCTTTTGTAATATCTCTCAATTGACCATCCACCTAGACACCTATCTCCCAAAGACAAACGAGCTCTATATCTTCGAACGGCGCATTATAATTCACAATTGAGGTACAAATATTATTGATTGGTACCTGAAATTTAGGCTCTATCCAATTATTTGGAATTAGCTGCATGTGGTGGTGAAGGAGTCGGGAGTTGTTGGCATCTTTTGGGGTATCTTGTTCAAGTCTTGATAGTGCGTCCGGCCTGACGGCGTCTTTACCTAGTCTATATTTAGCTTAATCCCTGGCAGATCATCAAGCAATGATTTCCATCTGTAAGAATTCACAGCAAAAATATGCGAAGGCCACGTGACTGTATAGAACTGAGCCAGATCGAGAAGGCAATTAATCATCAAAAGAACTCACTATATTATTCTTCTATACTACTACGAGAGTCTGATTTAATACCTCTCTCTGTGATCCCTTGTCACCCCCAACTAGTGCATGAGGCTATTCTAGTACCTTCTTCAATACCCACCATATGCGCAATCAGTAAGTTCAATATCCCTGTTATAGATCTGCATCTTGCCTATGAACTGCACCCCCGTATAATAAACTTACGTCTGCTTACACGCCCTCTCAGTTCAAAGGCGAGATTTCATCTTTCATGCCTAAATGGTCAATGAACTGTTTAAAGGATTCGGCGACGAGCGGTTTGGTGAAACCATCAGCAGGATTTTCCTTCGATGCCACCTGGCAAATTTTTATGTTGCCTGCTCTTACCTCCTGTACAACATAATGATATTCAACGCGCACATGACGACGACCAGATGTCATAGCATCATCTGTGGCCCACTTGATTGCACCGGTGTTATCTTCTAAGATCGGTATAGGACCGGAAGGCATGTGGTCCAGCTCCGTGAGGAACGATCGAATCCATGAGCGGTCCTTTGCAGCCTCAAATATTGCTGCATATTCTGCCTCGCACGTCAATGTGGATACTGTTGATTGTAACTTAGATCTCCAAATGACCGGGCATCCCGCCATAAAGATAACAAATCCTGTTGTTGATTTTGCAGAATCAAAATCATCGGTAAAGCTCGAGTCCACAGCACTATGTAAGCCATATTTTCCGAATCTTTGGACATGTCGGTGACTCTTTTCATATAGTAAACCCCTATCAGGATATGCTGAAAGAAACTGGGGAATTCTTGAGGCATGTTTAATATGTTGAGGAGAGGGATTACACATAAATCTAGCCATCTGCGACGTTGCTTGTGCAGTGTCACATCTTACCATGCAAGAGGAAAAATTGTATTTACCAATGAGTCGCTGATAGTTGTACAGCTCAGCAGCGGTTGACTTTCCGGCGTACTTTCTCAAGTCTGGTTTGCAACTTGGTGTCATAGGTGTCTCAGGATGTTTCTTCTCAAGTACCAAATCCATCTCTTCGAAAGATCTTTTTAGGTACTGTTCTTGGTCTAGCATGATAGAACCCGTTGGTGAGGGTCTACGAATCCTGATACCAAGGAACCAGCTGGCTTCTCCCAAATTGTTCAGAGGAACTTCCTTGTTCAAAACACGGGTTAATTCTTGAAGATCGCTCTCATTGGGTCCTATTAACAAAAAATCATCAACATAGGATGCGACAATTATGTTTCTGGCTCGATTTTGATAAATCACATTGTCAGAGACTAGGTGGTTAAATCCATATTTTTTCATCACTGATCTGATTTTCATCTGCCAAAAATTCCCGGACTGCTTTAAACCATATAGTGGCTTGTCTAACTTGATTATGCTATCCTCGCTATAACCAAGTCTCTCTGCAAGCTCCTTATTTTCTTCGAAGAATTCTTTGAGCCGTGGAAACTGCTTCATGTAAATATTCTCTTTAAGTTCCCCTGCGAGGTATGCCGAAATAAAATCAGCTTGCAGAGTATACCAGCCGTTCAATGCTGCAAGCGCCATGAGGGTTCTCCAACTTGCTGACCTTGCAGCTGTGGAAGATGTCTTGTTGAAATCAACACCTTGGGTTTGAGTGAAGCCTCTTGCCACGATTCTGGCTTTATGCTTATCAAATTCCATATTTGACTTATACTTTTTCTTCAACACCCATTTAGATGTAACCAACTTCCTATGGTCAGGAAGGGCGCGCACAAACTTGAAAGTGCCACGAGAAAGACATCCTTGGATTTCTAAATTTATAGCTTTCACCCAATTCTCTTTTTCTGGTCCGTTCATTGCCTGGTTGAATGTCGGTTCATCGGCTGTAGCTGAGAAAATATAACTTAGAGAGTTCTGATTACAGCATAGTAACCGAAACAGCCCTTCGCCATCATCATGTTGACTAAATTGATCTCGATCAATCGCTTTTCTTACGGCGCTCAGAGCAGAGATATCGAAACTATCATCAAGTTCACCTGGTAGTGTTCCGAAGTGACGTCCAGTAATTGCATCACAAAGGTCTTCAACCTTTATTTCTTCAGATACTTTACTTTGATTTACTTCAGGCGACAAATGTAGTAATTCATCGTCCACCTCAAATGGAGCCTTCAGTACCTGCAGAGCATGATCATCATAAGGGCGCTGAATTATTCTTTTTGGACGCCCTCGCCCTCTTGGTGCAACCATTGGTAGGTCTTCGCTATCCGGAGCATTGTAATCTTGATTCCTTGCATAGTCCATCTTTCGTGATCTTAATCTATCCTGTACGTGTCTTGGCAGAGATCTGATTATTTCTCTAGGATCAACACCCCAACCAAGCTCCGAACTTAAGTTCTCGTATGCGATGACATGCGGAGATATGAGAAAACGTCCCCCGTCCAAGAGCCAGACCAACTTGTTCTTGGTACCTCGATAGCCAAAAAACACACTCCTTGTTCCATTGGCGTCAAGCTTCTCACCTGTTATTCTGTGACTGGCGTCCACATGGGTGATACACAGTGTTCCAGGTATCCACAGATGATCAATTCTGGGAGTCGATTTGTCAGGGTCAAATTGTGACCAATACACTTGCCATGGTGTTCTGTGACCGTCAATAGAGCTTTGAGATGTAAGATTTAACGTGTAACAGGTCATTTCGAGTAAATAGTTCCAGAAAACAGATGGTACCTTCATCTGTATTGCGCAACAGCGTGCTGCATCTTGTACAAATCTGATTCCTCGCTCTGATACTCCATTCTGGTACTGATTATCTGGAGCCGATATAACCACATTTATCTCCTGCTGACTAGTGAACTCCTGGAAGGTGTTGAGCCCCCAATCCCTTCCACCATCAATTGTGACCTGCTTCACCCTTAAATCAGAGAGCCTTCTTAGATCAGAGTTAGCCTGAGATAGGATACGCTTGAGCTCCTCAGCAGCCTCGCTTTTCTTCTTTAAGGCGCGAAAGAATCGGAAACGAGAAACATCCTCTGTAGTTAAGCAGAAATATCCGTGACCCTCAATTGAAAGTGGATTTAACGTGCCAACATCACAGTGCCACCCTTCTCCAACATTCTTCATCCTAGGCAACCTCTCCTTCGTCGTGAACTGTCAGGGGAAGGTCATGAAGTAGATTGACAAGGTCTAATCTGGTGATTGAGATTGTCTACAAAGAAGAAAGGTGACTCCTATTGAGTCCTGTAAAAATATATACATCGTGAATCGCGTATCAGACGCGTTATATCATGTGACAACAACTTCCCTCAATTCACTCTATCCCTTGACATGAACTTCAGAGATTTACCCGTATCACAAGCCTTGCAAGGTAGGTTTTCGATATCGGACACATTAAGGCCTATTCCAACGGTGTTCTTTATAGTCCAAATTAACTTTTCAGAGCTTGGGTGGCAAAGTCTCCGGTGCCAAAGTACAAGCATCCTCATTACTTTTTCAGACATGATAAAACAACCGTTAACCAGGCAAGATTTGTATTCCCGAACAAATGTGGTTTCATTGTCAGATAAATCCCTCTTTGATAGCTTTGAAATTGTAGAGGTAGCACTAACGTTCTTCCTTTGCGTTAGTGACTTGACTGGTTCGGGCTTGTTGTATAGCCACAAGAAGAATCCTCGGCGCTCTGCATCGATATAGGATAGGACTTCACCATTAGGACTAACTATCTGATCACCCTTTAACCGTCCACCTTTTCGATAGAAACGCTCGCCACTAACAATGTTCAGCGGGAATTCTTTAATGTTAACAACGTATTTGAGTCTCATGATAGATTTACTACCATTGGGGCCAGTCAGTGGTAGCCAAACTTCACCAATACACTCAGCGTATACAATCCCATTCCCAGTCTGCATCAGAAACTGGTCAGGTTTAAGTTCAACAATTGTTCCAGGTCTGAAATTTTGTCGTTTGTTAGTAGCATCAACATCAGCCCCAGTATCAAATAACCAGCGATCAGAAGATGTATTGACACCAGCAGTACTCAAAATTTGTTGAGTAACATTAACATTGCCAAACCGAGGATTGGAGTCCAACTTATTGCCATAATCATTTTTGCAGAAATCACTACAATTTTCATTGTCATTTTCAGTTATTTCAATGGCCTTACAGCGTCTCCGCAACATTTCTTTCTCATAGTACTCCACAACCTGATCATATATACCAGGCCTAGCTTGGGTGGCGAAATGATAACCCGATGACTGTTCTTTTATTTGACAGTACTCATCGGCAATAACTGTAGGAGGGCCTATGTCATTTTCATTTTTGCTCGCAAGAAATGATGTTTTGTTTCCACCATCATATCTTTTGTTAGGGCACTTGGTCTTCACATGACCATACTTCCCGCAGTTCCAACAGCGGAAACCTTTGCCCTTGCTCTTTCCCTTCGAGTTTTGATTTTTGTAGGGGGTATTCTTCGGTTGATCTGGGTAATTGTTTTGAGTGTTTCCCAGCGTTCCTTGGACTTCGCTCTGGTTACTTTGAGCATTCCTTCCGATTTTTTCGTGGTGAGCCGCAATGAAATCTTGTAATAGTGGCTCAAACTTCCACTCGTTGAATCGGGCAAGTGTAGATACCATTCCATACCAGCGGCCAGCCTTTTCTTTGACTGCTTGTTTGAATAGGATCATGAGTTGTGTACTCGATGATTCACCACCGGCAGCTTGGAAATTTCTTGCTGCTGTCTTGAATTTGGTGACAAACTGTACTGGACATCCTCCACTGTACTTGAGACCATTGAGCTTCTCCCACAACGCTTCCACTTGCATAATTCCAGCTCGCCTGAAGGTTGACTCAAACAGGCGCATCATCTCTGTGCCACTTCTCATTCCTGAAATCATTTCGGAGAGTTCCGGGGTGACAATTCTCTGAATAACTGCCGCGAGTTTCAACTCGTCAAGCTGTGTCAACTTTTATCCAATCCGAAAACCAATGCACTCTAGTTGACGCAGGATGGTCTCTCTGTATATAGAGTAATTGTCGATTCCTCTGAGAAAACTCTTTGGATCCGACTTCCAATCAAATGAGGCCCAGTCCAACATCGTCCGAGTATCAGGGGCTTGCTGTCGTGACATTGGTTCACCCCAACGTGGCTGAGACCTCTCTTCCCAGTCCATATCGTCCTCTTCCTCAAAATCTTCCTCTTCCATTGATCGAACCGATGCCTTCCCTTTAGTCTTCCTAGGAGTCTTTGACGTGCCTTTTTGTCGCTTTCCAGGGCTATACCCCACACTGAACTGGGGGATCTTTCCGAATGAGATAGTGGGTGCTGTACCAAGCCCGGATCCAGATGTTCCACCCCCATAAAGCTTTCTCTCTTTCGAAGATTTCTCCTCTTCTTTATTTGATGCTCCCTGAGATATGATCTCACGATCCGCCTTCGACATTCCCAACATTCCAGACATAGTCAATGTTGATTGCTGTTCACCTCTAATCGACACGATGGTTAACCTTCAGATATAACAAGACTTGTAGGTCTAAATCAATGAAAAACCGTCGAAAGATACCGAGATAATGCTACCATGTAAGAATTCACAGCAAAAATATGCGAAGGCCACGTGACTGTATAGAACTGAGCCAGATCGAGAAGGCAATTAATCATCAAAAGAACTCACTATATTATTCTTCTATACTACTACGAGAGTCTGATTTAATACCTCTCTCTGTGATCCCTTGTCACCCCCAACTAGTACATGAGGCTATTCTAGTACCTTCTTCAATACCCACCATATGCGCAATCAGTAAGTTCAATATCCCTGTTATAGATCTGCATCTTGCCTATGAACTGCACCCCCGTATAATAAACTTACGTCTGCTTACACCATCTTATTTGTCTCTCTGAAAGGGTCCTTTTATTCATGAAGTACTGCAAGTTTTTATGATCGGTCAGTATTTCAATATCGTGTTTTAGCGACATTAATTCTGATCTCCAAAACTCTACTGCCCGGACAATAGCTAGTAATTCCTTGTCATCGATATCATAGTTGCATTCACAGGGCGACAGTTTTTTTGAAAAGTATCCAATGGGTCGTAATCTTCCAGATGAATCCCATTGAGACAGGCAAGCACCCATTGTCCATCCTGAATAGTCAGTCTCGAGTACTGTTTTGCATTCTGGGTCGAATAGCGCAAGTATTGGTGCTGATATGAAGTAATTCTTCAGTTTCTCGAAAGATTGGCGAGCTTGATGATCTAATTGAATTTTTCCTTTCCCAGAGAACTCCTTTTTGGTGTAACGCTGGAGGGGAGCGCTCAAGCTTGCGAACTCATCTATAAAATGTCGGTAAAAATTTGCAAAGCCTAGGAAGCTATGCACTCCAGTTTGGGTTCGAGGTAGATCCCATCTCTTGATAGCATCGATCTTCTCTGGATCGATCGAAATACCTTTGCCTGCGGTAACAATGAATCCGAGATACTCTACCTCTTTAACAGCAAAGTCACACTTTTTTAAATCTAATTTTAATCCCACGCTTGCTAGGCGCTCAAGGATTTTGTTTACTTTTACTAGATGATCATTATCTGATCCATCCCTCCAGATAAGCACATTTTTTTTTTTTTTTAAATCATTAGATAAGCACATTGTCGAGGTAGGCGATGCAGAATTCATCAAGCTACCCATGAAGAAGGCTATTTATCCATCTTTGCCATTCTGATGGAGCCCCTCTTAAGCCAAAAGGCATTACTTACCATTCAAACTTGCCCAGCCTAGTTTGAAACGCTGTTTTCCATTCATCTCCCTCTATAATTCTGAGTCAATGGAAGGCTACGCTGACATCAACTTTCGAGAACGAGGGTGCCGTAGAGATAGACTGAAAAGTTTCTTTGATTAGAGGAAGGGGGTACCTATCTTTTTTGGTAATCGCGTTCAAGGACCGATAGTCAACACAGAGTCGTAATTCTCCGCCGGGTTTCTTTACAAACAGGATAGGAGCTCCCCCTGGCGAGCTACTATCTCTGATCCAGTTATAATTGAGAAGTTGAGTAATTTCCTTTCGGAGACATAGCAACTCATCTCGTGACATACCATGTAAGAGACCTCGCGGAAGATCCTTAGTTCGCCCCTGCTCATCCTTTTCGATTTCAATAGCCAGATCTACGCCTTTTCGAAGGGGCGGTAGATCAGTTTCATCATTTTTGTCAGCTTCAAATATTGAAAAATGGTGGCATAGCTGTTCAGGGAGTTTGGCTTTTATTTCTTGTCGAGAAAATTGTCTTTTAGGTGCTAGCATTTTATTGATATCATAGACTGATGCTGCATACACCAATATAGTTTTTCTGTCTTCTCCAAGACCCTGTTGTTTCTCTACTCTCCTTAAGAAATCTGACATTGCTGTATGTCGGATCATTTCAACCTGAACTGTAGGAGAGGTCGAACTATGGGTGCGAATGATGTGCTTTTCTCTTTCTAGGAATAACATTCTATCTCGAGCTCTATATACAACGTCGTTGTACCTCATCCATGGCTCTCCGAGAATTATATCATGCGCTAGTCCAGGAATGACATACCCACAAATAGTACTGCACTTCCCATCTAAGTCGACATCTACCCAGCAGATCTCGTCGACTATTAATTTCGTATCTTTATCAGAATCTTTTGCTAGTTTGAGCTCTCTAGGGGGAACTTTTTGGCGCGGGAGGTTGAGATGTGTTGCAATAGAATCACTTAAAACTGAATAAATTGTGCAACCTAAATCGACTAATGCAGGAATACATGTAGAGTTAATTATTGCATCAATTAAAACTGGTTTGCCGTGTAATTTGCCAATTATATTGTGAATTTTATTTTTATAAATTTTACTATCTGTCTTCAATTCCCTTTCTCTCCAGTAGCGACTGTGACTGGAGGTTAATCTTTTCCCAATATATCCTGCTTCAAGAAATGACTCAACTCCTGTTACAGGATGTAGCCTTGTATGTGGATCCGGAACAATCCGGCTCCGTCTATGAACAAAAGCGCGCTAGTGTCACAGGAAAACGCGCTCGATTGGAACAAAACATCTTGCGCGCGCATTGTAAATATTCTCCTCCTTAGATAAAATATAAATTCATTTTTGGACCCATAATTGTGAACAACAAGTGTGAAGTCCCTTCACAACTCCTACATGTTATTGATTTCGGTGGGCCGCTTAGGGGGTCCAAATTTCCTGCAGAATTGCGAAATGTGTCCAGGTTTTTCACATCTCAGACACACATCTTTTTCACGAAAGTTACAACACTCTTTTTCACTTTGCCAAGGTGCAGGTGGTTTTGGCTCCGGGGTTTTACTCCCATTCCGCTTGCCATTGGGTTTTGTATTCAAAGATGTGATTAAGATGGCTAGCTCATTCAAACCGACCTTCATACCACCCATTATTATATCCCCTTCATGGTCCATCCTGGATGCTGGTGTGAAAGGTAGCGCTTTATCCGCGAAATTTGGCCGTGATTGGGTAGTCTCACTCTGAGAAATTTTGTTCCGGGTAGTATATTGAGTAATTTGGGACTCTCCTTTACGAACGAAATTATCCCGCATTTCAATATTCGAGGCTACTTCGGCCACGTCCTCGACCCAGGCATGGTAGTTATCTTTGAGCATCTTTAAGGCGTCGACCTTGTCAAGAAGCTTCTCACTGATTGATCGGCGAAGCTAGTTTACTTTACGTCTTTCTGGCCATTTGTGGCCACCAGCATATTCGAATTGAAGCTCCCACTCTTGTAGAAACTGTCTGAAAATTTGGGCTGCACCTTGTTTCATCAAGTGTAGCTTAAGTTCAGCTTTTTCAGCACCAAATGTCAAGGTGTCGAGAGTTCAATTAGTCGAGAGTTCAATAAATCAATATTTGGAGATGTCAGAAGGTCAAGATGTCAAAAGGTCAAGATGTACACAAATTCAATATTGTCAAAAGGTTCCTAAGAATACAAGACCATAATCTGCCGATCTAAAGTCATCCCAATTACCCATTATATTTTCCTCTCTATTGTTCTCGAACTTTCCAGTATACTCTCATACAGAATAGAATAGTCTAGACAAGTACAGATCAGAATAGATCAGATTAGAATGGAGTGGAATAGAGTAGGATAGGGTAGAACAGAACAGAATAGATTAGGATAGAACATTAGCGGAAAGCCAAATATATCTTCGTACATAGTTCCTATTGGCTCAGAGTAGGCTCTTGGTACGTGACACCAACCTTGTCAAAGTATGCCTCATTACACTTTCCTAAGAATTCCCACCAGTTGTAACTCACTGTGAGGGTTCCATACTTCATCCAGTGACTTCGAATTTGCTGACTCTGTGGTTCCGGAATACTTTCGTAAATCTTCATACAAATTGGTATCTCTGTGACTAGAAATGGTGAGTATACCTCGCATTGGACCTGAAGAAGCTGATGGTGAGTAGGCCACGTAAGAGCTGCTTCATCCCATCTGCCAAAATTCACGTCCCTCATCATTTGGTTGCTTGAGGATTCTTGGGTGGAACGGAACTGAGATAAGTCGTTCATTAGGCTGTTGGGTGGCAAGTTATCAAGAATTTCTACGGTATTGTAAAATTCATCTTCAGAGGATTCACTGGAGTGAGCTGGAGATGATTCTATATCAGACGGATCACGTATCTTCATGTGCTGATAAAGGGTTAGTTTAGAGAGTAAGATTTCATTAATTTGTTGCCGGATCAATTGGTGTTGGTATACAGCAGAGCAAGTCCAGAATAAATCAGTTAACTAATGAAATCTAGAGATTGAAGATAGAATAGCTCGGAAGTTGTATTATATTAAATTATTACATTATGTTCTGTCTAGACACATTACAACTATGTTCAGTACATCCAGATTACTAGGCAATTCCCTTTCACGCTAAGATTGAAGACTGACTCTTCAACAAGATATCCTACTTCTTGCTGTATACATAGGGAATTGTAATTATCAGCGCCAATCATAACAATCTATGTTGCTAAAAAACCATATCCAGACCGCAACATTGGTAGCCCCCATAGCTGGCTAGGCCCTATATTCCATTCCTACCATACTGGCGCAGACAGTATAAACACAAGGGATTAATCCCGTAACAACAGGCTAGCATTCCACCAACACTCAATCACAATGGAATCTTCGTCTCGGACCTAGCAGAGCGAGCCACAATACTCCGCGATGCGCTTCTTGCCTGTCCCGGTTTGGCCGTTGTCTGAGCTTATGTGAATACCTAAGCGTATTGTTGAAGATTCATGTTGTAAGACTGTAAGGAAATGATAGAGGAAACTGGAAGATACGGCACTACCAGCCAAGGGGCTAGATCAGTGTCACAGCGTAGGAATTCTTGATAATATGTGGCTGGGTGGCAAGTATTCGGCCTAGGGTGAAGAAATCAGTCAAGACAATCACTGAGGGGCTGAATATTATAAATACCCATTAGTTGTAGCTAGATTTCTCTTTCTTCTTTATACAGTTTATTAAATCGACATTATCATCACCAACTCGGGGTTCCCGTCACAATATAAACTGTATCAATTCATTGTTTGCCTGTCATTAAGTATACCGCAGTCCTAGTTGACAGTGACTTAGGGCATCCAATAATCAAAGGTGTTAATAAGTAAGCACCTTAATCAAGTTGAGGTTGTATAGGAAGTTGATGCCAACGTTTGCTCTACCATCAACATCAACAGACGAGGCATCTAGCTCTGGACGATCAAGTCGTCAAAGTAGGATCTCATTCAAATCAGCGCAGGGATTTGAAGAACTGGTAACGGGTCCAGATATGGATAGACTTAACATCGGAACGGACTTAGTAGCATCTGGTTTGTCTGACCAGGAATCAATGCCACAAGAAAAACCACGAATGGACATGGAGGCAATAGTCGAGGAGATGAGGAGAAGAGACATTTATCATAGGAGAGAAATGGAGATGTTATAATCTCAAATGAGTCAGATGATGCTACTGATACAGGAATAATCACAGGGTGAAGGCCAGGTACCCCTGAAACCGACTAAAGCTAATGACAATCATCAACCCGAACGAAGGGAGCTCTCCGGCAAGGAAAAACCACTTAAGTGGCCAGAAGCCTACGATCATAAGGATAGGAGCAAATGGGCAGCCACACACGGAATACTTCAATATATTTACCGGCGCGATGTAGAGGAACGACACATCTTGCAACCATCAGATTTCTTCATGCAGCTGTATAGCCACGCGGTGACAGGGACTGCCAAGGACATGATCACCGGCCAATTTCAACACATGCTTGCAATTGATACAATATGGGACGCTTTGGGATTATTACAGGCCATGGACGACACCTATTGCAATAGAAACGAAGAACAATTGGCGGCTGCGCTATTTCATGCATGCCAACAATTCAGGGATGAGAGCTTGTCGTCGTACCTACCGTGTTTTCAGCAATTACTCATGCGAAGCCCCAGCTCTACGGGAGATGATAAGATTAAGATGTACCAGCTTCGGAATTCGCTCAATAAAACCACAAGAAATCACATGATCGGTCGCTTGCAACCATAAACCTTTTGTGAACTTGTTGAATATCTGTCTTCACTAGGTTCGGAAATTGAGGAGGTTGGTATGACAAGAACAAAAGAATACTTACTCGGTCAGGCTGGGTATTTTGATGATGGAACACGAGGAATTGCTGGTGGTAAACTACTCGGAGGAGCCTTGCAAGGAACCCCTTATCACCCAGCAAACAGAGATGTCGCCAATAACAAGGATTTAGATGGGGACACAAGGATGACCGGTGTCAACAAAGTCCGTGCAAAGTAGGTTTCACAAACTGAGTTAAACAAACGGAAAGCAGACGGCGTATGTCTGCAATGTGGAAGGAAAGGGCACATAATAGCCAACTGCCATCTACTCCCAGCTAAACGCCCCATAACCACAGTTCAAGCTTTCACTTCTGTAGAAAATGATGCAAGTACCGAAGAATTCAATGTGGTGGGAAGTGATTTAAAAGGTTAGCTCCTGAACAAAGTCGTGTTCAGGAGCCTGTAAAGGGAGTTTCTAATATGGTAGTTGGCTCAAATCAGATTGAAGATACCGACGTAGAGTACACAATGAATGGATCGTCTTTTATAATAGACACATTACTTAATGGAAGTTATTCAGTGCCTACCTTGATCGACAATGGATGCGAATGCCTAGCTGCCGTTAGTAACTCCCTAGTACGCAAAGCTAACCTTCTTCGGACAAAAATAACTCACCGTAAGCTTACCAAAGATACACAAAATTGCCACCACAAAGATCTTATCACGGAAATGGTTAAAATGGAACTTGATATAGACAGATACCAACGTACCTTGTTTGCTTATGTAATATCAGGGCTGTCTCATGACTTGATACTTGGAAAACCATGGATGGAACGGGAAGATGTTATTTACAATGCAAAGGATCATTTCATGGACATCAGAGAAGCTATTGTGAACGGTCAGCCACTCAGGGTTTGGGAGAAAGGTCTACAAACGAAGATAAATGCACTACAGCTAGGGTCGAATATCAGAAGTTTGTCTGGAGGTGTGTTCCTTGCAACAGTTAGGAAAGCCAGGAAATCAACGAGCGCCACCCAATTATTTTCTGTAACACTTGCAGACATTCAGAAAGCGCTTGCACCATCGAAGAAATCACCTACAAACTTGGAAAGGCTTCCTACGCAATATGAGAAATATTCAGACCTTTTTCGCAAAGAATCAACGGATAAACTCCCACCTCATCGGAAAGGGTGCGATCACGAAATTAGCCTTGAACCTGATAAAAAAATACCATAGGTCCCCCTATATGGAATGTCAAGAGATGAATTGTTGGTACTGAGGAAGACCCTGACAGAATTACTCGACAAGGATTATATTTGCGCCAGTAGTTCACCAGCAGGGGCCCCAGTACTTTTTGTTCGGAAACCAGGTGGGGGTCTTCGATTTTGTGTTGATTATCGTGCTTTGAATTCCATTTCAAAAGCTGACCGCTATCCTTTGCCTTTAATTAAAGAAACGCTTGCTAAACTGAGCAGAGCTAAATGGTTCACAAAGTTAGACGTACAAGCTGCGTTTCATAAGTTGCGCATTAAGGAAGGTGGTGAGTGGAAAACGGCTTTTTGGACACAATTTGGATGGAACGGTGCCCCGACCTCTTTCCAGAGATACATTAACGAGGCATTACATGAATATTTGGATGATTTCTGTTCTGCTTACATAGATGATGTACTTATCTTCACCAATGGAGATGAAAAAGAACATCAAAGGCACGTAAAGCTGGTTCTTGAAAAGCTTCAGAAAGCCGGACTAGGGCTAGATATTGATAAGTGTGAGTTTAGCGTTAAAGAGAAAAAATATCTAGGTTTCATTAGATCCTCAAATGGTGAGAATTGTTCGGTCAAGATTGATCCAGCAAAGGTTAAGGCAATATCAGAATGGGAAGCGCCAACGACGACAAAAGGACTCAGAGGATTTCTAGGGTTCGCTAATTTCTACTGTGGCTTTATCAAGGGATTTTCGAGAATTTGCGCACCCTTAACGTCTCTGACAGGCAAGGGTACACCATGGAAGTGGGGCCACAAACATAATGAGGCATTCAAATTGCTCAAGGAAAAGTTTGTTGCAGAGCCTGCTCTAGCTCAGTATGATCCTGATCGTGAAACAATATTGGAGGCAGACTGCTCTGGTTATGCGCTCGGTGGCTGCTTACTACAGAAGCAAGAAAATACCACATGGAAGCCAGTAGCATATTACTCTCGAAAGCTAACTGGAGCTGAAATGAATTATGAAATTCATGACAAAGAACTCCTTGCTATTGTAGCAAGTATGAAGGAATGGGACGCAGAATTGAGAGGTTTAGCTCAGGCTTTCACTATTCTAAGTGACCATATGAACTTTAAGTACTTTCTAACCACGAGAAGATTTACAGAGCGGCAAACTCGATGGGCTGAATTCCTATCTCGATTTAGGTATACACTTGTTTACAGGAAAGGCGTAGAGAGTGAGCGTCCGGACGCACTCTTAAGAAGAGATCAAGATAAACCAAAGGAAGGTGATCCTCGACTTTTGAGCCGCAAGCGACAGGTTTTAACACCAGTCCATGCAACAAAATTACGTGTTGGCCATTCTGACCTGGCAGAAGGGCATGAAATATTTGTCAATGAGGATCTACAGGAGCTGAGGAACCAAGCAATTAAAAATGAAGAAAGATATATTCAGGTAGTAAATGCAGTTCGAAGCGGAGAGCGTGTGTGGCCTAAAGATATCAAGTTACATATAGAAGGTTCAAATGAGCATAGTCCTATTAAAGCAACTATCGCAGCCTGTGAATTTGATGAGACTATTGGAGTAGTTTGTTACCAAGGGCGTATATGTGTACCTCTCTACGAACCGCTGACAACAGCACTTATCCAGAACATTCATGACGCAGCGGTCTCTGGTCATCCTGGAAGGGATGCAACCCTTGCTCAAGTCGCTCGAGAGTATTTTTGGCCAGGGATAAGCAAATCAGTCAAGCGGTTCTGCAAAAATTGCCATGTATGCGGAAGATCATCAATTTGGCGACACCAAAAACTGGGGCTTCTCAAACCATTACCCGTACTTGACAGATTTCATCAGGAACTTTCTATAGATTTTATGGTAGACTTACCAAAGTCAAATGGCTCAACAAATATCATGGTGATCACTGATCGCTTGTTAAAATCAGTAACACTCGAATCAATGGATAAGATGGATGCAGAAACGTGTGCTAAACAATTCCTAGAATGTCATTGGCATTACCATGGATTTCCAAAGGCTTTGACTAGCAATAGAGGGACAAATTGGACGAGTAAATTTTGGAGACGGGTATGTGAATTAGTTGGAATTCAACAGAGACTGAGCACAGCTTACCACCCTCAAACTGATGGAGCAACGGAAAGAATGAACCAGGAAGTCCAAACTTACCTGCGAGCGTATGTTTCCTATACTCAACACGATTGGTCCGATTGTTTGGCTGCTGCTCAACTAGCAATAAATAATAGGGACATGGCATCCTTGGGTGGTTTGAGTCCATTTTTTGCGACACATGGGTACCACTTTAATCCCATCCAAATAATGAACGAAAATTCAACAATTCCTACATCTACAGGATGTCACAGTCTAAGAATAGGCACTTGGGCAACCTTATGGTCAGAGGTAGTTTTAATTTCAATCTATGGTGAACTACAGATTGAAGAGGATAATAACAGTTACTTTATACATGATTATTATCCGAGCCAATGACACAGATTTCTATCTGTATATCCGTATTCCCTACTCATATCCCCTACTCGTATCACATTCTCGTGCCCCATCCCCGGACGTGTTACAATATTAGTATTGCCGCTTGTAAGGCCCTCCTTGTTTCATGCTAAGCCTGCGTTAGACAGCGCAGGCTACAGGCAATTACCGGCTTACAAGCCGTCACACAGGAAAAGAAAGGGCTGAAAAATTTGTCGAGAGATTGGTAAATGTAACGGCTTTTATGCAATCCGCAATGGCTGCTATTTAAGAAAGTTACAAAGATTCCACGGATAAAAAGAGACACCCGGCACCAAGGTATGAAGTTGGTGATAAAGTTTGGCTACAACTGCAAAACATTAGATTGGAGGATCAACCTTCCAAGAAGTTGGGATGACAACATGCAAAGTATACTGTCAAAAATCTGATTTCGCTAGAAGTAGTGCAACTTGATATCCCTGGAAGAATTTATAATCGATTCCACGTCGACTTGCTTCTACCAGCAGAAGAAAATCCGTTGCTGTCTCAAACACTTGAGTTCGAAAATCCAGGCCCTATCACTGGTGATGATGGCGAAGAAGAATACCAAATTGATGAAGTGCTTAGATGTCGGACAAGGAAGGGAGAAAGACAGGCCTTAGTAAAGTGGACTGGAATGGCGCAACCAGAGTGGACATCTCTCATCAATTTGAAAGATGCTGTAGCACTCGACGATTGGGAAAACAAATGGGGCTCAGCAGAGACAAACAATGGGCCAGCGTCAAGGAAAGAAAAGAGGAGAGGGTAAATGGGGCGGGTTATGTTACAGTTTGACCGTTGTCTGAGCTTATGTGAATACCTAAGCGTATTGTTGAAGATTCATGTTGTAAGACTGTAAGGAAATGATAGAGGAAACTGGAAGATACGGCACTACCAGCCAAGGGGCTAGATCAGTGTCACAGCGTAGGAATTCTTGATAATATGTGGCTGGGTGGCAAGTATTTGGCCTAGGGTGAAGAAATCAGTCAAGACAATCACTGAGGGGCTGAATATTATAAATACCCATTAGTTGTAGCTAGATTTCTCTTTCTTCTTTATACAGTTTATTAAATCGACATTATCATCACCAACTCGGGGTTCCTGTCACATTGCCCGACATTAAGCGTCAGACGACCTACCACTATGTACTGCAACAAGTAGCAACTGAATCCTATAGAAGGAAGATATCACCGAGGAAGAAGTCAGATACTGCATAACTGGCAGCAGTAACACAGCCCCAGGAGCAGATGGAATATCAATTCATCTTCTAGCAGCTTGTTGGAACACTATACGACCATACGTCGCTCAACTCTTCTGGGCCTGCGTGAGGATCGGCGCTCATCCATTCTGCTTCAAGCTGGCTGAGGTCGTTCTTGTCCCATAGCCTAATCGTGACCCAACAACAGCCAAGGGATGGAGGCTCATTGCTCTTCTTTCTTGCCTAGGTAAAGGTCTAGAAAGGCTTTTGGCTAAGCGTATGGCACACCTCGCTGTCATCTTTGATGTAATGGGACAACAGCAATTTGGCACGCTCCCAAAACGTTCGGCAATTGACCTCGTCTCCTGTCTAGTACACGACATTGAAGAGGCAAGCTCCCAAAAATGGACGGCTACATTTGTCACCCTGGACGTTCAAGGTACTTTCGACGCAGCTCTCCATAACCGTCTGGTGAGAAGGATGCAGGAGCAAGGATGGCCAGACTCAATACTCAAGTGGACGACCTCATTCTTAGCACAACAAATGGTCCAAGTTTGTCACTCGGGAGGAGTGACCGCTCAACAACAGCTAAGCTGTGGAGTCCCCCAGGGCTCACCAATATCCCCACTCCTATTCCTTCTTTACATGGCAGAGCCTATGCGAAGCGGGAATCTAGGTATGAGGTTCAGCTACGCCGGCGACTTTGGAATCATCGGATTTGGCCGCACTTTTACGGAATCCGCCGCAGCGGCCCAGAGTGAAGTCGATCATCTCCTGGACCGGGCAGGAAAAAATGCGGTTGCTTTCGACACAAGTAAGTCAGAGGTAATTCAATTTCCCGCACAGTGCCGCGAGCCGGCAAAATGAATCTATGTCAATGGTATTGAAAGGCTATGCTGAGCTGGAATGACGTACCGTTAGGATGAAGGTATGGAAGGAGGTAGCTATGGCTTTAAGAGAAGTAAAGTTCGTGAGTTATACTCTTAGGACTTGGATCAATGGACGAACTTGAGGATATTCCCTGGTATTCTCAAGTGTGTAAATCATATGGAGATTGTTTGAATTTCCTATTGTATGAATTGCTTGATTTATCTACGTGACAGGACCTTCCTCTATACACATGAACAAGGGGGTTCTGCACACTAGTGGATGTTCCAACATCTGTCCTTGTCTAACCGAGAAAGGAAGGATGTGAGAGATCCTAGCGCCAATAGATACCATTAGGAATCTATTGGGAAATGCTATGTCATACCAATGAGTGATGATTTAGGTCAATCATATCCCATGGCGCATGTGCACATTATTCTAATGTGAACAGTTTATTGTAATGCAGTCATGTTACTCCCTTAATTACAACACTTTCCCTCAGGACTGCATCTCACAATAGCCGCGAGACGTTGATGAGTCGGCTTAGCTAATTGCTTTGTTAGGATATTGGCTAAGTTGTTCTCAGATGGAACATATTCCAGCTTGAATGTATTGTCGATATGATTACGAAGGAAATGATATCTGATGTCAATATGTTTCGAGCGTTGGGATATTTTATGATTCTTAGCCAGATCAATTGATCCAGTAGAGTCCGCATGCATTAGCATTTCGTAGCTTTGTTCGAGTTCGGTTAGGGCGTTTTGCATCCAGATCATATGACGAGCTGCATCAGACAGAGCCATATATTCAGCTTCCGTTGTTGAAAGAGCAACCGTTTTCTGTTTTCTGGAGCTCCAACTGACACTTGCTTCCCCTAAGCGAAAGACGTATCCTGAACATGATTTTCGATCATCGATAAAATTTCCATATGAAGAATCAGAGAATCTGTGAAGGACAGAGTTGTTTGCGCGTGGGAAATGAAGGGTCCAGTCAGATGTTCCCTTTAGGTACCGAAGGACTCGTTTTGCTGCTGCGAGATGCTTATGATTGGGACATGAGGAGAATTGAGAGAGGAGAGTGACTGCATGAGCAAGGTCAGGTCGTTTACCTATGCAAGCATACATTAAGGATCCAATGATTGATTGATACATGGTTGGATCGTCAATTTGATCTTCCAGTTGTCCTTTTTGAATTTGGGCTCCAGGTTCAAGAGGTGTGCCAACTGGGTGACAATTCAGCATTCCGAATCGATCTAGGATTTTTGTGATGTATGCTTTTTGGTTTAACAATATGCCTAGCTTTGTGATGTCGACCTGAATTCCGAGAATGTAATGAGCCGTACCGAGATCTGTACATTCAAATGCTGAATGTAATGATTCTTCTAATTCAGATACTGTCTTGGGATTCGGGCCGAGTATCAGAATGTCATCAACGTAAATTGCGAGAAAGACTTGTTTTTCGGAATTTATGAAGACGCATGGGTCAAAATTGGTTGAAACGAATCCGTCTTTGTTTAGTACTGCAGTTAGTGTTTCATACCAGACTAGAGGGGATTGTTTTAACCCGTAGATACATTTCCGCAAGAGATAACATTTTCCAGATTCCTTGTACCCATCAGGAATTTCCATGTATATTTCTCGATCCAATTTTCCATATAAAAACGCTGATTTTACGTCCAGTTGTCTTGGTATCCATCCTTTATGGGCTGCTAAGACGAGCAAAAGGCGAAACGAATCGTAGCGTGCGACCGGCGCATAAGTGTCATCAAAATCTGTGCCGGGCTGCTGAGAGAATCCCTTGGCAACAAGTCGAGCCTTATACCGTTCTACTGATCCATTGGCTTTATGCTTTACTTTAAATACCCATTTACATCCTACGACATTACGATCCTTAGGGCGAGGTACGATTTCCCAGGTATTGTTTCTGTTGAGGGCATTCATCTCTTCTTCAATTGCTTCCCCCCACAATTCATGTTCGTCCGAATTCATTGCCTGTTGAAACGTCGATGGTTCTAATTTAACCGCGTTAGCTTGATATCTTTGATCGCTTGACACCATTCCTGGACCAGGGTTAGTTTGTCGTTTTTCTCGTGTACTTCTCCTAGGAAGTTGATCATGGGAACTATCTTGCTCAAAGGGTTGCGTAGCTTCTAGATTAATTGGAGGTAGAGGAGGCAATCCTTGGAGAATAAAGTTTTCATGAGGCTTTTTAGGAGCACCAGGTGAAATACGACTACTATCTTGTAGTGATGGTGAAACGGGTGAAATTTTTCGAGACATTCGAGGTGTTTCAATAAAAGTTCCAGGCAATTGTGATGATACAGGTGATATTGGACGAGTATGGATTGCATTGGAGGTAGGCAGAGTATTTTGATCTGCTGATGAAGAGATTGGATGCGTTGCGTTTTCGGAGAGGGATGATAAGACGTCAATAGTTTCTTCCCCTGACTTCGGAGGTGGGAAAAGGACTTGTCGAGTTACTTGGACTATATTTTTCGTTGGTATATATATGCGGAATATTTTGGATGATCCGGTGTAGCCTACGAATATACCTTTAATCGCTCTTGGTTGTAGTTTGGACCCGCTAGGTCTGGTCTCGCTTGGGATATGAACGTAGACCTCTAAACCGAAGGCGTGAAGGTGTGATACCATGGGTGAGGGTACTCCGTCTAGAAGTTCGATCGGAGACTGGTATTCGTTCGTCCGATGAGGGGTTCTGTTGTATAGGTAGACGGAGGTGGCAATAGATTCTGCCCAGAGATGTTTTGGAAAGTCAAGAAGCAGAGTTCGAGCTTTTGTAACAATCGTTCAATTGAATCTTTCGGCAACACCATTTGATTCGTGTTCGTATGGTGGCGAAGTTTCATGATTGATACCATTTTCAGCAAGAAATTGTTTAGTTCGGCCATCAATGTATTCTCCTCCATTATCTGAAAAAAATATCTTGATGGTTTTCTCGTACTGGTTTTTGATCAACATTACATAATCGCGAATGGCTTGATATGTGTCGCTTTTATTCTGAAGGAAGTAAATCCAGGCATATCAAGAGAATTCGTCAATAAATGTGATGTAATATAGTTTTCCGCCCAGTGATTTGACAGAGAACTTTCCAGAGAGATCCGAATGAACGACTTTAAACGGTTGTTGAGCTCGCTTTTGTCTTGAGTTTTCTGAATGGTGAGTAGATTTGGAGAGAATGCATGATGGGCAGTGGAATCCTTCAGGTTTATTTGGAATTAAGTCGGGATACTTCTTCTTCAAATTCAACATGGCATTTTGACCAGGATGGCCAAAGCATTTATGGGCTTCCATGTAAGAGGCAAAAGAAGATTTATATTTTTGTTCTTGAATTACAAATTGTTTTGAAGAATCAAAAGCCGCAAATATCCATTCTTTCCCATCTTTAATCACCTTTCGTCGACCATTTTGCGATATGATCATATTTCCCTCCATTTCCAATTTACTTTCAGAAATTAAGTTACCACCTTTGAGATCAGGGACGTACAAAACATTGTGAATAGTTGCCGAAATATTTCTGCCAGTACTTGTTTGCAAGTTTAAGTGTAAAGTTCCTGACCCCTTGACGGGAACCTCCATGCTATTTGCGAGAGTGACTAAGCCTTTATGAGGAACTATAGAGGCGAGTAGTTCTTCTCGAGATGTCATGTGAGCAGAGTATCCTGAGTCAAGAATCCAATGTAGAGGTGAGAAGGATGTTGAAGCAATGAAGGCCTTATCTTTTTCGATGTCGCTGTAAGACTTATCATATGAAGGAACAGCTGAATTCCTGACGGCGACATGTGCCTTGTCTTTTCCATTGTAACCTTTTCCTTTACCCTTTGCTTTGGATGTTTGTTCAAGATGGGTCTGTAGTTTCCGACAATTGGTGTGTAAATGTCCCAGATATGTACCACCATGCTTTTTACACCATGTGCATTCTTTCACTTTTTCTTTTCCTTTTCCATAAACCTTTGGCGAATATTGAGATTCGACAAGATACGCTTTAGACGTCGATGTAGGTATAGTTGATCTGTTCAATTGATAATCTAGGAGATGTTTATTAATCCCGCTAAATGATAAATTTTCTTTACTTGACAAATTATCGACAATGTTGTACATCAAGGGAGGAAGAGAGCGAAAGAGACACATGACCTTAACTTCTTCAACTGAGAGAAAGTTCATTAAGGCGATGGCTTCTGGACGTGACGATTCTGAACAGCGGGAATGGATGTGGGAGAATGTTGTTTCGAATCGCGAAATGTGGTCGGAAATATCATCTCCTTCTTCCATCTTTAACTCAAAAAAATTGTTGAAGAGCTGAAGAGTGGAAGTTATTGTCTCATGGTCGAATTTATCTTTCAATAAACGCATGGCGACACGGGCAGATTCTGGTTTCAAAACGCAGGCGCTGACTATATCCTGGAGATCTTCGGAGACTCCAGCGAGAAGTGCAGCGTGGGCTGCGTCGTTTCGTTCATCGAACTTTTCTTGCTGCTTGGTGAAATCCTCAATGCTTTCACCCTTCATATGAACGGGACGGGTTTCCTTATCAACGCCATCATTTATCACAGACCAGTATCGGGCACCACGCAAAATTACAATGTAAGAGTTGTACCAGCGACGAAAGTTGGAACGACCGGTGAGAATTGGTACAGTTGCATTGATGGTGCCGACGTGAACAGAGGTAGAGGTATGCATCTTTAATGATGTAGGCGTTGAGCGTATTTGAAGTGAGTCGCAGGAGCTGCGTCAAACCCGGGCTCATAACCTATTGAAAGGCTATGCTGAGCTGGAATGACGTACCGTTAGGATGAAGGTATGGAAGGAGGTAGCTATGGCTTTAAGAGAAGTAAAGTTCGTGAGTTATACTCTTAGGACTTGGATCATTGGACGAACTTGAGGATATTCCCTAGTATTCTCAAGTGTGTAAATCATATGGAGATTGTTTGAATTTCCTATTGTATGAATTGCTTGATTTATCTACGTGACAGGACCTTCCTCTATATACATGAACAAGGGGGTTCTGCACACTAGTGGATGTTCCAACATCTGTCCTTGTCTAACCGAGAAAGGAAGGATGTGAGAGATCCTAGCGCCAATAGATACCATTTGGAATCTATTGGGAAATACTATGTCATACCAATGAGTGATGATTTAGGTCAATCATATCCCATGGCGCATGTGCACATTATTCTAATGTGAACAGTTTATTGTAATGCAGTCATGTTACTCCCTTAATTACAACATTCGGATCCCAGAATCCCAAAACCTGATCCGTCCTACATGTAGACGTCATTCTTTGAGCCGTGAATTGCCTGAATGGCTATTTCGGCTGCAGCTTTGATTCGAGCATAAGCAGCGTGATTCTTCTGCTCGGCTTTGCAAATTAAAGCAAGCTGCTCTTTTTTCACTGGGCCGAACTTGCTGGGTCTGACTTTGCAGAACCGCAAATCCGATCGATGAGGTCCCCCATAGTTTCGACACCATGTTAGGGCTTTGCACTCCGTTTCCGAGTGCATTTTTGATCCGCAGTTCCAGCAAGCTGGAGCGTGGGAGCAACCGCAAGAGGTATGGGAGCCAAGACATTATTTGCACTGAACTATGTTTCGACGAGATTGGAAGAGCTTTGCAGCTCCGGAGTCATCGAAGAGGTGGAATCCAGGTCGGGGCGTGGACTCGCGAAGGAAGAGCGCTTGCCAGTTCTGGTTGTCACAAACCATCTCTGGGATGTCGCGTTGCACCCAGGCAACCGAGTTATGACGTGCATACAATAACATAATTAAGGTATTGTAATGGTTACAGTGTTGTGATAGCAACAGTTGCCATTCAGAGTACTAGTTAGTTACTGTGTTATGGCTATGAACTACTACACCCTTGGTTATAGTATTGAAGCTCGAGTACTTAAGGAAGCTCTAGGACTGGATGTGTACTGTAGCTTTTTGTCTTGTAAATTAGTCATATTCTAGAATCTAGTTATTAATCTGAATATCTCGTCTTCATTATCAGCCTCTGTCCTCGTCTTCGTCCTCATCCGTGATACTGGTATGGCGCCCCGGGTTTGCTGGTCCCGTGAGGACGAAAAAGAAAAGGAACTGATTTGGTCACTTGCATGACTTCATCGGCAACTATCTTTGCTGTCACAGCAATGGGGACATCGAAAGTTCGAATTGTCTCCGGGATGGTGGCAATTTGCATGGCAACCAGATTTGATGCTGGTTCCAGTTTGATTCCAGATTTGCTCCGTGATGTGGAGGAATCTAGGAGCTCTTTTCGAGCGAATTCATCCTTTGCAGTCATTGCAAAGCCGGTCTTTACCCGCTGAACCAACGTAAAATTGTTGGCAGCAGTTTCCAGAGCCTGAGACACCGCTAGCCTTACTCTAGCTGGGGAGAGGAGAAGGTGGGGATGGTTATATTCAAGGTGTAGAAAGAGTTTTGAATTGATTTTTTCACTCAAGTTGGCACTTTTTACTTTCTGGGCGGGCATTGCTGCCTTTTTTCTCGATGGCACAGCGCTGCTGACTAGGCCTGCCAGAGCTACGGTGGCCCAAGTTGTCTTTTGGGCTGGAGCCTGGGTTGTCGAAGGGTTTTGAGCCCTAATTTCTGGAGCCCTCAGCGGAGGAGGGTTGGCGGGGCGAGCAGGAAGGACTGATGGTGTGCTTCCTGGACCGGATTGAACGAGCTGGCCAATGGCTGTTTGTAGGTAGACTTTTATACCGTGTACAAATTCTTTATTATTGCCGATTGAAAGAGGCGAAAGTGCTGCTTCAAAACTGTTTATTGCAGTCAAGCAGATGGCGAGGCGGACCGTAATTTGTGTCGTACGTCGCTTTTCGGCCTCCATCATGGTATGCAGCTCCGGAGGAAACTCCATTGCTGATGTTGATGCTGCGCCTTTTGAGGCTGGCACAGTATTTTTTCCGGCAGGCAATTCTGCACGTTCGGTCGTCTTTTCTCTGACGACCTCCTTTCCTGGAACTGCTTGCCTCGGGAGCCAGCTCGGCGGGTTTCGCGATCTGTTGACCATTTGTTTCTATTCTGATCGGTTCAGAATCACTCATCGCTTGGTCGGGAAGTGTGGAAGACTTCCCAGGGATAAAGGCCTCACTCGCAAACATGCTTGTAATTTTTTGCGCGAGGCCTGGTGTTTTTGCAGGAGCTTTCGGGCAGACTCTCGCGTTGTCCAACATTGCGTTAGGGAGATTTTTTCAAAAAGGTGACATGATAAAAATGCCAGCAACTCGATCCAATTTATTGGAGGAATGCGAAGAGCGCGAGAGGGAAGGAGAGGGGGAAAAGGTGAAGATTCAAAAATTTGTGGTTGTGTTGTGAGCTGGCACGACGTAAAATAATTAACAAACATACTTAGTTTGTGGACTTGTTGGTAGAGGTTAGCTCATTCAATAATGAAGGATAAAAGTATGTCAATTTGACTACTCTTCTTACCACAGGTACCAGACTCCTTTTAATCCCAATAGATAGCCCGTGCGGGATCTCCTATGAATAGCACTAAACAACGCTAGCACAGGAGGGTAATATTTTTTTAGTTTATTCATATGTATTCAGCTATCCAGCTTTGACACATTATTTACATAATTTTAGTCCCCAAAACTCCTTCCCAAAATACAATCTTCATATAAATTTTTTTAATTTCCAATTTAGCTATCCTAGTTCAACTCTCTTTGTGCCACCATGCACTTGGATGTTTCCAAATATTTAAGTAGTGCTTCTTTTCCTCTTCTTGTTCGGAATAATATAGGTAGAGTTCTCGGCTCTATGCCCTTAAAACATCTGTTTCTTTGGTATTTAAATTTCGGACAATGTAACGACAAATTTTGCACAGTCTGCCTTTGTTTTGAACCAAAATTGCATATATAATCTTCAACTTTTCCTATCTTGTGCAGATAAACTCGAGTATTTCCGACCCCAAGCCTAGCCTGGAAAAATCATGACTCTGTCTCCCTGCTGTGATCTTGAAATTTTAATAGGTTGAATGAAAGGCTGGGCTGGCTAGTCTGTGCCTGGATCCTGTGGTACTTGTCCAGTCCTTTTGCTTTCCGGCCCTCTTCCTCATGCCAGAGCTCGAGGTTCCAGGCTTTATTCCATGCCTCAAGTAATAATTTTTTTGCTTTTTGTTTCATAAATGAATGAGTTGTAAACTTGTCCCTTCTTATTGCTTGTTTTTCACTTCCATTTCTGGCTAGAATGTCTGCTAATTCATTGCCTTCTATACCAACATGTGCAGGACACCATTAAAGATGAATGTAACACCCATGAGATGCCATCCTGATCTTATAAGAAAATTGTTTACTTCTGTGTTGGATTCGGAGAATGCTAGCCTGGCTATCAGTGAATATATATATATAGTCTTACTTGAAAATTGTCTCTTCACATATTGTGTTGCTTTCAGTAGGCAGTAAGTTTCAGCATCTGTGATACCCATAATGTCACCAAGGTGATATGAGAAACATTTGATCTCTCTGCTGAATGGAAAGTATACCACAAATCCGATGCTGCTTCCTGTGTCCTTTGAAAAAGTGCCATCTGTGTAAACTATGACATCATCAATGGGGATTTTCTTGAGTTGCTGTAAGTGCAACAACTTAGTAATTTCTTTTGTCTCAGAAAAAATGCTGGTTAGAATCTGAGGTTGGTGCCATGAAGGTGCCCATATGGTATTCTGCTGCTCCAGGTTGTTGAAAGAAGCAAGGGGCTTCAATGTACATCCAATTCTCATTAGTTGTGTGACTGGCTTGTTGATAATGTTGAGCAAGCCAAGGTCAATCTGGTTGGTGATTTTTAATTCATCTACCAAAGGTCAGAACAGATGACCTTGAAACAAGTGGTCTTTCTGGCTTCTTAAAATCCTCAGTCCATAATAAATCAGATGCTTCTGGTGTCTGACTTTGACTGGCATGATTGCTGCCTCCACCTCAAGGGCTTTCATAGGACTTCTTTTATAGGCTCCAGTGATCATTGGTAGTGCCTGATTCTAAAGCCTTTGACATTTATTGGTTAGTGATCCAGTTCCTTTCTTACCATGCCATAGGACAGAGCCATAGTCGAGAACTGAAGTGACACAAGTTAGGTATAGTTGACGAAGAGCATGACAGTGTGGTCCTCGAGTGGCAGAGGCCAAGTTCCGAATCCTATGGAGTGCCCCATGGGCAAGCTATAATCTCTTGTCCACATGGAATTTTCTGGGTCGACTGTTGAAAATTGACCACCTTCAGTAGTTGGCCTCCAATTAGAACCCCGGACTCTATTAGTCGGGTCTTCTCTTCCTCATTAGTGACACAAAATTTCACTGATGCCCTAGTCATATTTTCAGGTAATCTAGCCAGCCATCTTGGTTCATCTTGGGTTTTGATGCCTTTGTTGAATGTCTCAATCTCGTTGTTTACTTGGTTAATAGGTAAACATGTGGCTACATCATGCACAACAAGTTTGGGCCAATTATTGACTTTTTGAGCCTGTTTTGTAGGCCATCCAGCGAATTCTCCTTCCCATTTCTCCTGGTCTGAGATCAGCTCAGCTGGAGTAGAGTCAATGCAACTGAGAGCAAGATTTCTCTTTGGTGAGGTATGGACCCTGGAGATGGCGTGTTTTCCTAGGATCTTATCAATTCTTTCCCTAACATCAAATGCCGCATAGTTAGTTAGTCTGTAGCCGGCCTAGGTAACCAATGTTATGACATTCTCTGAGTCAGCATGGTAGGCTACAGTGATTGGGTGGGTTATTTTTGCAGTTTCAATAGGAATAATAGTATTTGGTGCCATGACAGCAAATATTGTTTTTGGTTGAGAGTTCAGCTCTGGTTCTGGTGTGTCTTGGATGAGGTTCTTTCTGCCAAGTACTTTAATGGTTGGCTTAATAATTGCTGCCCTTGAGTTAGGAGCCTCAGGGACACCTTCTTTCAGCTTTTGGGCATAAGTTGGAGCAGTTGGGACCTTAGGAATGGTCTCAGGAGTTATTTTGGGGTCAGGCTGGATTAATTGTCCTAATGGCCTAGTGGTTAACACTCTTCCCTCTTGAATAGAGGTGCGAAAAACTTGGATCATGTCTAGGACAGCTTCTTGTTTGCTCATTTCCATAGTAAGTCCATATGCCTGAACAAGTAGATCTCTTGTCTCGAAGATGGCAATGTCAAATGTGTGTTTGATAGTGCAGGGGGCAGATATTTTGACAATTTAGCACGGCTGTGATGCAGTGGTGTTGGTGGATGAAATACCTCGTTTCCGAGGAAGTTCAGAAAAGGGTGTTTTATTAAAGAGGTGATTTGCCCCAAAATCTGTTGAAGTAATTTGTCGACAGCTAAGAATAACCACCGAAGAAGTTGGAAAAGGAAATGTCTCGGGTCAAAAATAGGGACTGTCCATACATACGTGGATTGTTTGTTTCGGTCAGTGCTTGAATTCTGTATTTAGAACCGCAGGTTATTCTATTCCTAGCGCATGTCTATATTTAGAGATCAAGAGATCAAGTCAATCATGATCAGTGTATATAGTCTTAGAATTCCAGGAGAAATAGGAATCAAGTTGTTTTTACTGAGTTATTGTTTACTTTAATTACATACACTTCGCCCGTCACAGGTCAGGCTCCTAGTTACCTGACATAATTGGGTCACTACTGAAAAGATCAATTTTAGATGAAAGTGTAAGTAGTCTGAGAGTAGGAATTAATTTGGTTGGTATATTAGTTAAATTGGTGTTCCAAACAGACTCTGAAAGCCTTGCAAGTTTAGAAATATCCATCATTGGTGATGATGGTATAGGAGGAGAGCTTCCAGGGGGACACTGGATTGTTTTGGCATATTTGAATGTGATATTATAAAGCCTATTTTTAAATTAATTATTTTTATTTTATTTCTTTTTTATTCCTCTATTTTTGAATCTGTAAACTGGAATCAAAAATCATGTGATGAGGCAATTGGTCAACTGATCACGCGTCGAGCCCTGGTAAGGGCGAAGTAAAAAACATTTTTATCCAGAGAGTCAAAAGTTGGGTTTTGGTCGAGAAATGTTGAAATAGGTGGACGCGTATGCTAAAAACTATATCAATCGAGAGCTAATGACGATGCAAAACTGAATATCGAAATTAGAAAGGCGTAACTGATAATCGGCGGAAGCTGTGGTCGAAATGGCGATTTTCTAAAGTGTGGCAACCGTTTTTTCTTTTTTGTTCATTAACTTGGAGGGCAAGACTGAACACCTCTGCGCGGCGTCCTCTACAAACCTGGGAGTGAAATATTCTCCCAGAGCCAAGTTCAGTCAAATTTTGCAATATCAAAGAAGTTGGCCCACGAGGCAAAAATTCAAATTACTCCACCATGTCAATCTTTCACTCCCAAATAGTTCGATTCTCAACTAAGCTTCATCAAGTCTACAAGTACGACATAGTACATCCTCATTTCAATGACCACACCTCTCGTCGACCTTCTCTGGCCTCAGTTGACCACCAAATACACGCCCACGCCGATATTTATACCCGACGGAGGAAGCAAAGCGTGGCACACAAATCTGGGGGACAGTGTTAAGGTTATGAGTTAAATAGGAACATAGGTACTTGGAATGTGTCACAATGTTTGTTCAGATGATTTGATACTTGGTAATGTGATTGCTGGCAGGTGTCCAATACTTTTCCGATGCTGTTTATGAGACAGAACATAGACTACTTATATACTCTAATATGACCCTTGTCATTGTCTACGTTCTCTCTCCTGACTTACTGCCAACAGCGTGCCAAGGTAAAACTCTGCAGCTCATGAGTCCATCTCTCATGAGAGGCTTCCGCTGTTCCGATGGCTGGCGCGCGCGGTCCGAGTACGCGTCGCTGCAATGCCTCAATCACTTACGTGTAATATCCCAGCTGAGCGATCCTGAACCTAGCTGTTCAGGAACGACAGCAATCCAGTGCATGGTTCGCGCCTGTGGTTAGTGTGCACACCACAGCGTCGCTCCAATCGTTCCCATAAAATGTCTCAGATCCGCAGTCCTTAGTCCATTACTCAGGAGCGGAAGCAGTTGTATAGTTCCAATAATGCGCTAGGTCTGCATGTACCTCTGAGCGCTATTCCGTAATTGCCAGGCGATACCTAACCGCTTATGGCTAGCGCACGTGGTCAGTAGACTCTCCACAACGCTACCCCAACTGTTGCCCTTCAATGACTCAACCCGGTGCTCCGAAGTCCGAGACTCAGGAGCGGCAGCGGTTGTAACCATAGTTAACGCACGACGTGGATATGCACCTGTCGGCGCAGAGCCGTTCATTGACAAGCGATATCACAACAGACAGTTCTTTGGGATGGACGTGCGATGGATCAGGACAAGTTGACAAGATGATGCAAAAGAAGGACATAACCTCGAAGGGCATGAAGTTCCAAATTTTGGTAAGGAACATTTCCAAATTGAGCTTTGTGCGCGTCAAGACATCGCTAGCGAGAGTGCAGCTGACACTATAAAAACAAGCAAACGATGGAAGGTGTAGTGGTCCGCCTCCTGGTGATGTTCTCCGGTATAATTTGAGTAGCCTGGGCACCTAATCCACTTGGGAAGGAGACATCTCGGACCATATTTCGCGCAGAGAAAAGTTGAAAGATGATGGAGGCATGTCTGGATAACCCAGGGTTTTTGAGATGTTCCCCTGGGTGGGTATTCACGGATGAGGGTTGACTTGGGGTGAAGAAAAAGCCGCCATAACTTCGCAGTGGTACTTACAAATGAAATCTGAGGCATGAGTGCTCCTCTCGTAAATTGAGTCATCTATTCTGAACTTTTCTTTGATATTGTTTCATAGCTAGAAAGCTGCATACGCAATTACAATCTGGTGCAAAAAAAAACGCTAACACAGGGTATACGCAATCTCCGTTCACCACACACCAGTCGGTCGGGACTACTTGTAATCGAGCCTAGTTGTTACGGTTTGACCGTGGTTTAGCTTAGGCGGAGACCTAAGCGGAGTTTGGGGGTGTATTCGGGAGAGTGTTACATATTATCTTGTATCAAGCGACTAAGTTTCACTTGGCCACATTACATTAAAGCTAGGAAGGAATGTGAGACGGCGAAGTAGAATTGCCAAGTGAGAGAGTCAGCTAGATGGCAAAGATGACGACGGGCAGTGGCGGAGCAATATGTCATTCTCACCAACTGAGTACGTATTGGATGAGCTAGAAGGATGTACAAATAGACATTGCCCATAGTTGTGATACTTCTCTCTTCATATAGTTTAATCTTTCTAAAAGTACACGACAACCAGCTTGGTTTCGTCACACTAGTAGCATTGACAAAGTGTATCCCAACACAGAAATAATAGAAAACTCAATAACCAAACCCTTCATCAATAAATTCCATTAAGCATCACCTGACTTATCTCTGTACTCCAAATTTTTAACACTCATTACATTTTTATACACTTTGCTGTTTGAGCCGCTTGCCTGCCTTCTTTGCATCAGGCTCAGGTCCCAATCCAATAATCCACACGAAAGCGAAAATACGCATAGCCTTAACTTTGACCCATGAATAGTTGGAACAACGGGCTATATTGTAGCAAAAGTAGCTTAGAAAATGTTAACTAGGGCCTAATCGGAACAGTAAGTGCTGGAAATATTGCGCGATGAAATGGGCGCAATATTCCCGGACCAAAAGAAAAAGCTGGCCAAAGAATAGCAGTAGTGGTAGTAGTGATTTTCGAGTGGGGTCGCTTGGCAGCGTCAAAAACTAAGTAGCCTCCCATAGGACATGAAGCCGTGACAAGTCTGAATGCAGTAGTACAGCGCGAGGTGGAGAGAAATAGCCCCAGACTACTCACCGGCCCAGGCCTATATCAATAAATCTCTCTCGCCCTGTTCCCCACGCTGCGGCGAGAAAGGCAGTCAAGCAAAAGCGTGCTGTCAGAGAACCCAACTCAATTCCTTCGACCCGAGCCAACATCCTCCCGAGATAAGACTTCGGTCGTGGCTACTCGATGGAGTTGTGATCAGCCTGCTGTTCTCATTCCCCTCGCTGTGCGCTACAAGTACAAGTGAAAGCGACCCCCGTCCCCAAGTACCCAGCATAGGGAAATTCGAAAACTTTGATTATCCAAGTCTGTCTCTGTCATCCATGTATGTCAGCGCCACGTGAAATGTTGTTATGGGTTGGAAATTCACACCCTGAATGTTGGAAGCTTCCGTAGGATTGGAACAATAAAGGTTCTCACACCTGAGTCACGACTGGCATCAGTAAGAGTCACCTCATTGAGCATGTTTGGTGTACGAGACTCGACTGGAACATGGAGAGATATGATACCCGTCGGGTATAGTTTAACTCACCGACCCTGTTCTCATTCTAATTGCTGGAGCATGGGACTAGGCTCGGGGCTGATACTTGGTTTGGATTGCCGAGATACGTGTATATATGCTGTCTGGGAGCATCCAAGACGGATTAGTCAATTAAATTTATTCTATATCGCACTTCTCTTTCTACAGCTTACTATATTCTCTTCCGACTCGTATTGATGTTGTTCTTCTCGCAAATCGCGCCCATATTCCTTGAGCTGCCTTACTCATCGAACTCATACCGATTTTCCAACATTATGTATTGCCACATTCGAAGCAGCCATCTCCTGTCTCGACTGGTAGATGTATCTAAGCTATCTAGATTCTACTTGGATGGCCGGCCAAGATGATATACCACTGCACCATCCAACTATGGCGGTGTTTATATTGTCGCCTGAACTCTTGTCAAGGAATGTAATAAGCCAGCACTTCAAGCCATCTATTACTCACTCCCATCCTTTACCACACACGACATCGCATTGGCAGCCAAGACAAAATGGAGAACCAACACAACCTAAACACCCAGTGACTCCATTTCCAAGACAAATTGTATCAACTAGGTCTTGGACTAATCTTAAGTGCGCCATATCATCTCTGAGGGAGCTAAATCTCTTCTGATATTTGAGCAAGAGAGTTGTCATTCATAATGATAGCAGATCTACACAGTAATTTCAAAGTCCATCATTCATGCTGGTGGATTGGAGGTCGAGGGGTTAGAGCGTAACCTGCTTTTAAATTCCCGAATCCTCTCCTAAAAGGAGTCAGGCAAGTAAATGTCAATAAGGAGTTCAATCCTATTCCCCTACATCTCGATCATTAGCCACAAAATCTTTTTTCGGGAAAATTTCTCACGATCGAGGGCGAGTGGGACTTTGCAATTTCAGTTCCCAGAAAGGTGAAATAAGAAGCAGTTAACATGGGTTAAATTAATATTGCAAATGCCTCATAATATCCATGGCTCAAACATAGTTGATTGAGCTTGCCAAGCCACACTTTGGCTAAAAGAGAGTGTATATTAACTGCATCCTGAAATCACCATGAGGCCACTTCTATTCTATACTTCACTTTTATGAATCTTCAATCTTCAGATTGCAGCTTTTTGTAGCCCTTAGATTCAGAAGAAATACAACAACAGAACATTTGTCAATGAAGTTCTTCACCATCAGCGGCATTTCAACGCTCTTATGCATCTTAGCACCAGTGCAAGCTTTTGTAACACCGCCATTGCGAGATCTAATACCAAATGTATTACCAGTGCCTGACCCGAATCGAGAATTCAGATTCCACTGCCCAAATGGTCCCATATACTCAAAAGCTCAAGCCATGAAAGTAGTTCTGTTTGCCAAAAAATTTATACGTCCCGATAAACCAGATGATGAATATCCTTTTGTATCCACTAGACTTAGCTACAACGTTGCCGGAACAGTATGGTATTATCCTATGGCAGGTAATAATAGAATGCATGATATTTAGTTGCTTTCCAAGTACTTTAATACTAACCAATGACTACAAATTTCTAGAGGGCCCAGGTCCACATGATTTCGTTGTATTCAACACAGACGGTGAAATAGTCGGCCTAAACAGCCGCACTCATTATAGTCAAACCTCCGATGTCATTGAACATTGTGAATTTGAGTAAGTATTTGTCCCCCAACCCACACACTCTTATCATTTGAAGATATGCCTAATAATTTTGTTAGGTACTTGGATTGATGATGTCTTAGACACTAAGCGTCCAGTGGATTGAATTAAAGTCCGTACTGCATCCATAACTAGAAGGTCTTGGTTCAATTGAAAAATATAAAAGGATAATGATGAGACATCTACTTCTTTCCGGCTTGATGCTATATATCCAACTCAAACTATTTCTAAGTGAGAGTATCTTTGCCTCGATTCCCAAAATAACAGGTGTAGAAGGTCAAAATACCTGAAGTTGGAGCTTTGATCCTCCTGAGCACCATTTTGGGTGAGATAGTAACATAAGAATTGAATTTTTATTATAATCCCTTCTGAGTCTAAGAATTTGAAGGACTTCTAGAATCTACCATTAAAATTCTGGCTACTATTTCAATGTTAAAATTAATTTATTTAATGTGTTCCAATAGATGTTGAGGGTCATGCCCTGAGTAAGATGGTAAAGCTCGAGACAATTATAAGAAGATGTGTCATCCCATACCCAATGCTTCTCATCACTAGATTCAGTAAGCCTAAATTTATCTGCAGTTTGATATGATCCAATTTGAAATTTGTTTGTAGACAGTTTTGCCGTATGTAGAAGCATGAACACATCAGAGTTAGTTTGTCCAGTTTGGTTAGATTTTGTTGATTTTACCACTGTTAATGTTATAGACTTTGATCTTCTAAAATTTCTGCAATTTTACTACTTAATCACCTTGCACGTTAACTCATTATATTTTCCGTTATCACTGACAAAGATATATTCATGAGATTGCTTGATAAAATGCTAACATCATCTTTATCAAGAGAATAACGACCCTTCAGTCATTGAGGCTGTAGAGTGGATCGATTTTTGTTCTGTTTTAACCTTTTCAACATCTCGTTGGAGTTGGCCAGAGTCCTGTGCTCAGCCAAATTTGGTGCAAAGCACGGCACGTAACGCTTTTGGGGAGGACAAAGGCTGAACACCTGTCAGTGGTGTCCTCTACGAACCTGGGTATGAAATATTCCCCCAGAACCGAGATTCAATCACGACAAAGGGTGAATTTGAGAGTTTACGTCGAGTTGGTAATTGGGAGAAGTATTGTTGGCTCATTTGTGGTCGAAAATCCCATCTGCAGAGATTTCACGACTGCACAACTCCACGAAATCAACCATCTACACCCCAGATACGAACCGCAGACAGCCTGTAACCTGACTGATGTTCGTATCACAACAACCAACACCTTCAAGACCTATCTTTTCTTTTCCCCCAAAATTATCTCACCACCTACCAAAGCAATCCCATACCTCCAAAAGTCAAATCACCATAATACGTACGACATTTCGCCGGCACTCCATTAAGAGCGTTTGACAAAGGCTCGGGCACGACAGCGACGGGGCAAGGCCGGAGGTATGGACATTCTTCAAAGTTTCTGGGATGACTAGATCGGCTGGAAGATAGAGGGATGCTACATGAAGGAACTAAAGGAAAAACAAACTGTGGAGGCCTTTGTGGGCTACTGGATGATATTGAAATTGGTGCTTCCAATTATGGTAAAGACAGGGATGTGTAGAAGACACATCACTAATCTCCCATTAATTGTGAGGTTAGTATTAATGCGCTTTGACGTAAATACCTACCACTAGATTTTATTATTACGAAATATAGTTTATATAGCACTCTGTGTCCTAGTGGGAGTAATTAACAACTCTCCGCGACAGATTTACAGACTCCTTTAGTTTCCCACTCGCTTCACCAATTGATATAATCTGTGCATAACAGCCACAAGCTTTTGCAAACCAATCCGCTCAACATGTTATGACCCGGTGCCCCTAAAAGCAAAAAGATTCCATCACTATTAAGCATCCTCATCTCGAAAGAAGTCTTCTAACCGCACAACAGAAATGGAATCCTCGTCCGCGAAAACCGGCTTCTTCGCTTCGAGACTCGGAACTAACTACTTGCGCGCAATGTCATTAACCAATGTAACCCACCTCACTGGTCCTGAAACCTATAAGTTGTGGGCCATTACTATGACTGCAGTATTTGAAGGGCAGGAACTCAACGAGATTGTCGTCGACGGCAAAAAGCCGGACAGGGACGCTTTGCCTGAAGAAAAAGGAGCATACAGCCAGCTTTCGAGTATTGCTGTAAATATATATATTCAGGTCGTCGGTTCAAAGATCCATGGCAAGATCTTAAAACTCAAAGACCCTCACTTGATGTGGAAGTATTTGAAAGAGCAGTACCACCAGAACAGCTATTTTACATTGATCCACCAACTTAGATTGGTTGCGCTCCTCGCAAATGCATACGATCCAAGTCGCACTGTCAGTTCGGTCATCGACGAATTTGAGACGGAGTATGATTGATTAACATTGTTAGCCCGAGAATCTTCAAACTCGAACTGCCACAAGCTAGCCGACTTTCTTGATTATGATGAAGTTAAGAGGAGTTACAATTTGAGTTTGTTCTGTGAACATCATAAGGATGTGGTTGATAACTTGACAACTAAGGACAATTGTACCTATGCCGTGGTTAAACAACGTCTTCTTGATCTAGATCGCACTGCACCTCCTCCAACAGCTCTCATCACGCAAGTTGGCAAAGCAGACAATAACTCTCTCAAGCCAAGGAAAACTGGAAGGGTGTCCAAGCGTTCCAAACGCCCCTCGTCGAACGAATGTTCCTTCTGCAAGAAACGTTTTCCGACCGAGTATAAAGGGCATGTTTATAACTATTGCCCTAGACTTAAAGAGGAATTGTCCCAACTGAATTCGACACAATCTGAAATAACCTTACAACGGGCAAATATAACCGTTACGGGCATTGATCAGGTTAGTCATCTATTTTACCTTGATACTTGCGCAACTGCTCACATGTGTCCTTACCCAGAACGATTCGAACAACTCGTGCCTTGCTCCGGTTATGTGATGTCAAGTTCAAATGAGAGAATGTCAATCGAAGGGAAAGGAAGTATGTTGTTACACTGTGAGGTATCAGATGGAACTGTGTCAACTTTCAAGGTTAATGATGTACTATATGTGCCAAATTTATCTTTACTGCTATTTTCTTGGAAGGAAGCTAGATCCAAGGGATACTTACTCCATGACAATGGCAAAGTGATGATTATATATAAAAATAATAAAATCTGGTTGGAAGCTCATTACGATGGTGCCTTGTCAGTGATCAGGGAAGTCGCACGTAAAAATGAAGTAGCTTGCTCCACCTATGAATTCTGGCATAAAGCCCTCAGTCATACATCTCCTTCGACAATAACCAAGGCAGAGAAGCTCATCCAGAACTCAGGTGTAATTCCAAATTGCCCAAAGAACTTTCACTGTGATTCCTGCATGTCATCTAAATCCGTACACAACAAGCCAGCCTCATCAGCTGCACGATCAACATCGAAAGGCGGATACATTCACTCAGATCTTGCCAGACCGCTTCCTGTTCTGTTGTATGGCAATTGTCACAGTTCAAATATAGAAAGCGAATGGGCATTTGTATGATTGAAAGGTAAAGCTATAATTCATCTATGTAGAAGCAAACTACCTGCAAGTCTACTCTACTACTTATACACATCCAGAGGTATCTAAATCTAGCCTACACTTACAGTGGCAATGAAACTGACAAGAGGTTTGTTCTGCCACACGAGTAACGCTTCCGATACTCTTGGCACTATCCTTTACGTAGCCTCGGTGGCGATCTCGTATCAGTTTTCGTCTGCTGATAATCCTCGGAGTGATAGAGAATATAGGTTGCCTTCGATAGCCATCAAAGGCTACAGGACTTATCGACTCACAAGCCGTCACAGCAATGCACTATACTACATAAGTTTTTTTGACGACGCAACACGCTGTACCACAATTCAATTCCTTAAACAAAAATCTGAGGCGGCTCAGGCTATTATCAATTTTGTTAAGGCATTAGAAACGCAATACAATTGTCAAGTTAAATCACTCAGAACAGACAACAGCAGTGAGTATGTCAATGCACACTCTCCGATTTTCTGGTTCAGAAGGGGATAAGTCATCATCTGACGCCTCCCTATTCTCCCGAATCAAACGGAGTAGCTGAAAGGCTAAATCGATCTGTTATCAAAGGAGTTTGTGCAATTCTCGCATCAATTAAAGATAAGCGGTTATGGGCTGAAGCAGCAAAATGCTTCATCTACACTAAAAATTGTCAGGCGCATAGTGTTGTTAATGGACAGACGCCATATGAAGCATTCCACGCGAGAAAACCATCCATTCGACACCTTCATCCATTTGGTCAAGAATGTTATGTGCATATTCCCATGGCTAAGCAACCATTAGGATGCAAACTTCTACCAAATGCTGAGAAAGGTATATTTGTTGGATACACCAAAACTGATCATCAATATCAAATTTTTGTTCCTGCAAGGAAACAGATAGTTATATCGGCTGATGTAAAGTTTATCCCCTACGAGGGTGATCAACCTGTCGCTGATCTAACATTAACCTTGACTCCACACAAGATTCATCAACAAACTCCAATAACGTCCACAATATTGTTAAACAATTGGAAAAAATTACTCTAATGTTGGTGAAGAACAAAACATTCAAGATCTCTCTCATGATCAAGATCCTAATTATCTGTCTCAGTCAGAACCATTGCAAGAGTCATCAGTACCAACTTATATTCAACTCGAACCTCAACCATCTGCCTCAACTTCTGCTTCAACATCTTCTCAAAATCTTTTTAATCAAGATCATAATAACAATGTCAATTCCAAACCTAAACGCACTAAACGTCCTCGAACTTATGAAGATACGATAACGGGGGAGTGGTGGAAAACTTCTCGTGATCTTCATCAACCCGCATTGCAAAGTTCGAATGGTAACAATAGTGGTGATGAGGGACAAGAATTAGCACTTTTAAATGTCATTGATGTATCAGAACCCAAAACGTACAATGGTGCTAAGGCATCAGCAAACTGGGAAGACGGGAAAATAGCATTTGAAGAAGAGATGTCATTCCTCAGAGAAAATGATGTCTGGAACGTTGTTCCCCGTCCTGCAGGTCGCAAAGTTGTTGGTGGCAAATGGGTATGCAAAATTAAAAAAGATGCATATGGGGAAATCGAAAGATATAAAGCACGTTACGTCGCAAAAGGATTCTCACAGATCCAAGGACTAGATTACGATGAAACATTCGCTCCAGTTGTGCGATTTGATTCTTTAAGAATACTCTTAGCAATTTCTGTCTCGAAAAATTGGAGACCAAGACAACTTGAGATAAAAACCGCATTTTTATATGGGATTTTGAATGAAGAAATCTATATGGAACTTCCTGAAGGGTACAGGCAAGAGGGCAATGTTGCAGAACTTAATAGGTGTATATACAGATTGAAGCAATCACCACGGCAATGGTTTTTCATGCTGGTTGAATTTATAATTCCCCTCGGGTTTTCTTTGTCACCCTTTGATCCCTGTGTCTTTATCCAAAATACAGGAGAATTATACTTAGCGGTATATGTGGATGATATTGTACTATTTGGAGAACAAGATTCGCTATTGAGTGAAACTGTTAACCCGCTTAAAGCCGAATTCAAGGTCAAAGATATGGGAACACTTCACTGGCTACTTGGAATTCAAATTGAGTACTATAATGCTGGAATCAGCTTGTCGCCAACCGCATACATAGATAGAGTCCTGAATCGATTTTCTATGCAAGACTGCAATTTGGACTCCACGCCTATTGAGTGTAACCAACAACTGATGGCAGCAACAAATGGAGAACCTAGGGCTAACGCAACGCTGTATCAGCAAATAGTCGGATCTATAATGTATGTAGTATCTGCAACGAGGCCTGACCTTGCATATGTAATCTCACATCTCTCACAATTCAGTTCGGATCCATCAATCATTCATCTAAGTGTGGTCAAGCGGGTCTTGCAATACATCAAAGGAACAAGAGATTTAAAACTTACATATGAGTTCAAATCTCCCTTGATACTCAACAGATACTGTGATGCATTGTACGGAAATTTTCTAGATACTCGAAGGAGCTTCTCGGGGTATTTGTTCCAACTAGGAGGATCCACAGTTGCCTGGAAGTCTCACAAACAACGTACCGTCGCTCACTCCACTTGTGAAGCTGAGTATATGGCACTATCACTTGCAGCTAGACAATTCCTTTGGATGACACGTGGGCTTCATCAACTAGAGAACAAAAATATACCCTCGTCCCTTTCAACAGACAATAACTCCGCGATTGATCTCGCTCACAATCATAAAATCAATGACGCTACAAAGCACATTGATATTGCTTACCATTTCACTAGAGAAAGAATTGATGACGGTTCGCTAACTTTACTACAAATTCCTTCAAGTGAAAATCTTGCAGATATTTGTACAAAAGGCCTACCAAGACCGAGACTTAACCACTTATGCACAAAAAAGTTTTGGTACAAAGTGAGAAGGGGTGTTGAAATTGGTGCTTCCAATTATGGTAAAGACAGGGATGGGTAAAAGACACGTCACTTATCTCCCATTAATTGTGAGGTTAGTATTAATGCGCTTTGACGTAAATACCTACCACTAGATTTTATTATTACAAAATATAGTTTATATAGCACTCTGTGTCCTAGTGGGAGTAATCAATAACTCTCCACAACAGATTTACAGACTCCTTTAGTTTCCCACTTGCTTCACCAAGTGATATAATCTGTGCCTAACAGCCACAAGCTTTTGCAAACCAATCCGCTCAACACCATGAAACGGTCACTAACCTCAGCTGTGCCCAGTGGAGAAGATCAAAATCCAACCTATGCGGCATTAGGGAGGTTGTTTAAACAGTGCAGCCAAGAGCTCGTGGAAGAGTGGTGGCAGAAGTATCGACCGAAACAATACAAAGATCTGGACCTATTCATGCGCTGCAAAAGACCACCGGAACTAGCTTTACCAAGATGGGCGTACCATCGTCTTATTGCGGCAAGAACAGGCCACGGGGACTACGCCGATTACCATCGACGTTTCAAGCCCGAAAATGAAGATCTGAATGGCGTTTGCGGCCGAGAGAAAAGGCCCTGGCATGTTTCAGAGTGCCGACCTGCTTTGCTACGTTGGAGTGTCGGTAAAAGGATTATACTTGGGCGTTATGAATTGTTCTATGTAATTGTGGTGTTAAGGATGTTGTTAGGACTTTGGCAGGGATCTGATTTAGCTCATTAGCGAGGCGCTTGGAGTAGAGGAAGAAAGGGCAGAGGGAGAGGAAAAAGGGGAGACAACTCTCAGGGATGAGGGTTTGATAGTGTTCCACGGGGTGCGTTGTATAGCCTAGTAAAGATCTAGGTGGTAAGTGAAGGTTGTAAATGGGTCAAAGGAATGACAGGTCTTCTCTAGGAAGAGATGAATGGGCAACTAGTTGCAGTAGGTGTTACACGTGGGTCTTGCTGATGAAGAACTGAGCAATGGATAAATGGTCTTCCCGAAGAAGAGATGGGTAAACAAATGTATTGTAAAGGGTAAATAAAGAAGACGTTGCGTGAGGAGTAAATCTCTCTCACGCCGAACTATTATGTACAAGAGTAGAAGCCTTTGCCAACCGGAATTAATCGTAATCAATTCTTGCCAATATCTTCGCATTAATGGCTGTGTTCTTGTCCTTCTCTTCATGACTCTCTTGCATATCCTTACATGACTTTTTACACGACTAATTGTATAGGGGAAGCTATTATTAAATTGATGTCTTTAATTAACTACCCCTTCATCTTATCACGAATTAAAATTAGTATTAAAATTCTAATTACGGATCCGTGAAAGTAGTCCCCCTTTTAATCGCGAGCTCCTGCGAGGGTTAGTTATTTCGGTTTGTTTGAGAGGTCCCGGTTTCGTCGGATAGTTTTTATGGAAAATATCGACTGCTGCTGCGTCGTCCAGATTTATAGCCGGTTCCCAAGTTGGATCATTTTCACCAACCCATTTAACTAAATATTGAAGGCCAAAATTTTTTGTTGCTCGCGAATCGTATATCTCCTCTATTTGGAACTCTTCCTCTCCATCTATGACTATAGGTGGAGGCCGCGACTGTTTCTGACCTGGGACAGGGTCGTTTGCTGCAGGTTCTAGGAGTGACACATGGAAAACTGGGTGGATTTTCATGGTGCTAGGAAGAGAAAGCCGGTATGCATATGGAGATATTATACTTTTAATTGGAAAGGGGCCTAATTTTTTCCAGTCTAATTTTCGGGAGTTCCGAGTTGTTCTGATATTTTTTGCGGATAGGAACACCAGGTCCCCGACAAAGTAACGAGGGGCGGGTTTTCTTTTGGCATTTACCGCTTCTTCTTGTTGGTCTTGAGCCGATCTAATATTTGATTTTAATTGATTATGCAGGTCTTGCATTTTGAGGGCAAAGGTTTTTGCATCTAGATTTGGTGGAGAGCTTTTATGTGTTTTTATAGACACTGTAAATTTTGGGTGAAATCCATAATTACTAAAAAATGGAGTTGCCTGTGTCGTTGCAGAAACCTGATTGTTGGCAGCAAACTCAGCCATGGGGAGCCATTTGACCCAATCATCTTGTTGATATGAAATATAGCTGCGTAAATATTGTTCCATTACTGCATTAAATCTTTCGGTTTGCCCGTCAGTCTCAGGATGAAAGGCTGTTGACATCCTTGCTTTAATACCAAGTTGTCTACAGAGTTCTTTCCAGAATGTTGCGGTAAATTGAGTACCTCGATCGGACGTAATGTGCGTCGGTAATCCATGAAGCTTCCAAATTTGACTCAAGTATAATTGAGCAACATCTTCTGCACTAGTTTTTGTGGTACAGGGTATCAGATGTCGCATTATTGTTAGGCGGTCGACTATAACTAGAATCGCGTCGTAATTTTCGCTCGTAGGTAAGCCCGTCACAAAATCCATTGAAACCTCTTGCCATGGCTGTTGTGGAATTGGTAGAGGCCGAAGTACTCCAAATTTCGCGTGGTTACTAGACTTAGACCTGTGACACGTGTGGCAATTGCGAACATACTGAGAAATGTATTTACGCATCTGGGGCCAAAAATAATCTCTGCTAATAATTTCAAATGTTTTTTCGCGACCAGGATGTCCAGCAGATGGATTATCGTGATAGTTCTTAAGGATGTAAAGTTTAAGTGGGTCGTAGTTAGGTACATATAGCACGCCCCTGTATGTCAATCTTCCATTTATTTCGGTACACTCGGCTAATGATATTTGATTTGAGTGTCGTTCGCCTTTCGTGAGTAGATCTAGCAATTGAAGTGGTATTGGATCGCGTTCATAACCTCTTGAGAATAAATTTTCCAATAACTTATTACTGGGGAACTTGTCTTTCAAAATATTAACCGATGACAATTGTAGTTGAGGCGCCAAGTTTTCCTTCTTCAGGACTATTTGACTTTGGTGTTTTATCCTTTCATCGTTAATGTCGGGAAAATCCTCTGATCTCCGGGTTAAGGCATCAGGTTTTCCACCCTGTTTTCCTGGTCTATATTGGATGACAAAGTTAAAACGTGAAAGATATTCGGCCCACCGAGCTTGCCTTCGGTTGAGTTGTTTAGTGCTCATAAAATATTCCAAGTTTTTATGATCAGATATTACGGCAATAGGGTAAGCAGCACCTTCTAGTTCAGCTCTCCATTCTTCAAACGCTCGGATAATTGCTAGGAGCTCCTTATCATAAATCTCGTAGTTACATTCTGCGGGGGAGTGTTTTTTCGAAAAGTATGCTACAGGTCGAAGGTTATGTTTGTCATCAAATTGGGAGAGGATACCTGCAGCAACATAGTCGGAAGCATCAGTCTCAATAATTATTCTTTTATCTGGGTCAAAATGGGCTAAGATTGGTGCAGTTATAAAGGCGTTTCTTAATGCTTTAAAAGACGCTTCAGCTCGATTATCCCAAATGAAGGGTGTGTCTTTTCGCGTTAATTTGGTGAGTGGTTGTGCTAGTGCAGAGAACCCATAAATAAATCGCCGATAGAAATTAGAAAATCCTAAGAAAGCTTGAATATCTTTTACTTTCCTAGGTATAGCCCAGTTTTTGATGGTTTCAATCTTTTTGGGGTCCATTTTTATAACACCAGATTCGATTATGAGTCCCAGATACTTAGTACTCTGTGTGTGAAATTCGCACTTCTCTGGCTTTAGCAGAACACCTTGCTGTCGAAGGGCTTCCAAAACTTTGTAGACGTGCACTTGATGTTCTTCTAGGGTGTTGCTGTAGATTAAGATATCGTCCAAATAAGCTGTGCAGAATATGTCCAAATAATCACGAATACAGTCATTGATGAAGTGTTGGAAGGTAGCTGGTGCATTTGTCAGGCCAAACGGCATTACCGTGTATTCGAAGTGACCATATCTTGTCCGGAAAGCTGTTTTCCATTCTTCACCCTTCGCCATTCGGATCTGATTGTACCCCTGTCGGAGGTCTAGTTTAGTGAAGTACTTAGCTTTTGACAGGCGATCTAGGGTTTCTTTAACTAGTGGTAATGGATAGCGATTTTTTATGGTCTGATTATTTAGTGCGCGGTAGTCAACACAGAGACGTAGTGTGCCGTCGGGTTTTTTAACGAAAAGTACTGGGGCTCCTGCTGGTGAGGAGCTGGCCCGGATAAACCCTTTTTCAAGATTTTCTTTGATATAGCTTTTTAATTCTGACAGTTCTTCTCTTGACATTCCATATAAAGGGCCGAAAGGGGGCTCTTTCCCTTCTTTTAGAGGTATTTTATGGTCGTAAGTCCGGCGTGGTGGCATTACATTTGCTAAGGATTCGTCCATCATGTTTTTATACTTGTGATATTGGACTGGAATATATTTCTTCCAGTCTTTGTGTGTCTTTTCTTTTGGTGTTTCACTAATATTTTCACTAATTGTTGCATCCATAAAAATAGTTTTCGCCCTTGCATTGCTAACCAACGCCGCTGAACTTGTTAAATGTGATCCTTTTTGAACGGCAAGTCCTTTGACCGGGACTGGGTTTATAGTGAGGTTGCATTTCGAGCGACATAGGTGAGAATTGAAGAAAATTGTATTGTTTTTGAATTTTAGGAGCGGGTCATGCAGCTGGAGCCACGGAATCCCCAGAACGATGGGATAAGTACCAAGTTTTGTGGCGAAAAATGTTACGTTCTCATGATGGGAGTCAATTTCTAATGGTAAATGGCAGACATGAGTGACGTTACCGGAGGAGATATCTCGGCCGTCAATCACTTGGAGCTTGCGAGGGAATCTCAAGGGGAATAAGGGGAAATTATGGTGGCGCACAAAAGTTTCGTCAATAAATGCAAAGCCTGAACAACCTGAATCTATAAGTGCATGAGTCTGGATAGTTTTCTCATTCATCTTTAATTTACAAGCTGCAATCAAATGATCGCCGTCCAGCTTACTTTCATCAAATGGTCTCGAGTGGTTGGACCTGGATAAAGCATTTACTGAGGATACTATGGGAGGTCCCGGATCAGGGCCATTCGTCAAATCCGGGACTACTGAAAACCCGACTCGGATTCGGTGCCCTCTGCTCTTACTGACTGGTGTGTGGGCAGTGTTGTTCTTAAAACAGCACCAGTAATTGATGCCTGATTTCTCGGGTGTTTCGCCGAGGGGCACTTGTCAGAGCCATGTCCTGCCCCCGCGCAATACATGCAGAGGAAGTTATCTCGACGCTATTGCTTTTCACCTGCTGAAAGTTTGCGAGAACCATTGACAAATACGTAGCGCTTGTCGAGTGATGGTCTAGTGGTAGTTGACGAATGCATTGCTGACAAATCCATTGGTGTTAGACCACCTGGAACATGTGATGGGTGCGCAAGATGCTTGTCAGTAAGGTATTTCGGGAAGTCACGAGTGTATTTTTGTTCAGCCTTGCGGCCCCGAATCTGGTTGTCAATTCTCATGAGTAAAATTGCGTAGTCCTCTAAGATAATTGGTGATTCTACCCGATGTGACATGGCGTCTTTCAAATCTTCTGATAAGCCTTTTTCGAGGGCATCAATTTTCGCCGCCTCATTGTACTCGAGGTAGCTAATAACTCGAAGAAATTTCGAGTAATATGACGCAAAGTCACCAGCCCCCTGTTTGAGAGTAGTCAGTTCACGACGGGCAGTTCCTCGAGGATCTGGGTCTCCAAATGAGGCTTCTAAATATGACAAGAATGCAGTGATAGATGTGAAAGGCTTTTCTGGGTTTGTGTTAACTAGGGGAACAATCTGATCGAGAGCTTGTCCCTCCAACCGACTAATCGAGTAGATGACTTTGGCAGACTCGTCGCGGAATCTGTCATTGTTTACCTCGAGCTTCATCCGTAATTGTGTGATGAAACCGGGCAGTATGCTCCTTGTACCGTCGAATTTTTCGGGATCCGGGAATTTCTCGGAGCGGAATGTTGAGGCTGAATCCCGGGCGGCTGCAGCTGAGTTAGAGGAAGTAGATGAATGACCAGCCTTGGCGATATTTAGGTCAAGGCTCAACTGATTGGTTTGCTCCTCGAGACTTTCTATAACCTGGCGAGCGGCCATGAGCTGGCCTTGAACAGTATCTCTTTCAGTGCGGTATCGATTCAGGTGACCGTTCATGTATGCGTAAAGGGAATCAGCATTAGTTTCGAACTGTTGCCTAAAATTTTCGACTGTGGTAGGGGGAGCCCAACCACGAGAGTAGTCAGTAGTCATGTTGCACGGCGTGGATAAGGACGCAACGTAATCTCAGGGATGAGGGTTTGATAGTGTTCCACGGGGTGCGTTGTATAGCCTAGTAAAGATCTAGGTGGTAAGTGAAGGTTGTAAATGGGTCAAAGGAATGACAGGTCTTCTCTAGGAAGAGATGAATGGGCAACTAGTTGCAGTAGGTGTTACACGTGGGTCTTGCTGATGAAGAACTGAGCAATGGATAAATGGTCTTCCCGAAGAAGAGATGGGTAAACAAATGTATTGTAAAGGGTAAATAAAGAAGACGTTGCGTGAGGAGTAAATCTCTCTCACGCCGAACTATTATGTACAAGAGTAGAAGCCTTTGCCAACCGGAATTAATCGTAATCAATTCTTGCCAATATCTTCGCATTAATGGCTGTGTTCTTGTCCTTCTCTTCATGACTCTCTTGCATATCCTTACATGACTTTTTACACGACTAATTGTATAGGGGAAGCTATTATTAAATTGATGTCTTTAATTAACTACCCCTTCATCTTATCACGAATTAAAATTAGTATTAAAATTCTAATTACGGATCCGTGAAAACAACGTTCTATGTATTTCGAGATACCAGTTAATTGACATTATTCACCGACTTCGTGACAGACAGCTGACTTCGTGACGGCACCCAATTTGTATTACTTTGTGTTTTACCAACATGGAGAAGCTATGAGAAACTGGCCCCACCTGGAGCCAGGGAAATGATAGGAGAGAAGGGATGGCAGAAGTTCATTCAATTCTTAACTACAAGCAGATGTTACAGTCTGCCGAAGAATGAACAGGGTGGGAGGTGACCACGCTGAGATTGTTCCTGACCCGAGAGGAGACAGGTGTGGAAGATAGGGATGCGGCGCAGGGCACCGTAACTCAGACATATACTTTTCTTTTTTTTTATTCTTTTCTTTTGTCGCTTCTGGCTCCACTGCTGGTCATGTAGGTAGCAATGAGCTTTCAGAGCCCATCTACCCGTGTCACGTCTGAATAGATGTTAGGTTCTTCCTGTCACATATAAGATTTCAAATTCAAATTCAAATACTGGACCACAAAAGCTTTAATCGTGGCTCTAATGGATTGTTGAGAGCCATACTTCCTTCATTCTAGTAAAGATCTTCGGATTAATAATTTAGAGAAATGTCCAGAAGAGCTGTTGCTACCCACGCCTCTCATTGCCTATACCCTCACTGCACGCTTAGGACATGGTGAATTTACCGCCTACCAGGAAAGTTTTATCTGTGCAAATTTATTTATATACTGTAGTTGCGATGAGCGCAAGACTTCCAGCTACACGTTCCAGCGTAGACTGCTACTTTTGAGACTTCCCAAAGCGCTCAGAGCTTACTCAGATGCCCGCACCACTTTCCCAGGCACAGTGTCAGGAACTGAGGATAGAGCAGCACCCTCATATTCTTTCCCTACACTACATCTTAATATTCTCTCATCTTAGAGCGTTTACCGGGTTACAATGGTTGCTATGGGTTACAAATGAAGTAATAGAATAGCAGCAGGCGCACCCCTTGAAGCCTTAGTTGCTCTGGTTACTATGATGTATATATGGGTTGAGTAGAGCCGATGTAGAGTGCCACGTCTTGTTTTCCGTCTTCCATTGACCTTGTCTCTTGTCCTAGTTTCTCTTGTCCCTTGTCCTCAGTTATAGCTAGAATCCCGAATTAATACCTTAGTCTATGACAAATCTTGTCAGATATCACTCGCACTTCTAAGTTATCTATAAAACACAACCCCTGGTACCCTCGAGTTTGACACACAGCAAAGTCTTCAAAAAGCTACAGGTATTAAATATTTTCACCAAAATCTACCTCAAGTTTCTACTTATGCGACCGGAATCACCTCGTTAAACCCTCCGACCTAAGCCTTACAAATTTTAGGAAAGTATTGTCAGCGCTTCTGTAAATACGAGGTATATAATGACAAGCATAGAGCATTGCCAGCAAACAAAATGAGGGTTACCTATGTGGTAATTATCTGATCTCTCTCTAGATAGAATATTGAGAGGCTGCTCAAAGGCTCGAAAAACTGCCTAGTTTACTTTCGACCCTACTTTTTGTTGGGGAGGAGCCGCCCTTAGCCAGCCAGAGCAGAAAGTTGTGCATCCAATCGGGTGCAGTTGGCGAGACTCGGGCTCTGTAGTTTACTTGATCTGTGAAATGGGGACCATACACTTGTAATGATTGCTTGTGATGTTGGAAGTGTGAGTGTATGAGTGATGAACAGATGTAAGTAGTCCTGATTATTTATGTTCGAAATTTCTATGATGTTATATCCTTATAACTCGTTTACCGACCAATCACGGAGCCCACTAAGCTTCCTTATGTCTTTTGTCCAAGCCAAGAAAACCCACCGAAAGGCAAGACTAGACATCTGTATGCCGTGTCCTCTACGAGCCTGGGAGTGAAGCATTCTCCCAGAGCCAAGTTCAGTCAAATTTCGCGATACCAAACAAGTTGGCCCACGAGGCAATGATTCAAAATACTCCACCATATCAATCTTTCACTCCAAACGAAATCGACACCTACCTAAGTCTCATCAAGTCTACAAGTACGACCAAATACATCCTCATCCCTATGACCACACCTCTCTCCTACCTTCTGTGGCCTCAGTTGACCACCAAATACACGCCCACGCCGATATTTACACCCGACGGAGGAAGCAAAGCGTGGAGCACAAATCTGGGAGATAGCTCTTTAGGACGGATGTGAGAGGAATCAGGACAAGTTTACAAGACGATGCAGAAGAGGGATACATTCTCGACAGGCATGAAATTTTGAATTTTGGCAAGAGTTTTACGAATTGAGCTTTGTGCGCGCCAAGACTTCGCTTGCGAGAGTGCAGCTGACACTATAAAAATAAGCAAACAATGGAAGGTTGTTGTGGTTATGAGCTATGCAGAAGTCACATTGCAGAGTGATGAGGAGTGGATGATGTTATAATTTGTGGTTGATAGTGAATAGACTCATACAATATTATACTGTAGGTGTTTGGACAGAAAGTATAAGACTAAACCTGTGTTCATTTATTGTGGGTACATCTATGAAACTATATACATGCTCGCCTAACTAGTACACCAGTGATGTATGCTGTAGCCTTGAGCCACATCCAATGCCCTAGTCTCGACTACTTTGTTGTCTCATATCATAACAAAGGTGTTGTGGTTGTCACGGTTTCATTACAAAATGCATGAGCAATGCTGTAAGTACAATATTTTAATTATTATTCTCTGAAGAGAGAATTCCTGTACTTAATGGCTACCTATATATTCAGTCTGAAATATCCCTCCTCAATAAGGTTCTCTCTGTTACTTGACAGCTTGGACTCTCCGATAATCACCTAGGTGATCCTTGATGTGGCGGCTAGTAAGCCGGTAGATTGCCTGTAGCCTGTGCTATTCATCTCATGCATACTCATTACCTCAGCGCTAAGATATGCTGGTATTGAAAGTCTGGTACTGCCCGTGCACGAAACATTGTTGGTAACTAGCCCACACTTTAATAGTGGGAGCCGGACTAGAGGACAGAGATTAGTGTTTGAAATATTGGAATCATGTATATAAATAGGGCGTTGAGTGTAGCAGTAGTCTTGTTCTTCAGTTAGTAAATAAACTTACCTTTCGACATATGAACGCCCAAGCTTTATTAATGGGAACTGTTACACTTGATACTCCTGTAACTCTCACAAGCTCTCAGTATGTTTTAACAAGGTTCATTGTGAATCATTCCAGTTCCCTGTCATCCAAGATGTTTCTAGGAACCTCTCTTCCTATAATTGCCTGCGCTAGACAGCGTAGGCTATAGGAACCCCAAGGCTTGGCAGCCGTTACAGTGGTCCGCCTCTTGGTGGTGTCCTTTGGTATAATTTGAGTAGCCTGGGCACCTACTCCACTTGGGAAGGAGACATCTCAGACCATATTTCGCGCAGAGAAAAGTTGAAAGATGATGGAGGCATGTCTGGATAACTAAGGGTTTTTGAGACGTTCCCCTGAGTGGGTATTCACAAACAATGGTTGACTTGGGGTGAAGAAAAAGCCGTCATAACTTTGTAGTGGTACTTGCAAATGAAATCTGAGGCATGAGTGCTCTTCTTGTAAATTGATTCATCTTTTCTTTTCTTTACTTTTCTTTGATAATATTTTTATTTTTTGTTTTCTATTTTTAAGTCCTAGGATATACCCGTTTTCCCCTGAGGTTCAAAGACTGGGGTTTACAGCTAAGATCATATCTATGACATGCCCAACTTGTTCCCACCACGTGAACCACTGCTCAAATTGTAGCCAGTTAAATTACATACAGCCATATACAAAATAGAAATCACAACATAACTCCAGGCTCCAAAACTTTGAGCTCCAACTAAATATCAGCACTTGTGGTTGGGAAGCAAAACTTCTCGCCTTGTTCCCCTTCCGATCGAGTCATGTTACATGACTAATTTATATGGACCTCGCTGAGAGCAGAGGTCCAGCCTGCAGCTGATCACCCATAACATCGGGTTTTCTGTGCAAAATTTTTGAATTCATCGAGGCACTTGGGTTCTAGAAGTTCATGTATAAAGTCGTCGTGGGACTTTAGTCCTCGTATTCGACGTGTTTCGTTAGAGTGGAGTCGACAGTGGATAAAGTGGGTTGGGCTAGTCTATTCCCACACGCGCACTCACTAGGTGCGTCTGCATTGTTGAATTGGCAATGATAGGCCGCAAAATTGCCGTGGCCCATACGGGCCGCAATTTGTTCGCGTAGCAGATGCCTTGATAGGGCTAGTTCAGGGGGTCTGCGCCGTTTCATGAGCAGATCTAGCTTTCGATACCGAACAGGGCACGCTTTATCCCACCAATTGTTGAGCAAAGCCTGTAGCCGGTTATACATGAGACGGCGAAGGTATGCCAACAAAATGGTTTCTGGTTGGTTTTCCGGACTGGACAGCATTCGTAAGCCGAGGCGCGTAGTTCCGTCTGCTTCTTCGTTTCCTTGTATTCCAGGGTGACCGGGGATCCACGTAATCGTCACAGCAGCTGACGCCGAGAGTATGCCAAAGTGACGTACCTCTTCGAGGCTAGTTGAAGAGATGTCCGTCTCAAGTGCTTTTATAGCATGTTGACTATCCAGAAAAACATTCACTCGCCGGATCGTCTCCCCCAGCTGCTGTTCCGCTTCTTTAAGTCTCAACGCCGCCTCAAGAGCCTTCAGCGCCCTTGTGATTTCTGCGTCCAAGACCTCTCCTCCGTGTCGGATACCATTCTCCTTGAGAAGAGTTTTACCATATCTCTTCACAACAAAACCCCAAGCTGAATGTCTGTTTCCCTCCGAAGAGCCGTCTGAGTTGGCGCAAATTTCCGATGCGGGCACGCTGTCTATCCAAAGTTTGCTTGCTTCTTTTCCTTCTGACTTGGTCATGTATCCAGCAGAGTAGGATGGCGGCGGCAGAGGCATCGAAGCTTCTGCATCCGGAAGTTGTCAATAAGCTCGCTGTGCACGAGTCCTTTGTCTATCTACATGTTCAAATCTTCGAGGTTTTTCCTTGTACTTTCGAGTCCCAACGTTTGGGCACATTGCAGCACGAGATCTCAGCGGGTGCTGATCATTGAGGATTTTTATTCTGGCTGAAAATTGTAGTTGGTTTCCCTCTAGAATAATGTTTGCGGGAGGGATTCCTCCTTCCCTGTGCAGGACCACATTCGAAGTAGTCTGCAGAACCGGAAGTGCAGATTGGAGACCCATCATATTGGCCTTATCAATCATAGTGCAAAGTCTCGCGGTAGCTGGCGTTGCTATTCCTACTCTTGTTGGGCGTTTGAGGCCGGGCTATCATAGGCTAGAGCCTAGGGCAGCCAAGACTTGGGCTTGGGTGACTAATCTGAGCTGATACCAAATAGGTGACTATTTAGTTGCTCTATTTGTGTATAGTCTGGTAACAGCACAGACCACTTTCTAATGTATAAAAGGAAGACTTTTCCTCTTCCATCTTCTTTCTTTAGTTTAAGATCTTCTATACACAGCAAACAGTACAATTTGAATACAATTCTATTTCAAGCCCTTACACGGGCCACCAGACTTCCGCTCCAAAAGTCGCAATTGAAATAATACAACTATTTATTGCTCGTATCAGCGCTCCTGGTGCGGCCCCTCGAAAGGTTGAATTGAAACGTCGCATAAGATGTGCAACTTTCATTGCTTTTCCGGACCACGTCATCACATGATATTTGAAGTTAAGACGCGGATCGAGGTAAACTCCAAGCCAGAGAACTTGTTCAGCTGGTTCTATGAGAGTGCCATTTACGTGGATTCCAACTGCTGCCTCGCAATGCCGTGGTGGAAATTGTACTTCCTCCAACTTTTCTGCGTTGAATTGGACAGCATTTTTCTGAGCCCACTCCAGCAGGTGGTCGACTTCTTTCTGGGCAGCTGCAGCAGACTCAGCAGTGGTGCGGCCAAATCCAAGAATGACGATGTCGTCAGCATAGCTAAACATTAGATTAGGAGTACCACTCCGCATTGGCTCTGCCATGTATAGAAGAAAGAGAAGAGGCGAGATCGGCGAGCCCTGTGGGGCCCCGCAAACTAGCTGTCGCTTTGTCGTGACTCCTTCCGAGTGTCGGACCTGTACCATTTGTTGTGCAAGGAAAGAAGTTGTCCACTTTAGAACTGAGTCTGGCCATCCTTGTCCTTGCATCCTTCTCACTAGACAGTTTTGAAGAACTGCATGGAACGCACCTTGTACGTCTAAGGTGACGAAAGTGGCTGCCCATCCTTGTATGCGCGCCTCCTTGACATTGTGTACTACACAGGAGACTAAGTCTGTTGCTGAGCGTCTCGAGAGTGCGCCGAATTGTTGCTGACCAACCACATCACAGGTCACTGCTAAGTGTGCCATCCGTTTTGCGAGAAGTCTTTCAAGTTCTTTACCAAGGCAAGAAAGATGGGCAATTGGTCTCCATCCTTTGACAGTTGTTAGGTCCCTTTTGGGCTTCTGTATAAGTACTACTTCGGCCAATTTGAAAAAAGTCGGATGCGTACTGAGCTATATGCAAGCTCTGAAGAGCTTGACTATACAGGGTCCAATTGTCTTCCAGCAGGCCAGTAGCAGCTGTACGAAGACTCTGTCTGCTCCTGGAGCCGTGTTTCCACAGCCGATAGTATAAGCTCGGACTTCTTTCTCGAAGATGTCATCCTTCCATGGTATACGGTTGTTACTCGTGGCGATGCAAGGCGGCAGGTCGTCCGATGTTTGGTGTCTTGCCAGGAGACAGTCACGGAGATCTGTGGCTCGCTCTAGTGGATCAGAGATAAGAGCTCCGTTGTGATTGAGGGATGGTGGGATGTTTGTCTGTCTAGGCCCAGCCATTCTCATCAGCTTAAAAACATTGTTCGGCGTGTTCATTCTCTCCACCTGCTGTGCTTGATGTTCTTTTTTGGCAGCTCTAATGACTGATCGGAGCTTATTTAGCATACACTGCACGTTGGAGGGGTGCTTCTGCCGCTCGATATTCAGCCCGTGCTTCCTTGCACGCCGGGGTCTGCCACGGGGCTGATTTACCGCCGTTTGCTCTGGGTCAAATTCCTGTTGCATTGATGGCAGTCTTAAGCTTTAAGCAAAGTTCCTGGGCATAGTCTTCGACCTTTTCGATTGTATCTAAAACTGGCGGTAGACGGACCAATTTAGTAACAGCTCGTGCAAAGTCGGGCAGTCTTTCCTTCGTCACTCGAATCTTGCCCAAGTTGGGTCTCAATGTTGCGGACTGGACCAGGATTATTCCTCGGATAGGAAGGTGGTCGCTGGTGACACATTCATCATGGTCGACCCATGCACGGCTGCCATTAATGTTGGTCCAGACAAGGTCCAGGATATTTCCAGCTTGATGCGTGGGTTCTCCAACAATAAGGCAGGTTAGATTGTGATCTTCTGCCCATATTTCAATCATTTCACCTTGCCCGTAGGGGCTAGTGACTCCTGGTTGCCAGGCACAGTACACCGAATTGAAATCACCCGCAGCGACTGAGTTCGACGGTGGGGTCCAATTGATAAGTGGCTGTACGGCTGATGTGTCTCTAGGTGCCTTGTACACATTGAGGAATGTGACTCCAATAACAAGCACCCAGCAATAGTCGCCCTTCAGCTTAGCACAGGGGAAGATTTGCCTCGCTGATATTGTCCTATCATCTTTCAGGGTGTAGGTCACAGCCCTTGGCCTGACCTTTTCGCCACCATGAGGTAGATGGCAAATGTATCCAGGATTCGACATTGTCTCTTCTTTCCACCGAGGTTCTTGAATTAGGACTGCGTCAATATTCAGCTCGAATGCTGGGGCAAGCGCAATATTCTATGTTGGACCTCCTCTACCTACGTTTATTGATATTAAACTTAGAGTAGGAGGGAGGCGGAAAGGGGCCCGTCGGGCGCCCTTTGTGAGTGATTTTTCGGGACGACCGCCTCTGTGACCTCAGTTACGTTTGGCGTCTAATCCGTCATTAGTGTTGTAATTAAGGGAGTAACATGACTGCATTACAATAAACTGTTCACATTAGAATAATGTGCACATGCGCCATGGGATATGATTGACCTAGATCATCACTCATTGGTATGACATAGTATTTCCCAATAGATTCTAAATGGTATCTATTGGCGCTAGGATCTCTCACATCCTTCCTTTCTCGGTTAGACAAGGACAGATGTTAGAACATCCACTAGTGTGCTGAGCCCCCTTATTCATGTATATAGAAGAAGGTCCTGTCACGTAGATAAATTAAGCAATTCATACAATAGGAAATTCAAACAATCTCCATATTATTTACACACTTGAGAATACTAGGGAATATCCTCAAGTTCGTCCATTGATTCAAGTCCTAAGAGTATAACTCACGAACTTTACTTCTCTTAAAGCCATAGCTACCTCCTTTCATACCTTCATCCTAACGGTACGTCATTCCAGCTCAGCATAGCCTTTCAATACCATTGACATAGATTCATTTTGCCGGCTCGCGGCACTGTGCGGGAAATTGAATTACCTCTGACTTACTTGTGTCGAAAGCAACCGCATTTTTTCCTGCCCGGTCCAGGAGATGATCGACTTCACTCTGGGCCGCTGCGGCGGATTCCGTAAAAGTGCGGCCAAATCCGATGATTCCAAAGTCGCCGGCGTAGCTGAACCTCATACCTAGATTCCCGCTTCGCATAGGCTCTGCCATGTAAAGAAGGAATAGGAGTGGGGATATTGGTGAGCCCTGGGGGACTCCACAGCTTAGCTGTTGTTGAGCGGTCACTCCTCCCGAGTGACAAACTTGGACCATTTGTTGTGCTAAGAATGAGGTCGTCCACTTGAGTATTGAGTCTGGCCATCCTTGCTCCTGCATCCTTCTCACCAGACGGTTATGGAGAGCTGCGTCGAAAGTACCTTGAACGTCCAGGGTGACAAATGTAGCCGTCCATTTTTGGGAGCTTGCCTCTTCAATGTCGTGTACTACACAGGAGACGAGGTCAATTGCCGAACGTTTTGGGAGCGTGCCAAATTGCTGTTGTCCCATTACATCAAAGATGACAGCGAGGTGTGCCATACGCTTAGCCAAAAGCCTTTCTAGACCTTTACCTAGGCAAGAAAGAAGAGCAATGAGCCTCCATCCCTTGGCTGTTGTTGGGTCACGATTAGGCTATGGGACAAGAACGACCTCAGCCAGCTTGAAGCAGAATGGATGAGTGCCGATCCTCACGCAGGCCCAGAAGAGTTGAGCGACGTATGGTCGTATAGTGTTCCAACAAGCTGCTAGAAGATGAATTGATATTCCATCTGCTCCTGGGGCTGTGTTACTGCTGCCAGTTATGCAGTATCTGACTTCTTCCTCGGTGATATCTTCCTTCTATAGGATTCAGTTGCTACTTGTTGCAGTACATAGTGGTAGGTCGTCTGACGCTTAATGTCGGGCAATGTGACAGGAACCCCGAGTTGGTAATGATAATGTCGATTTAATAAACTGTATAAAGAAGAAAGAGAAATCTAGCTACAACTAATGGGTATTTATAATATTCAGCCCCTCAGTGATTGTCTTGACTGATTTCTTCACCCTAGGCCGAATACTTGCCACCCAGCCACATATTATCAAGAATTACTACGCTGTGACACTGATCTAGCCCCTTGGCTGGTAGTGCCGTATCTTCCAGTTTCCTCTATCATTTCCTTACAGTCTTACAACATGAATCTTCAACAATACGCTTAGGTATTCACATAAGCTCAGACAACGGTCAAACTGTAACATAACCCGCCCCATTTACCCTCTCCTCTTTTCTTTCCTTGACGCTGGCCCATTGTTTGTCTCTGCTGAGCCCCATTTGTTTTCCCAATCGTCGAGTGCTACAGCATCTTTCAAATTGATGAGAGATGTCCACTCTGGTTGCGCCATTCCAGTCCACTTTACTAAGGCCTGTCTTTCTCCCTTCCTTGTCCGACATCTAAGCACTTCATCAATTTGGTATTCTTCTTCGCCATCATCACCAGTGATAGGGCCTGGATTTTCGAACTCAAGTGTTTGAGACGGCAACGGATTTTCTTCTGCTGGTAGAAGCAAGTCGACGTGGAATCGATTATAAATTCTTCCAGGGATATCAAGTTGCACTACTTCTAGCGAAATCAGATTTTTGACAGTATACTTTGCATGTTGTCATCCCAACTTCTTGGAAGGTTGATCCTCCAATCTAATGTTTTGCAGTTGTAGCCAAACTTTATCACCAACTTCATACCTTGGTGCCGGGTGTCTCTTTTTATCCGTGGAATCTTTGTAACGTTCTTAAATAGCAGCCATTGCGGATTGCATAAAAGCCGTTACATTTACCAATCTCTCGACAAATTTTTCAGCCCTTTCTTTTCCTGTGTGACGGCTTGTAAGCCGGTAATTGCCTGTAGCCTGCGCTGTCTAACGCAGGCTTAGCATGAAACAAGGAGGGCCTTACAAGCGGCAATACTAATATTGTAACACGTCCGGGGATGGGGCACGAGAATGTGATACGAGTAGGGGATATGAGTAGGGAATACGGATATACAGATAGAAATCTGTGTCATTGGCTCGGATAATAATCATGTATAAAGTAACTGTTATTATCCTCTTCAATCTGTAGTTCACCATAGATTGAAATTAAAACTACCTCTGACCATAAGGTTGCCCAAGTGCCTATTCTTAGACTGTGACATCCTGTAGATGTAGGAATTGTTGAATTTTCGTTCATTATTTGGATGGGATTAAAGTGGTACCCATGTGTCGCAAAAAATGGACTCAAACCACCCAAGGATGCCATGTCCCTATTATTTATTGCTAGTTGAGCAGCAGCCAAACAATCGGACCAATCGTGTTGAGTATAGGAAACATACGCTCGCAGGTAAGTTTGGACTTCCTGGTTCATTCTTTCCGTTGCTCCATCAGTTTGAGGGTGGTAAGCTGTGCTCAGTCTCTGTTGAATTCCAACTAATTCACATACCCGTCTCCAAAATTTACTCGTCCAATTTGTCCCTCTATTGCTAGTCAAAGCCTTTGGAAATCCATGGTAATGCCAATGACATTCTAGGAATTGTTTAGCACACGTTTCTGCATCCATCTTATCCATTGATTCGAGTGTTACTGATTTTAACAAGCGATCAGTGATCACCATGATATTTGTTGAGCCATTTGACTTTGGTAAGTCTACCATAAAATCTATAGAAAGTTCCTGATGAAATCTGTCAAGTACGGGTAATGGTTTGAGAAGCCCCAGTTTTTGGTGTCGCCAAATTGATGATCTTCCGCATACATGGCAATTTTTGCAGAACCGCTTGACTGATTTGCTTATCCCTGGCCAAAAATACTCTCGAGCGACTTGAGCAAGGGTTGCATCCCTTCCAGGATGACCAGAGACCGCTGCGTCATGAATGTTCTGGATAAGTGCTGTTGTCAGCGGTTCGTAGAGAGGTACACATATACGCCCTTGGTAACAAACTACTCCAATAGTCTCATCAAATTCACAGGCTGCGATAGTTGCTTTAATAGGACTATGCTCATTTGAACCTTCTATATGTAACTTGATATCTTTAGGCCACACACGCTCTCCGCTTCGAACTGCATTTACTACCTGAATATATCTTTCTTCATTTTTAATTGCTTGGTTCCTCAGCTCCTGTAGATCCTCATTGACAAATATTTCATGCCCTTCTGCCAGGTCAGAATGGCCAACACGTAATTTTGTTGCATGGACTGGTGTTAAAACCTGTTGCTTGCGGCTCAAAAGTCGAGGATCACCTTCCTTTGGTTTATCTTGATCTCTTCTTAAGAGTGCGTCCGGACGCTCACTCTCTACGCCTTTCCTGTAAACAAGTGTATACCTAAATCGAGATAGGAATTCAGCCCATCGAGTTTGCCGCTCTGTAAATCTTCTCGTGGTTAGAAAGTACTTAAAGTTCATATGGTCACTTAGAATAGTGAAAGCCTGAGCTAAACCTCTCAATTCTGCGTCCCATTCCTTCATACTTGCTATAATAGCAAGGAGTTCTTTGTCATGAATTTCATAATTCATTTCAGCTCCAGTTAGCTTTCGAGAGTAATATGCTACTGGCTTCCATGTGGTATTTTCTTGCTTCTGTAGTAAGCAGCCACCGAGCGCATAACCAGAGCAGTCTGCCTCCAATATTGTTTCACGATCAGGATCATACTGAGCTAGAGCAGGCTCTGCAACAAACTTTTCCTTGAGCAATTTGAATGCCTCATTATGTTTGTGGCCCCACTTCCATGGTGTACCCTTGCCTGTCAGAGACGTTAAGGGTGCGCAAATTCTCGAAAATCCCTTGATAAAGCCACAGTAGAAATTAGCGAACCCTAGAAATCCTCTGAGTCCTTTTGTCGTCGTTGGCGCTTCCCATTCTGATATTGCCTTAACCTTTGCTGGATCAATCTTGACCGAACAATTCTCACCATTTGAGGATCTAATGAAACCTAGATATTTTTTCTCTTTAACGCTAAACTCACACTTATCAATATCTAGCCCTAGTCCGGCTTTCTGAAGCTTTTCAAGAACCAGCTTTACGTGCCTTTGATGTTCTTTTTCATCTCCATTGGTGAAGATAAGTACATCATCTATGTAAGCAGAACAGAAATCATCCAAATATTCATGTAATGCCTCGTTAATGTATCTCTGGAAAGAGGTCGGGGCACCGTTCCATCCAAATAGTGTCCAAAAAGCCGTTTTCCACTCACCACCTTCCTTAATGCGCAACTTATGAAACGCAGCTTGTACGTCTAACTTTGTGAACCATTTAGCTCTGCTCAGTTTAGCAAGCGTTTCTTTAATTAAAGGCAAAGGATAGCGGTCAGCTTTTGAAATGGAATTCAAAGCACGATAATCAACACAAAATCGAAGACCCCCACCTGGTTTCCGAACAAAAAGTACTGGGGCCCCTGCTGGTGAACTACTGGCGCAAATATAATCCTTGTCGAGTAATTCTGTCAGGGTCTTCCTCAGTACCAACAATTCATCTCTTGACATTCCATATAGGGGGACCTATGGTATTTTTTTATCAGGTTCAAGGCTAATTTCGTGATCGCACCCTTTCCGATGAGGTGGGAGTTTATCCGTTGATTCTTTGCGAAAAAGGTCTGAATATTTCTCATATTGCGTAGGAAGCCTTTCCAAGTTTGTAGGTGATTTCTTCGATGGTGCAAGCGCTTTCTGAATGTCTGCAAGTGTTACAGAAAATAATTGGGTGGCGCTCGTTGATTTCCTGGCTTTCCTAACTGTTGCAAGGAACACACCTCCAGACAAACTTCTGATATTCGACCCTAGCTGTAGTGCATTTATCTTCGTTTGTAGACCTTTCTCCCAAACCCTGAGTGGCTGACCGTTCACAATAGCTTCTCTGATGTCCATGAAATGATCCTTTGCATTGTAAATAACATCTTCCCGTTCCATCCATGGTTTTCCAAGTATCAAGTCATGAGACAGCCCTGATATTACATAAGCAAACAAGGTACGTTGGTATCTGTCTATATCAAGTTCCATTTTAACCATTTCCGTGATAAGATCTTTGTGGTGGCAATTTTGTGTATCTTTGGTAAGCTTACGGTGAGTTATTTTTGTCCGAAGAAGGTTAGCTTTGCGTACTAGGGAGTTACTAACGGCAGCTAGGCATTCGCATCCATTGTCGATCAAGGTAGGCACTGAATAACTTCCATTAAGTAATGTGTCTATTATAAAAGACGATCCATTCATTGTGTACTCTATGTCGGTATCTTCAATCTGATTTGAGCCAACTACCATATTAGAAACTCCCTTTACAGGCTCCTGAACACGACTTTGTTCAGGAGCTAACCTTTTAAATCACTTCCCACCACATTGAATTCTTCGGTACTTGCATCATTTTCTACAGAAGTGAAAGCTTGAACTGTGGTTATGGGGCGTTTAGCTGGGAGTAGATGGCAGTTGGCTATTATGTGCCCTTTCCTTCCACATTGCAGACATACGCCGTCTGCTTTCCGTTTGTTTAACTCAGTTTGTGAAACCTACTTTGCACGGACTTTGTTGACACCGGTCATCCTTGTGTCCCCATCTAAATCCTTGTTATTGGCGACATCTCTGTTTGCTGGGTGATAAGGGGTTCCTTGCAAGGCTCCTCCGAGTAGTTTACCACCAGCAATTCCTCGTGTTCCATCATCAAAATACCCAGCCTGACCGAGTAAGTATTCTTTTGTTCTTGTCATACCAACCTCCTCAATTTCCGAACCTAGTGAAGACAGATATTCAACAAGTTCACAAAAGGTTTATGGTTGCAAGCGACCGATCATGTGATTTCTTGTGGTTTTATTGAGCGAATTCCGAAGCTGGTACATCTTAATCTTATCATCTCCCGTAGAGCTGGGGCTTCGCATGAGTAATTGCTGAAAACACGGTAGGTACGACGACAAGCTCTCATCCCTGAATTGTTGGCATGCATGAAATAGCGCAGCCGCCAATTGTTCTTCGTTTCTATTGCAATAGGTGTCGTCCATGGCCTGTAATAATCCCAAAGCGTCCCATATTGTATCAATTGCAAGCATGTGTTGAAATTGGCCGGTGATCATGTCCTTGGCAGTCCCTGTCACCGCGTGGCTATACAGCTGCATGAAGAAATCTGATGGTTGCAAGATGTGTCGTTCCTCTACATCGCGCCGGTAAATATATTGAAGTATTCCGTGTGTGGCTGCCCATTTGCTCCTATCCTTATGATCGTAGGCTTCTGGCCACTTAAGTGGTTTTTCCTTGCCGGAGAGCTCCCTTCGTTCGGGTTGATGATTGTCATTAGCTTTAGTCGGTTTCAGGGGTACCTGGCCTTCACCCTGTGATTATTCCTGTATCAGTAGCATCATCTGACTCATTTGAGATTATAACATCTCCATTTCTCTCCTATGATAAATGTCTCTTCTCCTCATCTCCTCGACTATTGCCTCCATGTCCATTCGTGGTTTTTCTTGTGGCATTGATTCCTGGTCAGACAAACCAGATGCTACTAAGTCCGTTCCGATGTTAAGTCTATCCATATCTGGACCCGTTACCAGTTCTTCAAATCCCTGCGCTGATTTGAATGAGATCCTACTTTGACGACTTGATCGTCCAGAGCTAGATGCCTCGTCTGTTGATGTTGATGGTAGAGCAAACGTTGGCATCAACTTCCTATACAACCTCAACTTGATTAAGGTGCTTACTTATTAACACCTTTGATTATTGGATGCCCTAAGTCACTGTCAACTAGGACTGCGGTATACTTAATGACAGGCAAACAATGAATTGATACAGTTTATATTGTGACGGGAACCCCGAGTTGGTGATGATAATGTCGATTTAATAAACTGTATAAAGAAGAAAGAGAAATCTAGCTACAAATAACGGGTATTTATAATATTCAGCCCCTCAGTGATTATCTTGACTGATTTCTTCACCCTAGGCCGAATACTTGCCACCCAGCCACATATTATCAAGAATTACTACGCTGTGACACTGATCTGGCCCCTTGGCTGGTAGTGCCGTATCTTCCAGTTTCCTCTATCATTTCCTTACAGTCTTACAACATGAATCTTCAACAATACGCTTAGGTATTCACATAAGCTCAGACAACGGCCAAACCGGGACAGGCAAGAAGCGCATCGCGGAGTATTGTGGCTCGCTCTGCTAGGTCCGAGACGAAGATTCCATTGTGATTGAGTGTTGGTGGAATGCTAGCCTGTTGTTACGGGATTAATCCCTTGTGTTTATACTGTCTGCGCCAGTATGGTAGGAATGGAATATAGGGCCTAGCCAGCTATGGGGGCTACCAATGTTGCGGTCTGGATATGGTTGTTTAGCAACATAGATTGTTATGATTGGCGCTGATAATTACAATTCCCTATGTATACAGCAAGAAGTAGAATATCTTGTTGAAGAGTCAGTCTTCAATCTTAGCGTGAAAGGGAATTGCCTAGTAATCTGGATGTACTGAACATAGTTGTAATGTGTCTAGACAGAACATAATGTAATAATTTAATATAATACAACTTCCGAGCTATTCTATCTTCAATCTCTAGATTTCATTAGTTAACTGATTTATTCTGGACTTGCTCTGCTGTATACCAACACCAATTGATCCGGCAACAAATTAATGAAATCTTACTCTCTAAACTAACCCTTTATCAGCACATGAAGATACGTGATCCGTCTGATATAGAATCATCTCCAGCTCACTCCAGTGAATCCTCTGAAGATGAATTTTACAATACCGTAGAAATTCTTGATAACTTGCCACCCAACAGCCTAATGAACGACTTATCTCAGTTCCGTTCCACCCAAGAATCCTCAAGCAACCAAATGATGAGGGACGTGAATTTTGGCAGATGGGATGAAGCAGCTCTTACGTGGCCTACTCACCATCAGCTTCTTCAGGTCCAATGCGAGGTATACTCACCATTTCTAGTCACAGAGATACCAATTTGTATGAAGATTTACGAAAGTATTCCGGAACCACAGAGTCAGCAAATTCGAAGTCACTGGATGAAGTATGGAACCCTCACAGTGAGTTACAACTGGTGGGAATTCTTAGGAAAGTGTAATGAGGCATACTTTGACAAGGTTGGTGTCACGTACCAAGAGCCTACTCTGAGCCAATAGGAACTATGTACGAAGATATATTTGGCTTTCCGCTAATGTTCTATCCTAATCTATTCTGTTCTGTTCTACCCTATCCTACTCTATTCCACTCCATTCTAATCTGATCTATTCTGATCTGTACTTGTCTAGACTATTCTATTCTGTATGAGAGTATACTGGAAAGTTCGAGAACAATAGAGAGGAAAATATAATGGGTAATTGGGATGACTTTAGATCGGCAGATTATGGTCTTGTATTCTTAGGAACCTTTTGACAATATTGAATTTGTGTACATCTTGACCTTTTGACATCTTGACCTTCTGACATCTCCAAATATTGATTTATTGAACTCTCGACTAATTGAATTCTCGACACCTTGACATTTGGTGCTGAAAAAGCTGAACTTAAGCTACACTTGATGAAACAAGGTGCAGCCCAAATTTTCAGACAGTTTCTACAAGAGTGGGAGCTTCAATTCGAATATGCTGGTGGCCACAAATGGCCAGAAAGACGTAAAGTAAACTAGCTTCGCCGATCAATCAGTGAGAAGCTTCTTGACAAGGTCGACGCCTTAAAGATGCTCAAAGATAACTACCATGCCTGGGTCGAGGACGTGGCCGAAGTAGCCTCGAATATTGAAATGCGGGATAATTTCGTTCGTAAAGGAGAGTCCCAAATTACTCAATATACTACCCGGAACAAAATTTCTCAGAGTGAGACTACCCAATCACGGCCAAATTTCGCGGATAAAGCGCTACCTTTCACACCAGCATCCAGGATGGACCATGAAGGGGATATAATAATGGGTGGTATGAAGGTCGGTTTGAATGAGCTAGCCATCTTAATCACATCTTTGAATACAAAACCCAATGGCAAGCGGAATGGGAGTAAAACCCCGGAGCCAAAACCACCTGCACCTTGGCAAAGTGAAAAAGAGTGTAGTAACTTTCGTGAAAAAGATGTGTGTCTGAGATGTGAAAAACCTGGACACATTTCGCAATTCTGCAGGAAATTTGGACCCCCTAAGCGGCCCACCGAAATCAATAACATGTAGGAGTTGTGAAGGGACTTCACACTTGTTGTTCACAATTATGGGTCCAAAAATGAATTTATATTTTATCTAAGGAGGAGAATATTTACAATGCGCGCGCAAGATGTTTTGTTCCAATCGAGCGCGTTTTCCTGTGACACTAGCGCGCTTTTGTTCATAGACGGAGCCGGATTGTTCCGGATCCACATACAAGGCTACATCCTGTAACAGGAGTTGAGTCATTTCTTGAAGCAGGATATATTGGGAAAAGATTAACCTCCAGTCACAGTCGCTACTGGAGAGAAAGGGAATTGAAGACAGATAGTAAAATTTATAAAAATAAAATTCACAATATAATTGGCAAATTACACGGCAAACCAGTTTTAATTGATGCAATAATTAACTCTACATGTATTCCTGCATTAGTCGATTTAGGTTGCACAATTTATTCAGTTTTAAGTGATTCTATTGCAACACATCTCAACCTCCCGCGCCAAAAAGTTCCCCCTAGAGAGCTCAAACTAGCAAAAGATTCTGATAAAGATACGAAATTAATAGTCGACGAGATCTGCTGGGTAGATGTCGACTTAGATGGGAAGTGCAGTACTATTTGTGGGTATGTCATTCCTGGACTAGCGCATGATATAATTCTCGGAGAGCCATGGATGAGGTACAACGACGTTGTATATAGAGCTCGAGATAGAATGTTATTCCTAGAAAGAGAAAAGCACATCATTCGCACCCATAGTTCGACCTCTCCTACAGTTCAGGTTGAAATGATCCGACATACAGCAATGTCAGATTTCTTAAGGAGAGTAGAGAAACAACAGGGTCTTGGAGAAGACAGAAAAACTATATTGGTGTATGCAGCATCAGTCTATGATATCAATAAAATGCTAGCACCTAAAAGACAATTTTCTCGACAAGAAATAAAAGCCAAACTCCCTGAACAGCTATGCCACCATTTTTCAATATTTGAAGCTGACAAAAATGATGAAACTGATCTACCGCCCCTTCGAAAAGGCGTAGATCTGGCTATTGAAATCGAAAAGGATGAGCAGGGGCGAACTAAGGATCTTCCGCGAGGTCTCTTACATGGTATGTCACGAGATGAGTTGCTATGTCTCCGAAAGGAAATTACTCAACTTCTCAATTATAACTGGATCAGAGATAGTAGCTCGCCAGGGGGAGCTCCTATCCTGTTTGTAAAGAAACCCGGCGGAGAATTACGACTCTGTGTTGACTATCGGTCCTTGAACGCGATTACCAAAAAAGATAGGTACCCCCTTCCTCTAATCAAAGAAACTTTTCAGTCTATCTCTACGGCACCCTCGTTCTCGAAAGTTGATGTCAGCGTAGCCTTCCATTGACTCAGAATTATAGAGGGAGATGAATGGAAAACAGCGTTTCAAACTAGGCTGGGCAAGTTTGAATGGTAAGTAATGCCTTTTGGCTTAAGAGGGGCTCCATCAGAATGGCAAAGATGGATAAATAGCCTTCTTCATGGGTAGCTTGATGAATTCTGCATCGCCTACCTCGACAATGTGCTTATCTAATGATTTAAAAAAAAAAAAAATGTGCTTATCTGGAGGGATGGATCAGATAATGATCATCTAGTAAAAGTAAACAAAATCCTTGAGCGCCTAGCAAGCGTGGGATTAAAATTAGATTTAAAAAAGTGTGACTTTGCTGTTAAAGAGGTAGAGTATCTCGGATTCATTGTTACCGCAGGCAAAGGTATTTCGATCGATCCAGAGAAGATCGATGCTATCAAGAGATGGGATCTACCTCGAACCCAAACTGGAGTGCATAGCTTCCTAGGCTTTGCAAATTTTTACCGACATTTTATAGATGAGTTCGCAAGCTTGAGCGCTCCCCTCCAGCGTTACACCAAAAAGGAGTTCTCTGGGAAAGGAAAAATTCAATTAGATCATCAAGCTCGCCAATCTTTCGAGAAACTGAAGAATTACTTCATATCAGCACCAATACTTGCGCTATTCGACCCAGAATGCAAAACAGTACTCGAGACTGACTATTCAGGATGGACAATGGGTGCTTGCCTGTCTCAATGGGATTCATCTGGAAGATTACGACCCATTGGATACTTTTCAAAAAAACTGTCGCCCTGTGAATGCAACTATGATATCGATGACAAGGAATTACTAGCTATTGTCCGGGCAGTAGAGTTTTGGAGATCAGAATTAATGTCGCTAAAACACGATATTGAAATACTGACCGATCATAAAAACTTGCAGTACTTCATGAATAAAAGGACCCTTTCAGAGAGACAAATAAGATGGTGTAAGCAGACGTAAGTTTATTATACGGGGGTGCAGTTCATAGGCAAGATGCAGATCTATAACAGGGATATTGAACTTACTGATTGCGCATATGGTGGGTATTGAAGAAGGTACTAGAATAGCCTCATGTACTAGTTGGGGGTGACAAGGGATCACAGAGAGAGGTATTAAATCAGACTCTCGTAGTAGTATAGAAGAATAATATAGTGAGTTCTTTTGATGATTAATTGCCTTCTCGATCTGGCTCAGTTCTATACAGTCACGTGGCCTTCGCATATTTTTGCTGTGAATTCTTACATGGTAGCATTATCTCGGTATCTTTCGACGGTTTTTCATTGATTTAGACCTACAAGTCTTGTTATATCTGAAGGTTAACCATCGTGTCGATTAGAGGTGAACAGCAATCAACATTGACTATGTCTGGAATGTTGGGAATGTCGAAGGCGGATTGTGAGATCATATCTCAGGGAGCATCAAATAAAGAAGAGGAGAAATCTTCGAAAGAGAGAAAGCTTTATGGGGGTGGAACATCTGGATCCGGGCTTGGTACAGCACCCACTATCTCATTCGGAAAGATCCCCCAGTTCAGTGTGGGGTATAGCCCTGGAAAGCGACAAAAAGCACGTCAAAGACTCCTAGGAAGACTAAAGGGAAGGCATCGGTTCGATCAATGGAAGAGGAAGATTTTGAGGAAGAGGACGATATGGACTGGGAAGAGAGGTCTCAGCCACGTTGGGGTGAACCAATGTCACGACAGCAAGCCCCTGATACTCGGACGATGTTGGACTGGGCCTCATTTGATTGGAAGTCGGATCCAAAGAGTTTTCTCAGAGGAATCGACAATTACTCTATATACAGAGAGACCATCCTGCGTCAACTAGAGTGCATTGGTTTTCGGATTGGATTAAAGTTGACACAGCTTGACGAGTTGAAACTCGCGGCAGTTATTCAGAGAATTGTCACCCCGGAACTCTCCGAAATGATTTCAGGAATGAGAAGTGGCACAGAGATGATGCGCCTGTTTGAGTCAACCTTCAGGCGAGCTGGAATTATGCAAGTGGAAGCGTTGTGGGAGAAGCTCAATGGTCTCAAGTACAGTGGAGGATGTCCAGTACAGTTTGTCACCAAATTCAAGACAGCAGCAAGAAATTTCCAAGCTGCCGGTGGTGAATCATCGAGTACACAACTCATGATCCTATTCAAACAAGCAGTCAAAGAAAAGGCTGGCCGCTGGTATGGAATGGTATCTACACTTGCCCGATTCAACGAGTGGAAGTTTGAGCCACTATTACAAGATTTCATTGCGGCTCACCACGAAAAAATCGGAAGGAATGCTCAAAGTAACCAGAGCGAAGTCCAAGGAACGCTGGGAAACACTCAAAACAATTACCCAGATCAACCGAAGAATACCCCCTACAAAAATCAAAACTCGAAGGGAAAGAGCAAGGGCAAAGGTTTCCGCTGTTGGAACTGCGGGAAGTATGGTCATGTGAAGACCAAGTGCCCTAACAAAAGATATGATGGTGGAAACAAAACATCATTTCTTGCGAGCAAAAATGAAAATGACATAGGCCCTCCTACAGTTATTGCCGATGAGTACTGTCAAATAAAAGAACAGTCATCGGGTTATCATTTCGCCACCCAAGCTAGGCCTGGTATATATGATCAGGTTGTGGAGTACTATGAGAAAGAAATGTTGCGGAGACGCTGTAAGGCCATTGAAATAACTGAAAATGACAATGAAAATTGTAGTGATTTCTGCAAAAATGATTATGGCAATAAGTTGGACTCCAATCCTCGGTTTGGCAATGTTAATGTTACTCAACAAATTTTGAGTACTGCTGGTGTCAATACATCTTCTGATTGCTGGTTATTTGATACTGGGGCTGATGTTGATGCTACTAACAAACGACAAAATTTCAGACCTGGAACAATTGTTGAACTTAAACCTGACCAGTTTCTGATGCAGACTGGGAATGGGATTGTATACGCTGAGTGTATTGGTGAAGTTTGGCTACCACTGACTGGCCCCAATGGTAGTAAATCTATCATGAGACTCAAATACGTTGTTAACATTAAAGAATTCCCGCTGAACATTGTTAGTGGCGAGCGTTTCTATCGAAAAGGTGGACGGTTAAAGGGTGATCAGATAGTTAGTCCTAATGGTGAAGTCCTATCCTATATCGATGCAGAGCGCCGAGGATTCTTCTTGTGGCTATACAACAAGCCCGAACCAGTCAAGTCACTAACGCAAAGGAAGAACGTTAGTGCTACCTCTACAATTTCAAAGCTATCAAAGAGGGATTTATCTGACAATGAAACCACATTTGTTCGGGAATACAAATCTTGCCTGGTTAACGGTTGTTTTATCATGTCTGAAAAAGTAATGAGGATGCTTGTACTTTGGCACCGGAGACTTTGCCACCCAAGCTCTGAAAAGTTAATTTGGACTATAAAGAACACCGTTGGAATAGGCCTTAATGTGTCCGATATCGAAAACCTACCTTGCAAGGCTTGTGATACGGGTAAATCTCTGAAGTTCATGTCAAGGGATAGAGTGAATTGAGGGAAGTTGTTGTCACATGATATAACGCGTCTGATACGCGATTCACGATGTATATATTTTTACAGGACTCAATAGGAGTCACCTTTCTTCTTTGTAGACAATCTCAATCACCAGATTAGACCTTGTCAATCTACTTCATGACCTTCCCCTGACAGTTCACGACGAAGGAGAGGTTGCCTAGGATGAAGAATGTTGGAGAAGGGTGGCACTGTGATGTTGGCACGTTAAATCCACTTTCAATTGAGGGTCACGGATATTTCTGCTTAACTACAGAGGATGTTTCTCGTTTCCGATTCTTTCGCGCCTTAAAGAAGAAAAGCGAGGCTGCTGAGGAGCTCAAGCGTATCCTATCTCAGGCTAACTCTGATCTAAGAAGGCTCTCTGATTTAAGGGTGAAGCAGGTCACAATTGATGGTGGAAGGGATTGGGGGCTCAACACCTTCCAGGAGTTCACTAGTCAGCAGGAGATAAATGTGGTTATATCGGCTCCAGATAATCAGTACCAGAATGGAGTATCAGAGCGAGGAATCAGATTTGTACAAGATGCAGCACGCTGTTGCGCAATACAGATGAAGGTACCATCTGTTTTCTGGAACTATTTACTCGAAATGACCTGTTACACGTTAAATCTTACATCTCAAAGCTCTATTGACGGTCACAGAACACCATGGCAAGTGTATTGGTCACAATTTGACCCTGACAAATCGACTCCCAGAATTGATCATCTGTGGATACCTGGAACACTGTGTATCACCCATGTGGACGCCAGTCACAGAATAACAGGTGAGAAGCTTGACGCCAATGGAACAAGGAGTGTGTTTTTTGGCTATCGAGGTACCAAGAACAAGTTGGTCTGGCTCTTGGACGGGGGACGTTTTCTCATATCTCCGCATGTCATCGCATACGAGAACTTAAGTTCGGAGCTTGGTTGGGGTGTTGATCCTAGAGAAATAATCAGATCTCTGCCAAGACACGTACAGGATAGATTAAGATCACGAAAGATGGACTATGCAAGGAATCAAGATTACAATGCTCCGGATAGCGAAGACCTACCAATGGTTGCACCAAGAGGGCGAGGGCGTCCAAAAAGAATAATTCAGCGCCCTTATGATGATCATGCTCTGCAGGTACTGAAGGCTCCATTTGAGGTGGACGATGAATTACTACATTTGTCGCCTGAAGTAAATCAAAGTAAAGTATCTGAAGAAATAAAGGTTGAAGACCTTTGTGATGCAATTACTGGACGTCACTTCGGAACACTACCAGGTGAACTTGATGATAGTTTCGATATCTCTGCTCTGAGCGCCGTAAGAAAAGCGATTGATCGAGATCAATTTAGTCAACATGATGATGGCGAAGGGCTGTTTCGGTTACTATGCTGTAATCAGAACTCTCTAAGTTATATTTTCTCAGCTACAGCCGATGAACCGACATTCAACCAGGCAATGAACGGACCAGAAAAAGAGAATTGGGTGAAAGCTATAAATTTAGAAATCCAAGGATGTCTTTCTCGTGGCACTTTCAAGTTTGTGCGCGCCCTTCCTGACCATAGGAAGTTGGTTACATCTAAATGGGTGTTGAAGAAAAAGTATAAGTCAAATATGGAATTTGATAAGCATAAAGCCAGAATCGTGGCAAGAGGCTTCACTCAAACCCAAGGTGTTGATTTCAACAAGACATCTTCCACAGCTGCAAGGTCAGCAAGTTGGAGAACCCTCATGGCGCTTGCAGCATTGAACGGCTGGTATACTCTGCAAGCTGATTTTATTTCGGCATACCTCGCAGGGGAACTTAAAGAGAATATTTACATGAAGCAGTTTCCACGGCTCAAAGAATTCTTCGAAGAAAATAAGGAGCTTGCAGAGAGACTTGGTTATAGCGAGGATAGCATAATCAAGTTAGACAAGCCACTATATGGTTTAAAGCAGTCCGGGAATTTTTGGCAGATGAAAATCAGATCAGTGATGAAAAAATATGGATTTAACCACCTAGTCTCTGACAATGTGATTTATCAAAATCGAGCCAGAAACATAATTGTCGCATCCTATGTTGATGATTTTTTGTTAATAGGACCCAATGAGAGCGATCTTCAAGAATTAACCCGTGTTTTGAACAAGGAAGTTCCTCTGAACAATTTGGGAGAAGCCAGCTGGTTCCTTGGCATCAGGATTCGTAGACCCTCACCAACGGGTTCTATCATGCTAGACCAAGAACAGTACCTAAAAAGATCTTTCGAAGAGATGGATTTGGTACTTGAGAAGAAACATCCTGAGACACCTATGACACCAAGTTGCAAACCAGACTTGAGAAAGTACGCCGGAAAGTCAACCGCTGCTGAGCTGTACAACTATCAGCGACTCATTGGTAAATACAATTTTTCCTCTTGCATGGTAAGATGTGACACTGCACAAGCAACGTCGCAGATGGCTAGATTTATGTGTAATCCCTCTCCTCAACATATTAAACATGCCTCAAGAATTCCCCAGTTTCTTTCAGCATATCCTGATAGGGGTTTACTATATGAAAAGAGTCACCGACATGTCCAAAGATTCGGAAAATATGGCTTACATAGTGCTGTGGACTCGAGCTTTACCGATGATTTTGATTCTGCAAAATCAACAACAGGATTTGTTATCTTTATGGCGGGATGCCCGGTCATTTGGAGATCTAAGTTACAATCAACAGTATCCACATTGACGTGCGAGGCAGAATATGCAGCAATATTTGAGGCTGCAAAGGACCGCTCATGGATTTGATCGTTCCTCACGGAGCTGGACCACATGCCTTCCGGTCCTATACCGATCTTAGAAGATAACACCGGTGCAATCAAGTGGGCCACAGATGATGCTATGACATCTGGTCGTCGTCATGTGCGCGTTGAATATCATTATGTTGTACAGGAGGTAAGAGCAGGCAACATAAAAATTTGCCAGGTGGCATCGAAGGAAAATCCTGCTGATGGTTTCACCAAACCGCTCGTCGCCGAATCCTTTAAACAGTTCATTGACCATTTAGGCATGAAAGATGAAATCTCGCCTTTGAACTGAGAGGGCGTGTAAGCAGACGTAAGTTTATTATACGGGGGTGCAGTTCATAGGCAAGATGCAGATCTATAACAGGGATATTGAACTTACTGATTGCGCATATGGTGGGTATTGAAGAAGGTACTAGAATAGCCTCATGCACTAGTTGGGGGTGACAAGGGATCACAGAGAGAGGTATTAAATCAGACTCTCGTAGTAGTATAGAAGAATAATATAGTGAGTTCTTTTGATGATTAATTGCCTTCTCGATCTGGCTCAGTTCTATACAGTCACGTGGCCTTCGCATATTTTTGCTGTGAATTCTTACAGATGGAAATCATTGCTTGATGATCTGCCAGGGATTAAGCTAAATATAGACTAGGTAAAGACGCCGTCAGGCCGGACGCACTATCAAGACTTGAACAAGATACCCCAAAAGATGCCAACAACTCCCGACTCCTTCACCACCACATGCAGCTAATTCCAAATAATTGGATAGAGCCTAAATTTCAGGTACCAATCAATAATATTTGTACCTCAATTGTGAATTATAATGCGCCGTTCGAAGATATAGAGCTCGTTTGTCTTTGGGAGATAGGTGTCTAGGTGGATGGTCAATTGAGAGATATTACAAAAGCCCTAAAAGAGGACAAGAGATGCTTCCCCCCTTCTGTAAAGTCTAAAATTTCCATTTCAGAATGCTTGATAGACCAAAATGATCACATCAGATGGAGAAATCGACTTCTAATTCCCGAATATGAGCCTCTGCAGACAGCGTTAATACATAAAACACATGACTCACCAGTAACAGGACATCCTGGACGAGAAGTAACGTTGAGAATTCTGAATAGAGACTTCTACTGGCCTCATATGAGCAATATGGTACGACAATTTGTACGTAACTGCGACACTTGTTGTCGAACGCACGTATGGCAGGATAAAAAACGCGGATTTCTCAAACCGTTGCCCATTCCTGAGCATTTCCATCAAGAATTGTCCATTGATTTTATGACAGATTTACCTGCTAATAATAACCAACCACGCTACTTAATGGTGTTAAAAGATAGATTGAGTAAAGAGATTATCCTCGAGACTATGGATACAATGGCTACCGAATCCTGTACAAATATATTCTTGAATTGCTTCTACCAATTTCATGGTTTCCCTAAAGCCATAACTTCGGATCGTGGAAGCCACTGGGTTGGAGACTTTTGGAGGCGACTTTGTGAACGGACTGGCATACAACAGCGACTCTCCACAGCCTTCCATCCGCAATCCGATGGAGCAACTGAAAGGGCTAACAAGGAAGTTCAGGCTTACCTCCGTGCATTTGTCACTTATTCGCAGACTGACTGGTCAGAGCTACTACCTGCAGCTCAGTTGGCACTAAATAATAGAGATTCTTCGCTCGGATATAGCCCATTTTTTCTAATACATGGATATCATGTTCCAGCTCTTCAAACTAGCGAGACAAATCTTACTCAGTGCACCTCTTCAAAAGCCTGTAAAGCAGATAGCCTAGTTAAAAGAATCGAGGAAGGCCAAGCTTTAGCTCCAGCTTCCATGGCGTGGCGTCAGCATATAATAGAAGATACTGCAAATAGAGGTCGACAACAGGCAGAAATCTTTAGAGAAGGCGACTGTGTATGGCTTAACTTAAAAAACATCTCAACGCCAAGACCTTCGAAGAAACTTGTTTGGTTGCACGCAAAATATAGGGTCCTGAGGATAATCTCTCCCCATGTGATCGAGTTAGATGTCTCAATAGGTATTCATCCTCGCTTCCATGTTGATACGCTAAAGAAGGCTGTCAATGATCCATACCTTTGCAACAGCAACACGACAATCAACCAGTACTAGCTGATACTTCAGTACCACGGAATGAACAAGAGTTTGAAATTGAGAGGATCCTCAAGGCCGAAAATGTACGTCGTGGAAGGAGAAAACGACGTGTAGTACTTGTAAAGTGAAATGGACAGTTGGAGCCAACCTGGGAACCACGCTCAGAAGTTGAGAATACTGTTGCTCTCGAAATTTTCGAGCAAAGATATGGAACCGCCAATAACGTTGGAGAAAAAAACATTGGTATGTATACTGGAGTGCGGAGACATCCTAAATAGGGGGGGTAATGTTACGGGATTAATCCCTTGTGTTTGTACTGTCTGCGCCAGCACAGTAGGGATGGAATATAGGGCCTAGCCAGCTATGGGGGCTACCAATGTTGCGGTCTGGATATTGTTGTTTAGCAACATAGATTGTTATGATCGATGCTAACAATTACAATTCCCTATGTATACAGCGACAAGTAGGAAATCTTCTTTCTCTAGATTTCATTAATTAACTGATTTGTTCTGGACTTGCTCTGCTGTATACCAACACCAATTGATCCGGCAACAACTATCGTGGATTTGAAATTCTTAGCAGCTTGAAGACATCGCTGGGCGACTTCATTGCTTCGACCTGTTAAGTCTGATATTGTTTTTTACAGCTTGGTGAACAGATCGAAGTTTTTACGCGCAAAAAACCCGCTGGGGAGAGTTTAAGGTCGCTTGATATTCGGCGCTTGCTACTCTGCATGCCGGGCTCCACCAAGGTGCTGATTTACCGCTTCTTGCTCTGGCTCGGGTTCCCGTTGCGTTAATAGAGACATTAATTTGGAGACAGAGTTCATTTGCATATTCTTCAACTTTTTAGACAGTATCTAAGGCTGGAGGCGGCTTGATCCATCTGGCAGTGAAGTCAACAATTTTGGGAAGATTATTCTTCGTAACTTGGAGCTTGGAGATCCCAGGTTTCATTCTTGCAGCTCGGATAGGTATCTGTCCCCGGATATGAAGATGATTGCTCGTAATGCATTCACTTCGATCCACCCATGCTCGAGCGTCATTGATGTTTGTCCAGGCTAAGTCCAAGATATTACCAGCCTTGTGCGTAGGCTCACCAATAATGAGATAGGTTACATGGTGTTGTTGCGCCCATCTATCGATTTCTTCCCCTTGTTTGTGGATTTGTGTGGTGCTCGGCTGCCGGGTCCAATGTAGTGAGTTGAAATGCCCCGCTCAAACAGAATTTGGCGGTGGAACCCAGCTAATGAGGGGCTCCACAACCTGTAGGTTATTGAGAGCCTTGTTGTTGTGCTGGCTTGGTTGAGTTGTTAGGAGACAGGGGAACGGAGGATGGGCTGCTGGATTAGGAAAGGGTGGAAAATACAGGCTGGTGCACAGACGCTGTTCATGTACTCTACAATCTCTTCACTTGCCGAGTTTAGTGAATTAATCTATCCAAAATAATATCATACTTCACATCATCCATTAGATGATATTATCAATTGTCGGGATGCACATCTAGCATCACCTTCATAGATCACCATTGTCAGTAAGAGTTCACATTTGATACCTACTGACACCCATTTGGCCACAGTGATATGCACTCAGTGTCCATCATGCCATCACCCAGCGTGAGCGCGCCATCTCCGCGACTCACCATTGCACATGAGCCCGTGTAATTCCACCGACGGACAGCAGAGACATAATTGCTATATACCTCACAGCTCATAACCACAACACTTGTAGACATTGAGGAACGTGATTCCATTGACCACGACTCAGCAATAATCCGCCGTAGGCGTAGCACAGAGAAAGACCAGTTCTGCAATTATTTCCCTATTGTTTTTCCGAGTGTACGTCACCGCCCTCGGCCTAGACTGATCCTCACAATGGGGAATATGACAATCATATCACGGATGAGTTTTTGTTGATTTTCTCTATTTTTTCTACAGAGGTTCCTGTACAAGCAATACATAGATTCCCAAGTCAAAAGCTCGGGCGAGCACATTGTCCTGTGTCGGGTCTCCCCTTCCTACATTTATCTACATGAAATTTAAGGTAGGAGGGTGTTGTAAAGGTAAGAGCTTATGGAGGTTAATTGGCAGAAGGTTTACGGATGATTATCGATGAATCAATGTGAACTGCTGATATATTTGATATTCAGAACTATGAGGATTTAGGAAGTAGAAAGCGCTAATTATATGCACATCTGAGGTAGCCTGACTCTCGCCTCATTTACCCAAAATAGTATCACGGAATATTCTAGTCTCCTCCATCTGGCAGTACAATCTAGAAACACTTTCTATACAGTGCTCCATTGTTCCTCTACTCATCATGGAGCCACCTGGAAAGTTCTTCCTTCACCCTCAGTGATCATTACCCTTGTGCATCGTAACCCTAGCCATCACCAGCACAACAGAGGGAGACGAAAAAAGGTCTGTGGGCGCCCTTTACAAATTTTCTTCCCAATCAATTACATCTGAAGCCAGAGTTCCATATGGGGAAATATCGGTCATCAGCATTGAAAGGCTATGCTGAGCTGGTATGACGTACTGTTATGATGAAGGTATGGAAGAAGGTAGCTATGGCTTTAAGAGAAGTAAAGTTCGTGAGTTATGCTCTTAGGACTTGGATCAATACACGAACTTGAGGATATTCCCTAGTATTCTCAAGTGTGTAAATAATATGGAGATTGTTTGAATTTCCTAATTAATGAATTGCTTAAGTTATCTATGTGACAGGACCTTCTTATATATACGTGAATAAGGGGGCTATGCACACTGGGGAATGATCCAACATCTGTCATTGTCTAACCGAGAAAGGAAGGATATGAGAGATCCTAGCGCCAATAGATACCATTAGGAATCTATTGGGAAATGCTATGTCATACCAATGAGTGATGATCTAGGTCGATCATATCCCATGGTGCATGTGCATATTATTCTAATGTGAACAATTTATTGTCACACAGTCATGTTACTCTCTTAATTACAACAATCAGCACTTCAAAGTGTTGTGGTTATGAGCTGTGAGGTATATAGCAATTATGTCTCTGCTGTCTGTCGGTGGAATTACACGGGCTCATGTGCAATGGTGAGTCGCGGAGATGGCGCGCTCACGCTGGGTGATGGCATGATGGACACTGAGTGCATATCACTGTGGCCAAATGGGTGTCAGTAGGTATCAAATGTGAACTCTTACTGACAATGGTGATCTATGAAGGTGATGCTAGATGTGCATCCCGACAATTGATAATATCATCTAATGGATGATGTGAAGTATGATATTATTTTGGATAGATTAATTCACTAAACTCGGCAAGTGAAGAGATTGTAGAGTACATGAACAGCGTCTGTGCACCAGCCTGTATTTTCCACCCTTTCCTAATCCAGCAGCCCATCCTCCGTTCCCCTGTCTCCTAACAACTCAACCAAGCCAGCACAACACAAAGCAGTTGCTGGTCTTGAAGCTTGTCTGAGCTATTTTTGCATTTTCCGAGGCTGTGGAAACTGCGGCTTCAGCGCGTCTGACAGCAGCTTTTGTTCGGAAAACTGCTGCTTATTCCCGTTGACCCACTTGCCTGATTGTCTCAAGGTTCTCTTTGGATGGTGATCCAGACCTTGTAGGGCGAGCTAGACAGTCTCGACTGTCCGATCAATGGGGTCGCCACAGTTGCGACACTTTTTATGTGCCTTACACTCTGCAGAGGAGTTGTCAGGATTGCCTTCTGTATAATCTATATATATGGAGATAACCAGAGTCTAGTGTTCTATGATTCTGGTCTGGCCTTTTGGCCGAGCGGCTATGCACCTATTTCAAACACAATGTAGGATGGCCCCCTTTAGCCTGAATACTACCTCTTTAACCTGTGTCTACGCCCTGCTGTCTACACGCTGCTTTAACAGGAGTGCATAGTTGATGTGCAGTTCCAGCAAGCTGTGCCGTGAGAGCATCCTCGAGTGCCGTGGAATTGCAGGTATCACTTGCACTGATTTATTGCCTATTTAGGCTGGTGGCAAACTACAATTCCAGAGTTGTCAAAAAGTCGGAAACACGGCCGATGTGACGCTCTGTGTCAGCTCACAAGTCTACTCCATATAGTAAGATAGCTATTATATAGACAGACCTAATAATGAGCCTTTTTAGGCCAGTTGACACTGTGGTAAAGCTATCTAACTACAGTTACATGTCTTCTGCGCGAGGAATTTTGCATGTGCACCCTGCGTGTGGTCCGTGCATCACAGCCGAGCTACAGACGCTCTCTCAAAATGAGCTATCCATGTTTGGAAGGGAGCTTCTACTCTCCCCTTTCCTTGTTGGTAAACGTGGACCGAAACTGCCTTAGTGGTTCGAGTGGTCTCGTCTGCCACCATTTCCTCAGTAACTTCTATCTTTCCCAGCAGTGAGTATATGGCAACTGGTACTGTTGCAATTCGTAGGGCAGTCAGACTCGAGGCTGTCTCCAACTTAGCTTCAACCCTGCTGAATAGTCCAGCAGAGTTTAAAAGAAGATGGCTTGCTTCTTCGTTTTTGGCTTGAATAGCAAAGCCGGTGGGAACATGGTACACATATTCAATATTGGAGGATGATATCTCCAGCAATTTGGTTACAGCTTCACTCACGCCGACCAGCGAAAGAGCACGCCATGTATGCTCCTTGTCGAGACGAAGTAAGAGTCGAGAATCCTTTGATTTTGAAGTCGCAGGTCTTGTTGAGGGCTTGACATTGCCTGCTGGTTTTTGAATGACTTTGTCATCTTTCATCAGAATCATCAACTTTTGCCAAGTGCCCCGGGCTACTGTTGCCCAGGTCATTTTGGCCTTGGTCACTTCACTTTGTGGCTCCGGATTGTTTGTAAAAGTCTTTTTATCTGTAGGACATCTTGTTTCATCTTGGCAGCACGGGCGCTGAGGGAGGATTGGAGGGGTTGCACTGCGTCCCGACTTCAAGAATTGATCAATTGCTGCTCGGAGATATAGCCTTATCGAGCCTATGAACGGATCGCTCGACTCTTCTGAGTATAGAGATACTGTGGTCTCGAAAGCATTGATTGCAGCAGTGCATATTGTTATATTTTTTGCTGCTTGAGCTGCCCTGCGCTCTTCAGCTTCAATCAGGAATTGTTATTCCGGGGGCGGCCATAGATTTTTTGTTTCCTGCTTTTGCTGCAGGACAGTAGTTGTTTTTCAGTTACCACTGATTGGGGCTGGTTGGCATTCTGAGGGATTGTTGTTGTAATGTGTGGTCTATGGGGATTACATTGGATTAGAGTGGTAACTGTGTTGGGTGAAATTCTGTCCACAGACACCTCAATCTTGTACATAAGAAATACATCTCATTAAATCAATATAGTCTTCAATACACAATAATCAAACCACAAGGTTATCACGTTCTGCGCATAACGCTTAACAGGTGCTTCAGCCCATTGACTACTGTAAGCTCATAACCACAACAGATGTGGCTTGATTAGCCTTTTTAAACCCTGAAATCACTGTCTACTTTACAGCTGGAATAGCAATCTCCTTTGTCAATTGATTGACAATGGTCTCAGAGACTGGACTGTCATTCTGATGAGCGACATACCATCGGGAACTATTGAGTCCCTCTTGTATGTAGCTGTCTATAACTGCATCGCCCATTTCTTCGTCTGGGTTTATCGAGTTAGAGTCTTCCTCGAAGACTCTCATCCTTCAGTCATTTCTGAATCAATCACACCTTCCAGATGACAAATTTGTTCCTTCTCTCCTGAGAGCGAAAGATGGGTTAGCAGGCACCTTTTATCCAGCCGGCATCCTACTAATAGTTAGTAGATGCCCCAGAAGGCATATCATCGAGGTCGCTTTTCCCTCAGGCTTCTGTTTCAGATCCTAGCACTCCTAAACCTGTTGCCTCGGCCATTGAGACATCCTTCGCCGCGGTATCACAGGGCGAGGGTACGAAGAACGAAGTAAATATTATATATGAGTTGTGCAATGAAAAGGGAAGAGAATATTTAGCTACACGAAGGTCTTGAGACACTCAGTTATTGCTTAACCTTAAACCATGCTAACTACCATCCTGCTACTGTGACACGCGGCGACAATTGGCTCCTCGGCCTTTTTGGCTGCGGCCCTAGCTCGAGCCACCTCTGTAAACTTCCTTTGCATGAGGTGGCGAGTCCGTGCGAGCTGCTCTTTGGTCACTGGTTCGAACTTTTTGGGTCTGACTTGGCAGTTGTCAGGTATCTGGGTGTCTGACCTGTGGCAGACAATGTGTATTTGAGATTGAAGAAAAAGATAACTCAGTAAAAACAACTTGATTCTATTTTCCCGGAACTACAGATCTATACATACAAATGAATATGATCATAAGGAAAATAAAAGACTTGACCATCCAACTAATTTTACGTCATTCTAATTGAATGATGTCAAGTTAAAAATGTAATTTGCCTAAAATAGCTTTGTAAGATTGCGAGGTTGAGTATACCTAAACTTAGCCCTTACTTGCAATAATAAATACGAGTAAGCTTTTGTGTGATTCTCATCAACCACCCTATTTTTAGCAATCTTGGCTGTTACCTCTTCTTCCAATCTATTCTAATATTTTTGCGCATAACAAATAACTTATTCAACAGCAGTCCCGAGAATCCGATGGGTGGGGTCCCCCACAAATGCGACACTTAGTGAGGGTCGTGCACTCGGCTTCCGAGTGCATGCTGGAGCCGCAGTTCTAGCAGGCTGGAGCGCGGGAGCAGCCACGAGTGGCATGGAAGCCCAAACAGCATTTACACTGTTCAATTTGGCGACGAGGCTTAAGCCCGCACGAGGGGCGTTGTCCTGCATGAAAAGTGCATGCCAGTTTCGGTGTGGTACCCCAGGTCGACACTTCCCATGAGGTTGGACCTGAATTGGTCTCACGCCGGTTGTAAGGATGATCTTGGCAAAGACCAACTCAGCATCAATCGCCCTGGGGCCGCTCTCTGTAATTATACTTACGGGTACGCTCGGTATCTGTAAGGCGACAAGATCTGAAGATTCTTCGAGTTTGGCGTTAATACTTGCCAGCTCCAAAGAGTCATCTAACATCTCTTGTCGTGAGTTTTCGCTCTTTGCTATCATAGCAAAGCCAGTTTTCACTTGATGGAACGAGCTAATACTGACAGGCTTGCAATGCATGCTACTCTCCATTCGGTCTATCGCGACACAGGTGGTCAGTTTGCGTCACGGGTGATCCTTTTCAAGCCGAAGGAACAGCCGTTTGTCAACTTTCGCCTGCGGGGCGTCTTTATTTGGGGCTTTGGCCGCAGGTTGCGTCACAGCCTTTGCAGTTGGAACTGCTTTCTGTCGCAGTCTATTTCTGGCCACCGTGGCCCAGGTGCTTTTTACAGGCAGCACTGGGACGTCGGGAATTTTTATGCTCCTGGCGTCGGGAGCCCTTTGGAAGGGGTTTGTCGGGCGAGGAGGGAGAGCGGGTGGCATAGTGGCCGGGCCCGTGGCCATGTATTGCGCAATGGTGGCGCGTAGACAGATTCTCATGGAGTCTACAAATGGTCTGTTTGACCTGTTGGTCAAAGGGAGAAGGGTGGCTTCGACGCCAGAGATGATGGCGGAAGAGGTTTGGATGATTCCCCAATCCCATGGGGGACGGAGGCTGGTTGAGGGATTTTCTCAACAATTTCAACTGACCCAATCATGTCAGTATCAGGCTCAATGACGGCGGGGAGGGCTTTTTGTTTCCCTTTAGTTGAGACCTTGCTCATCTCTGCCCATTTCGGAGACTGGACAAGGCCAGGTAATTGTTCAAGAGCCCTCGGGTGGACTATTGTGTTGTCCAACTTGGCGTTGGGACGCTTTTTGCTAACTGGAGGCATGGTGAAAATGCCTGAGCTCGATCACAATTTAGAGATGGATGCCATAAGGTTGAGAAGGGATGAAAGAGGGAAAAAATGAATTTTCGAGTTTCTCAAAATGTGCTATTGCTTGTTCACCAACATGCTAGGTTATGTGATGTTATGAATTCGTTGTAGATAATTTGGATAGGGTGGCGCACGGGCTATTTCGTGAATTCGGTTAGAGCTAGGCAAATGGAGCGTAGATTATGTTGGTTGGAAATTTAGAATTTGCTCCTTAGTTCTAACAATTTTGTTACATGATACACGACCTTGTACCCTACAGTAATCAGAATTCAATAAAGCTACTTGTTCAACTATTTGTGATTAATCTGCTACCTCTGAACTATCGCCTCGCCGAAACTGACTCGACCTCTGTAGCTTAACAGCTTCGTAATTCAGCCCACAAGTAAGTTCATAACACTTTGTTAGAACTCGCATTTTTCTCCTTTGACGCAGAGTCCTGCTGGAAGCAACGATTCTAGTATTCGACGGACGTGATGGCAATGCTCTTCCAGATTTTGTGAATATATCAAAATGTCATCAAGATAGACAACACCGAGACAATCGAGATACTGCCTCAAGGTATCATTAACGTATTGCTGGCAATTAGCAGGAGCATTTGTGAGGCCGAATGGCATGACTAAATATTCATATAATCCATAGCAGGTACGGAATGCTGTCAAATGTTCATCTCCTTCTTTTATTCTAATCAAATTATATGCTTCACGAAGATCGAGTCCAGTGAATATTTTTGCAGCTTGTAGTTGGCGGAGAGTTTCGTCTATTAAGGGTAGTTGATATCGATTTTTCTTAGTCAGGGAATTAAGCCCTCTGTAATCCACACAGAATCTCAATCCACCTCCAGGCTTACGAAGGAAAAGAACTGGTGAGGCCGAGGACAAATACGAAGGGCAAATGAATTTCCTTTTTAGGTTTTCCTCAAGGTACTTCCAGAGTGCGCGAAGTTCCAAACTCGACATATTATATAATGGACCAAAGGGGGGCTTTTTGCCCTCTTCAAGCTCTATGCTATGGTCGACATACCTTTGAGGAGGAAGCTTATCAGCTTCCTTTCTAGTGAACAGCAGCAACAAGTCATGGAATTCCAGTGGGATTTTCTGAAGTAATTCCTGGTGCTCTATAGATTCGGATTTTTCGGATTTTTCTAAATACTCCTCAATTTCCTTTACGGAAATAGCAAAGACTTCAAGTTGTTCACGCTTTGCTAATTTATTGAGAACAGGTAGCGTGACAGAACAGACTGAGGCATCAGAGTCCCTAGTGTGGAGACAATTAGGCTGACAGAATTCTGATTTAAACAAGATCGAATTTGAAGACCAATAAATTGTAGGGTCATGGAAATTGAGCCAGGCTTTTCCAAGTATGATAGGATAATCTGAGAGTTTTGTTACCTGGAACAGGGCGCACTCAGAATGATCACCAAGCTGTAAGCTTAACTCAATCTCGTGTGTTATGGCTCCACTAACTGATTCATGGCCATCTACAACTTTTAAAGTCTCAGGAACATTTTTTTTTTTTGGTATTAAACAATTTTTTACAAGGAAATTTGCATTGACAAAGAGCGAAGTAGCGCCGGAATCCACCATTGATGAAGAAGAAATATTTTTATTGATAATAGAATAAAAAACGAGGGGTGGTTTATTTCCCAAATTAAAGTTGATTGAATGAATTGCGGCCCGAGTTTTACTAAAAGATTGCCGCATATCCTCTAGATGTTCTAGTTTTTTGTTTCAAATATGGTCGACAAATTTTCCTCAGATTGATCTGATGTTTGTACAGTTGCAGATGCTAATTTATTATTTCTTGACTTAGCCTTGGAGCAATACCTAACAAAATGCCCAGATGCTCCACAATATGTACACAAATTATTTGCTCTACAATAGGCATTGCACAATGCCGCGTCGAGTTCCATAGGTTCTCCAGCAGGTTGCTGAGGAGCGGAGTTTGTGAGGGCGGATTTGGACAAAGGTAGGGGCAAAAGCGAATTTGATTTCACATGCTTCAGTGGATTATTGTGTAGTTTCGGTGGTCCCATGCTCTTTTTCTCTTGTGCCCGTGCCTGATTCTGATTATCTAATTTAATGCACAAAGCAGCGAATTCATTTATTGTCAATGGGACATCTCTTCCTACTAGCATATCCTTAATTTCCTCCTTTAGTCCATGGCGGAATTGATGGATCTTCACTGCATCTTTTTTTCCAGCCAAGTTGAAATATTAGCGCCGAAAATCTAAAAAAATATGCAGAACAAGATGTATATTGCTTCAGTTGATCTATCTCCCTCTCAGACGTGGCGTATGAATCAGGATCTGCAAAGGCTGCTTTCAGGGCACGCATCAAATTGTCGAAGGTATCAAATTGAACTTTCCCATCGGATTTGTTAACAAAAGGCTCAAGCCATTCAAAGGCTTCACCACGAAGGTAGCTAACTGCAAAACTAATTTTTTCATTATCAAATTTATAATCATATGGATTTTGGCCAAACCAGAGTGCTAATTGTCTAGAGAACGCCTTAAATTTATCGCGATCTCCATAGAACAGGTCAGGCCTGTTACCTTCTTGCCTTGATGCAGAAGCTGACGGTTTGTTTGCGCGACACGAATCCATACCAAGCGAGAAGTACTCGTACATAAGAAATTGTTGATTATCACAAGCTGTAGTGGGGATCTGTGGTCCCATAATCTCTGGATGGCTGGCAGCTTGTTTACCCATTACAAAAGCTTGTGTGCAAAATATTTTCACCTTAGGATGTGCATCAATTGGTATAGGGGCCGAAGAGCTGGCTGGCTGGCTCTGAATTTCCCCGATCAAAGCAGCTAACTTATCCCACTCGCTCTCAAGTAAATGAGCATTTGCAGTGGATGATTTGCCGATCGACTTTTTTGATCTCAACTTAATTAAACGAGCGGGACTGAAATTTGTCGAATATGACTCGAGGTCCGTAATATGAGTTCTAACAAAGTGTTATGAACTTACTTGTGGGCTGAATTACGAAGCTGTTAAGCTACAGAGGTCGAGTCAGTTTCGGCGAGGCGATAGTTCAGAGGTAGCAGATTAATCACAAATAGTTGAACAAGTAGCTTTATTGAATTCTGATTACTGTAGGGTACAAGGTCGTGTATCATGTAACAAAATTGTTAGAACTAAGGAGCAAATTCTAAATTTCCAACCAACATAATCTACGCTCCATTTGCCTAGCTCTAACCGAATTCACGAAATAGCCCGTGCGCCACCCTATCCAAATTATCTACAACGAATTCATAACATCACATAACCTAGCATGTTGGTGAACAAGCAATAGCACATTTTGAGAAACTCGAAAATTCATTTTTTCCCTCTTTCATCCCTTCTCAACCTTATGGCATCCATCTCTAAATTGTGATCGAGCTCAGGCATTTTCACCATGCCTCCAGTTAGCAAAAAGCGTCCCAACGCCAAGTTGGACAACACAATAGTCCACCCGAGGGCTCTTGAACAATTACCTGGCCTTGTCCAGTCTCCGAAATGGGCAGAGATGAGCAAGGTCTCAACTAAAGGGAAACAAAAAGCCCTCCCCGCCGTCATTGAGCCTGATACTGACATGATTGGGTCAGTTGAAATTGTTGAGAAAATCCCTCAACCAGCCTCCGTCCCCCATGGGATTGGGGAATCATCCAAACCTCTTCCGCCATCATCTCTGGCGTCGAAGCCACCCTTCTCCCTTTGACCAACAGGTCAAACAGACCATTTGTAGACTCCATGAGAATCTGTCTACGCGCCACCATTGCGCAATACATGGCCACGGGCCCGGCCACTATGCCACCCGCTCTCCCTCCTCGCCCGACAAACCCCTTCCAAAGGGCTCCCGACGCCAGGAGCATAAAAATTCCCGACGTCCCAGTGCTGCCTGTAAAAAGCACCTGGGCCACGGTGGCCAGAAATAGACTGCGACAGAAAGCAGTTCCAACTGCAAAGGCTGTGACGCAACCTGCGGCCAAAGCCCCAAATAAAGACGCCCCGCAGGCGAAAGTTGACAAACGGCTGTTCCTTCGGCTTGAAAAGGATCACCCGTGACGCAAACTGACCACCTGTGTCGCGATAGACCGAATGGAGAGTAGCATGCATTGCAAGCCTGTCAGTATTAGCTCGTTCCATCAAGTGAAAACTGGCTTTGCTATGATAGCAAAGAGCGAAAACTCACGACAAGAGATGTTAGATGACTCTTTGGAGCTGGCAAGTATTAACGCCAAACTCGAAGAATCTTCAGATCTTGTCGCCTTACAGATACCGAGCGTACCCGTAAGTATAATTACAGAGAGCGGCCCCAGGGCGATTGATGCTGAGTTGGTCTTTGCCAAGATCATCCTTACAACCGGCGTGAGACCAATTCAGGTCCAACCTCATGGGAAGTGTCGACCTGGGGTACCACACCGAAACTGGCATGCACTTTTCATGCAGGACAACGCCCCTCGTGCGGGCTTAAGCCTCGTCGCCAAATTGAACAGTGTAAATGCTGTTTGGGCTTCCATGCCACTCGTGGCTGCTCCCGCGCTCCAGCCTGCTAGAACTGCGGCTCCAGCATGCACTCGGAAGCCGAGTGCACGACCCTCACTAAGTGTCGCATTTGTGGGGGACCCCACCCATCGGATTCTCGGGACTGCAAAGTCAGACCCAGAAAGTCTGGGCCGGTGACAAAAGAGCAGCTCGCATGGATACGCCACCTCGAGCAAGGGAAGTTCGCGGATGCGGATCGAGCTAGGGCCGCAGCCAAAAAGGCCGAAGAGGCGATCGTCGCCGCGGCGACAGATGTCGCAATGGTCGAGGCAATAGGTTTCGGAGTGCGGGGATCTGAAGAAGAAGTTTGAGGACACAGCAACCTCGACAATGTCCCCTTCTGGGGCATCTACTAACAATTAGTAGGATACCGGCTGGATCAAAGGTGCCTGCTAACTCATCTACCGCTCTCAGCAGAGATTAAGTAAATTTTATTAAATTAGGAGGCCTTCTATAGCTGTATAACTGTAGAGAAGACATTAGAATTATGACAGTGGAAAGAGGTCAGAAAGAATGAGAAGCGAAAGTGTGTTATTTACAAAATAGTGACTGACAACAACTACTAAGTACAAACTTCCTCCACGCAACTGATCTGCATGAGTAGCGTTATTGACGCGACTCCTAAGCTTGACCTTGACTGGCTCGGCAAGTTCCTACACCAACCAGACACACCTTGTCATTTAACAAATTTGTCATTTGGAAGGTGTGACAGACAACGGAATGTATGAGAAGCACATTGACTGGGGCCATTATGGAGGAATCTTCTGTTCTTTCGGAGTTGTTTTGATTTTCTTGATTTTTTGTTTCAGCTTAATCAGCTGCACTTTTGGTAGCAATTCACGAGGTTAGAACGAGTTAGGCTGTAGGAAAAATTACAGGGAGCCCTGGCAGCTCCACCTGCCCTTGACCCAGTGTGGAAAATATAGCTTTAGCTAAGGATAAAATAAACAAACCAAGCCAAACATCACCTTGCCCATTGTAGGTGTAACAGCTGGTAAGCCGATTGGTTCCTGTAGCGCATGTTGGCCAACATGAGCCTAGCCTGATATTGGTAGCGCACGATTGATTGATTTCAATGCGCGGATATATGATGCCACTCAACAGAATATCAAGGCATTGGCATCTAGTTTTGCAGGGCAGCAGTATTGGATCATACAGCTACAAGACATTGAGATGTTACAACAAGTAGGGTCAACACATATGAAGAATCCCAATGGAACCGAGAGGGAGGGACTGTGCCTCAAGCACATAGACAATGTATATATCTGTATAGATAGAGACTGAAGTAGTTTTCTCTTCAGAATGATAACTACATACTATCAACCACATAGTTGCACCAACCCGACCAGCTGTCCGCCCGAAAGTGAACACTTTTGGCTGCCTTCCAACACACACATTTTTTTTTTCACGCCCCAAGTGATGAAATCTGTTGTGCTGGCTTGGTTGAGTTGTTAGGAGACAGGGGATCGGAGGATGGGCTGCTGGATTAGGAAAGGGTGGAAAATACAGGCTGGTGCACAGACGCTGTTCATGTACTCTACAATCTCTTCACTTGCCGAGTTTAGTGAATTAATCTATCCAAAATAATATCATACTTCACATCATCCATTAGATGATATTATCAATTGTCGGGATGCACATCTAGCATCACCTTCATAGATCACCATTGTCAGTAAGAGTTCACATTTGATACCTACTGACACCCATTTGGCCACAGTGATATGCACTCAGTGTCCATCATGCCATCACCCAGCGTGAGCGCGCCATCTCCGCGACTCACCATTGCACATGAGCCCGTGTAATTCCACCGACTGACAGCAGAGATATAATTGCTATATACCTTACAGCTCATAACCACAACAAAATTATATACCCTCTACGACCTGTTACAGTCATAAATACTTTTAACCTACTTATGCTTCCCCAGTCTTCCGCAGAGGCTGGCTCTTGGCCCCCTCTCCCACCCGTAAATTCTACGCGTCCTGACGTCGAAATGGTCCTCACAGGCCCACCCAACCATCTCCATACTACACAAATAAACGCAGAGACCATCTGCGTGGCGAGCTGCCAATACTCGCCCCCGAACTAAACCGAGTCATTAGATGTCACTATGACTAACTTCCTCGCAGATGAAGCGAGGGCTTTTAATTTACGCTTCGCAGAGGCTGAGCGTATTGTCAGTGGGTACATTAACCTACTGACTGCTACAACCGACATACAGCTCCGACGCGCTGTCGAAAAGAACGGAGAGACTTTACAGGCCACTATTACAAACATCCTGCGCGGAAACCCCCTGCCCCTATACAGCGGGCCATCAGAGGCTGCCAGTAGCAGCAAGACTACAAACCTTCCGGCACTAGCTACTAAGTCAGTGGGAAAGAATAACGCGAGCACTCCACGACCAGTGCAAATTCTCGCCAGAGAAAGCAGCAGCCAGGCTAAAGGCAAAGAGCCGGCCTCCTTAAAGCCTACTAGGCAAGTCGAAGGCGACGATCCCAATATCACCAACACCACTGAGAGATCCTGGACTGAGGTGGTCAGGAAAAAGCCAAAGCCTGTACAACCAGTGGCTTCAACATCGACAACAGTCAATGGATCCCAGTCAAAAGCAACCGGGCCTACACAAGCGCCTAAGCCAAGTACCCCCCCTTCCAAGCCGGCCCGCCCAGACGAACGTGTGTTCCTGCGGGTCAAGCCCGACCACCCGTGGAGAGGCATGTCTCCTTACTACATAAAAATTAGCCTCGCAAGCAAGCTTCGCTTGGCTAACTCTGCAATCAAGCAGGTCACTGTCGTCAACTCAGGGTTCGCAATACAAGCTGAAGGAGATGCAGCAAGAAACGCGCTCCTCTTGGGTGCCGTGCTCTTGGAGAGCACGGAAATGAAACTGGAAGCTGCTTCCAACTGGATCTCGGTGCTGGCTCCAAATGTACCTGACAGGCTCTACACTCTGGAGGGACCAACGCCAGTCACACCGGAGATGGTGATGGAAGAAGCGACTTTAAAGACGGGCATAAGACCGACCTCGGCTCGTGCGTTTGCGACAAGCACGGCAAGGCCATCAACCGACTGGGTGCTGCATTTTGCAACCGGTAAGCCAAAACTGGGTGAGCGACTTTTCGAAGAGAGTGGTCGCCTACACGAGCTCCAGCGCAAGGCCAAAATTGCGCAATGCAACTGATGCTAAGGACATCAACCAACAAAGATTTGCTCACGAGCGGGGCGATGCTCACAATGTGGATCGATCGAGCATAAAGCATCTGTCTGTAAGCAGACCATCCTAAGGTGCATGAACTGCCATGGGCCACATGCAGCCATCAAACCTGTTGTGTTATCCATGTTGCTTACCATGGTACATGCTTTGGGTCGCGTCATAGAATATGCACGTGACTGTTGAACTAAACCGTGGGGTGTTTAGTGTGTAATGCATGTGTGGGTATACTGGACCAAACTAGAACTCGATGGAATAGAGATAATGGAATCAGCGGGAGACTGATAGACTGAGAGAGAACGAGCTGGTCATTTCTCGTAGGAGAGAAATGATATCATAAGGGAATGTTCTAGCACTAGGCTGTGAACAACACAGTAAGTCTGGAGCAAGATATAAAGAGGTCTCAACCTTCATCCATTTGTTGTAACTAAGTTTCCTTTATACGAGAATATAATGTCAAGTCTTACATATCACTAGAACACACGCGACAGCGACTGTAGAGACCTACTGTGAGCATAACTTCCCCAAGAGTATCCATTATCTTGCTCCCATATAGCCTAATTAATATAACAGAACCCCATTGCATGGCTAGACCAACCCGGGCTGGCAGCAAAACGGTGCAGCATACTAAAGACCAGCTATCGGTTATACGCGAGCAAGGTCAAAAGGAATGGAATGCTTCAATCCGAGAGATGGAAGCAAAGCAGAAAGCCACCGAGGCTACTGCCGACAACGAAGCCACTAACGTAACTCAATGCCCGTAAGGGACCACAACCTTACCGAGCTCCACACCACGGCAACTACGATCTCGTTCCTCTGTGCTAATTTGGGCAGAGGAGACCCCGCTACGGACATCATCCTGCAATTCGCTTGGGATTCAGGAACCGATGTCCTACATATCCAGGAACCCTGGACCCAACAAAAGGACGGCTTCTGGCTCACCAAGTTGCATCCCGGATTCGATAGGCATCTGCCTCCCCGTGTTTCTGCCAACTCTTCAAGGCCACGATCCCTCATCTACACGCGAAAAGGGATCAATTGCCAATAGCAAGTAATCTGTGAGACATCACCAGATCTCACCGCAGTAATGGTAGAAGGAATCACATTTTTCTCCGTCTACCGCGCTCCTGGAGCAGACCTTTTGCTGCTGCTATCATGGGCTCCATCTGGGCCAACAGTCATTGGCAGAGATTTCAATGCCGTTCACACTGACTGGCAGCCAATGGCCACCAGGCTACACGGCGACGGCCAGGTCCTCACCGAGTGGATGTTCGAGCACAGTATAGACCTATCTTCCGCACCGGGCGTCCCGACCCACGATCTCGTAAACAAACTCGACCTAGTTTGGTCTAATGCTGGCGCACTTGCAGATGTTTTGGTAGAGCTTGACTCGACATCGGATCACAGAACTCTTGCAGGAGACGTTCCCCGTCCAAAATCGAAAGCCAGAGCTGTAATCAAAACTGGTTAACCAGTACAAGTGACAGACAACGCCCTCGAAGACTTTGCCAAGGTGCTTAGTAGATGGGCTCATGGAATAGGGCTACAGCCAATTGATTCAACAAGCGCGGTAGACTACCTTGCAGATAAGCTGGTTCAAACCATTAGCGATGCAATCAGGGCTACTGGAGGACGCGGGAGTGCTAAGAACGGTAGGACGGCACCTTGGTGGACGTTGGAGTGCTCACAGGCCAAACGCGAATACAGGATATTCAGGAACGAAGAGAGCAGAAAGGATTTCCGTCGCATAGTCAGAAGTGCGAAACGCCAGTACTGGCGGCAGAAGTTCTTCGAAGCCACAACTGACGTCGATATGTATCGGATGGCACGCTTGGCAAAGCCGCGACTTACATCCGCTGCTCCACCACTTCAAACTCCCGACGATTTTGTTTCGGACCCAGGAAAGCGTGCACTTCTGTTGCGCAACCTCCTCCTCGGCCGGTTCACCAGCCAAAACGACGTCGAAGCTGAGAACCTCGAGCCAGGACTCGGAAACCTTCCATGGGTCTCAAGTATCACGGACGAAGAAGCCAGGTGGGTCACCACGGCTTGCCAAAATAAAGCTCCCGGAGCAGACGCGATTTCTGTACGGCTTATTAGGACAGCCTGGCCGTGAATTGGTCACGCAGTGAGAGTACTCTTTGAGGGCTCACTTCGATTGAACCACTTCCCGAAGGCATTCAAGCTAGCCAGAGTAATTCTTCTCCCCAAACCTGGCCGTAATTTCAGTACAGCTAAGGGATGGAGGCCCATCGCACTACTTTCTTCTCTCGGCAAAGGTCTTGAGAGACTAGTTGCGAGGCGAATGTCTTACACCGCCATTTCGTACAAGGCCGTGCCGCAGCAGCTTTTTGGAGCACTCTCCGGCAGATCCGCTAATGACCTCGTCTCATACGTCATCCACGATGTGGAACGTGCAATGAAAAGGCAGAAGAAAGCAATCCTTGTCACTCTGAACGTACAGGGTGCATTTGACGCTGTACTCCACGGACGACTGCTGCAAAGGAAGAATAAATTTGGATGGCCGAAACCAGATATCACTTGGATAAAGTCTTTCCTGGACAAACGATCCGCCCGCGTCAGACACAAGGAAGGAGTAACAGACCCAATTCACCTAGAGTGCGGGCTGCCACAAGGATCGCCTTTATCCCCAATTCTCTTCCTCCTCTACATGGCCGAAGTCGTGGGGGGCAGTAGTTGGAGATTCAGCTATGCAGATGATGTTGCTTTCCTCGGCATTGGCTCAACTCCGAACGAAGCCGCAGTAGCTGTTCAGTGAGAAGTCGATGCAGTCCTAGGGTGGGCTGCTGAAAATGCCGTCTCTTTCGACCCAGATAAGGCCGAAGTTGTCTACTTCGTCGACCCCAGATCCAGGGGACACGATCTTCCGGCTATAAAGGTAGGCACTCGCGATGTACAAGCATCCGACGATATCCGATGGCTCGGAGTACACCTTGATCGCGGTCTGACCTTCGAAAACCACGTCGCAAAGTGGACCAGTAAAGCAATGCGGCTAGTGCAACAATTCCGACGGCTCACTCAGTGCACCCAGGGACCAAGGCCCGACCTACTAACCACAGTGATCCGCACGGTAGTTCTGCCAATCGCGATGCATGCAGCGGAGGTCTGGTGCCTGGGGCCAACCAGGGAAACTTATCGGGGCGTGACGCGTAATTCCTACAAGAGACAGAGCAAAGTTATCGACCAAACCTCTGCCTTCGGAGTCCGCGTGGCTCTACCAACCTGGCGCACGATGCCTATTGCAGCCCTGAGAAGAGAGACTGGTAGTCCGCCAGCACAAATTCTGCTCGAGGAACGCAGGCTCAAGACTGCCGCACGAATCCGGACACTAGATGAGTATCATCCGCTTCGACTTCGGGCCACGGAAAGCACTGACAGCGCTCGCCACCGACTCGGACTAAAGACATGCAACAAAACCAGACTTGGTTTCGACAGAGTGCATGATTCAAGGGTCCAGAGGATGTATCGACTCCTGCCAGAGACCGAACTACCTCCACCGCTCCGACCTCCGGCCCCCCCTCAGCCAATTCCCTGCTGAACAAGCAAGAAATAGGCTGCCAAGCTTATAAGAGAGTGGCTACCTACACTCCCACCCGACTTTCTTTGCGTTTATAGTGATGGTTCTGGGGCTTCAACCGACAGAGTGTCATGGGCCTTTATGACTTTTATCAGCAGCACAGGCACGGCAATCGAGCAAAGCGGCTCAGGCAAAATTACCGATGCGGAGGTGTACGACGCGGAAGTTCATGGAGCTTTGGCTGCTCTAGAAGCAATCACTGCCAGCAATCGAGGTCGATGACGCAGCGCTATCTACATCTTTCTCGACAATTCTGCGGCTGTTCAGGCTTTACTGACGGGAACAACAGGCTCATCATCCTGGCGTATCCAAAAGTTCGTGAAACTGGCCGCGGGATCAGCCGCGCCTGTCAAAATAGGATGGATTCCGGGCCACAAAGGACTGGCAGGAAATGAAATCGCCGATGAACTCGTCCGAAGAGAGCTTAACTCGCCGGACAACTCTAGGACGACACATGGTGTGATGACCCTCGCCTCATCAGGACGGAAAGCCCGTGAAATGGCCAGGCAGATGTTGACGGACTGGTGGCACTCGAATCGCCCCAAACACTACGCCGATCTTGAACTCAAGATGCGCCGCAAGAAACCGACAGAGCTAGCGCTACCCAGAGCGGTCTTCGCATGCTTGATCGCTGCCCGAACTGGACATGGGGAATTTGCGGCATATCATCGCTGCTTCAACCACACTGACGCCAAACTCTACTGCAAGTGAGGGAGGGAAAAATCAATTGGTCACCTTGTCCAGTGTCGAAAAGCACTGGCAACATGGCGGCTAAAAAGCGGAAAGCGAAGGGCGCCGGCTCTGGAAACGATGCTCGGATCAAATGGATGGCAGCTGTTCAGGGATTACGTCCAGGAGAGCGGGATATACGCGGAGGCTATTCAGGGGATGGCAGGGATACCTGTGACTCGGAGGTGACAGAACGTGAGCCTAGGTGGTTTGGCATGGAAAGAAGGATAGGAATCGAGGCTCAGGCGCGTGGTGGCTGAGGCAGAACAATGGAAGGAAGATTGTTTAAGTTTTTCTTTTGTAATGCGGGATTTCGCGTAAAGTTTTTGTTTTGTTTTAAATTCTGGGCTGCTGAATTTGTAGTGGTTCAACACATAGATGCATTTCGGCCTGGTTCCGGTCATTTAGGTGGGACGAGGCATTTGTACTACACGATAGTTAACCTGATCCGGCCCGACCCCACTCGTGCTCAAGCTCCAGTAGGAGTGCGACGGTAGTTACTTCACCTAGCACGTTAATGTGACGGCTTGTAAGCCGGTAATTGCCTGTAGCCTGCGCTGTCAAACGCAGGCTTAGCATGAAACTAGGCAGGGACTATTCTTGGAAGCAGGGTCTTATAACTTGGCAAACACCTCTAAGAATAGGGCACGAGAAGGGATACGAGATGGGATACGAGATGGGATACGAGATGGGATACGGATATACGGATAGAAAACTGTGTCATTGGCCTGGCTAATAATCATGTATAAAGTAACTGTTATTATCCTCTTCAATCTATAGTTCACCATAGATTGAAAATAAACTACCTCTGACCATAAGGTTGCTCAAGTGCCTATGCTTAGACTGTGACATATTTTCAATCTCAAAAAAAAAAAAAAAAACTCACCACTCCGGACGAACGACGATACACACACGAGGATATACGCACGACGATACACGCACGACGATACACGAACGACGACACAAATTTCAGGGAAGACGAAGAAAATGTCCACCGAGTTGAAGTCAGCCTTGGCTGAAAACGATTCCTTGAAGGAGGAAAATCTTAGCCTTCGAATGCAACTGGGAATCTCAACACTACCTGGCAGGACCCCCGATGAAACTTCAGAGGTTGAGATACTTAAAGACCCAGCAAGGAAAAATGTTAAATTAAAACCCAGCCAACTTCCTTCTTACGATGGAAATAGGAAGAAATATCCCGCTTGGAGAAAAGCCGTGCTATCTGCACTACGTCTCGACTGGAACACCTTCGAATATAGTGATCAGCAGGTATTCCTCATGATTTACAATTCTTTGGAGGGAATGGCCCAAGAGGAAGCCGGCTCATATTTTGAAACTGGAGGGAAGAACGGAATGGAGAGCCCTGAGGATTTTATCGGGTTCCTGGACCGTAGTAACTGGGACCTCACCCGAATCACCCGTGCTAGGACTGAATTGGGAAAATTAAAGATGGGAGAGAACCAGGAGTGGAATACCTTTTTCCCCGCCTGGTCAAACAAGCTGACAGAAGGGAGAGGAGATATGTGGCCTGATGAGACAAAAATCACCATGCTCCAAGGAGCATTAAACAAAACCCTTCGAAAAGCCCTAGCCAGTAATCATCTCCTACCGCAGAACGACTTTTTTGCTTGGACTAAGATTGTTGGTCAGATATCACACCAACATGAAGAACTAGATGTCCAACAAGATCGAAGTGGAGGCTGGGTCACACCTGAAGGATTGGGACACTCAAGGAATAATCGTGGCGTCAGCAGCTGGGCCCGCCACGAGGGAGGTCATAATAACCGAGGAGGGAGACCTAACGGAGGAGGATGGAGGCCTCCTAATAGAACGTACGGAGTTGTTGGTGAAATTGATACTGCAGGTGACACTTTTATGGGAGGTATTAATTCTGCTAACATTGCACGCGGTGCGAACGGGAAGCCGCTTCGTGCAAGATGGAAATCACCAGAGCAAATTCAGAGACTCCAAAGGGAGGGTAAGTGTTTTCGATGTGAGCGCCAAGGCTGTAACACGAGAATCTGTCCGGTCTTGCCTGCACGAAAACCAGGCGCCATAGGTATTTCAGCTTCACCAGCTTCTCTCCCGGCAATCGATTTGAGGCTGTTAATGGAGGATGAAGAGGAAAACGAGGGTGTAAGCCAACAGTTTTCGGAAAACTAGATGCTCCTGAGCAAAGTCGCACTCAGGAGCCTAAAGCAGTTGTTAGTCAGGAATTAATAATGAATACATCTCCATTTCTAGTTAATGCACTTATCAACGATTCCACTATGTTACAAGCATTGGTGGATAATGGTTGTTTGTGCTCTGGGATTATTAATGATAACCTGGCATCTAAACTACAACTGCCGCGCATAAGTATTAGCCCTCGATCTTTGGAAACGGCCGAAAATTCAACGACTGATAAGCCAGTGGTCGATAGCATCACTTACATTTCTCTTGATCTGGACGGATATGTGATGCCGAAGTTATGGTTGTATGTTGTCCCACACTGTACTCATCAATTGATACTTGGGAAGAAATGGCTCGAGGATCAAGATGCCGTAATTCATGCAAAAGAACAGCGATTAGAAATTCGTAAGACTGGTATCTCGATCCATAGTGCGAAGCGTTGGAGAAATGCTCTGCGCAACGTCGCGCGACCGAGGATGATACCTGTCGGTGAGATGGTATCCATGATTAAAGAAGTGCCAGTCTGCAAAGCTTCCCTAGACGACATTAATAAAGCTCTACGCACGAAGCCAAATGTCACCATTGAAAATGCGCGAGACAAATTGCCACAGCAGGTAAGGGAGTTTGCACACCTTTTTGCTGACGGTGGTGGGGCCGACGAATTACCACCACTACGAGGTACCCTAGACCACGCCATCAATCTCCAACAGCAAGACGGCAAGCCGCTATCCCCGCCTTGGGGGCCATTGTACGGAATGTCTCGGGAGGAACTACTCGTTCTACGGAAAACGTTAACGGAATTGTTAAAGAAGGGATGGATTCGTCCAAGTAACTCAGAGGCAGCAGCACCAGTACTCTTTGCAAAAAAGCCAAATGGAGGTTTGCGATTGTGTGTTGACTATAGAGGGTTAAATGCAATAACCACGCCAGATCGATACCCTCTACCCTTGTTCAAGGAAACTCTCCGGCAACTATCAAAGGCAAGATGGTTTACGAAGCTGGATGTCAAGTCGGCATTTCATCGACTTCGAATAAGGGAAGGAGACGAATGGCTGACAGCATTTCGATGCAGGCTGGGACTTTTTGAATGGCTTGTAACACCCTTCGGATTAATAAATGCGCCCGCTACCTTTCAGAGGTACATCAACGAGCAACTTCGTGAACACTTGGATCTCGATGCGACAGCATATATGGATGATGTACTTGCTTACACTAGCGGTAGTGAAGATGAACATTGGAACACGGTGCGAAGTATTCTTCGCAAGCTGAGTAAGGCAGGACTCTACTTAGACATTAGCAAATGCGAGTTTCTGTGTAAAGAGGTCAAATACCTAGGGTTCATAATTCGTGCAGGTGATGGAATAAAGGTGGATCCAGTCAAAGTCAAAGCCATTCTGGAATGGGACCCACCATCCACTGTAAAAGGTGTTCGGTCGTTCCTAGGGTTCGCAAATTTTTATCGGTGTTTTGTGGATGGGTTCTCAGAGATTGCGGCACCACTTACTGCTCTAACCAAAAAGGATTCAATATGGCAATGGGGTGATGCAGAAAACGAGGCTTTCAAACGATTGAAAAGAATTTTCGCATCCCAACCAGTTCTAGCACAGTGGGATCCAGATCGCGATACGGTGCTTGAAGCTGACTGCTCAGGTTATGCTATGGGAGGCTGTCTATCCCAGGTAGACAAACAGGGTAGATTGCGGCCAGTAGCGTACTATTCGAGACGGCTAACAAGTGCGGAGGCGAATTACCCAATTCATGATAAAGAAATGCTCTCTATAGTAGCATGTTTGCAGGAATGGCAGGCAGAATTGAAATCAGTTGCGAAGCCGTTTAAAATCTGGAGCGACCATAAAAATCTGAGTTATTTCGCATCAAAGCGTCTTCTCAATGAGCGACAGGTACGATACAATGACATCTTGCAGCAATTTCAGTACGTGCTGGAATGGCGGCCGGGAAATACCTGCGAGCGACCAGATGCCCTGTCACGTCGGGATCAAGATAAGCCGACCGGGTTGAGCGATGAGAGAACTGCGGGGCGAATAATGCAATTGTTGCCACGCCTACCTATAAATCCAGTTAACATCGAGCTTAGTGAAGAGAAACTAGATCCAGCTACTAAGGTGGTATTATTCGACGAAGATGAACTGCAGACGCTGTGGAAAAGAGGGGTACAAAGTGACGAGGATTGGCGCCGTGCACGTGATTCTGTGCGCGACGGGGAGCGTGGATTTCCCCCAGACTTAGCGCAGAAGATGAAAGCTAATATTGGCGAGTGCACGGTAGCCGCGGATAATATTCTCCGGGGCCGAGAAAATAGGATCTGGGTGCCTGATTACGAGCCACTCCGAACAGCAATCATGCAACGTTCGCATGACAGCCATTTGGCTGGCCATCCAGGAAAAGATACCATGGTTGGCATAATATTACGACGATGGTTTTGGCCGAAAATTAGGGATTCAGTGCGAAAGTTTATCCGGAATTGTGATACCTGCGGGCGGACCACGGTGTGGCGAGAGGCGAAAGCTGGGTTTCTTCGGTCTTTACCAATACCCGATCGCATAGGTAGTGAGCTGACTATTGATTTCGTCACTGACCTGCCACAATCACGCGGCTGTACAAATGTCATGGTTATCACCGATCGCTTGAGTAAAGACGTTTTCATGTTCGGAACCGAATCAATGGACGCAAAACTGTGCGCTTCAACATTCATTGATAGATATTACCGGTACTATGGGTTCCCGAGGTTTCTGACTAGCGACCGGGGTAGTGATTGGGTTGGGCATTTCTGGGGTACTTTCTGCAAGCTAACTGGTATTTCACAGCGATTATCTACGGCCTATCACCCGCAGACCAATGCAAGCGAGCGAGCGAATCAAGAGATGTACAAGTACCTTCGAGTGTTTACGTGTTACGCTCAGAATAATTGGGTGGATCTCCTCCCACTGGCACAATTGGCGTTAAACTCGAGGCCAAACTCAGCAATTGGAGGGATGAGTCCATTCTTTTTACGACATGGTTACAATCTGGACCCAATATCTGAACCAACCCCATCGACGGAAGAACTGTCAAAACACCCTGGACGCCGAGCGGCAGGTGAATACGTGCAGAGACTACGGGATGCCCAGGACTTTGCTCAAGCCGCAATGGCATCAGCGCAACAACGGAACGAGGAAAACGCGAATCAACATCGACGTCAGCCAGAACAGCTCAAGGTGGGCGATAAAGTGTGGCTAGACCTGCGGAACATTAAAACACCTCAACTATCAAAAAAGTTGGCCTGGGTTCATGCCAAATATGAAGTCACAGCAGTACCTGACCCACTGACGGTCGAATTGAACGTCCCTGGAAAGATACACAAGCGCTTCCATGTCGAATTAGTCAAGCGCGCAGGTAATGATCCACTGCCCAGCCAGGTTAGAGACGACGCCCAAAATCCACCATTGATCGATGACCTCGAAGGTCCAGAATATGAAGTGGAATCTATCCTACGAGCGCGATCTATCCGTCGCGGTAGAGGAAAATTTCGTCAGGCTTTGGTAAAGTGGACAGGCTGGGCCGAGCCAACTTGGGAGCCGATTGAAAGCATTAGGGAAACGCAAGCACTCGACAGGTTCGAGGCTACTTACGGTAATATAGAGATAAATAATGGTCCTGAAAACGATAGCTCTGGAGGATTCGTAGGCCCTGCAGAGGGTCATATATTGGATAAACGGCGTCAAAAACGCCATGGCAAAAACAAACAAAAACAATTTTTAAAAGATAAATAATAAAAAATTACAAGAACCTCCCAATCTATTTCCTAAAAAATTTTGGAGGGGAGCTTGTGACGGCTTGTAAGCCGGTAATTGCCTGTAGCCTGCGCTGTCAAACGCAGGCTTAGCATGAAACTAGGCAGGGACTATTCTTGGAAGCAGGGTCTTATAACTTGGCAAACACCTCTAAGAATAGGGCACGAGAAGGGATACGAGATGGGATACGAGATGGGATACGAGATGGGATACGGATATACGGATAGAAAACTGTGTCATTGGCCTGGCTAATAATCATGTATAAAGTAACTGTTATTATCCTCTTCAATCTATAGTTCACCATAGATTGAAAATAAACTACCTCTGACCATAAGGTTGCTCAAGTGCCTATGCTTAGACTGTGACAGTTAATGAACAAAAAAACGCACATTTTTGAGAAATTAATGAAAGTTTGCCTTATCCACCCATCCCACCCTTTGAATCCATATCTCATATATTATCACATCAATTCCTTGTGGTACCGCGCCACTCAGCTTTAAAATGGCATTGGTACCCCCAAAATCCGTGAAAACCACGAAAATTGTGTTAACCACAAAAGTAGACAAACATAACCACCAGTCTCGTCCGGATACCCAAAAGAGCATGCTTGAATTACTTAGAAGCGTGGCATCTCAGAAAATGAGCGTTAAGGGACTGAGAACGAGCGACGCCGATCTCGATTTGATGGAAGTCGACATTAACGCCCAGATGAAGGAACACGGCCAGCCTAACATTGAGATGTCGAATGCCGCATCAATAATCGAAGAGATTATACATAAGGGTCTTGAGCACTCGCGATGGGCATACGCGGGAGCCGAGAGCTCCCAGAAGGGGTCAACTGCCCCAGAGTTCGTCGTCGAGAAAGCAGTTTCAGCGACAACGAACGAATCCGCACCCATTGCGGCTCGAAAAATCGTGGTTCCGACAGCAAAGCGGACATTAAATAAAATCACACCGAGGGGAACGGAAGTCCCGACTCACACAATGGCATCAAATGCCTCCATATCTCCGCCACCCCCGGCCACGAATCCAGGGACGGCTGATTGCCACAATCACTCTGCTGGTGATGCCCCCACTTGTACGACAATACAACATCCACCTGAAATTGAAGCTCAGCTTGAAGCCAAAAGGAAGCGGGCTGCAATCACCTCAGCCAAGCTCGAAATAGGATCGACGGTGTTGAACACTCTCGAAAGTGTTATCCTATCATTGAAAACAACAGATAACAAGGAATACTTGGACGCCATGAACGTCTGTTTAAGGGGCGCCCTCGCCCAATTCCTACGCACTGGAACCACACCAGTACCGACTAGTCTTCCTCCCCGCCCCACTGGCCAGCAGGCCGGCACCAGCGGGACATTTCCATCATCAGCCGCCAGGCCAGCAAGGCCTGCCGTAGCGGTGCCCCAGATAACGCCAACCTGGGCAACTGTAGCTCGAAATGAGCTACCTAATCAGCCGACGCCAGTGATGGTTAGTCGCGCCCCAAAAATGCCGACTCCGCCGACCAAGAAATTGGCCAAGACGGCCCCTTCGTCCTCGCCAGACAAACGACTGTTCCTCCGGCTGGGTTCAAAACACCAGTGACGAAAGATTTCGCCAGCTGGCATCAGAGAAGCTATGGCGCAGCTCACTAACGCGCCACATGCAGCCATTGAGCACGTATACCGTGTCCCAACAGGTTTCGCGCTCCGAGCGAAGGACCAGGAATCTCGCCAGCTCCTATTGGACGCTGCAGAATCTTTCCTCCCCATCGGGGGAAGACTAGAGGAGGCCTCCAACCTTGTGGCGCTACGGATCTCGACAGTCCCCGTCGCCATCCACACTCTTCTTGGAAGGGTGCCAGTGACGGAAGAGATGGTGATCGAGGAGATCACCAGGGTTACAAAGGCCGTTCCAGTCAAAGTTCGGCCTCACAGAAAAACCCGCACTGATGCGCCATATCAATCATTGCTTGCCAATTTCAAGAAGGGAGCAGAGCCTAGACAAGGGTTTCGCCTATTTGACGACTCGGGTGTCGCAGTCCCACAAAAACCGCGACAGACTGTGCAGCAATGCAAACGCTGCCTGCAGTTCCACGAGACGCGCGGTTGCTCTCGCGCCCGAGCTTGCTGGAACTGCCCCTCAACGATGCACTCGACAGACGAGTGCCATGCACATACGAAGTGCCGTAACTGTGGAGGACCACATAGGTCTGACAGTCGACTCTGCCCGGCGCGCCCAACCAAGTTAGGGCCGGTAAGCAAAGAGCAATTGGCTACCATTCGCATGGCCAGCATACGCGAGCTAGCGGCAGTTGTAAGGGCTAAGGCTGCAGTCCGTCGCGCTGAGGCAGCATCTCAAGCGGCCGCCAGGCAGGCACAAGTCTCACCCGCAGCAGAGAAATCGAATAACAGGTTCGAAGTTCTGATGACCGACGTCGCCGGCAACGCCACAGTCACAGGAACAACGAATCCTGCGGAATCTTCCTTAAGGCCCCTCACGGGTCCCTTCCAGCCCCCAACCTACGACAAGTTTTATGTCGATCAATGTAGGTAGGGGAGGCCCAACTCACGACATTGCGCTTTCCCGAGCTTACGAGCCAGGCGTAGATGTAGTGTTAATACAAGAGCCTTCGTGGAAAAAAGCCACAAAGGAGACGAAGTCACACCACGGTTACGACTGCCACACACCACATGGCGGCGTAAACGTTCGACCCAGGGCAGTGACCTACACACTAATAAACAGGAGAATCCACTCGGCAACTCAAATATTCCCCTGCGATCCTCTGACAGCGGACTACTACTGGTTTGTAGTAAAAGGAGTCACGTTTCTCAACGTGTACAAAGACCCAAACGACCCGACAGCAATCCAACCCCTCCTCAGCTGGGACCCACCAACACGATCTGTTGCAGAAGGCGACTTGAAGGCGGTGCACTGCGCCTGGCAACCAGGGGCTACCTACCCACGCGGACAAGGAATTGAAATCGAGAGATGGGCGGAACGTCACAATCTCACTTGTCTAATTGTGGGCGAGCCAACGCATCGAGCCGGGAACACTCTCGATCTTGCTTGGACAAACATCACCGGAGCTCAAGCATGGGTGGATCGCAACGAGTGCGTAACCAGCGACCATCTTCCGATTCGAGGACGAGTCCCCACTGGATCCGGAAAAAGGGACCAGGAGCCTTCACAAATCAGGGTAACGCATAGCAATTTGCCGAGATTCGCCCTTGCCGTAACGCAGTTTACACACCCGCCAACAGCCCTGGACACGGTTTGCAAGGCGAACGAATACGCCAACGATCTCTGCTCCGCCCTTACTAACGCTATAAAAGCAGCAGGAACACGAAGGAACACAAGACACGGCAAATATGCGCCTTGGTGGACTCTGGAATGCAGGCTAGCTCGCACAGAATATCGTGCAGCAGTGACTCCAGAGCAACGATGGGTGCATGCAAAGAAGCTGCGCTCAACCTTCAGAGCGGCAAAGAAAGAGCACCAGACGCGTCAAGTCGAAGCGATCACAACATCGACTGCCGTGTTCAAGCTAATGCGATCGGCCGAGCCAAGGCAGGCAAGTGTCCCCCCTCAGCTGAACCACGAAGGGAAGATGTACGCCGATCCGGCCGAGCGAGCAGTGATACTCCGAGACGCTCTTTTGGCACGGCACCAAGCGACGGACGATCTACCGCCACTCGATGCGCCGAGCACTAACCGAATCCCCTGGAACGACCATGTCTCGGACGAGGAGATACGCATGTGCACCATAGGCTGTGCTAACACAGAGCCTGGAGCGGACGGGATCTCTGTGGAGCTTCTAAAAACCTGCTGGAAGACGATTGGACCATTTGTCGGCAATCTCTTCCGCGCCTGTATCAGACTTGGCATCCATCCATCCTGCTTCAAGCTGGCTGAAGTGGTGCTCCTACGCATGACAAACCGGGATCCAACAACAGTTAAGGGCTGGAGACCAATTGCACTCTTGTCATGCTTAGGTAAGGGACTGGAACGACTCTTGGCGAAGCGGATGGCCCATCTTGCGGTTTCGCTGGATGTTGTTGGATACCAACAATTTGGCGCGCTCCCTAAGAGATCGGCAAACGACCTTTTCAGCTGCGTAGTCCACGACATCGAAGATGCAAGTAGCCAGGGATGGGCGGCCACATTTACGACTCTGGATGTCCAAGGTGCGTTCGTTCCAGCACTTCATTAACGATTGTCTTCGCGATTATTTAGACATATTTTGCACAGCCTATCATGATGATATCCTCATTTACAGCGAGACTCTAGAGGATCATGTAACCCACGTTCACAGAGTGCTGGAAGCTTTACAGAAAAAAGGAGTCCTCCTGAAGCCAGAAAAGTGTAAATTTCATACACAAAGCACAACGTATCTGGGACTTATTATCGAGCCAGGCGGTATCAGAATGGATCCGGGTAAAGTAGATGCTGTAAAAAACTGGACTGCTCCTAAAACAGTAAAAGACGTTCAGGCATTCCTAGGTTTTGCCAACTTCTATCGACGTTTTGTTCGCGGATTCTCATCACTAGCATTTCCACTTACCCAGCTTACACGTAAAAACGCTCCCTTTATCTGGAATTCGGAATCAGAAGGCGCATTCGAAGCCTTAAAAAATGCTTTCATCACAGCACCTATCTTGGCCCACTTTGATCCTGAGAGAGAAATCACAGTTGAGACAGATGCTTCAGACTATGTCTCTGCTGGGATTCTATCCCAACGCGATGACAAGGGTATCCTTCGCCCGATTGCTTACTTATCGAAAAAACATTCGCCAGCTGAATGTAATTATGAAATTTACGACAAAGAACTTCTGGCAATCATCCGCGCTTTTGAGGAATGGCGACCAGAACTGGAAGGTGCTGCACATGAAATTGCGGTGATATCAGATCATAAAAATTTAGAGTATTTTATGAGCTCCAAGCACCTTAATCGTAGACAAGCACGTTGGGCAGAATACCTTTCACGCTTTAATTTTGTTATTAAGTATCGACCAGGAAAGCAAGGAGGAAAGCCAGACGCACTTACAAGAAGATCACAGGATTTCCCTGATGAAAATGACAATAGAAGATTACACCAAAGTCAAATTGTTCTGAAAAGAGAAAACCTAGAAAGACATCTAGATCTGTCCGCAATTTTGTCGCTTCGCACTGAACAAACAAATACCCCAGAGTGGGAAGAATAGTTTGTTCAGGGGTATCAAAATGACCCGTTCCCTGGTAAGATACTGGGCCTGATAAAGGCTAACGTTAAGCAATCAAAAGATATATCGCTGGCGGAATGTGCGGAGTTCGAAAATAAACTAGTCTACAGAGAAAAATGGTACGTGCCACAGTACGACCCAATCAAACTCCATATCCTCAAGCAATGCCACGACAATCCCTCGGCTGGACACCCTGGTCGCGAAAAAACATTTGAACTTGTCAGCCGAGACTATTATTGGCCATCTATGCAAACATACATAGCGCGTTACGTGCGCAACTGCCACACTTGCCGTCGAAGTAAGCCCAGTAACCACGCCAAGTTTGGAGTCTTACGACCACTACCCATTGCTCAACAACCATGGCAAGAAGTTTCTATGGACTTTGTAAGTGGATTACCTGTAAGTGATGGATTTGACGCAGTCATGGTGGTAGTAGATAGGCTGACAAAAATGCGTCATCTAATACCTTGCAATACCACAACAACTTCCAAAGATGTCGCTCAATTATACTTGTGTAATGTTTGGAAGCTTCATGGTCTGCCAACCCATATTACTTCGGATCGCGGTACACAGTTTACGGCCAAATTCTATAAGGAATTATGCAACAATCTACGCATTAAGGCAAGAATGTCCACTGCTTTCCATCCAGAAACAGATGGCCAGACCGAAAGGTTTAATGCTGTAATGGAACAGTACTTACGAAGCTATGTATCATATCAACAGGATGACTGGGCCAAGTGGCTCCCTATGGCAGAGTTTGCTGCAAATAACCAAGTGGCGGCTTCAACCCAAGCCACACCATTTATGAGCAACTATTGTTTCATCCTCGCTTCACAATTGCCGTTAAGCCCCACACTAAAACAACTCCAAGCCATAATGCTAGGGATTTTGCCCTGAAAATGAAACAAATACATGATGTCTTGCGAGCTAACATAAGGTCGGCGCAAGACGAACAGGAACAAGCAGTCAACGTAAAAAGAAAACCTGCACCCAATTACCACGTCGGCGACCTCGTTTTTCTCTCCGCAAAAAATATAAGAACCACGCGGAACTCTCGGAAGCTCGACTGGAAAAAACTTGGCCCCTTTCCGATTACTAAGATAATATCCCCATACGCCTATCGCCTTGGTCTCCCAAAGACAATTAAAATACACCCGGTTTTTCATGTATCTCTATTAGAGCCTGCTCCAGTTGATCCAGTACCAGGTCAGATCCATTCACCTGCTCCGCCAATAATTGTCAATGAAGAAGAGGAATTCGAAGTCGAAGAAATTTACGACGCAAAGATGACAAAACATAATGGACTACAATATTTAGTCAAGTGGATGGGGGACAACGAGCCAACTTGGGAGCCAGCCGTTAACCTTGATGATACCGTACCTGTTGAAAGCTTCCACCAACAGTACCCAAATAAACCAGGCCCACTATCTTAGAAGAAAAAGAAAGCTCAAATACTTAGACTCGCAGGAGCTCGCAATTTAGGAGGGAAGCTACTTTCATGGATCATTGTGGCATAGCGTATTATGAAACGCCATGCGGACGGCTAAGTTAAAACACAATTAATAGTTCAATGCACTTCTAAAACCAGCAAGGAAGACTGATAAGAATGGGCTGGTTTCATTAGGTGATGTGTAGCAGATTGTTGGGCATAGGGGCTGTGTGCTACGTGCTATTTGGTAATTTTATGTATATAAATACTCGGCGTGAAGAAGCATTATTCTTCACGCAATGTCTTCTTCAATTACCTTAGTAATACATTTGTTTAGCCATCTCTTCTTCGGGAAGACCATTTATCTCTTTCCAGCTCTTCATCAGCAAGACACACGTGTAGCCTCTATCGCTACTATCTACCTATTTGTCTCTTCCTAGAGAAGACCAGTCATCCCTTCGACCCACTCATCACCTTTATCTACCACCTAGATCTTCGTTAGACCACATACGCACCCTGTGGAACACTGTCCTAACCTCGCCTTGAGAATGTCCGACCAAAAGGGGAATCATCACACCTCAGACTATCATTTTCTGCGAGATGATCAATAAGGCAATCCTAACGGGACTTCGTGATGCCCTCCCGATAACGAGAACGACACCGAATCCAGTTCTCCACCGCGAAGGAGGTATCCCAATAGGAAAGATCATTCTGGAAAGGAATCGACTACGGCTTTCGGCTCGGCTCCACTCACTAGACAACCGTCACCTGCTCCGGACTCGCGCCGCTATGCGTCCAAACAATGGAACACGGAAATACAAGAAATGTTCTCGGGCGCCCAAGAATCTAGAGATCCACATGTCACGAGTACAGCGTGCTTACCGAGAACTCCCGGATGTGGAAGATGCTGAGCCTTTGCCACCCCCAAGCTATCTTTCGAGTTTCAACTCAAGGATAGAGGAGGAAGAGAAGGCAACTCGGTTTATTGATAGTGTGCCGGCATCAGATATTTGCGCCTACCCGGATGGATCGTCGGAGGGGAATGGTCGCTCAGCATGGGGGTTCGTCTTGGAGAGGGATGGAAAAACTCTGTTGAAGGGATGTGGCATCAAGCATGGTGGTGAAGTGCTTGATGCGGAAATACTAGGGGCGAGGAAGGCCCTGGAAGTTGCGCTGGAATTGTCGGAGAGAGAGAACGGGGGAAGAGACGGCAGGCAGCAGATCATTGTACTGACAGATAGTCAGTCTCCAGTGAAAGCACTGCTGACGGGAATTGCCACAACAAGCCTTGACGACGTACTCCAAATTATGGCGCTATCAAAAAAGGCTCTAGTCTCGGTGAAGTGGATACCGGCCCACTTCGGGATACAGGGAAACGAGGATGCAGATAGAGCTGCACGCTCCGGCCTCCAATAATTGCGAGGCAGAGACAGCCAGCCTGGCTCCGTCACAACGGCGTACATTCGTTGGCTCATGAACCGGAAACGTCAAGCGCTTCTCGACGACTGATGGGAAGAAGTATGTCCGCCTAGGTATCGAAATCTGGGTCTCCTCATGCGACGACTGTCACAGTCTAAGCATAGGCACTTGGGCAACGTTATGGTCAGAGGTAGTTTTAATTTCAATCTATGGTGAACTACAGATAGAAAAGGATAATAACAGTTACTTTATACATGATAATAATCCCAGCCAATGACACAGATTTCTATCCGTATATCCGTATTCCTTACTCGTATTCCCTACTCATATCCCCTACTCGTATCACATTCTCGTGCCCCATCCCCGGACGTGTTACAATATTAGTATTGCCACTTATAAGGTCCTCCTTGTTTCATGCTAAGCGCGCGTTAGATAGCGCAGGCTACAGGCAATTACCGGCCTACAAGCCGTCACAACGACGCAAGCCACGCGAGCAGACACTTTCCCGGCGGCTACCGCGTGAACTGATCTCAGCCCGTGCGGGCCACGGAAACTTCGCGGCATGTCATCGCCGCTTCAACAACTTCGCCGCTTCAATGGAGTGTGCGTGTGGAGAGGAAAAATCACCTCTCCACTTCATTCACTGTCGACTGCACCTACGCCAAACGCGTCGACTACGAGGGACAATGTCACATCACGACTTTACCCATAAACTCCTCGGGCCTAAGTGCCTCGAACACTTTGAAAAATTTGCCCAGGAAACCGGCTGCTTCGGGGGCCCACCTACGGATCCGTCTCCAGCTCTCAGCGTAGACGGTAGTAACTAGATCATTCCACGAAGCATGACGGACGGGAAAATGAGACGAGAAGTGTCATTTTCCAACCACAAACAGGAGTATGGGATTTGGAATTTTGGTTATGGGAGTTTGTACGGGCATTTATTTTCTTTATTTATAACCAGCTACTTGTTGTGTAGTTAGTCGCGCGGTAAGACCGAGTCGGGCATGTGGGAAGCATGATCTTGGCCGTGTTCACCGGTCCTTAACTCCTAGGAGATATTGAGCATAGCTTAGGACTTAAAATTTAAAAAACATAGTTGCACCAGTGCCTGTTCCCTGATTCGTGATAGTAGGGCCTTCCTTGACTTATCCTACCAGCATATCGACTCCTGTCTCTACTGATAGGTTGTTGGAAGTTCCTCAAACTAATAGCTCCTTTCTCGAAGTTCCTCCTTTGTTCCACCCGCCTTCCGCAGTTAGCAAATTCCTCAACTTGCTGAGAGACCTATCCTAGAATTCCAACCCATTCCGCGTAACCATATCTGGGTAGGAGGCTGTTTCCGGACAGAGCGCATCTGCTAGTCTCGTATATGGCATTCCGAAGCATCGTGATTTTGCTCCTATCACTCCACGCATCTCCCTCCGCTTCGCTTTGCTTGCTCGCTCAGGACGTAAAAAAAGATGATTATCTCTGATTTTCACCCATTTTCATTGCGTAGAGTTCATTGCAGGCTTTATCTGAGCGCGTTACGTCTAGGTTCCCCTGTTCGAGAAAGGCAATTAAATCTCCGGGACATCATGTTCCTCCAATGCCTCCAACCTCAAAGAAGGAACCGGTCTTCGTCTTAGCATCACCCTTCAACGACGTGTAAGTTATTGGGAAAGCCTGAGTGTCGCTGTAAGCGAAGGCGTTCCATTCCATCCCGAAGATATCAAGGAATTATTTTTTTGCACCAGATTTTAATTACGTATGTAGCTATCTAGCTATGACAAAATATCAAAGAAAAGTGAAGAATAGATGATTAAACGTAAAAGAAGAGAACTCATGCTTCAGATTTCATTCGCAAGTACTACTGCGAATTATGGTAGCTTTATCTTGACCCCAAGTCAATCCTCATCCGTGAATACCCACTCAGGGAAACGTCTCAAAAACCCTGAGTTATCCAGACATACCTCCGTCATCTTTCAACTTTTCTCTGCGCGAAATATGGTCTTAGGCGTCCCCTTCCCAAGTGGAGTAGGTGGCCAGGCTACTCAAACTATACCGGAGAACACCACCAGGGCGTGCATTCATAGATATTCACATACACATACATCTTAATCAGTCACCACTTTTGCAATAGCAACCCCATTCTCATTACCTGTGATATCATAGAGATTGACCCTATCATACCAACAATATCAATCACAATTTTGAAGACCAAAACAATTTAAAAAAAATAGAAATGGAGCAGACAAGGAACACAACAATGCAAAATATGAGGAATATAGCAAATCGTTGTATAAGAATGAGAATTAGGGAAATAATGACGCTCGTACGTCTACAAAAATTTGTTCGTTCATTCGTAGGGGAGGGGGGTAAAGAAGAATTGTATGGGTCAGTCGGGGAAGTTCTCAAGTTGGCTTGAGATGCACGATCAATAGTTTACAATTCTTCTAAAGAGAGAATATGTATGTACAAGAAGGGCTTATTTATACCCGCGCTCTCCTCCAATACGTGGCCCGCATCTATTCCTGATAGGGGACAGATGTACCTATGGCGAGTTTAGGTTTCTACATTGGTGTTAACTCCCGACGCTCGCCCTACCACTCGGCTATCTTTCAATCAGTTTCGCCGTGCCCGAAACAATCCTCTCGGTGCCCATCCAAGTGCTATAAACTTTCTCAATAGATATTCTGGCACACTGACAATCACCCAGTCCTCTAATTATGTCACTCTCCGTGCTTGAGGCAATCCTTCCTGCAACTATCCGAGTGCTTGCTAGTCGTCCGAGCAGTAGAGTGAGTCTTCCATTACCTGACATCTCAGCGAGTGGAAAAGATGCCTATGTTGGCCAACGCAGGCTTCAGGGCTTACTGTCAGTTCGTCGGCCGTTATAGTCTTCTTAGTGTCATAGCTATTTAGGCTGCATACACTTAATGAATTAAAAAAATTAAAAAGTCTTCTTTGCTTATCCACCACGATAAATTTGTTTACCCAACTCTTCTTCGGGGAAGACCATCTATCCATTTTCCAGGTCTTTATGAGCAAGACCCACGTGTAACCTCTACAGCGACCATTTGCCTATTCGTCTTTTTGTAGAGAAGAACTGTCACTCCTTTGACTCATTTCTTATCTTCACTTACTTGATAAGGAGTAGGGTTTAATTAATTTGTTTTATTTCCGACGCACTCTAGATGACGGCAGGCTATTAGGGTCGTGCTTGATATTGGTTAGTTAGTGAGTAGGCGTGGATGCAAGGGTATAGAAAGGTAAGGGTGGTGTCAGGCGCAGGTTCACTAGGCCCAAGACTCGAGGCGTAGGAGAGGGCATAGCGTACGATGTACTGAGGAAGGACGGCTCGCGGGAACGCGGAGGGCTTTCTAGAGAAGTGGTAGTTGGGAAAGCGGGGAGTCGTTCTAGATAGAGGGGCCGGAGATGACGGTAGGTCACCATGGTTGGCAGAGGACGAGAGTGAGATGTGATTAGAATAATGTAACTATTCCTAAAGACAGAAAACAAAGCGCGAAGATCTCAGTATCGGAAATGAAAACTACATAACTATCCTTGCTAGGCAACAAGCCAGGTGGTGCTAAACCGGAACCCATAGGAGGGCAAGACTGAACACCTGTACGCGGTGTCCTCTACGAACTTGGGAGTGAAATATGCTCCCAGAGCCAAGTTCAGTCAAATTTCGCAATATCAAAGAAGTTGGCCCACGAGGCAATGATTCAAACTACTCCGCCACGTCAAATTTTCACTCCCAAAGAGATCGAATGCTACCTAAGCCTCATCAAGTATACAAGTGCGACCCAGTACATCCTCATTCCAATGACCACACCTCTCTTCGACTTTTTCTGACCTCAGCTGGTTGCCAGATATACGCCCACGCCGATATTCACACCTGTGGGAGGAAGCAAAGCGTGGCGCACAAATCTGGAAGACAATTCCTTGGGATGGATGTGAGAGGGATCAGGACATAAGATGATGCAGAGGATGGATACGGTCTCGACGGGCGTGGAATTTTGAGTTTAGGAAAGGAATTTTTACAAATTGAGCTTTGTGCGTGGCAAGTCTTCGGCTGCGAGAGTGCAGGCGACACTATAAACACCGCCATGGTTGGATGGTGCGGTGGTACATCGTCTTGGCCGGTCTGCCAAGTAGAGTCTGGATAGCTTGGACACATATCTCACTCGAGACAGTAGATCGCTGGTTCAAATCCGGCAAAACACAACCACATTTCTCGCGGCGCGGCTGTGCATGGATGACGAAGGTATTGAAACTTCTCTTTGGTGCACACTTACGGAGGAGGGTCGACTATTTGTGTAAGCGAACATATCTTACAGTGGTATTTGCAAATGAAATCCAGAGTATGAGTGTCTCTAACGTCAAAAGAGTCATCCCACATGTATATATAGCACCGGTCATGTGTCATGGCTAGATAGCTGAATACACATTAAATGATTTAAAAAAAAAGGAAGCGATAAATACTGCCTGAGGTATTTCTCCAGAATCCTTACAGGTGGCCTGGTGGTAAACATGTAGTCACCACAATGCCTCCTATGCTGAAGCGCTAGTGGTAATGTCCTGTATATAGTCTGGTAGGCGTGGGAGAATTCCCTCTTCACGCAACGCCTTCTTGCATCCTGTACACATGTTGTACCACCTCATATCTCTCTTCCTTATAGAAGACCATTTCACTGCTATCCTATAATCATATTCAATATCCCTTCGTGCCTTACGGAACGCTAGTAGTAAGCTGCCTGAGACTTACCACCCACATCATCACTTGGCTATGTGTAGCGTACCCCGTGGAACACTATCAAACCCTCATTCTTGAGAGAGATTTGGTTATTATTTAATAAGGAGTTTATGAGAAGTCTAAAGATTGTCGCAATGTATGTATCAGTCAGCGAGGGTGGATATAGGATAATGTCAGGTAACTGGGAGCTTGTCCTGTGATCGACGAAGTGTATCTAATTAAAGTATCAGATAACTCAGTAAAAACAACTTGATTCCTATTTCTCCTGGAATTCTTGAACTATATACAGTGACTCTAGTATCCAAAATATTGGGCTTGAAGCTGGGTTTTTTAAGGGATTAGCCCTGTAGGCGCAACTGGGCTAGCTCGCAATAGGTTAGACTCTCTCTCGTCATTACTCCGCTCGCCATGATGAATGGTCCAATCGTTTTTTCCCAACAATCAGTTAGAGAAACACATTTTTAACCACACCTTTGACTGCCTAACCAGCAAAGCATTTAAATCTTAACACCATTTTCAATTCATTCTATATTCTAGCAAACAGTGTCTCTCGAAAGGTCTGCTGCTTCAGTAACTAAAGTTCGCAAACATCTAACTCGCGATCAATGTATTGAAATAAGAACATAAAGAAGACTTGGCTTGACATTACAACATATATCTGACGAAATTAGCTTCACAAGAAGGCAAGTACAATTTGCGTGTGCTCGAGAGGCTGAGAGTCCTATGCCTCGCAAAGGACGCTCACCTAAATTAAGCGCGGAACAAGTTGATGAGCTTGAGGCTTTCGTGCGGGAATCTCTTGAAAATCGACAGTTGGACTATTTGGAACTAGCAATGGGACCCTTCAGCCACTGGGGATGCAACGGGCATTAACTTTCAAATGCCCTCAATAAAATAGGTTATAGCAGATGCATTGCTCGGTGGAAGCTTCCGTTAAGTGGTTAACATTCACGAAAGATGTATAGCAGTGATAAAAGAAAATGGAGGGTACACAAAGTATTAGGATGTAGCAGAATAATGCAGAACATGTCGCACGCTTTCATTTTACTTGCGAGCCACACTGAGGGCTTCGATTTATACTTTTGTAATACAGAGCAATTAATCTTGAAACATATGTGTATTTTAAGAGAATATCAATCGATTTTTTTAATTTTTATGTTCAATGAAGTCTGATGTACAGTTCCATTGGTTTTGAAAGCCGTGCCCATTAATTTCGACTTTCACGGAATATCATTGGATAATTCCCCTTGCTGGCTTAGCTAGTCAATAAACTAGACATGAGCCTGCAAGAAGACTAAACCAATCTAATCAATATGCACAGGGGTCTGAACCCAGTCATTTTGACAATTTTTCCTTTGACATCCTTAAGAGACTGTTCACTGATCATAATTGACATCATCTCTTGATCTCTAAATGTAGACATGCGCTAGGAATAGAGTAACCTGCGGTTCTAAATACAGACTTCAAGCACTGACCGAAACAAACAACCCACGTACGTATGGACAGTCTGTCAAACAGATTACCCTAAGTTTAAATGTTGTCTCATGATGTTTGCGTTGAGTAGTTTACAAGCAAGTAAACTGGGCTGATGCATCAAGGGCAATAACTTAGTCATGCAAATGTTACAATTAGCGACTAGACGGATGGTCAATTTCATACGCACAACTCCCTTGTTGTTTTACTCCTTCTATTGCCCATGATAATGTATTAGCCAATCCTAGACCCATGTATGGAACAGAGATTTGAGCAGTTCGTATTGGCAATCTAACATTCAGTCTACATTTGGAATTAGTAGGATACTCAAGATGTATATGGTACCTAGATAGATTCCTCATGGTAGAGGACAATCAATTCAATCAACTCTAAGAGAGATTCATATTACTATAACTTTGCTTAACACAGTCTCGATTTTCGACCTGAGACATTTCTCTTTCCAACTTCTCCAGTAGTTATTCTTAGCCTTCGACAGATAGCGCTTAACGTCTAGCGTGAAGAAGAAGTTTATGGATTGTAGATCTGCTATATTGATGACTATTGAAGTAAGAGTGAAAGGTTGATCATGTACTGAGGTATATCAGCGAGTTTTAAATACATAGACGGTGCACAATATATACCACCAACTGTACTAAATCCTAGTCGTTCCGTCATTTGTAAATGATATTACTAGATATATCTGCGTGAAATTATCATCTATAGCTGAGATACTGGTGTTGTCATTGCTGTGTGTGGACGACGTACAATTGACGCGGGATCGATTGTCCTGTTGGTAACACTTGCTTAATAATCGCCATTTTCAGTTGTGATGTATAAGTGGGCCTGATCACAACATTGCTGATACTTTCAATATGCCTGTACTGAGTAGCATAGAATTCAGCTACGCTATCGGCTTACTAGGCCTCACATCTACTGCTGAGTCGCTCATCTTCCATGCTAACTATGCGTAGAGGATCTAGCATTAAAGCTTGATCCATATCTTTGCTTTGGAGCTCAGGTTATCTAAACACTTTCCTGCTCGAGCCGCTTGCCAGCCTACTCTGCAACAGGCTCAGGTGTCAATCCAATAATCCAAAACAAAGCGAGAATACTCATAGACTTAACTTTGACCCATGAATAGTTGGAACAGCGGGATATTTTCTAGCACAAGCGGGTCGGAAAATGTTGACTACGGCCTAATCGGAACATTAAGTGTTGGAAATATTGCTCAATTAAATGAGCGGAATATTCCTGGGACGAAAAAAAGCTGAGTAAAAAATAGTAGTAGAAGAAGTGATTTTCACAATGGGTCGATTGGCCGCGTTAAAAAACTAAGTAGCCTCCCAAAGGGCATGAGGTCGACCTGAGTGCGGGTGTAGTAGAACAGCGTGAAGTGGAGAGAAATCGCCCCAAATCACCCAGTGACTCCATTTCCCAAAAAAGTATATAAACAATGTCTTGGACTGATTTCAAGTGCGCCATATTATCTATTAATTATCTAAATGCCTCGTGATATTTGAGCAAGACATTATCACTTGTAATGAGAGTAGATCTATACAGTAATTTGAAAGTTCATCGTTCATGCTTATGGATTGAAGGTCGAGGGGAATCAGCTTCCAAATTTCCGAATCCCCTCTTCAAATATGTCAGGCAGGTAAATGTCAATAAGGAGTTCAATCCTATTCCCCTACATCTCGATGATTAGCCACAGAGCCTATTTTCGGACAATCGTTCACCATTGAGGGCGAGTGGGGCTTTGCAATTTCAGTTCCCAGAAAGATGTTATATGAAGTAATTAACATGGGTTAAACTAATATTGCAAATGCCTCATAATTCCCATACTTCCAACACGGTTGATTGAGCTTGCCAAGCCACACTTCAGCTAAAAACGAGTGTAGATTAAGTGCATCCTGAAATCACCTACCAGCCATTTCGATTCTGAACTGCATTTTTATCAATCTTCAATCTTCAAATTCCATCTTTTCATAGCCTTTAGATTCGGGAGAAATACAACTACTGAACATTCCACAATGAAGTTTTTCACCATCACCGGCGTTTCAACGCTCTTCTTCATCTTAGCGCCAGTGACAGCGATAGAACCAGTGCCGAACATGAACCGAAATTTCAGCTTCGAGTGCCCAACTGGTACCAAATTCACAAAAGCTGAACTCTTGCAAGTAGTTCTGTTTGCCAAACAATTTATACGTCCCGATAAACCAGATATACAATATCCTGATAAATTCGTTCATTTTGGGTACGACATTCCCGGGTACCTATGGTATTATCCTATGGCAGGTAATAATAGAATCCATGATATTTAGTTGCTTTCCAACTTCTTTAAGACTAACCGTTGGCTACAAATTTCTAGGGGGCCCAGGTCCACATGATTTCGTTGTATTCAACACAGATAATCGAATAGTGGGCGTAGCCAGCCGCGTTCTTAGTCGACAAGACGACAATATCGTTTTACCTTGTAAATTCACGTAAGTAATTGTTTCCCAACACATTCTCTTGACATATGAAGCTATGACTAATAATATTTGTTAGATATGTGAATTGGTGAATGATATCAGGTTCCGATGTGTATAGCATAACTGGCTATTTCAAATGATGTGTTAGACACTAAGGGTCCAGTGAATTGAATAGAATCAAAGTCCGTACTGGATCTTTAGCTAGAAGACCTTGGTTCAATTGAAAAATGTAAAAGTACATTGAAGGATGATATGGTTAGAAAACTGTACTGCTGGAAAGTGCCTAAAGCTTATTGCATATGTTATTGTACTAACTACTGAGTTCTACATTTACCATACATTCTACAGACCCTAGTTTAGTCCAGCTTACAAATCAAGTCACATGTCTTCTAAGGCTCAGTGACTGATACTTCAACAAAGTGTAATGATGAGATCTCTACTTCTTTCCGATCTTGATGCTATATTCCAACTCAAACAGTTTCTAGGAGAGAGTATCTTGGCCTTGGCCCAAAATAACAGGTGCTGAAGATCAAAATATCTCAAGTTCGAGTTTTGATTATCCTGAACATCCTGAATATCATGTCCTGGTTGAAATTGTAAAGCTCGAGACAATTACAAGGGGAGGATTTGTCATCCCATATTCAGCGATTCTCATCACTAAGTTCAGTAGGCCTTTATTCATCAGCTGTTCAACACGATGCAATTTTATATGTGTTTGTAAGCCCTTTTGCTGTTTGAAGAAGCATGAATATATTTGTTATGGTTTGACTGTTTTTTAAGCTCAAGAGGAAATCTAACCGTTTAATGAGGAATAATTACAATGAGACTCATAGGAAAAAGATGGACAAATATAGATGAAATGGCACTACTAGCCAGGAGGTCGAAGCAACATCATAGCGTGATGGCTCCTGATATTACTTGGCTCGGTAGCAACTATTAGACCTAGGGTAAAGTTATTAGTCAGCAGATTCACGAAGCGGACCAAACGTTATAAGTACCTGTTAGTAGTAGCTAGAGATTTCTCTTCTTTTCACATAGTTTAATAAATCGATTTATTTAAAACCAACTCGGTTTCTGTCGCAGTTAGCCATGCTAAATGCTTTTTGATGAAATTGAACCCAGCTCATACAGTGTTGCCAAGTCTCCACCCAATTGGGCTTACTGGGGAAAGGCATTTGATGAGGAGATAGCATCCCTTGAAGATAACGACGTTTGGATGATGTTCTTCGACCTAAAGGACGAAAAGTTGTTAATGGCAATTGGGTGTGCAAGATAAAAAGGGATGCACATGGGGAAGTTGAAAGATACAAAGCACTTTACGTCGCGAAAGGATTCTCGCAGATCCAAGGACTTGACTATGACGAAACCTTTGCTCCAGCTATACGACTTGATTCATTACGGTTAATCTTGGCGATTGCAGCATCTAAGAAATGGAAAACGAGACAGCTCGACATTAAAACTGCATTTCTATATGGAATCTTGAATGAGGACATTTACATGGGACTTCCGGAAGGGTACAGGCAAGGAGATCATGTTGCAAAACTTAAAAAGTGTAAATACGGACTCAAGCAATCACCTCGGGAATGGTTCTTCAGGTTGGCTGAAATTATCATTCCTTATGGTCTTGTACCCTCCCTATTTGATCCCCTTGTAATTATCCACAACACAGGTAAATTGTGTTAAAGTTATGAGCTTGAGCGAAGATGGAGGTTATAGCGGAATCAGTGTCGGCGGTTAGACCGATGCAGTAAGTCTTGTATGAGGTTGTGAGAGGAAGATCCGAGTGGAATCAATTGTATTTAGATGTGTGGTTCAGAATAAAACCGAGATGATAAGAGTGAGATTGTGTTATGAATCTGTTAGAATTAATCTGGATGTGGTGATACAGGGGTTATCTTCTTAATTCGGTCAGATCTGAGGCAACAGGAATTGGATTTGTTCGAGCTGGAAATTTGAATTTGTTCTTTAGTTCTGACAATTTTGTTACTTTTACGTTTATTGTATAATTTGCTTATTGGGAACTTGATAATATGATAATCTGAACATATGAATTCGTAACTTTGATAATCCGAGCCTTGATTACCTTCATACCTTCGCACCTTCGACCTTCGACCTTCGTAACTTTGTAACCTCGAACCTTTGACAATTTGTCTTCGTCGAAATCGACTCGACCTCTGCAGCTTAACATCTTCGAAAATCTGCCAATAAGTAGATTCATAACAGATTGCGTGTTTGCATATCTTATCAACTGTGGTTTTTGACCAGTATTTATCAATCTCCATGGATTGTAAGTTATGATCCATGCAGATGTAGATCTATGTACATACACATATATGGGCCAGGAATATAAAGCTAAATACATGTGTATCGGTAATAGATACGAGAAAACCATAACCTGCATTTAAGACATAGTCATCCGCTGGAATTCTAGTGTGAAATAAACGCTATTGCGCATTAAACTTTCGGTGAAGGATGTATTGATAACAGTGATATAGAATGGAGAATTTGATAGTCAAATTAGCCGGACTTACAAATAAGTTATTCTTGGCATTCCAAGATATATCATGTTTCAGCAAAATGATCATTGCAGTTTACGTGGACAACATAGTACTAGTTGGAGAACAACAGGAGCTCATCGAAGATTTAGTAAACCACTTCAAGGCCGAATTCAAGGTCAAGGATACGGGAACTCTTCATTGGCTACTTGGAATTCAGATTGAGTACTCTGATGTAGGAGTCACTCTATCGCAGTCTGCTTACATAAATAGAATCCTTGAAAGGTTTTTGATGCAAGATTGCAATACAGTCTCCACGCCTATAGAGTGTGACCAACTACTAAAGGTGTTGGTACAACGGGGTTCACTTGGTTTAATGACTTAAAAGTGCTAAAAACAAGTGGTATATTCTGTCTATCTCTTCTGTATCCCTCCTCAATCATTAATATCTACGATACGTAGTGAAGTTAGCACCCTAACTATATCACGTGATGCGCTGACCAATTATTTTGGAAGTAAATACTTAGTCCAAGCCCTTTATCACTACGCCATTCACATGTGAACTGACCAGAACTAGCGCTACCTAGAGCGGTCTACGCCCGCTTAATCGCTGCTCGAACTGGACATGGGGACTTTGCGGCATATCATCGCCGCTTCAACCACACTGACGCCAAACTTTACTGCGAGTGCGGGAGGGAGAAATCAATTGGTCACCTTGTACAGTGTCGAAAAGCACTGGCAACATGGCGGCTGAAAAGCGGAAAGCGTAGAGCGCCGGCTCCGGAAACAATGCTTGGATCAAGGGGATGGCAGCTGTTCAGGAACTACGTCCAGGAGAGTGGAATGTACGCGGAGGCTAGTCGGGGGATGGCAGGGATACCTGTGACTCGGAGGTGATAGATCAAAGGCCTAGGTGGTTTGGCATGGACAGAGAGATTGGAATCGAGGCTCAGGCGCGTGGTGGCTGAGGCGGAACGATGGAAGGGAGATTGTTTAAGTTTTTCTTTTGTAATGCGGGATTTCGCGGGAAAGTTTTTGTTTTGTTTTCAATTCTGGGCTGCCAAATTTGTCATGGTTCAACACATAGATGCATTTTGGCATGGTTCCGGTCATTTAGGTGGAACGAGGCATTTGTACTGCACCGTAGTTAACCTGATCCGGCCCGACCCCACTCGTGCTCAAGCTCCAGTAGGAGTGCGACGGTAGTTACTTCACCTAGCACGTTAATGAACAAACAAACAAACGCACAATTCGAGAAATTCCAAGTTGCCCATTCCCACCCTATTATCCATCTCACCCATCATCTATCGAATCGAATTGTAATTGTTTGCCATCGGCGGCATTTTAAAATGCCTCCGACGCGTAGAACGCACCAAAACGCGATCAGCGGAATCACCAAAGATCGCGTCATCAAATCCTACAAATTGCATGAATCTATACTAACTCTTGCAAGACAAAAACTTACGGAGAAAGGATTAGAGGCCTCCGAAAAAAATTTAGACTACATCGAGGCTGCGCTCGAAGCTAACGTTCGCAATATACCCGAGGTAGAGATGTTGGACGTCGAAGTCCAGAAGTTGAAATCTCTATCAGATTCAAGATGGGCCTCCTCCAGCCCAGAAGACGCGGAAAAAGCCCCAGGGCCCGCAATAACTCCAAGAGAAACCGTCGCAGCACCCGAAAAGCGCGCTACGGTTCCAGCACTACCGCGATTTAAGGAAGTAAGGCCAGCGAAAAGGGCCGAGGTACCTTCGACCAACGCAGCAGGAGCCGAAAACTCTTCGCTGGCTCCACCGCCTACAGCGATAGAAGCAGCAGGCAAAGAAAAAACATACCCTCCAGAATTGCTTGCAGCGATGGATGCGGAGGAGCGCAGGGCAAGGCAAAAAGCCGCGCAATTTAATATCTGCTCGACGGCGATTAGCAGTGTGGAGGCAGCTCTTCTACCGCTCTCAACCGGTGAAGATAAAAATTTTGTAGACTCGATCAAAGTCTACCTAAGGGCAGCAATCGCACAATTCGTGGCGGCCGGGCCAAGCACTGCTCCGCCAGTACTACCCCACCGACCAACTGTCGCGACTCCGCCTGCGACCGTTGTCCCTGTAGCCACTCCCCGGAATATTTCAAAGGCTACTGCAGCTCTCCCGCTCAGAAGCACCTGGGCCACTGTCACCAGAGCAGGACACCAAAAGTCAGGAGCACAGGCTCCTGCAAACATCACCTCGGTTTCGGCTGTTCCATCTGCCAGGAAACCGGAGAAGAAGCCAGCAGCAGCAACAACAGCATCGAAAGATGACCGACTCTTCCTGCGTCTCGATGCAAACCACGAGTGGAGACAGCTCTCTCCGGCTGGCGTTCACGAAGCCGTGGCTAAACATACGCAATGCACCCCGTCCGATGTCGACCAGGTGCAACGCGTTCCCACTGGCTTTGCTATCCGTGCCAAAAACCCGGATGCAAAAACTCGACTGCTGGAGGCCTCCAGCACCTTTACGCAAGTGGAGGCAAAACTAGAACCACCAAGTGATCTAGTTTCCCTCCGGATCGCAACGGTTCCAGTTGCAGTTTTCGGCTTAGAAGGACGAATCGAAGTCACTGCCGAAATGGTGGCCGCCGAAATCCTCCGGGTAACGAACTGCACTCCAGACCGAGTGAGGATACACGGAAATACTAAGCTCGGCGCTCCTTACAGATCCTGGGCGGCCTTGTTTCCCAGGAATGCTAGCCCAAAGCCTGGATTCCGACTCTTTGACGACTCGGGAGTAGCGACAATCCAACGAAACCGCCCTGCCATACAGCAATGTATGCGATGTCTCGGCTTCCACGCCACCCGTGGGTGCTCTTGCGCGCCAGCCTGCTGGAACTGCGGATCCACCATGCACTCGGCATTCGAGTGTAAAGCGGCCTCTAAATGTCGAAACTGCGGAGGCCCCCATCAATCTGGCAGTCGAGACTGTCTAGCTCGTCCTAACAGGTCTGGCCCAGCTACCAGGGAGCAACTCGTGACGATTCGACAAGCTGGCCAACGCGAGTACCAGGCCGTCGCTCGAGCCAAAGCTGCTACCAAGGCCGCAGAGGCGGCTACAGCTGCCGCTAGATCGACAAGATCAACTTCTCCTGCTGCTGTCAAGGACAATCTATCGACAGACACAGCAATGACTGAGGGTTCGGGCTTTGGGGCCTTGAACCCTGAAGAAGCTTTGTGAAGGGCGCCCTACGGGCCCCTTCCCGCCCCCCTCCTACACTAAGTTTTATGTCAATAAACGTAGGCAGGGGTGGCCCAACCCACAACATTGCGCTCTCTAGAGCTTACGAGCTAGGCGTAGATGTTGTGTTGATTCAAGAACCGCGATGGAACTTAAGATCAAAAGAAACCATATCACACCCAGGATATATCTGTCATACACCGCACGGAGGTGTAGATGTCAGACCGAGGGCTGTGACATACACCCGAAAGAACAAAAATGTGATATCAGCCGAGCAGTTATTTCCTTGTCCCACACCCACTGGTGATTACTGCTGGGTAAAGGTCAATTAAATCACGTTCCTCAACGTGTATAAAGCTCCTAACAACCCGACTGCTATCCTGCCACTGATAAACTGGAATCCGACCCCGAAGGTGATTGCAGCTGGGGACTTCAACTCGGTGCACGCTGCCTCGCAACCAGGCGCTACTAAGCCGCATGGACAAGGTGATGAGATAGAAAAGTGGGCGGAAAACTTCCATCTCTCTTGCCTTATCATTGGAGAGCCCACTCACAAAGCCGGCAATACCTTGGACCTCGCTTGGACCAATATTTCTGGAGCCCGGGCCTGGGTCGATCGTGAGGAGTGTATGACCAGCGACCATCTTCCAATCCGAGGAATCGTACCTGCGGCAACCGCCACCAGGGACCTAGTGCCAGCAAAGATCAGAGTACCGAAGGAAAATCTACCAAAGTTTGCGCGGGCCATTGCAAAATGGGTACATCCAGCTTTAGATCTGAGTACAACAGAGAAAGTGGATGAGTACGCCCAAGAGATCTGCTTCCATCTCTTGGAAGCCATCAAAGCGACTGGAACAAGGGTCAGAAAGGGGAGCGGAAAATCTGCACCGTGGTGGACTCCCAGCTGCAAATCCGCACACGTCGAATACCGAGCCGCGACATCACTCTCACAGCGGGATATCTGTGCGAGGAAGCTTCGTGCGACTATCACAGCCGCTAAGAAGGAATATCATACATGTCAAGTCGAAACAATGACAACTCCGGCAGAAATATTCAAGCTGATGCGCTCGGCCAAACACAGACAGGTCAGACCTCCTCCGCCGCTCAACTATAACGGATCGTATATCACCGACCCATCTGAGCGAGCCACAGTTCTCCGTGATGCTCTCCTTGCACGTCACCAAGCATCGGACGATCTTCCTACGTGCACTGCTCCCAGCAATAACCGGATACCCTGGGAAGACGAAATAACAGACAATGAAGTGCGAACTTGCACCATCGGCTGCACCGAGGCGGCCCCAGGAGCAGACGGAGTCACAGTCGAGCTTCTTGGGGCCTGCTGGAAGACGATCGGACCGTGTGTTACGCAGCTCTTTAGAGCTTGCATACGGCTCGGCACCCACCCATCTTGCTTCAAACTTGCAGAAGTGGTGCTATTGGAAAAGCCAAATCGGGATCCAACTTCAATCAAAGGTTGGAGACCAATCGCTCTACTTTCGTGCCTAGGCAAAGGATTAGAAAGACTTCTTGCCAAGCGAATGGCGTACCTCGCAATCACTCATGATGTGGTTGGCCATCAACAATTCGGTGCGCTCCCAAAGCGATCTGCAACGGACCTGGTCTCCTGCGTAGTCCATGACGTCGAAGAAGCACGCTCCCAGGGATGGGCCTCGACATTCGTCACTTTAGACGTCCAAGGAGCGTTCGATGCAGTGCTCCACAATCGCTTGGTTAGGCGCATGCAAGCCCAGGGATGGCCAGACTCAATCCTCCGATGGACGACTTCATTCCTCACACACCGGAAAGTTCAAGTGCGTTTTTCCGGCGGAGTCACCACCCAGAGAGAGTTGGTCTGTGGAGTCCCGCAGGGCTCACCAATTTCGCCTTTACTATTCCTTCTGTACATGGCGGAGCCAATGAAAAGCGGCAACCCAGGATCGAGGTTTAGCTACGCCGATGATATTGGAATTCTAGGGTTTGGACGCACAGTTGCTGAATCTGCCAGCGCTGCACAAAGAGAGGTAGACCATCTTCTCGAGTGGGCAGGGTCAAATGCCGTTGCCTTCGAAACGGAAAAGTCTGAAGTCATCCAATTCTCAGGACGACGCCGAGAAGAAGCAGTTGGGGTTCATGTGAATGGAAATCTCATCGAGCCCGCTGATCATATTCGATGGCTGGGCGTACATTTGGATCCTCGACTCAATTTCAAACACCACGTAACTACGTGGTGCGGGAAAGCGATAAAAGCTGCACAGCATATGCGCCGTTTCAATTCTGCCTTTCGGGGAGCAGCTCCTGGGCCATTATCTAAGGCAGTAGACATGTGCGTTGTCTCACTAGCAACCTTTGGATCTGATGTCTGGTGGCCAGGGTCTAAACGCCCAACTATACGAGGAACGGTCACGTCATCTACGTCTAACCTATGCAGCATGATTGATAGAGCGAACCTGATGGGACTACGGGCTGCGCTTCCAGCATTGAGGACAACACCAAATGTGGTCCTTCACAGAGAAGGAGGAATCCCGCCAGCAAAAGTCATACTTGAGGGAAACCGACTTCGACTATCGGCAAGGCTTAAGACCCTTGACGATCGACACCCTCTGAGAATCCGCGCTTCCGTGTGCCCAAATGTCGGCACCCAAAAATATAAAAAGACCGCTAAAACATCAGCCAGACCAGAAATCCAGATGTCACGGTTACAGCGTGCCTACCGAGAGCTTCCGGAAGCAGAAGCCCCTGAAAGTCTGACGCCGGTGGTTTACTCTATGAAATCAGGCTCAAAGTCGATGGAACGCGAAGGTTGCGTTAGACGGATTAGCGAGGTACCGGGAACGGACATTTGCGCATACTCGGATGGTTCATCGGAAGGACATGGACGCTCCGCCTGGGGTTTCGTTCTGAGGAAGGATGGGAAACTCATCGGCAAAGGAAGTGGCATCAAGCACGGGGGAGAGGTGCTGGATGCAGAAATAACAGGAGCAAGGAAGGCTCTGGAGGCTGCACTGGAATTTACGGAGGAAGAGCAGTGCAGGAAAGTAGGAGTGACGCAGCAAATCTACGTGTTTCTAGACAGCCAGCAGGCTGTAAGCGCACTAACGACAGGCTCGTCCCCAACTAGCCTAGAAGATGTACGCAGATTCCGTGCATTAAGTAACGTGGCAAAAGTATTGGTAAAATGGGTGCCAGGGCACGCAGGGATTCAAGGGAACGAGGAGGCAGACACCATTGCCCGTGCCGCACTTCGAGAGTTACCTAGCCAGGAGACACCACCAGGATCATGTACTCTGGCATATCTACGTGTTCTCATGAATCGCAGACGACAGAGGCTGCTAGACGACTGGTGGGAAGAGGCCTGTCCGCCTCAATACCGCCAACTCGACCTACAGGTGCGGAGACGCAAACCACCTGAACTGTCTCTCTCTAGGCACCTCCTCCGGGCACTAATCGCAGCACGAACAGGTCACGGCAATTTTGCGGCATACCATCGCCGTTTTAATAATCCACACGCTCCTATGGAGTGCTCTTGCGGGAAGGAAACTACTCCAACCCATTTCATCCACTGTAGCCGTCACGCACAACAAACGCGTAGGCTCAGAAAGTCAATGTCCCACGCTGACTTTATTAAAAAGCTTCTCGGGCCCAAGTGCCACGATAGCTTCAAAAATTTTGCGCAGGAAACCGGCTGTTTTGATAGACGACCTGCTCACTTATCCACTGCTCTCAGTGGGGATCAGATAAACTAGTCATTGCCACAACGCATGACACGAAAGGGATCGATGCGAGAAGTGTCGTTTCTCTGAGGAAATCTTTTATGTACTTGAATTTAGGGTTGAAGGATGGAGTCTCGATTTCGGAGTCGGAGCAGGTGGAGTCTTCTGAGTTATAATTTACCTCCTACTTTTTCTGTAGCAGGTCTCGCGGTTGGAATGAGTTGGGCCTGTTAGCAGTGATCCTCGCCGGCTCCACCAGTCTTGTACCTATAGTGGACCTAGAGCTTTAGCTTAGGACTTTAATATAATAAAAAAAAAAAAAAAAAAAAACAAACAAACATGTGAACTGACACAGGCAAATTTTTTTTTCATTTATTCAATCTCGTCAATGCCTCATGTTGAACCCAGCCCTGAACTTTAACATCAAGATTATTTATACTCATAAAATTTTTCAAAGCACCATTAGAGGTTGACTTTGTCATAGAGCCAGCAGGATTACTATCTCCTGTAATCCAACGAATTTCTAATATTTCCCGCCGCTCATATAACTGCTGAATTGCCATGATATCAAACATCAACCTATCTTCCTTCGTGGTGCGTAATTTGACCATGTGTTTGTAAAATGAGAATGAATCAGTACAGATGACAAATGGGATTTGGTTTATATTCAGCTGCTTGGTAATCATATTTAAAGTAGTCGAAATCGAAATGGCCATATCAATTCCTGCTACCATCCCGTAAAACTCCGAAACTAGTACAGCACGGGTAAACCTCTTGCATTTGGTAGAGCTGAGGTTCCTGATGGATTAGTATGTGTGAAAAGTGAGATAAGCTTAGCTTTAAGATGGCGTAGGTTACGGGTGTCTCGTGGCTCCAATCTACCAATATGTATAGTAGAGCTTAAGACTAGATGTAACTTGGTTTTCTATCAATACAGGGTATCGTCTATATAAGTACAGTACTCCTGATCTTGCGCCCGGACTCCAACATGAACAACATAACATAAGCATTACAATTTATTAGGGCCTCGTACTAATCTAGAGGTCTGTCAATCTTGGATCCTCAGAGCTCCAATGTAGAATGTTGGCCTGTGGTCTGACTTTTCCTATTCCCGGAGATTCATTTCCCAGAACAATCAGATAACCAATTTGGGAGCTTAGGTGTAAAGGGTTTAAAGAATTCAGAAGGACTTGAAAGACGTTAACTCAATAGGAATTGATAATTTTTCCTTAGGAAGCTCATCTGCCTACGACGGCTCCTGTCCTTTATGTCCTCCTCAGCGTCGCGTTTAAGCTCCCCTCCTAGCCTACCTGAGAATACTCCATTCTCCCCGGCTACCCTCTTTCCTGTGACATCCTCCCCCCCTTAGTCCGTACTCCCTTGGGTCCTTCCTCATGCGCAACCTTGCAATTATCCTTATGCAACACTGAGACTCGTTCTTGTGCGCAACTTTGCATTAATCCTTATGCGGCATTTAGGCCTTTCCTTATGCGCAACCTTGCATTAATCCATATGCGACACTTAGATCCCTCTTTGTGCGTATCCTTGCATTCTTCCCCATGCAACCTTTCGCGTCTCTGTAAGCGCTGCTTCGTTGGCGCTTAAAGATCTAGCCGGGCTGGTCCTAGTGACCAGTCCCAATCCGGGCACAGCCCGTAACATTAGGATGTGGTTGTTCGCAAAAGAGCTGTTGACAAAAATAAAAATCTTAGCAGACTCCAAATTCGGAGGTATGTAGTGGAGTCTACGGTCTAGATTCTCCATCTGCCATTCAAGGCGCTTGTTCAGAGCTTTCATGTCTTCTTTTCCGGGATTTTAATATTGTGCGGCTATTGACTTATCATAAGCAGCTTCTGGTTGGCAAATACTAGCAATGTAAGCGCCACGAGCTCTCTGTTTAAGGTAGGTCTCTTTGAAGTCGTCTGAGTTGGGGTTAATCTGTTGTGGTTATGAGCTATGCGGAAGTCACATTGCGGAGTGATGAGGAGTGGATGATGTTATAGTTAGTTGTTCACAATGAATAGACTCATACAATATTATCCTGTAGGTGTATGGACAGAAAGTATAAGACTAAACATGTGTCCATTTATTGCGGGTACATCTATGAAACTATATGCATGCTCGCCTAAACAGTACACTAGTGGTGTATGCTGTAGCCTTGAGCCACACGGGATGCCCTAGCCTCGATTACCTCGTTGTCTCATATCATAACATAATCTGATGAAGACGTTTTCCATGTCTTTTCTGAGTAAGATTGAGGCCATCTCCATTTTTATCAATCACTGATTTACAACCATTAAACATCAGTGGATTATCATGAGTGAGCTTCTCTATGGGCTAGGCGAGCAGTTCTGATTTCTCAAGTTCAAGGCCCTCTTTCTCAACAAATTTCTCATCTCCTAGGATGAGGGTGTCATTGGTTTGCATACCTACAACACCAAACGACCCTTCTTGATTCTCGGTTACTAGAAGAAATGGATCATAAGTTGAATTTTTCATCTCCAGTTTAGTTTGATGATGATTGTGGTAGGTGCCATATCAGTAGGTTCCAGATTCTGGGATTCCATAAAGAGGTTTAAGGATCTTTAGAATTTCTTGAGGACGAGTTTCATCGCGCATTTGCTTAGGAGGGGTTGCATAAATAGGGCTTATAAACTTTGTCTTTGACTGTACATAGGCTTGGGTGATAATGTTGAGAATATCGCGCAATGTAATGGACGCAATATTCATGGAACGAAAGTAGAAGTTGACTAAAAGAGTGTCATTTTCGGATTACAGCTAAAAGTGTGGGAAGTGTGCGCTACTAGTACAAGTGTAAGCGACACAGAGCCTAAGCCACAGCATAAACGAGTGTGGCGCCATCTAGGCATAGAAAACCCCCAATAACCTCCTTGTGCCCAAGCCATACAGCCGCTCATATGTCCAATAGGTAGCCTGAAGCGCTACCATATTTCCTATTCCAACCTCTTACGTACACACAAGATCGTATCGGGAACCTAGACGAAATGGAGGGCCCATACGTCCATAACACTCTGTGTCTCCATTTCCAACAGATATCTCCCAGAAAAAGTGAGATTCCACAAGGGGATAGTGAAGGAGCCATTGCCACAATTATACGCTGGCTCACCCTTTGGATTGTTGGTGATTGGGTTCAAATTTTCTTCTTGCCATGATCATTATTTGTTTGAACTACTTATCGTGACTTCTCGTATGGCATTGAAGTTTCTTTACCCTTCACTTCATCAACCATCCTACAGCCAAAGATTCGTTTATTGAGAGGCTCTTTATTGTCTCGAAAAACGAGTTCATAGACTCCCCGCACCATTAATCCATCCATTTCTTTTCTACGCAAGAAGATAAATGGTTTTCCAGGAGCTGCGATAGTCCCCTTTTCTCTGAGTTCCAAAGAAAATTCTCGATCCATGTTTTCCTTTTCCGAAAGAAATGCTTAAACTTGTTCCAAATTTATACCTTCTAAAGTATCTCTGGCGGGTGATCCGAAAATCCCATCATATATAAAAGCTGGAGTTTTAGGTTCGGATCCAGGGTCTTGGGGATGTAGGTTTCTCTGACTACGTCGAAGCTGTTGGCAAATTGGCTGTGGAGCATTGTTCTCTGATGGATATCCTCTACTATTTTTCTGACCAACAATATCTTCTGACTGAATTTGATCATCGACCAAGCAAGGATCTCTAAGGAACAGCTTGACCCTTGTACTCCTGAAATTGACATAACGCCCATTCATGTCAATTTTTATTTTTTCACCATCCATCCATACCAGTTTATGCAGCGTTTTATCCCAGCCGCGTCCTACCCTGTAAACAATGACCTCCGAACCAAGGGGAAGATCATGTAGGTGCTTAGTAAGTGGATCGTTTCGCATATTTAATGCATCAGCTAGTTTACGTGCAGTGTGACACTTTCTCACTTCTACCATTGCTTTCTTAACAGCGGTAGCCCGAGCAATAATTGAAGCGGATGGAGCATCTGAATTACTTATGCGTGGGTAGGCCCCAAAAATAAGAACAGTAGGAACCAGTCCGTTTAGACCTGCTGTCACAGACCAGCTCTATGATATTGTGTTGCACCTGGCCAACTGCCCCATGAGTACACTCAGGATAGGGGCAGTGTGTTGCAATAGCAATAGTCACTAGTCAAGATACTGATCAGTTGCTATGTTACAGCTGTGGGCTTTGCACCCTTGATTGTAGTAACCGGTCTTAGGTACTTAAGGAAGCTCTTGGGCTGTGTTTATACTGTAGCTTCTTGTCTTGTAATTTAACTACTCTCTTGACCTCATCTTCGTCCTCGTCTTAGTCCTCGTCTTCGTCCTCGTCCTACTCTCCGTCCTAACCTTAGCCCACCGTCCGCGAGCCCTGACACCTGCAGTGTCATTGATTACCTTGAGCACCATCTACAACTTCATTTCCTTTGATAGGCTCAGGTTTTCTGCGCTGATGATTTGGTAAGCTCGCTTAAGAAGTATATGATATATTTTTACCCGGCCAGTTGCGTTGTGAGACTCCACCGGCTTCTGTATGGGTTCCACATTCATCATCCGGGCATTATTGCGGAACTCTTGAGCGCTGAAATTTGTTCCTAGATCATGAGCAATATACGCAGGGGGACCCAAATAGGTATTAATCCATGCCTCCCTTAAAGTGTCCCATGCATGTTTAGCTGACTTATTCTTCAGAAACCTCCCACCCTGGAAACTGGTTGCCTTGTCAACAAGCAGCCTGTGGTTAAAACCAATATCATCCTTCAGAGTGAACTTAAATCGGCCAGGGGCTTTTCCATGAGTCTGACACTGCTCACAATACCTAGTCGTATTTAAAAGCATCTATGGGTGGCTGTATGTCCTAATAATTGGTGTGCGCTTCTCTCCCTGGATGAGAACATTTTCTAAGTTGTCAAGTTTAACCAGCAGATCATCCATGTCTTCGAGGGAAAGAAGAAATGGTGTATTGGCAGTAACGACGTGAAATATGATTATTCCGAGCGGTGTAGTAACATCTGGAACAACAAGAGAGGTCGAACTACCTATACCAAATTGAACCTCAGTTTCTCCTGCTCTAGATTTATTAAGCTCTACGTTCTGAATTCTTCGAAGTGCAAGAAATTATTCATGACCAGCCGTAGATCGGGAGCTGGCACCTGTGTCAGTCAAAATCCCCATAAATACGCCTGTTGAATATTGACTAGAAAAAATATGTGAATTGTTGCAGCCAATGGTGTGATCTCTGTTTCAGGTGTTACCTTATAACTAGCACAAAATGCATGGATTCTCGATTGTCGTTCAAGGTATTCAATCAGTTGTTTGCCGTCGACATCACCAAAACACTCTGTAGTATACGTTCCAGACATATGCCTGGCAGACAAATCAAGATTCTTATTATCTTTAAGTTTGAATTCATCAATGAATTGTTCATAATGTGCTGAATTATTGATATCCAAACTTTCATTTTTTTGATGAGCTGTTGAATCTTACTGTCATTCTATGGGGCAGCTTTGAACCTTTGAGACGAGATCTTCTGCTCTTCATTGCTGTGGTTTTTACTCTAACAACCAGCCTTCTTGCAGACAAAGTATTTCTTTGTTGCAGGTTTTCCCGACATTTTCAATGAACTTTCGTTTCTAGTACTCTTGCCTTTGTACTTGCGATCGACGTAGAATGCATTAAATTTGTCATAGATGTCTATACTTTTTGAGACGAAATTCTGCTGGGTTCTATTTTGAGTGTGTATGACATGAGCGTTTCTAATCTCTTCAGAGGTTCCTTGAAAAGTAGGACATCTCCGAAAAAGTGATATGTTGCACTCGGGCACATTACGACAGGCTCTATAGAGCTTATCTCGAATCATTGTATCAGTCTGAAATTCTGGCCGCAAGATTGCCTGGTCTCTGAGAAGTTGATCTCTCATGAGGTCAAAACACTATAAGATTGTCATACCCGGGTTTCTCAACGTAAAATCTTTCAGGGTTGTATCTTTCCGTTCAATTGTCTTCCGTTCTTGATGTTGCTCTGTCTCAAAATAGCTTTTCAAGTCTTGAATCATCTCCGGAAAACTATAATGGTTACCTGAAACTTTGTTGAAAAATTAATACCTAGCCTCACCTGTGAGCATAATCGGAAATGCTCTGGGGTGGTCTAAAGAGTTCACATTTGCCTTGTGGCACATGGCGCAGAAGATTCGCAGTTTCTTAACAATAACATCATTTGCGCCACTTTACCTGTCCTCCTTTAGATAGGACTTTTGCAAATTTTGAATGTTAAAAGATGAACCTTGGAGCAATCCACTTTGTGAATTAAGCTTTTGTTTATATGATGACTGCTGTTGACTTTCTGGAATAATAGGAGCTGGGTTGATATTATTTCGTACGTCACCGCTTATTCTATATGCAGGAAATTTTAAATTTGGACTCTTTGTGACGCCCCGACATTTTAGTGGCCACGTGGTTGTCGGTCCAATAGTTGGTAAGCCGACACAGGGTCAATCCAGGAATTCCAACAACTAGTTTCACACACACGAGTCTTGTGTGTGACAAATCACGATACGAGAGATTTGTCATGGATATTGGTTTTCATGCAAAACCCTTGGGTTGTAGGCAATGAGGGACAGGAGGTTTCGTGTTGGCAACTCTATTTCAACAGTTGAACTCTTATGTAAATATATACAGATTCATATCCTCCCAGATACTTTTCTCTTTAGTTTAGAATCTTATGATTTGAGTCCACGCCAGCTTTTGACCACTCGCCAATCGTCTTTTGTCCCTCGAGTTTCCACACTCTTCTGCATGAGAAATGGTTGAGGTAATGGCATCTTGTCTGGGGATTGTAGGTCCATCTTACTTGAAGGCCATGCCATCTTTCTTTATTCTTCCTTTCTTAAGTATGCGTAACTTCCTGGGAGATCTGGATTACTTCGAGAGTTAAATTTTCCTGAAGTAATCATCTTGGCTAGCTCTTCCGGTGGCCATTCTGTAGGTTCCCTTTCATCCAACATCTTTGTCAACCCTTCAGCTACAGAGGCACTTCTATTTATATATACTCCATTGTCTCGTAGATAACTTCGTAAGATTACTCTTGTATACTTAGACATCTTGTTGAAGTCCTCTTGCTGCCATTTTGCAAATTCTGCCCGATAATCCTCCCAAAGCCTTTCATCTCGGTGATCCAACTTTTTAAAGTAAGTAATTTGATCTTCTATGTAGCTATCATAGTATTCACTTGAGACGTCCGGGGTGTCTTCCTTGATAAATCGCGCCGTCATTTTCCGGTTAGATTTAGAAGTGCAATCTTGAAATAATTAAAAATGCGTGATGGAATGCGGAGCCAATTGTTCTTCTATCTATAAAATTCTTCCTGAATGAATCCAAGAAATACTTATAGCTGTAAAGGTGGTACCATTGAGTCTCTTAGTTAGCACAGTGAAAGCCTCAAAATAGGGCCACTGTCTCTTCGTCACCTTGCTGTCTGCGGTCAATACTGAACGAAAATAAAATCGAAATTGATCAATCGCTGATCAGTGTTGGTACAACGGAGTTCACTTGGTTTAATGCCTCGAAAGTGCTAAAAACAAGTGGTATATTCTATCTCTCTCTTCTGTATCCCTCCTCAATCATTAATATCTAAGTTATAAAGTGAAGCTTAGCGCCTTAACTATCTCACGTGATGCGCTGACCAATAGTTTTGGAAGTAAACACTTAATACAAGCCCTTTATCCCTAAGCCATTCACCTGTGAACCGACAAAAGGCAACGCAAAATGGAGAACCTAGGGCCAATGCTACTCTGTATCTACAAATAATCGGATCTATAATGTATCTCGTGTCTGCCACTAGACCTGGTCTCGCATAAGCAATTTCTCACATCTCTCAATTTAAGTCAGATCCATCTGTCACTCACCTATTTGCTGCCAAGCGAGTTCCAAGATACAACAAGGGGACAAAAAATGTCGGTTTTGTTAAAATTGGCGCTAATGGGCAATGAAGAGTCGTATTAATACAGAACGTAATAAGGTTCTGTTGTTACTAGCCACATTCATGACTACTTATACATTGACCAGCCTTCCAATTATTTAGCATAAACAAGTTTTTGTAATGTGTGGTCTATTGGGATTACATTGGATTAGAGTAGCAGATGTGTTTGGTAATATTCGGTGCACAGACACCTCAATCTTGTACATAGGAAAATTCTTCTCCTCATTAGATCAATATAGTCTTCAATACACAACAAACAAACCACAAGGTTATCACGTCCTGCGCATAATGCTAAATAGGAGCTTCAGCTCATTGACTACCGCAAGCTCATAATCACAACACAAGTGAATTGTATCCTTCACTTAGATGTAGTAACTAGTTTAAATAGCGATCTGATACTAAGTGGGTTTAATCAACAACTCTCCACTATAGTTTTCAGACTCTTCAATCTCCCGACTCGCTTCACTAGGTGATACTAAATACAAGCCTAACAGCTTTCGCTTCTCTGTACAACTTTCATTACAACAGTGTCATCCACTTGACTTACCATGGTACATGTTTTAAGTCACATCATAAGAGATGCACGTGACTTTGAAATTAAAGCGTTGGGTGTTTAGCATGTAATGCTTGTGTGGGTATAATGGGCCAAACTAGAACTTGATAGAATAGAGATAATGGAATCAACAAGAGACCGATGGACTGAGAGAGAACGAGATGGTCATTTCTCGTAGGTGACAAATGATATCATAAAGGAATGTTCTAGCTGTAGGCCGGTTTCATGGGGAGTGCCATTCTAAAACAAAACTTGGGGTTAGTTCAATTTCCCAAATAATTAGGACAGGCTCAGGAACAAAGGGTCGTTTCATAGGGATTGCGCATTAATACTGTTCGAGACAGAGCTTAGGTCTATCCTATTATCCGCTGTACATATATACCCAGCGTGAAGGAGTATTCTTCTTCACGCAACGTCTTCTGTTTATACTCATACCTAATGTTCACGTACTTATCTCTTCTCTAAAGAAAACCGCCGTTATTGTACCCTCCTCAACTATTACTTATTTTACCTTTACTTCTTTTGTGAACCCTATACCTAACGCTGACCTTATACCTCCTACTCTTAGAAATCACTACCATACTCCACATCTGTAACCTACTTGTACCCAACTCGTACCCTACGGAACACCGATAACACAGTGCCTTGAGAGCCGGGAACAAAACAGTAAATCTGGAGCAAGATATAAGGAGGTCACAACCTCCGTTCATTCTTTGTAACCAAGTTTTCTTCATACGAGAACATAGATTCAAGTCTTAAACATCAAGAGAACACATGCAATAGCGATTAACGAGGCCTACCATGAGCATAACTTCCCCAAGAGTATCCATAGTCCTGCTCATATATAGCCTAATTATTTTAACAAACTCCCTTCAGACTAACTGTCAATCAAATTGACATAGTCGGGATGTTTGAGAAAAGAAGTTCTTGTGCGTGTCCCTCAAGCTATGTCTCATCACTATCTATATACATCACATCACCCAAACTCCGATCTCACCCTTTGTCCTTGATCTAGACTACTTCACTTTTGAATTCTTTGAAAATATCGTCTCCCTTCCCGACTTTCCACTAACTCCAATACGTAACTCAAGTGAATACTACCCTAAAAATTCATCAGAATAATTAATCATAAATTCACTGAGATGTAACCCAAACAAAGGAAATTCTACTCAACACTAACAAAGATCTTCGGATCAATATTTCAGAAAAATTTCCAGAAAAGCTATTGCTAACAAGGCTCCTCATTGCCTACATTCTCGCTGCATGCTCAGGACATGGCGACTTTGCCAACTACCATGAAAGTTTTAACCGTGCAAACATAGTTATTTACTGTAATTGCATTGAGCGCAGCACTCCCTGTTGTGGATACCACGGATCAGCTCCGATTGAGTCTTATTGAGCTTCCACTATCGCCGCACTTGGACACTCGGGCGCAGGAAGCTAGGTGAGATAAGGGCACTGACAGCACAGCTGAGGACCTAATCACTCTAGCAACATCCCTACGTCCGAGCGTTGCCTGGTAGACTGATGCGTCTAGAACGAGGTACACATCACTCTGATGGCTACCGAGGGGCAACAGCATACAATGTGACAATAGTATGTAGCTCTGTAATCCCAGAAGGTCCACACTAGCAACCAGTATCAATAGTATGTTAGGTCAGGAGATATTGGTAGTGGCTATGGAAGTGGTTACTGTGAGAGGAGTATGAAGCACCTATGATGAGTGCGTGATCAGGACTGGGGGTTGAATGTGTATATAAGGAAGCAATACTTCCGGAGATAGATAGATAACCATCTTACCACTATCCATTCCAACGCATCTGCGCATTACAGCTATATTAATTATATCCGCATATCCATAATCATCTGCATCCATTTCAGGTATTCCTCTGTCTTCTCATGACCTCGTTTTTATAACACTCCCAGCTACCAGTTAGAGGGCAGACTGCTACTTTTGAGACTTCCCAAAGCGTCCAGAGCCTACTCAGATGCCAGCACCACTTTCCCAGGCTCGGCAAAATCATCAAATGGCTATAGAAATCAAAATTTTCACAGAAATCTACCCCAAATTTCCACTTGTGAGACCCGAGTTATCTAGTTAAACCGTTCGACCTAACCCTTACAAATTTTAAGAAAGTTACTTCAGTGCTCCTGCAAACACGAGGTATGTAACGAGGGGCATAGGGCATCGCCATAACAAATTGGTGGTAATCTGCGTCGTAATTATCAGATTTCTCCCAAGATAGAGTATTGAGCGGCCGCTCAAAGGCTTCATAAGCTGCATAGTTTACCTACGACCCTATTTTTTTGTTTGGGAAAGAGCCGCTCTCAGCCGACCAGAGCAGCAAATCATGTACGCAATACGGTGTATTTGGCGAGACTCAGGCCCCAGCCAACTTCAACTGGACATTTGAAAGATTAAAAAATAACAAATATGAATACTCTCTGCAGCCTCAATGACTGAAGGGAGTTTATTCCCTTGATAAAGTCGATGCTAGCATCTTATCAAGCAATATCATGAATATACATTTTTCTGTGATAATGAAGAATATAATTAAGTAACATGTGAGATGATCAACCAGTACAAATGTAGAAGTATTAGAAGACTCAAAGTCCACAACGTTCATAATGGTAAAATCAACTAAATCTAAAAGACATTGGACATACTAAATCTGAGAGGTACTGTGATAGAAAAGAGTTGGTAATAAATAGATTGATGGAAATATCGCGCTATGAAAGGGGCGCTGTTCTTGTGCGACGAAAGTAGAGGTTGACTAAGAGAGTGTTAGGTTCAGATAACGGCTAAAAGTGCGGGAAGTGTGCGCTACAAGTACAAGTGTAAGCGACACTTAGCCTAGGAGGGCAAGACTAAACACCTGTACGCGGAGTCCTCTACAAACCTGGTAGTGAAATATTCTCCCAGAGCCAAGTTCAGTCAATTTTCGAAATACCGATGAAGTTGGCCTACGAGGCAATGATTTAATGTACTCCGCCACGTCAATTTTTCACTCCCAACGAGTTCGACTCTTATCTTCGTCTCATCAAGTCTACAAGTACGACCTAGTACATCCTCATCCCAATGATTACAGCTATCGACTTTCTCTGGCCTCAGCTGGTCACCAGATACACGCCCACGCCGATATTTATACCCGACAGAGGAAGCAAAGCGTGGCGCACAAATATGGGAGAGAGCTATTTGGGAAGGACGTGAGAGGGATCAGGACAAGTTAAAAAGATGATGCGAAGGAAGGATATAACCTCGAAGGGCGTCAAATTCCGAATTCGTCTAGGGGTTTTACGAATCGAGCTTTGTGCGCCCCAAGACTTCTCTTGCGAGGGTGCAGCTGACGCTATAAAAACAAGCCGACGACAGAAGGCGCCGTGATCCGCCTCCTGGTGATTTTCTCTGGTATGGTTTGAGTAGCCCGGGCACCTACTCCACTTGGGAAGGAGACACCTAAGACCCCATTTCGCGCGGAGAAATTTGAACAGGTGATGGAGGCATGTCTGGATAACTCAGGGTTTTTGAGGCGATCCCCTGGGTGGGTATACACGGATGAGGGTTGACTTGGAGCGAAGAAAGAGCCACCATAACTACGCAGTGGTACTTGCAAAAGAAATCCGAGGCATGAGTACTCTTCTTGTAAAATGAGTCATCTTTTCTGTACTTTTCTTTGATATTGTGTCAAAGCTAGATAGCTGCATACGCAATTATATTCTGATGCAAAAAAAAGGCACTCAGCCTAAGCCACAGTATAAACGGGTGTGGCGCCATCTAGGCATAGAAAACCTCCAATAACCTCCTTGCGCCCAAGCCATACAGCCGCTCATATGTCCAATAGGTACCCTGAAGCGCTACCATATTACCTACTCCAACCTCTTACGTACACACGAGATCGTGTCGGGAACCTAGACGAAATAGAGGGCCCGTACGTCCACAACACTCTGTGTCTCCATTTCCAACATAAATTGATTTATTAAACTATATGAAGAGAAAAGAAATCTCTAGCTACTACTAACACGAACTTATAAAGTTTGGTCTAATTCATGAATCCGCTGACTATTAACTTTCCCCTAGGCCTAATACTTGCTACCGAGCCAAGTATTATCAGTATTGAAATGTATAAGCCACAACTTAGTTCGTGGACTTATTGGTAGAGAGAAGCTTATGCAATAATGGAGGATAAAAGGATGTCAATTCGAGTACTCTTCTAAACACAGGCACCGGACTTCTTTTAATCCCAATAGATAGCCCGTGCAGGATCTCCTATTAACAGCAGTAAACAACGCTAGCACAGGGTATACGCAATCTCCGTTCGCCAAACACCAGTCGGTCGGGACTACTAATTATCGAGCCTAGTAGGATTGACATAGTGTATCCCAACACAGAAATCATAGAAAACTCAACAACCAAACCCTTCATCACTAACTGCCATTAACCATCACCTGACTTATCTCTAAACTCCATAATTTCAAAAATCAGGAGCCATTACACTATGTGATGTTGCTTCGACCTCCTGGCTAGTAGTGCCATTTCATCTATATTTGTCCATCATTCCCCTTTCAGTCTTGTTGTTATTATTCCATATTAACTCTTAGGTTTCCTCCTAAGCTTAAAAAGCAGTTAGGCCATAACAAATATATTCATGCTTCTTCATACTGCCAATGGGTTTACAAACACATTTCAAATTGCATCATGTTGAACAGCTGACAAATTGAGGCCTACTGAATTTAATGATGAGAACCATTGGGTATGGGATGACACATTTTCTTGTAATTGTTTCGAGCTTTACTATTTCACCCAGGATATGGTGCTCTGGATGTTCAGCATGATCAAAGCTCGAACTTGAGATATTTTGATCTTCAACATCAGTTATTTTGGGAGCCGAGGCGAAGATACTCTCTCCTAGAAACTGTTTGAGTTGGATATATAGCATCAAGATCGGAAAGAAGTAGAGATCTCATCATTACACTTTGTTGAAGTATCAGCCACTGAGCCTTAGAAGACATGTGATTTGATTTGTAAGCTGGACTAAACTAGGGTCTATAGAATGTATTGTAAATATAGAACTCAGTATCAGGATCTCTTGGGCCTTGGTTACTTAACTTGAACTAGAGGTGCTAAATCTTGGGCTCTTGATGGTAAAGAAAATATAACAAAAATAAAGACTTGTTTCTTGATTCTTGATTCTTGGGTATCTAGGGAATAGTACAAGACTGAAAGCTGAAGAGCTTTCGACATGAAGATATCTCAGCTACTTATACTACAACACTATCTGCTACAGACTACAGTAATCTAGTTCCAGTCCGATTCCTGTCGAACTCCTGAGAGTTACCTAGAATCTGATCGAAGCCCATTGAGCTGGTAAGAGTACAAAATACCATCCCGAAACATCTAGAAGCTAATTGCCAGAGTAGCTTAGAATTCCATCGAAGTAACTAGAACTTGTCTAGAGGGATACCAGCCGAAGCTAGGATCAGACTCTACCTCCATACCATGAATCTATCTATGACATAGCAGTAGCCATATAGTCTTAGAGCCAGAGGTTGGCAGGATAATATCTCCACCTCAGTCAGTCCATGACACTCAGTAGTTAGTACAATAACATATGCAATAAGCTTTAGGCACTTTCCAGCAGTACAGTTTTCTAACCATATCATCCTTCAATGTACTTTTACATTTTTCAATTGAACCAAGGTCTTCTAGCTAAAGATCCAGTACGGACTTTGATTCTATTCAATTCACTGGACCCCTAGTGTCTATCACATCGGAACCTGTCATGATTCATCGATTCAAATATCTAATAAATAATTTTATTCATATCTTTACATGTTAAGAGAGTGTGTTGGGGGACCATTACTTACGTTAAATCACAAGGTTCAGCCATCTCGCGGCCTTCTGCATCATAAGTGCTACTGATTGCGCCCACTACTCGATTTTCTGTGTTGAATACAACGTAATCGTATGGACCTGAGCCGTCTAGAAATTGTGGTCATCGGTTAGTACAAAGAATTTGGAATGCAACTAAATATCATGGATTATATTATTACCTATCATAGGATAATACCATAGTTCTCCGGTAATACCGTAGCGAAAAGCATCGAACACAATAGGATATTGATAATCTGGTTTATCGGGATGCATAAATTGTCTAGCAAACAGAACTTTTTGCGAGAGTTCAGCTTCTGTGTAGCTGGCACCATTTGGGCAGTTGTAGCGGAATTCGCGGTTCGGGTTAGGCACTGGTATCATCCCATGCACTCCTCTTAGCCCTGTTACTGGTGTTAAGATGCAGAAGAGCGTGGAAGCGCCGCTGATGGTGGAAAACTTCATTGTAGAATGTTCAGAAGTTGTATATACTCCGAATCCAAGGGCTATGAAAAGCTGAAATTTGAAGATTGAAGATTGATAAAAATGCAGTTCAGAATCGAAATGGCTGGTAGGTGATTTCAGGATGCACTTAATCTACACTCGTTTTTAGCTGAAGTGTGGCTTGGCAAGCTCAATCAACCGTGTTGGAAGTATGGAAATTATGAGGCATTTGCAATATTAGTTTAACCCATGTTAATTACTTCATATAACATCTTTCTGGGAACTGAAATTGCAAAGCCCCACTCGCCCTCAATGGTGAATGATTGTCCGAAAATAGGCTCTGTGGCTAATCATCGAGATGTAGGGGAATAGGATTGAACTCCTTATTGACATTTACATGCCTGACATATTTGAAGAGGGGATTCGGAGATATGGAAGCTGATTCCCCTCGTGTCAACGGCCAAGAATAACCACCGAAGAAGTTGGACAAAGAAATGTCTCAGGTCAAAAATTGGGACTGTCCATACATACGTGGGTTATTTGTTTCGGTCAGTGCTTCCATTCTGTATTTAGAACTGCAGGTTATTCTATTTCTAGCGCATGTCTATATTTAGAGATCAAGAGATCAAGTCAATCATGATCAGTGTATATAGTCCTAGAATTCCGGGAGAAATAGAAATCAAGTTGTTTTTACTGAGTTATCTTTTACTTTAATTACATACACTTCGCCTGTCACAGGTCAGGCTCCCAGTTACCTGACACCTCGACCTTCAATCCATCAGCATGAACAATGAACTTTCAAATTACTGTATAGGTCTACTCTCATTACAAGTGATAATGTCTTGCTCAAATATCACGAGGAATTTAGATAATTAATAGATAATATGGCGCACTTGAAATCAGTCCAAGACATTGTTTATATACTTTATCTGGGAAATGGAGTCACTGGGTGATTTGGGGCGATTTCTCTCCACTTCACGCTGTTCTACTAAACCCGCACTCAGCTCGACCTCATGCCCTTTGGGAGGCTACTTAGTTTTTTGACTGTCGGTAAATGGATCGTATTTGGGCAGGAAGAATTGTTCTATCTAATTGCGGTATTCGGGTTGTCGTTTGAAGGCTGACAGGGATCTGACTAAGCTCATTAGCGAGGCGCTTGGAGTAGAGGAAGAATGGGCAGAGGGAGAAAAGAAGGGGAGACAACGTTCTATGTATTTCGAGATACTAGTTAATTGACATTATTCACCGACTTCGTGACGGGCAGCTGACTTCGTGACGGCACCCAATTTGTATTACTTCGTGTTTTACCAACATTGACACTGCCAAGTGACTCAATGCGAAAATCACTTCTTCTACTGCTATTCTCTGGTCAGCTTCTTCGTTTGTTCCTGAAATATTCCGCCCATTTTATCGTGCGATATTTCCAACACTTACTGTTCCGATTAGGCCCTAGTCAACTTTGTCTTAGCTACTTGTGCTACAATATAGCCCGCTGTTCCAACTATTCATGGGTCAAAGTTAAGGCTATGTGTATTTTCGCTTCGTTATGGATTTTTGGATTGACACCTGAGCCTCTTGCAAAGTAGCCAGGCAAGCGGCTCATGCAGAAAAGTGTATATAAATGTAATGAATAGCCTCGCATAACTCGTCATCTAATTTGTATTATCTCAGCTAGCTAGTGCATTAGACATTAATTCCCGCCTGGACCTCGAAGCTGGCTCTGACCATACAAATCTTTGTACAAGAAATTAGGTAGTGGGGCCCAAGCTCCCGCTCCCGGCCGCCTTCGTTAGAAACTATTCATTATTCTGATTTAGCGCCATGAGGCCCATGCTGGTATTTATGGGAAGACGTGTACTTCAAGTAGGACGACTCAAGTTGACGTTTAGGATACTCGCCCTCAGATTTTATTTGCAAATACCACTCGAGCTTAACCCTTACGCCCTACAACCTCTTACGTGCATACCCACCACAGGGAAAAGCGTGAAAACCTGTGGCCATCCCCTTCTTTGGTGCCGAGACATGGTATTCCAAAAGCACCCCACAGGATATAATAAGGTGTGTTCAGCGCAGAATTAATGATGCTGCTAGAGCCGTCCTTCCTGTCCACCGAAAGACTCCTGCCTTTCTTCAAGAGACCGGGCGGGGGGCGGCTAGCTCATAGCTAGAACAGATACAGGACCGCCTTACAGTGCGAGTCGCATCGGCAGACCCACACCACTCTTTACGGCGGCGCTGGACTTCCTCCCGAATATTATGGACACGACAAAGAATATCTCCCGAACTTTCCACTGATACATTATGTTGGAAATGGAGACACGGAGTGTTGTGGACGTATAGGCCCTCCATTTCGTCTAGGTTCCCGACACGATCTCGTGTATACGTAAGAGGTTGGAATAGGTAGTATGGTAGCGCTTTAGGGTACCTATTGGACATATGAGCGGCTGTATGGCTTGGGCGCAAGGAGGTTATTGGGGGTTTTCTATGCCTAGATGGCGCCACACTCGTTTATGCTGTGGCTTAGGCTGTGTCGCTTACACTCGTACTTGTAGCGCACACTTCCCACACTTTTAGCTGTAGTCCGAACATGACACTCTTTTTGTCAACTTCTACTTTCGTCCCATGAATATTGCGCCCATTACATTGCGCGATATTTCCAACACAATACCACCCCTATGGAATACCAGTCGCGAGATACTTCTGCAGAATATCGGGGCTATAGGCTGAAAAAATGACGGTAAGGAATTCATGAGATGGCAAGCATCTCAACCACCTTTGAATATATTCGTTATCTCTGACGGTGCCCTTTTAGAGGGTAGAGCCGGGTCCGGATATGTCATCTATTGAGGCCTCACACAGAGAGTTGGGCAGGGGACCCTTCCTCTCGGAGAATCTGCCGAAGTGTATGATTCAGAAATAGCCGGGGCCACTGAAGGCCTAAGTGCCGCTCTCCATAATCCGATGGCCCGATTGGCCACAAATATTACAGTATGCCTAGATAATCAGGAAGCCGCCCTTCGCCTCCTCATAGATACTCCTACCCTAAGCAGCTCCTCTCGTATCGCTCACTTTCGATACCTTGCTACCAAGTGGACGCTGAGAGAATGCTGCCGCTTTTTCGAACCAGGTGTAGTAAGAGTGCGACAGTGTCCAGGATATGTCGGCATACCTGGAGATAAAAACGCTAACGGACTTGCTAAACAGGCATGCGCAGCCCCTACGCCCCCCTCTCTCCAACAATCTCTCGAGCAAAGCGAAACATTAGCTCACGGCACAAAGCCTTCATAGCCCTATACTGGTCCCAAAATTCTCCTAAACAATTCCAACAGCTAGGGATTTGTGCCAATATTGGGAGCTCCCCTGAACTCGAGAGCCTTAACTACTAAGTTCTTGGTCGCCTTATTGCAGCTAACTCAGGCCATGAAGACTTTGCTGACTACCACTGCCGCTCTCACTACTCGGACGCTCTTCTCATCTGCGCTTGTGGGCTAGAAAAGCCGCCCGAGCACTTTTTCCCTTGTCGAATCCATCGGAGTCGGTCCTGCCTTTGCAGCGGAAATAAACACCCAACGACGGGAATTCGCTGGATTCTAGGCTCCCCTGAGGGAGCCACAGCTTTTAGTAAACGGCTTCATGATGTCTGCTTTTTCACAGAAATATAAAGACGGCATAAGCCAGAACTCTAGCCACTCAAACTTTAAACTAAATTGGCTATGGCTCAGATTGAAAGAATATTGGTCTAGGTGATGGATAGCCTTCCTTTTAAAATAGATAATAATCTATTTGCTGTAGTGCAAAATAAAAGTCTTAGTGGGGGAGTACTTTTGGCTTCTTTCATTAGTTTGGGGTGCATAGTAGGTAGGCCTTGGCCCATTTATAACATGTCAGGCTTATTTAAAAATATCGGCATGTCGGGTAGTTTATATAGACTGAGCTGGCCCAAATGAGATCTTACGGTTGTTTTTTTTTAATTTTATATTAAAGTCCTAAGCTAAAGCTCTAGGTCCACTATCAGTACAAGACGGGTGGAGCCGGCGGAGATCACTGCTAACAGGCCCAACTCATTCCAACCGCGAGACCTGCTACAGAAAAAGTAGGAGGTAAATTATAACTCAGAAGACTCCACCTACTCCGACTCCGAAATCGAGACTCCATCCTTCAACCCTAAATTCAAGTACATAAAAGATTTCCTCAGAGAAACGACACTTCTCGCATCGATCCCTTTCGTGTCATGCGTTGTGGCAATGACTAGTTTATCTGATCCCCACTGAGAGCAGTGGATAAGTGAGCAGGTCGTCTATCAAAACAGCCGGTTTCCTGCGCAAAATTTTTGAAGCTATCGTGGCACTTGGGCCCGAGAAGCTTTTTAATAAAGTCAGCGTGGGACATTGACTTTCTGAGCCTACGCGTTTGTTGTGCGTGGTGATGACAGTGGACGAAGTGGGTTGGAGTAGTTTCCTTCCCGCAAGAGCACTCCATGGGATCGTATGGATTATTAAAACGGCGATGGTATGCCACAAAATTGCAGTGACCTGTTCGTGCTGCAATTAGTTTGCGGAGGAGGTGCCAAGAGAGAGAAAGTTCGGGTGGTTTGCGTCTCCGCACCTATAGGTAGATTTGGCGGTATTTAGGCGGACAGGCCTCTTCCCACCAACTGTCCAGCAATCTCTGCTGTCTACGATTCATGAGGCCTCGAAGATGTGCCAGAGTACTGGATCCTGGTTGCGTATCCGGGCTAGGCAATTCTCGAAGTGCTGCACGTGCCATGTCATCTACCTCTTCATTTTCTTGGATTACTGCATGTCCTGAAACCCACTTCACTGATATTTCAGCCTTATGGGATGACGCACGGAATATGCGTACATCTTCTAGGCTAGTTAAGGATGAGCCTGTTTGTTTGTTTTGTTTTGTTTTTTTTTATAATTATTATATTTAACGTCGTGCCAGCTCACAACACAGCCTAACTCGCAGTTTTACATCGACTCCTAACACATCGCATCACCCATTACCCTTGTTTACAAGAATCTTCAATCGGTGCAATGGCCCCAGCTGTTGCATCGTCATCGACAACGCCCTCCAATCCAGGAGGGCAACTTCACCCCAGCCTGCTTGGCATTGTGAATACAATGCACAAAGCAGAACAACAACAGAAAGAAAGACTGGATATAGACCAGGAATTTCTAGAACTAATCGACTCCTGGGCTAAGAGCAAAGGAGAGAAACAAGAAGCAGCAGTTGTCGCGACTCTGCTGGAAAACATCACGCCTGTTATCACTGCCTTCGCAGTAGATCAGGTAGAAGCATCTAACTTTCCAAGTAAGAAACCCCCCACCATGGCAAGCACTCCAAAACCAGTCGCGCCTAGGAAAAATACAGCTGTTGAGGATCACAGCCACGCTCTACCCCCAAAGCCTCCAGACACCAGCTCGCCCTGGGTGACAGTAGCCCGTGAAGCGGTCAAGTTACCGACACCACCAAATGTGCAAGTTCCACGAAGGCTTGCTCCATCAAGCCACCCGAAACCACAGACAACCCAAAAGGAGGACAAACGCCTGTTCCTTCGATTGGGGAGAGATCACCACTGGCACAAGCTCTCGCCAGTTACGATCAAGAAAATAATAACCGACAAGGCTGGGATAGCAGCCTCAGCTATCACCTCCATGTACCCAGTCAGGTCGGGGATCGCTCTCGAATGCGCATCAGATGCATTGAGAGATACAATCATGAGGATTGCACCTTCCCTACAGGAAGACAACACCGTGATTGAGGAAGGGTCCAAATGGACATCATTGATCGTACCTCATGTGCCATTGTACATCAGGTTTCACGGATCCGTAATTAGAATTTTAATACTAATTTTAATTCGTGATAACATGAAGGGGTAGTTCATTAAAGACATCAATTTAATAATAGCTTCCCTTATACAATTAGTCGTGTAAAAAGTCATGTAAGGATATGCAAGAGAGTCATGAAGAGAAGGACAAGAACACAGCCATCAATGCGAAGATATTGGCAAGAATTGATTACGATTAATTCCGGTTGGCAAAGGCTTCTACTCTTGTATATAATAGTTCGCCGTGAGAGAGATTTACTCCTCACGCAACGTCTTCTTTATCTACCATTTACAACACATTTGTTTACCCATCTCTTCTTCGGGAAGACCATTTATCCATTGCCCAGTTCTTCATCAGCAAGACCCACGTGTAACACCTACTGCAACTAGTTGCCCATTCATCTCTTCCTAGAGAAGACCTGTCACCCCTTTGACCCATTTTTAATCTTCATTTACCACCTAGATCTTCACCAGGCTATACAACGCACCCCGTGGTATACTGTCAAACCCTCATCCCTGAGATCAGGACGCTTGAAGGCAGCATCCCAGCCACCAATGATATGGTGAAGAACGAGTGCCAGGCTGTATGCGGCGCCACACCAATCCAGGTAAGGCCCACAGAAACAAAGCTTGGGCAATACTCAACAGGCTGGATTGTTCATTTCCAACAAAAACCAGCAAACACAAGGTTTCGTCTCTTTGACACGAGCGGACCAGCAATTCCCTTCTCGCGCCGAAGACCAATCAAGCAATGCCAACGTTGCTGGGGATTCCACACAACACGTTCCTTTACTCGGAGCCAACAATGTGGGAGATGTGGGGGAGCCCACGAGACATTAGAGTTCCAGGCAAAGCTGTCAAAGTGCTCAAATTGCGCGGGACCTCACCACTCAGATGAGGGTAGCTGTATGGCCCGGCCAAGGCGACAAAACGGGATAATTCTGCCCCGCACCCCGGCAGAACTTCACATCATCAGAGAACGCGGACATCGTGATTATCATGCTGCTCTAGCGTACTCTGAAAGGAAGGGTAAGGCGGTTGAAACCGTCATTGCCCAGGACTCAACAATGTCGTGTTAATGTTAGGAAACCCCTCAACAAAAGCACCAAAAGGCAAGTACAACACCATCCACTTTCACCAAGTGAATGTCGGAGGAGGTGGGGAAAACACGGATATAGCATTGCAGCAGGCATGGGATGCCGGTGCACATGTAGTCATGGTACAGGAACCATGGACAAGAAAGAAAGAGGGGGTTTTATAACAAAAAGTCACCCTGGCTACAATAACCACATACCATTCGGAGGAACAGACATCCGGCTCCGCGCAATAACTTTCACGCGCAAAGGTAGTCATGCGACTCAACTATTTCCACCGTTGCCAGGCCCGACATCTGACTACTGTTTTGTAAAGATGGGCAGCCTAGCCTTTGTCAACGTATACCGTGCCCCAAGCACTAGTGGAACCTTGGAGCCCCTACTCCGGTGGGAAGTTGGAAGTTTAGTGGTTGTTGGAGGCGATTTCAATTCTGTGTCACAGCATTGGCAACCGCAAACAACAAATCAGTACAGCAATGGTAATCAGATTATGGAATGGGCAACAGCCCACGACATGGACCTAGTCAGCATTGTTGGAGAGCCAACGCACAGGGATGGGAACGTGCTAGATCTAACGTGGAACAACACGGCCGCTGTAGCATCTGTGTCCAACCGCTACCACTGTACCTCAGATCACTCGACCATCGAAGGTACCATGCTTAACCCTACAGTGTCAGATCTCTCTGGAATTGTAAAGAACATTTGTGTCAGCGACGCCAACTTGAAGGAATTTAACCGATGTGTTAGCCAATGGACCAAATCTAGCCCTCTCGAAAGTGTTGTCAACATCGAAAACTTCACAAATGATCTCCTACCAGCACTTGGAGATGCGCTCAAGATTGCAGGGAAAGCCCCAGCCATCGAAAGCGGAAGAACTGGGCCATGGTGGACCAATGAATGTCGCATAGAGTGATAAGAGTACAAGGCAGCGAGAGACAACCCTGACCTCGCGAAAGAGGCCCGCAAGAGCTTTAGAGCCGTGGTACGAAAAGCCAAGCGAGAGTACTGGAAGAGGCAAGTAGAGGCAGTGACTACTGACGCACAGGTATTCAAGCTCATGAGATGAGCCAAGCCTCGACCAGCTAACGAGCCCCCTCCCCTGCAGATTGATGAAAACCGGTGGCTATCTGACCCGCGAGAGCGAGCTAGTGCGCTACGAGACATTCTCTTGGCTAGGTTTAGCGGCGAGAACGACATCTCTATCTGGGAGAATGGAAAAGAGGAGCGTATTCCATGGGATACGGAATTATCACTGGACAATGTGACAAGCGCCACTGTCTCTGTCAACGACACGGCACCGGGAGCGGACAAGATAACGGTACGGTTACTGAAAGCCTGTTGGACCCATCTAGGACCTCTCGTGAAATATCTTTACCGGGCCTGTTTGAAAATCGGCTACTTTCCCACGGCCTTCAGGGTGGCAGAAGTTGTGCTTCTTCCAAAGCCGGGTAGAAATCTGTCAACTGCCAAGGGATGGCGACCAATCTCGCTGTTGTCGAGTTTAGGTAAAGGACTTCAGCGTCTAGTTGGTAAGAGAATGGCATGGCTGACGATAAGTCACCAAGTTGTTCACCCACAACTATTCGGCTCCGTATCAGGACGATCTGCAGTCGACCTTGCATCCTGTGTAATCCATGATGCTGAGGCGGCCATGAGAAGTGGTAAGTGTGCGGCTATGGTCACACTCGACATTCAAGGTGCATTTGATGCAGTCCTTCACAACCGACTGCTCAAACGCCTTCGAGAACAAGGCTGGCCACGATCCCTGTGCCGGTTTATTCAGACATTTCTTTACCATCGAAAGGTTCAGGTCATATACCGCGGTGGAATCACAGAAGAGAAGATACTGGAATGTGAAGTACCTCAGGGCTCGCCACTATCGCCACTTCTTTTCATGCTCTACATCGCTGTGATTTTTGAGGATCACGTTCTAACGAGTAGGTTTGGTTATGCTGACAATGTAGCTATTGTCAGAATTGGAAACACCGCGGCGGATGCTTTCTCCGCAGCTTAAGACGACCTCGACAGCCTTATCCTTCTCGCAAGAGAACACAGGATCGATTTTGACCAAGCAAAGTCAGAACTTCTGGTGACCGGAGGAGGGCCTAGAAAGAAAATCAACGCGGCTGATCTTTCCATCTTGGTGAAAGATCGTCGGATCGAACCGTCACCTCATATCCGGTAGCTAGGAATCTGGCTTGATACCCAGCTGAACTTTAAGCAACATGTACAGGAATGGACTGGAAAGGCTAATTGTCTAGTCCAATTCTTACGACATATAAACGGAGTTCAATGTGGTGCAGCGCCCAGACCTCTGATTCGTGTGGTACATGCATGCGTACTGAGCACAGCTCTATACAGGGCAGAAGCGTGGTGGCCAGGTCTCACTCGAATAACCACACTGCGAGATAAAGAAGTCGGCACTGGAGTAGGCTGGCACATATCTCTATTGGAAAAAACGATAATGAAAGCTATTAGAGTAGCACTCCCAGCGTGGCGTACCACTCCCAATGGCGCTCTTCATCGTGAAGCGGAATACCCCCGGCATCGATAATTGTCGGAAAATATGGTTATTTAGAGACAATCATATCACCCACTAAGTAGCAGTAGTGTTTGGATCCCTCTGATTGGTCTGAAGTGGAGGCCCTCATATACGCGTATTGGTTGCACTAGCGCCTTGGCATCTACATAGGGTAACTCACTAGATAGCTTAGATAGAGAATAGGAAAGAACAACTAACCTCTCGGAAATTCAGAACCTATTGTGCTAGCACATTTAATACCCGTGATATACCGACACTGATCAGTGAATCCGCATACACGGTTCACAGATTCGCAAGGTATACAGCGAAGGAACGCAAGTCAACCCTGACTACGTGTCAAGCCTCGAAGTCGGAATTGGATCAGATACGTCCTAATCCAAGGAACATTTCACGCGTCCATTGCGCAACCACCACATCTTTTTGAGAATACACCAACCGGTCAACTTCTCGATAAAGACGACAATATGACTCCCAAACTTCCGCCCTCGATGATTGAGGAACCATCCAAGGCTACCCCCACAGAACTTGCTGAGTACATCTACGATCTAATAGATGCATGGAACATACATAACTTCCGCGACTGGGAGCTCTGGGAGCTTTATACTAATTGCTTCGAAGGATGGACAGAACAAGACTTCACACGAATCGATAGTGTAACTAAATCAACCCTGCGAAAGTATCTGATCGAACATGGTGTTTTTATGGTTAGAGTTCATGATAAAGGAAGAGGTAGCATTGCAAAGCAACTTATGGAACCGCTCGAAATCGGAAAGTATCACGATTGGTCGAAGGAAGAATACGACTCCTGGGCAAATCCTATGTCTGGTGCCCGCTTTAATATTGATAGCATTTGCAATCCGTACGACCCCAATTACAACAGCTCAAAACAAAAGAATAAAGAGACGCTATGCAATACAAATGATTTAAAGAGAGAAAATGGCAAGAACAGATATGAAGATAATAAGGCTAAAATATTTGAACAATTGGAAAAACATGATGATGACATTGACAAGCAACTATCGGCTACTTCATTTCCTTTTAATGATCGTGCTGGGGAAGATCGCCCTCAACCCATGAATAGGCAACTGGAATCCCTCATAAGGCTTTATAAGGAAACTGACAAATATAAGGATGGAACTGATAGTTTTGACTACAAGCTGATGATATTCCTAGATAATTGTAATAACGCCTGCGTCGAGCCAAAACACTACGCAAGTGCATTAACAAATATGTTTATCTTACCTGCAAGAGATGTCTATTTAGATGGAACACTTAACAAATTTGAGATGACATTTGAAGAGCGATGCAATATCATGAAAAATCATTATGAAACAGAACCTTGGCGCATAAGACGAGAAAATATCTGGAATGGGATGGACCTTACTCTTCTCCTGCGGCAAAACCCTGGGCAGACGCTTTCAGAGACATTTGAATGGCTCAACACTGAGACTCGACGTGTTCAAAGGGGACTAGCAAACCATCAAGGAGATTTTTCCCTGCAACAGAGGATTATCAGCGCCTGCTACGGATGCGCTGAACTTCGACCAGTGCTCTTGGAACCCCCACCTGATGCTGAAGGCGTTTGCAATAAGATTAGAGCTCAAATAGCTCAGCTTGAATTCACAAGTCCGACAGGAAATTTTATGCGAATACCAGCCCAAAATTCAGTGCTTATGACTGATCGACATTATAACACTGTTGAAAACAACCACAAAGGCAGAAAATTCAAGAATAGGGTGTCTTCCAACACACCTTATATTGCTAGGGATGGACCTAAGTTGCCGGCAAAGTGGACTAAACGCTGTCTTGTGTGTCAAAAGCCAAACTGTTGGTCAACCAATCATACTTCCGACGAACGGCAAAGGTCATATGATCGTATCAAGCAAAAGTTCCCAGCAAAGAATGAAACCAGAGTACGGCAGTTTATAGTTAATTCTGAAGGCACAGCAGATGAAGATGAGTTTGATGTAATGATGGCAGAATGTGATGCCGAATTTGAGGAAGTCCAAATTTCAGACAACGAGTGGCCCGACGATAAAGATCCAGTATTTACTGGCCTCATTGAAGAAATCGGTGGCGAAACGTCCATCACTTATCTCAATGAGCAAATGGTGGAGCATTTTTTTACGGCACCTAGATTTCATCCTACGGGTATAAATGACGACACAAGAATAGGGGCACGGGGATATATTTTAAGAGCAGAGCCCCCTGACTTGCTAGATTTGTCAAACATAGCTGTTCCTTATTCACAAACTATTAATTCTGGGAATATTTTAGCATATGATGATGTCCAAACTCTTGACAGAAAAGAAGACAGATATGACGACAGATACTTCCACGGTCTCTTGGTTGATACAGGAGCCGCTGGTCATTCAACAGCTGGAATCGGTCAACTAAAAGCACTCCAACGTTTACGAAAGCGTTTACAGGTTGATAAGTCAAGGGCTGGTGTGGCTAAAATTACAGGAATTGGAAAAGGGATGTTTGCGTCAATCGGCACGGTTTCTCTTGATACGCCAATTGGTAGCGTCGAATTTCATGTGGTACCTTGCAATATTCCGTTTTTACTTGGTCTCAAAGATATGGACCGGTTAAATGGCACTGTCAATACCCTGCAAAATACAATAGTGAAAAACGGCAAAGTTGCAGCAAATCTAATTCGGAAATATGGTCACATCTGGATGAACTTGGGCCATATACAATCATTATTTATCTACACTGAAGATGAGTCGCCAACTTGCTACTTTACAGTGCAACAACTTCGCACGATCCACCGTAGGTTCGGGCACCCATCGGCAACCAGACTATGAAAAATTCTTCGACGTGCTGGTCATGAAACTGAATTAAAGTTAATTGAACGTCTTACAAAGTTTTGCCGGGATTGTCAATTAAGCGGCAACGAGCCTCTTCACTTCAAATTTTCCCTCAGACAGGATAAAGAGTTCAATCATACCATATACGTGGACATCCTCTGGCTCGAAGACGGACCAGCTGTGCACGTTGTAGATGACGCCACCTCATTTTCTGCGGCTGAATGGCTTAAGGGTGCCGAAAGAGAGAGTGCAGAAGAAGTGTGGAATGCCATCCAGAGATGCTGGATAAATGTCTACATTGGACCGCCAGAATATCTTGTACACGATGCGGGTAAGAATTTTTCTTCCTCAAGTTTTCGAAAGAACTGCTCTGAAAGCAAAATTGAGGTTAAGGAAATTGTAGTGTTGGAATCAGGCATATCACGTGATGTACTGTAACAGTACATAATAATTAGCTAGTCATAACACAATGAAATCTTCATGCTTCCTCATTACAGGTTATGGCCCTCGTCACTTCCACTGTTAACACAGCGTCCGTGAATTAATCGCACGACATCGATTTCTTGCTTCCCTCTTCACGATAATCTTCGATTATCGCAGCGATTCCCGCACATCATGTCGGACTCATCGTCAAAGCCCTCTACGGAGGCAACCACAGACGCCTACAATCCAGCGTCAAAATGCACAGAGGAGGACATCACTGTTGGCAAAATACAATTTGCCACGGCTCCAGATGTCCAAGATTCAATAAAGTTATCCGCCAAGAAAACTGAATTGTACACGCTTACAGCACATCTAGAAAGCATCGACAAAATGACTCCAATTCCAACCCTGAAGCAATCGAATTGGAATCAATGGCTGAGAGCGATTCGAGATCTAATTTCTTTCACACAAACGTCGGCGGCATTTCTCGAATACCCTCCCCAGACAAAATCAGTTCGTCTGTGGTCAAATTGGTGGGCAGCTAAGCTAAGAGAAACCGCCCCACAAATACACTCTGCTCCCAGTGACTCTCCTAGAATAATTCTAAGTCACATTGTGCGGAATTGCCGCGCCAAGATACACACCAACGTGGTCAAGATTGTCGCACGGTTCTGGGATTACAAGCCAGAAAAGGGATGTTCTATTCAAAGTTTCATAAAAGAATATGAGAAACGATACCAGGATCTCCGGGAACATTCTAACATAACAACAGAGGTAGAATTTCATATAAGATACGTACTTCTAGATCGAATCTCCAACATCCACCCAGAACTCTCTCACCGCTGTCGCAATTTTTCCTTCGACGAGATTCTTTCAGAATGCCTTGAGTGGGCACCACCGAGTGACCACAAATCACATGCAAAGAAGCCTCACAATACCTTTAAATGCAACTATTGTGATATTGCTGGCCACAAAGAAGAAGATTGCCGGAAGAAAAAGAAAGCGTATAAGGAACAAAAAGGGGGGATAAGAAAACAAATTCTATCGTTAGATAAATTAGAAGATAAACCTGTATATCAGCTAGATACAGCAGCAGACTTCCACGTGTCTGGTAATAAAGATGATTTCTCCTCCTATATCAATTCCCCACAAACTGTACGCGTAGCTGGAGGGGGGAAAGTAAACATCACCGGCAGTGGTGATATCCTACTCCTCGCTATAGATAACAAAACCGATAGACTTGAAGGTGCAATTTACATGCCAGGTCAAAGGACTAGAATTCTTTCAACAGCACAGCTTGAGCGGCAAGGCTACTCCATATGCTGGCCACGTAATTATCGAGATGTGCAATTACTCCGTCCAAATGGATCAATCTGTGCAAACTTTAGTCGTGTCTCAGGTCGCTTGATATGGAAACCTGCTGATAACACCAACAATTCGCCTCAAATTTATTCAATACAACGTGACTGGCATACAATTCTTGGTCATCCTGGACTCAAAGCACAAGAGGCTATGTAAAAATGGCCGGAATCAAGGGTTACAAAGCTCCTATCAATTGCGAAACATGCTCCAAAACTAAGATTACAACCTCTAAAGGTCACGGGATAATACGTAGTGCATCTACGTTTGCTGATGTCATACATATGGACTTAGTTGGTGGTCAAAAAGCCCTCTCTCCTACAACTACTGAAAAATCAGTGCCCACCGCTACTTGGTTCCTTCTCGCCGTGGATGAGTACACATCGTATAAATGGGCATGGCCAGTTTACACTAAGAAAACTGTTCCTACTCAAATACGTTACTTTCTGGAGCACCTGAAAACTAAGTTTAATAAGACTCCGGTTAAAATCCATACAGATTGTGGTACAGAATTCTCCAATTCACACCTTCAAGAAGAGCTTCTCAGTCGTGGAATTGAATGGCATAGATCGTCATCACACGCTCCAGAACAAAATGGAATTGCGGAAAGAAACGTTCGAACAGTCATAGAGAAAATGCGTGCTCTACATTTACAGTCGGGGCTACCGCTACGCTTATGGCCAGTTATTCTAACAGCATCAATCAATATTTTAAATATGACGCCTAATAAAATATCCCCTCATAGCCCTTACTTCTCTGTCTTTCAACAAAAACCAAAGATTCAGAGTCTCCACTCTTTCGGCTGTAGAGTATTCTGGCTAGATCCCGATCAAAATAAGCTGAACTCCAAAGCCAAAGAAGGTATATATGCTGGGACAGAATTCACCGGAGGCCACATCATACTCAATCCTGAAACAGGAAGAACAATAATTCGAAGGGATATTCGCGCTCACGAGAAAATATTTCCTCTGAAAACAGAACAAGTTCTTTCCGTGAGGATTAACAATCGTCTCATCATCGACAACGCATTGTCAGGTCCTAAAGCTGAAGCTTGGATTAATGCTATGGATGCAGAAATTGATAATATGATGCGAAATAATGTGTGGAATTTAGTTCCCCGAGCCGAAGCCAAAGGAAAATTAATGACTGGTATCTGGTCATTGAAAGAAAAGTCAGATGGAAAACTAAAAGCTAGATGGTGCGCCCGAGGGTTCTCTGAACCTCACGCAGATGACACATACGCCGATGTTCTTCCGCCGACCACTATGCGTATGTTACTTGCACTTGCTGCCTCAAAAGATCTACGAATCAATCATGTAGACATTACTGCAGCCTTTCTCCATGCTGATCTCGATTATCCTATCTATATCGAACAACCACATAAAAGGGAAAAGCCAGGAAATCTTGTTTGCAAATTGAACAAAGCCATCTACGGACTAAGAACAGCCCCTAGACGATGGCAACAAAAACTAAGGAAAGTCTTACATGACGCAGACTTCAAATCCTTAAAATACGACAATAACGTTTTCCGCCAAAACAACACAATAATTTCGACATATGTGGACGATTTTATGATTTTAGCAAAAACTAATGAACAAATAAACGAAGCTATTAACATGCTATCACAGGCATTTCAAATCAAAAACCTGGGAGAGATGACAAAATTCCTCGGAATAAATATTCGTCAAACGTCAGACGGCATCCGAATTGATCAAATGGACAAAATAGAAGCGCTATGCAATGACATGGGCATGGATATGTGCAGAGGCGCCAGTACGCCAGTCGCTGATGATAATCTAATCGACTGCGACACAGATTTGCCTTGTACTAATGATGAAGCTAACAAATATCGCTCGGTTGTCGGTTCGCTCTTACACATAGCAAAAATGACCCGACCAGATATTCAATACGCTGTAAATAGACTCTCTCGTCGAGTACATCATCCATCAAACAACGCAATTCTAGCCTTAAAGCACTTAATCCGATACATCTCACGTACCAAAGTAGCCGCCCTATTTTATCCTAAATCAGGAGATATAACCCTCACGGCCTCATCAGATAGTAGCTGGGGTAGCGCGACATCCTCCAAAGGCACAACTGGGAATATCTTTCTCGTTGGTGGCTCTCCAATTGCATGGTGGTCAAAGAAGCAAACAGTTACAGCACAAAGCACCTGCGAAGCAGAATATGCTGCTTTAACATCGCTAGCTGTCGCTGCACAATGGATACGACCTCTATACGAAGAAATTTTCAGCATCAGTTCCTCACCTATCGTCACACAAGTAGATAACACAGCAGCTATGATCACGGCTAACTCCAATAAGGTCTCAGCGCGAAATCGGCACTTCCTGATGCGAGAATCTACTGTGCGTGAAGCTATTAGAGACGGTATCTTAGAACTTAAATATACACCCACAGATCAATGTAAAGCTGACGGACTAACCAAGTCCCTGCAGCTTTTAAAACACACAGCGTTCTGCGCTCAAATAAACATAGATTTAAAGCATTCGATTTCTGGGGGGGTGTAGTGTTGGAATCAGGCATATCACGTGATGTACTGTAACAGTACATAATAATTAGCTAGTCATAACACAATGAAATCTTCATGCTTCCTCATTACAGAAATCCCTGTAGAGGCTCACAATTCCGTGGGAAAAGTCGAGAGAGCCCATAAACCATTACGGCGAGCTTACAAGATATTCAAAGAGCAATTCACAGGACAAGCAATCGACCGTGACACCCTTCTATCCATGGCTGTAAAGGCATGTAATGATACGGCTGGCCCTGATGGCCTTATTCCCACCCTTTGTGTCTTCGGGGTCTATCCGCGCCTCACATGGGATGATGCACCCTCACCGACTGCCATCCAGAGAGCAGATAGTATCAGGAAAGCTATGGCTGAGCTTCGAAGATACCGCGCCAATCAGATGGTCCAACAAGCTGCCAACATACGTAACGGGCCTAGACATTCTCACCTTGAAAATGTCCCAATCGGAGGTCAAGTGCGAGTATGGCGTGAAGGCAATAACAAAAAGGGACTGTGGACCGGACCGTGGAATTTGATCGACAAAAATAAAGAAACAATTACAGTTAATATCAATGGCAAGCACTGTAATTTTCGTTCTACGTCTGTTGGTAAATGGTTTGATAAGGATGATGATCCGAACAATCTCTGCCAACATCGAGATACAAAACAGGACGATCAGAAGCCACAGTGCGATTTATCCAATCAAAGTCTTGATATTCAACTATCAAATCAGCCCCGATCTCTTCCTAATGCGCAACTCCATACACCGCTACTTCGTCGAAATCAGAGAGAAGGACGGTTTAATGGACGCTACCAATTTAAATACCAGTGCTGTAAATATACAGGGACAGAGAATGATTCATCTCAAGTTTTTATGTCTCCACAAGAGCAGGAAGCCTTAAAACTTTCGATGAATCTCAGGGCAGCAGGTTTAATCCGCACTCCTGGTGAACCTTTTGAGGCGTCAACAAAACAGGAAATTGAAGGCCTGATGAAATCTGGTGTATTCGAATTTAAGCAGTTTGATGAAAGCATGGTCGACAAGCGAATCTTTAACTCGAGAATGGTTAATACTATCAAGGGTAAAACGACTATTGCCCCATTTGAGAAATCAAGGCTAGTTGTTCAAGCGTACAACGACAAAGATAAATACATGATATTGACACAATCTCCAACTGTGCAGCGAGCAAGTTTGCGACTAATTCTAGCACTTGCTATTCCCCTAAAAAGAAAGTTTAATCACGTCGTATTTCTTCGAGATATCTCGCAAGCTTACACGCAATCCAAGACCTCTTTAACAAGAGATATTCTCTGTCGGCCTGCTCCAGAAGTCGTCAGAGCTTTAAATTTAGATCGAGGGATTATCATGCGAATTCTCAAGCCGCTATATGGTATACCAGAGGCTGGTAACCACTGGTTTGGTACCTACTTCAAGCATCTGAAGGAAATGCTCAACATGCAACCCTCATGCTTTGATCCATGCTTGCTAATTACATCCAATGGAAACGAATTTGGTGTCACTGGAATGCAAGTAGATGGCACACTTTTTATTGGAACAGAAGATTTTGTCAAGCTTGAAGATGCCAAACTTAAAGAAGCCAAACTTAAAGCTAAGGATATAAGTCGCCTTACGGAGAACGAATCCCTACATTTCAATGGTCTTATTATTTCCCTGAAGGACGACACTCTACTTATTCAACCAAATGGTCAAGGAAACAAAATCGACCTCATTGACCCCAAAGATTCCGGCCGATTCATGACCTACAAGAAAATGCGAGCACTTGGAGCATGGCTCGCCTCTTTTTGTCAACCGCTCGTTACGTTTAGGCTCTCTCAAGCGGCACAATTCCAGGAACCAGGGAACGAAGAAATAAAGGATTTAAATATTGCCCTTCAAACTCAAAAGAATAATCCCAGTGCCGGATTGAGATATGTAGATTTAAATCTGGACGATGGTCTGGCTTTATATGCTTGGGTGGACGGATCCCTTGCTAATAACAAAGATCTAACATCACAAATTGGTTTTGTAATAGCTCTTGGAAATGAAACGCGCGGTAGGAACGCCTTCACATTCCATGGCAATTTAATTCATTGGAGCTCTACGAAGTGCAAGCGAGTCACACGTTCAGTGCTTGCTTCCGAACTCTATGCTATGACTCAAGGCATAGATATTGCTATCCCACTTTGCACGACCCTCAATCAGATAGTTGCCCAGCTCGGTCTACCCACAGTACCCCTTATCATCTGCACCGATAGTTTCAGTCTATACGAATGCCTCGTGAAACTCGGCACCACCAAAGAAATACGCCTCATGATTGATATTATGGCCGTCCGTGAGTCTTATGAGCGTAGAGAATTGGCCGAGATCCGCTGGATCCACGGGAAAGACAATCCAGCGGACTCTATGACTAAACACAAGCCGACTACAGCTTTACAACGACTTTTCGAAACAAACAAACTAGAATGTAGATTACAAGGATGGGTGGATAGGAGAAGGTGAGAAAGCTACCGGACTAAACTTCAGAAGCAATTACACTTAACTTTGAAAAAAAATTCTACTATTTTAATTCAGTCTCATAAGTAGGAATGATTGTCTCTTTTAGAGAGTTGCGAATGTCGGAAAATATGGTTATTTAGAGACAATCATATCACCCACTAAGTAGCAGTAGTGTTTGGATCCCTCTGATTGGTCTGAAGTGTAGGCCCTCATATACGCGTATTGGTTGCACTAGCGCCTTGGCATCTACATAGGGTAACTCACTAGATAGCTTAGATAGAGAATAGAAAAGAACAACTAACCTCTCGGAAATTCAGAACCTATTGTGCTAGCACATTTAATACCCGTGATATACCGACAATAATTCTTCAGCAAAAGATGCTGCGGTCGGCAGCTCATATGCGAAGAATGGATACCTGGCACCCTCTAGCCATTCGGGCGGCTGAGGATCCGAAAGAGACGATAAGACGCTTAGGTCTTAGATCGGGACAAAGAGATCGATTGTTCAGACAACCAAAACGGTACATGACACGCCTACAAATGAGTGTGCGTCGAGTTCCGACAGCCGAAGGCCCCGGAAAGCTATACTTCCCAGGTGGCACTCCAGCATCAATTCCATGTAGTCGAGAAAATGAAGCTAGGTCTGGAAGCATAAAGCGGTGGTTAGCTTCCCGCCCAGCTAACACAGTCTTCGCTTTCTCTGATGGATCATCATCGGGTCCCGGAAAATCATCCTGGGGGTATGTAGTATACCAAGGAGGCAAGCTAGTTACAAGTGGCTCCGGTCCACTTCCCGGAGCAGAGGTATTCGATGCAGAAGTTGTAGGTGCCATGAAAGCCTTAAAGGCTGCAATAGAGGTAGGAAAAGACTTACTGATCTGCATTCTTCTTGACAACCAAGCGGCCACCCAGGCGCTCGAAAGAGGAAGATCTAACTCCTCGCAGTCGGTGGTGGACAAGTTTTCATCCCTGAGACACAATAAGCGTGTGGAAATACGCTGGATACCCGGGCATGTAGGGATTCAAGGCAATGAAGAGGCCGATAAGCTGGCCAAATCAGCCTTGGGAGCTTCCAATAACCGGTCACTAACCTCAGCTGCGCCCATTCTAGAAGATCAAGATCTAACATTTGCAGCATTAGGGAGGTGGGTTAAACAGCGTAGCCAAGAGCTCGTGGAAGAGTGGTGGCAGAAGTATCGACCGAAACAATACAAAGATCTGGACCTATTCATGCGTTGCAAAAGACCACCGGAACTAGCTTTACCAAGATGGGCGTACCATCGTCTTATTGCGGCAAGAACAGGCCACGGGGACTATGCCGACTACCATCGACGTTTCAACCCCGAACATGAAGATCTGAAATGCGTTTGCGGCCGAGAGAAAAGGCCCTGGCATTTTTCAGAGTGCCGACCTGCTTTGCTACGTTGGAGAATCTATGAGAAAATGGCCCCACCTGGGGCCAGGGAAATGATAGGGGAGAAGGGATGGCAGAAGTTCATTCAATTCTTAACTACAAGCCGATGTTACAGTCTGCCGAAGAATGAACAGGGTGGGAGGTGACCACGCTGAGATTGTTTCTGACCCGAGAGTAGATGGGTGTGGGAGATAGGGATGCGGCGCAGGGCACCGTTACTCAGACACATACTGTTCTTTTTTTTTTTCACTCTTTTCTTTTGTAGCTTCTGGCTCCACTGCCGGTCATGTAGGAAGCAATGTGCTTTCAGAGCCCATCTATCCGTGTCACGTTTAAATAGATGTTAGGTTCTTCCTGTCACGTAAAAGATTTCAAATTCAAATTCAATTGATATATATATATATATCCCTGACAAGGGCCTAAAGTAGCTTAGCAATCCAAATTCGAAGCGAGCATATTGGGCTCAATTTGTATTTGCATAGAAGAAAAGTATCAGGAGTCTACGATCCATGCTGTCCGTGTGGCTACCAATCACAAAATCCCAAGCACATGATCATGTCCTGCCCTCCCAGAGCCTATGCGAAGCGGCAACCCAGGAATGAGGTTCAGCTACGCAGACGACGTTGGGAAACTAGGATTTGGGCGCAGCATAGCCGGGTCAGCCGCTTCTGTACAGAAGGAGGTGGACCATCATCTGGAGTGGGCGAGCACCAACATAGTCTCCTTCGATACCAATAAGTCGGAGGTAGTCCAGTTTCCCGGACACAAACGCGAAGAGCCAGTGGGCATTTATGTGAACGGCGTGGTTATTGAGCCAGCAGACCAAATACGCTGGCTAGGAGTACACCTAGACCCGCGGCTGGACTTCAAACATCACGTCACGACGTGGTGTGGCAAAGCTATGAAGGTGGCCCAGCAAATGCGCCGCTTCAACTCAGTATATCGAGGAGCTGCTCCTGCAGCACTGGTTCGGGCAGTGGACACATGCATTGTCACCATAGCAACCTTTGGAGCAGATGTTTGGTGGCCCGGCCTCAAATTTCCGACCAAAAGGGGAATCATCACACCTCAGACTATCATTTTCTGCGAGATGATCAATAAGGCAATCCTAACGGGACTTCGTGATGCCCTCCCGGTAATGAGAACTACACCGAATCTTGTTCTCCACCGAGAAGGAGGTATCCCAACAGGGAAGATCATTCTGGAAGGGAATCGACTACGGCTTTCGGCTCGGCTCCACTCACTAGACAACCGTCACCCGCTCCGGACTCGCGCCGCTATGCGTTCAAACAATGGAACACGGAAATACAAGAAATGTTCTCGGGCGCCTAATAATCCAGAGATCCACATGTCACGAGTACAGCGTGCTTACCGAGAACTCCCGGATGTGGAAGATGCTGAGCCTTTGCCACCCCCAAGCTATCTTTCGAGTTTCAACTCAAGGATAGAGGAGGAAGAGAAGGGAACTCGGTTCATCGATAGTGTGCGGGCATCAGATTTTTGCGCCTACCCGGATGGATCGTCGGAGGGTAATGGTCGCTCAGCATGGGGGTTCGTCTTGAAGAGGAATGGAAAAACTCTGTTGAAGGGATATGGCATCAAGCATGGTGGTGAAGTGCTTGATGCGGAAATACTAGGGGCGAGGAAGGCCCTGGAAGTTGCGCTGGAATTGTCAGAGGGGCAGAACGGGGGAAAAGACGGCAGGCAGCAGATCAATGTACTGACAGATAGTCAGTCTGCAGTGTAAGCACTGCTGACGGAAATTGCCACAACAAGCCTTGACGACGTAAGCCAATCTATGGCGCTATCCAAAAAGGCTCTAGTCTCGGTGAAGTGGATACCGACCCACTTCGGGATACTGGGAAACGAAGATGCAGATAGAGCTGCACGCTCCGGCCTCCAACAACTGCCAAGCAGAGATAGCCAGCCTGGCTCCGTCACAACGGCGTACGTACGTCGGCTCATGAACTGTTAACGTCAAGCGATTCTCGACGACTGGTGGGGGGAAGTATGTCCATCTAGGTGTCAAAATCTGGGTCTTCTCATGCGACGACGCAAGCCACGCGAGCAGACACTTTCTCGGCGGCTACTCCGTGAACTGATCTCAGCCCGTACGAGCTACGGAAACTTCGCGGCATGTCATCGCCGCTTCAACAACTTCGCCGCTTCAATGGAGTGTGCATGTGGAGAGGAAACATCACTTCTCCACTTCATTCACTGTCGACTGCACCTACGCCAAACGTGCGACTACGAGGGACAATGTCACATCACGACTTTACCCACAAACTTCTCGGGCCTAAGTGCCTCGAACACTTTGAAAAATTTGCGCAGGCAACCGGCTGCTTCGGGGGTCCACCTGCGACTTGTTATGCTCAGCTATGTAGGATGGTAGATCTAGTAGCTGGTGCATAGGTAGTTATTATGGCAGCATGGCGTTATGGCGCATGAAGGAGATCCAGTCTCTACATAACAACAAGACATGTAGTAATGTGTGCATTATGAGAGATGGGTTGTTGATATAGGACAAATGGCATGGCTGCTTAGTTGGTTGTACACTTTGGTGAGCTGCATACTGGTAACAAGATCGGTCTACAAACGAACAAGCTAGGGGATAAGAGACGAACTTCCCCCAATCTGTAACATAGTAATTATCATAGTCACTTCACTTCTGCACATTAATGAAGACATCTCTCCACATACTATCTTAGCTGTTGCAGCGCATGTGTAAATTCCCAAATCATATACCAATCATAATACGACTCCGTCTCCAGCTCTCAGCGTAGACGGTAGTAACTAGATCATACCACAAAGCATGACGGGCAGGAAAATGAGACGAGAAGTGTCATTTTACAACCACAAACAGGAGTATGGGATTTGGAATTCTGGTCATGGGAGTTTGTGTGGGCATTTATTTTCTTTATTATAACTAGCTACTTGTTGTGTAGTTAGTCACGCGGTGAGACCGAGTCGGGCATGTGGGAAGCATGATCTTGGCCGTGTGCACCGGTCCTTAACTCCTTGGAGATATTGAGCATAGCTTAGGACTTTAAAAAATATATAAAAAAAAAACAGCTGTCTACCACTCTGCTTTCCAATTTAAATGTAGCAAATTTACCCCTACAAGGAACTTCAGTTTTTTTTACACGTAGTTTTAAATTACACCTGCAGAACAAGAAAATAGGGATATATATTTCCATATAAAATTAGCCCCACACCCGATTGTAAAATTTCACTTGGAAATATCAAATGGGCTCTTTGGATTTCGTCAAAGAACTTTGTCAGCTCGACCCATTTTCCGAAGGCGAGGGCACCTTCAGGCGTGCCAAGTACCCATTTGATGCCTCGGCAAGGATGGCGAGGTCCGCCGCGAAGGTGAGCACGGTTTCTTCCTATACTGCAGAAGAAGAAGTGATCAGGGCTTTTTTCTTCGCCACAGGAGCAAAACATTAGGGCATCTTCGTGTGCAAAATGTCGATGATATGGGGCGAAATCTCCGTGTCCGGAGCGAGCTGCAATGAGCGCCCCAAATGTCTGCCGATTTAAGTTATTCGGTTCTGGAGTTATTCTTGAAGTAGGACCGATTCCGAGTTCTTTAAATCTAGCCGGAGTCTCTCGTTCCCAGAAGGCGTCGCTGGAGGCCTTGTAGAGTTGAGCCACCTTCCTGTTTGCCCTTACTATGGACAGAAGGAGAGACAATGTAGGTATTAGACATGCTGACTTGGCTAGAGAGTCTGCTTGTTCGTTTCCAGTGATTCCAGAATGTCCGGGACACCATCAGACACTGATTGTTCCAGCCCTGGTGCAGGATGCGCGATTCCTTTCAGACCAGCTGGCAGTGAGTTTCCGGAATTTCGTAATTTGCCGGGAACTTGTTGCGGTGGGGGGGAACAGGAGCAACCGTAGAGCCACTTCTTGGTTATCTAGACAGACAGTTACGTTGGTTGCATAAAATGTCATGGGATTGCGGAAGGCAATCTCTAGTCCCTCAGTAGCTCCAGCAATTTCAGCTTCATAAACTTCTGCTGAGGTACCTAGAGGTATAGTTCCACAGGCTATCTCGTGTAACGCGCCACATCTGTCACGGTTTCATTACAAAATGCATGAGCAATGTTGTAGGTACAATATCATAATTATAATTCTCTGAAGAGAGAATTTCTGTACTTAATGACTACCTATATATACAGACTGAAATACCCCTCCTCGATAAGGTTCTCTCTATGACCTGTCAACTCAGACTCTCCGACAATTGCCTGTAGATCCTTGATACTTCTGTAACCCTCATGAACTTTCAGTAGGTTTCAACAAGGCTCAATGTGAATCATCTAGGTTCCCTGTCATCCAAGATCTTCCCAGGAACCTCCCTTCGTATAATTGCCTGCGCTAGACAGCGTAGGCTACAGGAACCCTTAGGCTTGACAGCCGTCACTACGTCGTATCGAATATCCTGCTCCTGCTCGGTCCTCAATTAACGCACTATTGGAGAAAACAGAGAGGTCCAACATTGATTGCAGAACAAACCAACCGGAGAAGGCATCGACTCCAGCATTGCAACAGATTGCCCCGATCTATCCCAAAGTTGTCTCCCAATGAACTTTCCAGGGTGGGGGAATAGTATCTTCTGAGAGTTCTGGAGAAATTCTTTGTTGGACCCAAGGCTTTCTTGCGGAATTCCATCTTCGACAAAGAGGGTGTGTCAGACCAGTATCAGAACCCGGTGGAATTAGTATTCCTGAATTAATGTTTCGTGATTCATGTAAATTCCATTCTTCTAACATGATCGTAACATTATTGTCAGAATAATATGCCAAGCTGGTACCTGACATAATTTGTGATTGCCTCAGGAAAACTTAGCGTTTTGGGTAATTTTCAGCTAGAAAATACTTGGCGTCCGTGTAACAGACGTGGTGGGTGGGACACGGTATTACGTTGTAAATGTTGACTAAAGAACCCTATATTTGATATTTGATTTTGATTGAATTTAACGTCGTGCCTATCTACAGCTCGTGACTGCTGTCACGTACTGGACGGCCCAGTCCCTACAGAACTACCCGACGCTCTAGCGCGCACTACAGCACCTAAAAATTACAAAAGAGTCCGACCAGCTGTCTGCCACACAACTCCAAAAAGAACTGTCTCGACGCGCCAGACACGCGATTATCTACTGTTCAGCTTTCTCTGATTTGCTCCTTGCCATGCCGCCCCAGTCCTCCGCAGAGGCTGGCTCTTGGCCCCCTCTCCCACCCGTAAATTCGACGCGTCCTGACGTCGAAATGGTCCTCACAGGGCCACCTAGCCACCACCACAACAACACACAAGCAAACGCAGAACCGATCTGCGAGGCGAGCTGCCAATACTCGCCCCCAAACCCCCCCGAGTCAATGGGTGCTTCCTTGACTAACTTCCTCGCAGATGAAGCGAGGGCGTTTAACATACGCTTTGCAGAGGCTGAGCGTATCGTCAGTGGGTACAATAACCTACTGGCGGCCACAACCGACAAACAGCTCCGACGAGCTGTCGAAAAGAATGGAGAGGCTTTACAGGCCACTATCACAAACATCCTGCGCGGAAACCCCGAGCCCCAATCCAGTGGGCCATCAGAGGCTGCCAGTAGCAGCAAGACGACAACCCTCCCTACGTCGGCTACTAGGTCGGGAGGAAAGAATAGCGCGAGCACTTCACGACCAGTGCAAATACTCACGAGAGAAAGCAGCCAGGCGAAAGGCAAAGAGCCGGCTTCGACAAAGCCTACTAGGCCAATCGACATCGATTCTATACAAACCCCCATCGTTACTGAGGGGTCTTGGACTCAAGTAGTGAGGAAAAAGACTAAGCCCGCACCACCAGCAGCGACAAAATCGCAACCAGCCAGCGAGCCTAAGTCAAAAGCGACAGGGCCCACACAAACTACGAGGCCTACTGCCTCAGCTCCCAAGTTAGCTCGCCCAGACGAGCGTGTTTTCCTGCGGGTCAAGCCCGACCACCCATGGAGACGCATGTCTCCTCATTACATCAAAATGAGCCTCGCAAGCAAGCTGCGCTTAGCTAACTCTGCAATTAAGCAGGTTACCATCGTCAACTCAGGGTTTGCGATACTAGCTGAAGGAGACGGAGCAAGAAACGCGCTCCTCTCAGGCGCCGTACTCCTGGAGAGCACGGAAATGAAACTGGAAACTGCTTCCAACTGGATCTCAGTGTTGGCGCCTAATGTACCAGACAGACTCTTCACTTTAGAAGGACCAACGTCAGTAACATCGGAGATGGTAATGGAGGAAGCGACCTTAAAGACAGGCGTTAGACCGACCTCGGCTCGTGCCTTTGCAACAAGCATGGCTAGGCCGTCAACCGACTGGGTGTTGCATTTTGCAACCGGCAAGCCAAAGCTGGGAGAAAGACTTTTCGAAGAGAGCGGTCGCTTAAACGAACTTCAGCGTAAAGCCAAAATTGCGCAATGCAACCGATGCTGGGGACACCACCCAACTAAGATCTGTTCACGAGCAGAGCGCTGCTCTCGCTGTGGATCGATTGAGCACAAGGCTACTGAGTGCAAACAGCTCGTCCCAAGGTGCATCAATTGCCATGGGCCGCATGCCGCAACCGAGCCTAGCTGCATGGCCAGGCCGACGCGGACCGGCGGAAAGACTGTGCAACGCACAAGAGACCAGCTGTCGGTGATCCGGGAACAAGGTCAAAAAGAAAGAAACGCTTCGATCCGAGAATTGGAAGCAAAGCAGAAAGCCGCTGAGGCGACTGCTGAAAACGAAACTACAAACGTTGCTCAATGCCCGTAAGGGACCACAACCTTACCGAGCTAAACACAACGGCAACAACGATCTTGTTCCTCTGCGCTAATTTGGGCAGAGGAGACCCCGCTACAGACATCATCCTGCAATCCGCCTGGGATTCAGGAACCGATGTCCTACTCATCCAGGAACCCTGGACTCAACACAAGGACGGCTTCTGGCTCACCAAGTCGCATCCTGGGTTCGACAAGCACTTGCCCCCCCATGTTACAGCCAACCCCGCAAGGCCACGATCCCTCATTTATACGCGAAAAGGGACCAAGTGCCTACAACTAGCAATCTGCGAGGCATCACCAGATCTTACCGCCGTAAAGGTTGAAGGAGTCACGTTTGTCTCAGTGTATCGCGCTCCTGGAGCAGACCTTTCGCCGCTCCTATCATGGGCCCCGTCTGGGCCCACAGTAGTTGGTGGAGATTTCAATGCCGTCCACCCTGACTGGCAGCCCATGGCCACCAGGCTACACGGTGACGGCCAAGTGCTCGCCAAATGGATGTCCGAGCACGGTATGGACCTATCTTCGACCCCGGGCGTCTCGACTCACGATCTTGGAAACACACTCGACCTAGTCTGGTCTAACGCGGGAGCCCTTGCAGACGTCTCGATAGAGCTTGACTCGACATCGGACCACAGAACTCTTGCAGGAGACGTCCCCCGTCCGAACTCGAAAGCTAGAGCTGTTATCAAAACAGGCCAACCGTTTCGAGTGACAGACGACGCCCTCGAAGACTTTGCAAAGGTGCTAGGCCGTTGGGCTCAAGGAATAGAGCTACAGCCGATGGCTTCAGTAGACGCGGTGGACAATCTTGCTGATAAGCTGGTCCAAACTATTAGCAACGCAATCAGGGTCACTGGTAGACGCGGGAGTGTGAAGAAGGGTAGGACAGCACCTTGGTGGACGTCGGAGTGCCTACAGGCCAAACGCAAATACAGGATATTCAGGGACGAAGAGAGCAGAAAGGACTTCCGTCGCATAGTCAAAAGTGCCAAACGCCAATACTGGCGGCGAAAGTTCTCCGAAGCAACAACCGACGTCGACATGTATCGGATGGCACGCTGGGCTAAGCCGCAACCTACATCAGCTGCTCCACCACTCCAAACTCCAGATGGTCTTGTTTCGGATCCAGGAAAGCGAGCAACTCTGTTGCGAGACCTCCTTCTCAGCCGGTTCACCAGTCAGAACGACGTCGACGCTGAGGACTTCGAGCCAGGACGCGGAAACCTCCCATGGGTCTCGAGCGTTACGGACGAGGAAGCCAAGTGGGTTACAACGGCCTGCCAAAACAAAGCCCCTGGAGCAGACGCGATTTCTGTTCGTCTTCTTAGGACAGCCTGGCCATCAATTGGTCACGCAGTGAGAGTACTCTTTGAGGGCTCACTGCGATTGAATCACTTTCCGAAGGCCTTCAAGCTAGCGGAAGTAATCCTTCTCCCCAAACCCGGCCGTAACCTCAGTACAGCTAAAGGATGGAGGCCTATCGCACTTCTCTCCTCCCTGGGTAAAGGTCTCGAGGGACTGATTGCAAGGCGAATGGCTTACACCGCCCTCACCTACAAGGCAGTCCCGCAGCAACTCTTTGGAGCACTCACTGGCAGGTCTGCCAACGACCTCGTCTCATGCGTCATCCACGATGTAGAACATGCAATGAAACGGCAGAAGAAAGCAGTCCTAGTCACTTTGGATGTTCAGGGTGCATTCGATGCTGTACTCCACGGACGGCTGCTGCAGAGGATGAACAAGATGGGGTGGCCTAAACCAGCTATCACCTGGATAAAGTCCTTCCTACAAGAACGATCTGCTCGCGTACGACACGAAGACGGAGTCACAGACCCGGTATTCCTAGAATGCGGGCTGCCACAAGGATCGCCTCTTTCCCCAATTCTTTTTCTGTTCTACATGGCCGAAGTCGTGGGAGGCAGTAGTTGGAGATTTGGCTATGCAGATGATGTTGCCATCCTCGGCATAGGTTCAACTCCAACTGAAGCCGCAGTAGCTGTCCAGAGAGAAGTCGATGCAGTCCTAGGGTGGGCCGCTGATAATGCCGTCTCTTTCGACCCAGATAAGGCCGAAGTAGTCTACTTCGTCGGCCCAAGATCCAGGGGACACGAACTTCCGGCTATAAGGGTAGGCACTCGCGATGTACAAGCATCCGACGACATCCGATGGCTCGGAGTACACCTTGATCGCGGTCTGACCTTCGAAAGTCACGTCGCAAAGTGGACCAGCAAAGCAATGCGGCTAGTGCAGCACTTCCGACGGCTCACTCAGTGCACCCAGGGACCAAGGCCTGACTTACTAACCACAGTCATTCGCACGGTAGTTCTGCCAATCGCGATGCATGCAGCGGAGGTCTGGTGCCCGGGGCCAACCAGGGAAACTTATCTAGGTGTGACGCGTAATTCCTACAAGAGACAGAGCAAAGTCATCGACCAAACCTCTGCCTTCGGAATCCGCGTGGCTCTACCAACCTGGCGCACGATGCCTGTTGCAGCACTGAGAAGAGAGACTGGTATTCCGCCAGCACAAATTCTGCTCGAGGAACGCAGGCTCAAGACTGCCGCACGAATCCGGACACTAGATGAGTACCATCCGCTTCGACTTCGGGCCACGGAAAGCACAGACAGCGCTCGTCACCGACTCGGCCTAAAGACATGCAACAAAACCAGACTTGGTTTCGACAGAGTGCATGATTCAAGGGTCCAGAGGATGTATCGACTCCTGCCAGAGGCCGAACTACCTCCAACGCTCCGACCTCCGGCCCCCCCTCAGCCAATTCCCCGCTGGACAAGCAAGAAAGAAGCAGCTAGGTTTATAAGAGAGTGGCTACCTACTCTCCCACCCGACTGTCTTTGCGTGTACAGTGATGGCTCTGGGGCGTCCACCGACAAAGTGTCATGGGCCTTTGTGACTTTTATCAGTGGCACAGGCAGGGTAATTGAGCAAAGCGGCTCAGGCAAAATAACCAATGCGGAGGTCTACGACGCGGAGGTTCATGGAGCTCTAGCTGCTCTTGAAGCAATCACTAGCAGGAAGTGAGATCGTGGTCGTACCGCCATCTATATTCTGCTCGACAATTCTGCGGCTGTCCAGGCCTTACTAACGGGAACAACAAGCTCATCATCCTGGAGGATTCAAAAGTTCTGCAAAATGGTCGCTAGAGCAGCAGCACCTGTTAAAGTAGGATGGATTCCGGGCCACGAAGGGCTGGTAGGAAATGAAATGGCTGATGAGCTCGCTCGAAGAGAGCTTAACTCGTCGGACGATACGAGGACGACACATGGGGTGATGACCCTCGCCTCTTCCGGAAGGAAAGCTCGCGAACTGGCCAGACAGATGGTTACAGACTGGTGGCATTCGAATCGCCCCAGACATTATGCAGACCTCGAACTCGAGATGCGACGCAAGAAACCGCCAGAACTAGCACTACCAAGGGCAGTCTACGCTCGCTTAGTAGCCGCTCGAACCGGACATGGAGACTTCGCGGCTTATCATCGCCGCTTCAACCACACTGACGCTACACTTCACTGCAAGTGTGGGAGGGAAAAATCAATTGGTCACCTTGTCCAGTGTCGAAAAGCACTGGCAACATGGCGGCTGAAAAGCGGAAGGCGAAGGGCGCCAGCTATAGAAACAATGCTCGGATCAAGCGGGTGGCAACTGTTCAGGGACTATGTCCAGGAGAGCGGAATATACGCGGAGGCTAGCCGGGGGATGGCAGGGATACCTGTGACTCGGAGGTGATGAACGAAAGCCTAGGTGATCTGGCATGGAAGTAGGGATAGGAATCGAGGCTCGGGCGCGTGGTGGCCGAGGCGGAACGATGGAAGGGAGATTGTTTAAGTTTTTCTTTTGTAATGCAGGACTTTGCGTGGAAGTTTTCTTTTGTTTTGTTTTCAACTCTGGGCTGCTGTACTCGTCATGCTTCAACACATAGATGCGTTTCGGCATGGTTCCGGTCATTGAGGTGGGACGAGGCACTTGTACTTTACGGTAGTTAACCTGATCCGGCCCGACCCCACTCGTGCTCAAGCTCCAGTAGGAGTGCGACGGTAGTTACTTCACCTAGCACGTTAATGAACAAACAAACAAACAAACAAACAAACTAACAGACGTGGTGGACTGGTATTGAGTTGGTTTAGGATTACATCTTGGCTACAACATGTTTGGATTGTATCCTGTGATGTAAGTAAGCTATTTCTAGATATTATCATCTTACGTCAGGTAGTAGATATGTGTAGATATATAAGCTGAGAGAAAGAGGAAGGAATACAGACAGACAATTACATCTTTTTATTTCACTTCTGTAAAAGTGCAAGGGAAATAATAATTGTGTAAACCTTAATCCTTGCATGTCCTATGTTAGCCCTAATAAGCGAGCGACGCTAAATGGGAAGATTTATGGGGGAACACTCTATACTTGGAATGAGTGTGCAATTTTTGTATTAGATTTCCATATACCAAGTTAGGGTAATATAACTTCAACTTTTGAGAAAGGATTTTTATAACTTCAATTAAAAGCTCCTGTGCGAGCTATTCTTCCAGATACCTCTAGTCTCAATCATTACAGCTTCCGAACCAGCTCAAAAGATTCGACAGGGTGCCTAGGACCTGCCGAAGCTATGCAGACGGCTAGGCAATTGTGAATACGTTCAAGCCAGGTACGTGCCGGACCTCATCCTTTCTCCCGGAGAAGTACAGCAACTGGTGTCGTTCGGAATACAGGAAGTGTTGCTCGGGTAGCGTCGTTCATCCTTTGTTGTATTTTAAGAACTAGTCCTTTTAGGGTTCTTTTGAAATACCAAGTATCAGCCCCGTAGAGCAAAGTTGTAAAAGCTGCTCCTTGAAGTGCTTGTCTCAAGAGAAGAGGGCTTATTCCTCGAGCGATTCTTGAGAGGCTTTTTATGTGGCTCATGATGGCCAAGGATCAACCGGTTGCTTATCTTACATGTTCTCTAAATCGAAGGCCTATGTCAAAGGTGACCCCAAGCCAGCGTGAAAGGTCATTTGGAGTGACCTCTAATTCATTGGCGTATATGCTGGGCTCTGCTGAGGATACATGCTTTGGATGGAATTATTGCAGCTCAGTTTTGGACACTTCAAAAGTGATGCCGTTCTCGCACTCCCATGCAAGTGATGAGTCTTACTGCTTCTGGAGTAGTTCTGAGCTTCGAGTGAGGGATGGCGCAGACGCCATAAGTGCTACATCCTCTGCGTAACCAAAGCGTTTTGGGGAGAGATTTAGGAGGCCTTCAATTGCCAGCAGGAATAGGATTGGAGAGGCGGGCGACCCTTGTGGAAGCCCACAGTGTATTTTGAACGTTGGAGATGTAGTTCCATCAAGCATGACATGGGCTTCTCGCTCTGATATACAAGAAGACACCCACTGTATCACATTAGGGGGCCAGCCTTGACTCCGTATGCAGTGACAGAGGCGGCGTTTTTGGATACCATCAAATGCTCCTTTCACATCTAATGTGACCATGCCAGCCACCTCTATTTTGGACCACGCATCCTGAATATTGTACAACAGTGCTGTGGTAAGGTCTATGGCTGTTATGGCCAGGCATCATTGAAGAAGGTTCAAGGAAAAGGTTCGGGGAGAAGGTTCAATGAGAAGACATCCGAGAAAACTCTGACAATTAGAGTTGGAGGGGCTTACCATGACATAATCTTCCAAAGCCTCACTTAAATCTAGCACGCAATTAGTTATACTTAAGGAAGCTGGAGTTACTCTAAAGTAGTTCTTCAGCTTCTCAATCTTATATCCTCATAGTTGCTAGAATCCTTCTACTTGTCTAGATATCTCGTTCTGCAGTCCTAACCTTTTGCGCCTCGCCCATTCAGTTTAACGCCTCTAATCTTGCCCGTCTATATCGTCTCGTACTTACTCGCCTAGTCATTACTAGGATATCTTCAGCAGACAGCAAATCCGAATTCGTTCACCACATGCCTTAACAGTGGCAGATCTTCCAGGGACTTCACTACATTGATGCCGGGAGAGAATCTGTAGTTTCAGCGCTAGAAATGAGAGGCGGCGAGCCATTAGTCTCTCGAGTCCCTTACCAAGGCATGACAGAAGAGCAATCGGTCGGTATGACTTTGGTAGAGCTCAATTACAGTTTCCAGGCTTTGGAATTATAATTATATTAGCCTTCCTGAAAACACTCGGGTGTATTCCTTGTTGATCACACCAGCGGAATAAAGCTATTATCCAAGCCCCAATGAGTGGCTAGGCGCGTCCAAATACCGTTGTGGTGATATTGTCCGGTCCAGGAGCAGATAATGAGACGACACAGCATGTGTTATAGACCTCTTCGTCTGTTATCAGAGTCCAGGAAATCGATCTTTTTGCCACTACAGGGTCTGTATTCTCGATATATACTTGGTTTAGATGTCGGCTGAGGAGGGTCTCTTTAAATAACTGCGCCTTATCTTCCGGACGGAATACTGGGCCAGTCAGGTTCTCTAAAAGTGGAGTGTGGTAGTAAGCCTCTATCTTATGCCAGCGTACTACCTGGTAAGCCTCTTTGAAACGGGAGACTTGTTCTATCTTGTTGTGTCAATATGCCCACTTAGATTTTCCGACAACTTTACCAAAGGCTCGACGTTCGGAAACCGCCGGAAGACCTGTGCAGCGAGCTCGGCAGAAGTTTAAATGAGCTTCGGTGTACTCCTTGGTCCTCCGTTCCCCTGTCTCCTAACAACTCAACCGAGCCAGCACAACACTGACGCCTCATCTTCAATTGTTTTAGAGGGAGCAACAGCTTGATGGTTCTCAAGAAGGCCTTCGAATATGGACCAGTTACAGGAGGCTAAATGAAGCTTATCTGGTGCAGGATTTTCGACCTCCCAATTGTTTACTTGGCAGAGAAGTGTTCTGTGGTCTAAGCCAGCTTCCAGATCTTGTCGAATTTCGTAAAATGCGTCAACATTGTTTCGGACAGGCAGAGATCGATGGCTGCCCCGGCGTCATGAGTGTGAGCTTCATCATAGCTGAGAAGTCGCAGTCTCCGGGAGGCTGTCCATGATAGCAGGGTGTTGCCATCCATACTGTCAGTTCGAGTTTTCGGGTCCCAGGTTGAGTGGTGAATGTTGAAGTCCTCTGCAAGGATATTTGGAGGGCCTGTACTATTAATTAAATACTCTAGACCTTCCACAGAGTCAGTTGCTCCAATTGGGGCATTGTAAACGTTTCAGCATGCGAGCGCAAGCTTATTCCTGCGCGGAATTACGACTTGTAATAGATCTCGCAAGTGCAAAGCTGGCTGGAAGAAGGATGACCCTTGCTCTTTATAGACGTAAGTTATCACTTGTAGCCGAATATTCCAGTTGGAAAGGGGAGAGAAACACTGGAATCTTGGGTGAATCTTTGTTAGTCTACGAGAAAGGTCAGTGAAAACCTAAGGTTCTTGGATTAGTACCACATAAGCCCCACATTTTGAGGCCAGTTCTAGGGCGGTATCGTGAGTAGAGGCACATCTACCAACGTTGATCCGGAAGAAGAAGGGGCCTGAGGTTTTCTGCTTTCTTCGGTTCCTGTTTCGGTACCTTATAATGACTCCTCAAGGGAAAACAGGGGAGCAAACATAGATGCCCAGCCTATTGTTAGAACAGGAGCTGGAATCGTGGTGCACGAGTGCTGCGTGGAAGGAGACCCAGCGGGGGGTTCCGGAGCGGGCCGGAGTGGGTTGAGAGCCAGCCAGGATTTGTGTCCTTCCTGGCACATTACCCGCATTCTCTCCTTGTCTCAGCAAACTAATACTCTGTTAGCTCGGAAGGGTCTTGTGGAGAATCCAGTGGAAGAGACCATGTGCAGGCCAGCACAATTAAGACACTTTATCGGTGTCATATATGGGCCGTTGAATGAGTCTGACGCACAAAGTCTGCAACGAGCTCTCTTGGTGTAGGCATTGATGTTGCGGAATCTATGGCAGCGCTGACAGACTTGGAGGCGCGGGCAATTGTCAGCCGGTCGAATTTTGGCAGACCGAGCAGATAAGCGGACTCTGGAGGGGAGTTTATCTGCAGCTGGATTTTCAACTACTAGTTGGAGGGTACCTTCCCATTCTAGGGATGCCAGAGAGTTACGTGTCCAGCTGATGGAAAAATTGCTTCTGTATTGATTTTTGCCGCTGCAAGCTCTTCCCAGATCTCTGCAACAGAAAGGGCTGCAGGAGATCCGGAAGCATTGTACCCATATTTGGGGACTGGGCTAATGAGAAATTTCTCTCGTTTTTCCTGCCTTTCAATAGGCACGCCTCCTGCAACGGGCTGTAGTGCAAGAGCTGCTTTTATGAGTTCGGGGTCTTGCTCGGGTGTGAGGGCCACGAGGGCTATCCCAGAAGGGACCGACCTGATGTCCTTGATTAGTTCCGGTTTTTCGAGAAAGATTCTCAGCTTTGTACGGACCAAAAGAGAATCTTGGAATCTCAGAGGGTGGTCAGGCGCTAGGCGTATCATAACTCTAGAGTCCGGCATATGTTTTTTCTTTGAACTTATAGCCCTGCACGTAGCCTTTGGAGGGGGTAGTGTTGTGGTTATGAGCTGTGAGGTATATAGCAATTATGTCTCTGCTGTCCGTCGGTGGAATTACACGGGCTCATGTGCAATGGTGAGTTGCAGAGATGGCGCGCTCACGCTGGGTGATGGCACGATGGACACTGAGTGCGTATCACTGTGGCCAAATGGGTGTCAGTAGGTATCAAATGTGAACTCTTACTGACGGTGGTGATCTATGAAGGTGATCTATGAAGGTGATCTATGAAGGTGATGCTAGATGTGCATCCCGACGATTGATAATATCATCTAATGGATGATGTGAAGTATGATATTATTTTGGATAGATTGATTCACTAAACTCGGCAGGTGAAGAGATTGTAGAGTACATGAACAGCGTCTGTGCACCAGCCTGTATTTTCCACCCTTTCCTAATCCAGCAGCCCATCCTCCATTCCCCTGTCTCCTAACAACTCAACCGAGCCAGCACAACAGGTAGAGGTACGGAAAAGTTCTTCGCAGCATTTGCGTAAGTAGAACTTGCGGGTGGTTCTAATTTTGGGGCTAGCTTTGCTATAACTTTTACGTTTGCAGTAGTTTGAGATTGCTCGAGGACAGGGAGGCCTGCAATGGCTCGTGCTGCGCTTCGCTTCACGATAGCTTTGAGGTCTGCAGCGATTGTTGGTGGTAGACCAAGTAGATGTTGGGCTCCAGCATTTAACAGGTTAACAATGAAGCGGCTATATTATTTGCCATAGCTGCCGAGGGCTGTTCGATAATCCGCGCTGTTGTACGCGCGCTAGATCGCGGGGGAGTTGGGTTAGGTTATTGCTCAATTGCAACGTTGTCTTTGGTGGACGCGTAAATGGAGCTGGAGATACCCTGAGTAGAATTTCTTTGCATAGATTTTTTCAGCGGATGCAGTTGGGTATCTAGTACGGATACGGGAGCTGGCGTTGGAGAGAGGGAAAGGTTTTCAGAGGAAGAGTTGGAAGGACATCTGTTTTCCAATCCGAGGTCCATGAACTCGTCTTCGGAGTCCATGTAGATGGTGTTGAAATTGGCGCTACTTGGCGATGAAGAGGCGCATTAATACGGAACGTAATAAGATTCTATTATTACTAGCCACATTCATGACGACTCATATATTGACCAGCCTCCCAATTATTTAGCATAAACAAGTGAATTGTGTCTTTCACTTAGATGTAGTAATTAGTTTAAATAGCGCTCTGATACTAAGTGGGTTTAATCAACAACTCTCCACTATAGTTTTCAGACTCTTCAATCTCCCAACTCGCTTCACTAGGCGATATTAAATACAAGGCTAACAACTTACGCTTCTCTATACAACTTCCATTACAACACTACAACACATGAGGGATGCCGGGCTTCAGGTGGATATTAAAAAGTGCGAGTTTGGCGTAAAAAAGACAAAATATCTGGGGTTTATTGTTGGTACTGACGGAATTTGCGTTGATCTTGATAAGATTTCTATCATTAAACATTGGAAGCAACCAACTAACATCAAAGGAGTACAATCTTTCCTCGGATTTTGCAACTTTTACCAACAGTTCATCCGAAATTATGGAGTAGTTGCTAAACCCTCAACACGTCTCATTCATAAAGACTCCGAGTTTTGGTTTTCAGAGGAATGCAATGCTGTTGTGAATACCTCGGGTCAGCTCCGATCGAGCCTCATCGGGCTCCCACCATCGCGGCACTCGGACACTCGGCCACAGTAAGCTAGATAAGATTAAGACACTGATAGCACAGCTAAGTACCTAATCACTCTGGCAACATCCCTACATCTGAGCGTTGCCTGGTAGACCAATGTGTCTAGAATGAGGTACACATCACTCTGATGGCTACCGAGGGGCAACAGCATACAATGTGACGATGGTATGTAGCTCTGTAATCCCAGGAGGTCCACACTAGCAACCAGTATTGATGGTATTTTGTGTCAGGAGATATTGGTAGTAGCTATGGAATAGGTTACTGTGACAGGAGTATGAAGCACCTGTGATGAGTGCGTGATCAAGACTGGGGTACTGAATATATATAGAAGGAAGCAATACTCCCGCAGATAGATAGTGAATTAACCATCTCACTACAGTCCATTCCAACGCATCTTCTCACCACAGCCACATCAATTATATCTGCGCATCCATAATCATCTGTATCCATTTCAGGCATTCCTCTGTCCCCTCATGACCTCGTTATTATAACAAGAGCTGCCTTTCAAGAACTAAAAAATCGTATGATTAACGCCCCCGTTCTTTCACACTATGACCCTAGCAAAGAATCCAGGATTGAAACTGACGCTTCTGATGGTGTTATTGCTGGAGTTTTTTCCAAATTATCTGATGACAATGATTAGCATCCTGTGGCTTTCCTCTCGAAAACAATGTTCCCAGCTGAATTGCATTACCAGATTCATGACAAGGAAATGTTAGCAATAGTGCGCTCTCTTGCTCACTGGTGCGCAGAACTACAAGGCACACCAAAGCGAATCGAAATCTTCACTGACCATAATGTTGGTAAAACACGAAGTAATAAAAATTGGGTGCTGTCACAAAGTCAGCTGTCCGTCACGAAGTCAGTAAATAATGTCAAGTAACTGGTATCTCGAAATACATAAAATGTTGTCTCCCCTTTCTTCCTCTACTCCAAGCGCCTCGCTAATGAGCTAAACCAGACCACTGTCAGTGTCCTAACGACAACCTGAATACCGCAAATACATAGAACATTTCACACTACCCAAATGTAATCCTTTTACCGACACATAAAGCTTTGGAATATTTTATGATATCCAAATCCTTGAATACTCGTCAAGCACGGTGGGCCGAGGCACTATCTGAATTCAACTTCTTAATAAGATACCGTGCAGGCAAAGCAAATGCCGCTGCTGATGCACTGTCTCGTTGGGAACAAGACGTAAAACAACAAGCTTTGATGAAATCAGCAATACAGAATAAAGCCCTATTAACCAAAAGTAGTGTAGAAGACCCCCTGTCAAACTCGAGGGTACCAGGGGTTGTGTTTTATGGATAACTTAGAAGTGCGAGTGATATCTGACAAGATTTGTCATAGACTAAGGTATTAATTCGGGATTCTAGCTATAACTGAGGACAAGGGACAAGAGAAACTAGGACAAGAGACAAGGTCAATGGAAGACGGAAAACAAGACGTGGCCCTCTACATCGGCTCTACCCAACCCATATATACATCATAGTAACTAGAGCAACTACGGCTTCAAGGGGTGCACCTGCTGCTATTCTATTACTTTATTTGTAACCCATAGCAACCATTGTAACCCGGTAAACGCTCTAAGATGAGAGAATATTCAGATGCAGTGTAGGGAAAGAATATGAGGGTGCTGCTCTATCCTCAGTTCCTGACACCCCCCAAAGAATTAGCTCTTGGTATCTCCTTTGTCGAGACGTTTGAGCTTGCCGATCGCCTCCTGAATGTAACCTAGTCTCATCCATCACTAAATAAGTTTCGTGATCATGCTAAAACCAGAGAAGAACATTATAAGCTGGAAGAAAATCTTTTTGTTTGTAAAAGGATCATACTTTGGTAGTGTAAATTGCTCTATGTATTTGCGGTATTCAGGTTGTCTTTAGGACACTGACAGGGGTCTGGTTTAGCTCATTAGCGAGGCGCGTGGAGTAGAGGAAGGAAGGAGAGATGGAGAAGGAAAGGAGAGACAACATTTTATGTATTTCGAGATACCAGTTAATTGATATTATTCACCGACTTCGTGACGGACAGCTGACTTTGTGACAGCACCCAATTTGTATTACTTCGTGTTTTACTAACACTTTTACTATTTGATGGGCAACTAGTGGTTCCAGATGCAGATTATATTAGAACAGAACTCGTGCGTGAAGCACACAATTAACCTTCAACAGCACATCCGGGAACCAAGAAAACCTACAAGTTGTTAGCAGAGCGTTATTATTAGAAAGGTATGAAAAGCTTCATCAAACAGTTCGTTGCAAATTGCCACCCCTGTAGGAGATCGCACTTGAACCACGATAAAACTCCCGGATGGCTTCATTTGCTGCCAGTTCCAAACCACCCCTGGCAACACATTTGTGCTGATTTTAAAGACATGCCGGAAGATGATGAGGGGCATAATATGTTGGCTGTGTTTATTGATTGTCTAATTAAAAAAGCAGTCACCATTCCTTGTAAAAAAGCTGTGAATGCAAAAGATCTCGCGGAAATGTACTAAGTCCATTGCTTTTGACACCTGGGAGTACCCAAATCAATTGTGTCCGACCGCGGCCCGCTGTTTATCTCGGAATTTTTTGGTATGCTCTGCTTACTCCTTGGAGTTAAAAGAAAACTTTCGACAGCCTACCATCCAGAAACTGACAGCAGACCAATATAATGAATCAATATCTAGACCTAAGACTCCGTCCTTTTGTGAATCACTTTCAAAATAACTGGTCTCGCCTACTCCAACTGATGGACTTTGCACAACTTGCATTACATCATGACAGTATCAATACCTCTCCATTCCAGCTCCTTCATGGCCATCCACCTCGCCTATCTTTTGACTGGAAAGCTCCTCAAAAGCCAGAAAATGCTCGTCAAGCTATTGCCCAAGAAGAAGCAAAAAATCGAATTCGTCAAATGCAAGAAGCATGGGAATGGGTTTGTCATCATATGGAGAGTGCCCAGCAGAAGAAACAAAAAGACGTCGACATTCATTGTCGTGAACCAGATTTTCAAGTTGGTGATAAAGTTTGGTTGTCTACAAAAAATTTGTCTCTAGACAGGCCTAGTAAAAAACTTGGTCATCAAAGCATAGGACCATTCAAAATAGTTAACAAAAAAGGATGGTCATACAAATTAGACTTACCAGCGTCAATGGGAGAAATTTATTGTGTTTTCCATGCCAAGCTCCTTCGAAAAGACCCTGCTAGCCCAGTACCAGGACAGATAAATCCGCTGCCCGAAGCTCTAGAAATAATTCCAGGTCATTAAGAATGAGATGTTGAATCTATCTACACCTGTAAATTAAAGTACAAAAAATTGTATTACAGAGTAAACTGGCTGGGGGCTGAGGAAGACCCGGAATTTTACCCTGCTTCTAATTTCATGTATGCCCCACACTTAATTAAGCAGTTTCATCTCAAAAACCCCGCCATGCTAGGCTCACCTGTCGCACTTCCAAGGTGGATTGATGCATGGGAAAAAGGATTAGAGGATTATGATTATCTTGAAGATAATTCGGCTATGGACAGAAATCTGCGGTCAGCGTTCTTTAGAAAGGGGGGGTGGTGTGACACCCCGACATTTTAGTGGCCACATGGTCATCAATCCAATAGTTGGTAAGCCGACACAGGATCAATCCAGGAATTCCAACAACTAGTTTCACACACACAAGTCTTGTGTGTGACAAATCACGATATAAAAGGTTTGTCATGGATATTGGTTTTCATGCAAAACCCTTGGGTTGTAGGCAATGAGGGACAGGAGGTTTTGTGTTGGCAACTTTATTTCAACAGTTGAACCTCCTATGTACATATACAGATTCATATCCTCCCAGATACTTTTCTCTTTAGTTTAGATTCTTATGATTTGAGTCCATGCCAGCTTTTGACCACTTGCCAATCGTCTTTTGTCCCTCGAGTTTCCACAAGCACTGTATAGAAAGTGTTTCTAGATTTTACTGCCAGATGGAGGAGACTAGAATATTTCGTGATACTTTTTTGGGTAAATAAGGCGAGAGTCTAGCTAACTCAGATGTGTATATAATTAGTGCTTTCTACCTCCTAAATCCTCATAGTTCTGAATATCAAATATATCAGAAGTTCTGTTGGAAATATTGCGCAATGAAATGTGCGCAATATTCATGGAACGAAAGTAGAAGTTGACTAAAAGAGTGTCATGTTCGGATTAAAGCTAAAAGTGTGGGAGATGTGCGCTACAAGTACAAGTGTAAGCGACACAGAGCCTAAGCCACAGCATAAACGAGTGTGGCGCCATCTAGGCATAGAAAACCCCCAAATAACCTCCTTGTGCCCACGCCATACAGCCGCTCATATATCCAATAGATACCCTGAAGCGCTTCCATATTACCTACTCCAACCTCTTAAATACACACAAGATCGTGTCAGGAGCCTAGATGAAATGGAGGTCCCATACGTTCACAACACTCCGTGTCTCCATTTCCAACAGCACTCCCAAGTCCGAGACTCAGGAGCAATAGCAGTTGTATCCATGGTCAGTGCACGACGTGCATATGCACCTGTCGGCCCCGAGCCGGTCATTGACAAGCAATATCACAACAGGTGCCCTCATTGAATTTCTTCAGGGATTAAATTGACTAGCCCCAGAAAAGATAGACTTCTCGAATTTGCCTCGCTTTGGATGTTGTGCCTACAAATATATAGGTTCAAAGCCTGGTAAATTTTCTCCAAGAGCAGAGATGAGGTGGTTTGATGGTTTTCAAGCAAATACCAACAAGAACTTTATTATCTTCCACTCACACTTGACTCTGATACAAGGTTGGAAATGGGTAGAAAGCCATCTCCACACGTAACATTTAGTGAAGATGTAATGTTCGAGGATAGATTTCACCTAACTGCACAGCAAAGAGCGTCTAACTTCTGGAGTAACGGAACTTCATCCTTTTATGATAGATCAGAGGAACCATCAGAATCTTCATCTTCTACCTCTCCAGATGTTCAAACTGATCAACAGTTCGAGAGGAAGTTGGTCAGTCATTAGAGACTGAAGATGATGTAACACAAGTTCCAACTGCTCCATAAGATCCGTCAATAGACTCAGAAATGGAAAATAATACCTCCAATGAAGAGTATGTACTGTTACAGATACGTCCCCAAAAATAGAAGGAGCCAACTCTAGAGGATCAAGCAAAGCTTTTTCCATGTCGAGAAAGAGTAATAAATCCGCAGGAGCAGGGCAAGAAATGTCAAGAAGAACAGAGGAAGTATACGCTGGCAGAGAATTTAGAGCCGTATCTGCAACACCAGAAGGAGATCAATCAACAAACACAGATAGGACAAGACATGACAGAACGGAGTCAATTCCACGAAGAAACCGAAAATCATAATGATTTTGCAAATGAGAATGAAGAAGTAGCATATGACTCCAATATGACTGGATGGGATCCAATACCCCCCATCGCTGGACAGAAAAGATCTCGTTCTCCAGATTCCAATATTCATCAAGGTCCTAGTAAAAATAAAGTAGTTGCTTAACCTGATCCCGAAATAATCAATGAGGAAACTCCCTATGATGTTATAATAACAGGCTGGGATCCAGTAGCTCCAAAAGCCGGACACAAAAGGGCTCACTCTCCTGAAGTTGAAACTATGCAGACAAAAAGAGGTAGAAAGGTTGTAAAACACGATTACTACCATATGCATCATGGAATGTCTGCAACTACATCATCAGATCCTAAAACATGGCAAGATGCTATGACAGGCCCAGAAGCTAAACAATGGATGAAGGCAGCTCAAGAAGAATTCTCCTCTTTGAAAGAGAAAGGTGCTATAAAAATCATAAACCGCAATAAAATACCCCAGGGACGACATCCAATGAAATGTAAATGGGTTTTCAAGAAGAAATTTCTTGGAGATGGGACTATAGATAAATGGAAGGCCAGATGTACAGCGAAAGGCTTTACGCAAAGGTTTGGAATTGATTACCAAGAGACAATTGCTCAAGCTCCAAGATGGGAGACCGGTAGGATCATGCACGTGTTAGCTCATCAATTTAATTGGCACCAACGGCAAGGAGATGTACCCACAGCTTTTCTTAATCCCGACTTAAATATTGATCTTTACATGGATATACCCCAGGAATTTGAAAAGAAAAACCATATCATCTTATTACAAAAGGCCTTTACGGACTTAAACAGGCAGCTGTGCTATGGTACAATGATGCCAAGGCTACATTGGCAACACAAGGCTAATATCCAACAACATCAGATGTTTGTCTATACACAACCAAGCAAAAAGATTTGTTTGTATTACTACATGTTGATGACTTCCAGGTCATGGGTCCGAATCTTACCAAAATTGAAAAACTAATGTCAGCTCTATATAAAAAGTACAAGCTGAAAATGGTAAATACTGACCTCTTCCTGGGAAAATACATCTCCAAGCCAAGCAAGAATGTCCAAGAGCTCTTGCAGGGACATTATGCCCGCTTAATTCTTGATAGACATGGACTTACAGACTGCAAGCCAGCCTAAACGCCCCTCGAGCAATTAATGGAGCCAAGTACCTCTGATTGTAGTCTAAGGTTTCAAAAAGAGTATAATTCAATAGTTGGTGGTCTTCAGTATTTAGCAAGCAATACAAGACCTGATGTAGCACATGCGGCTAGCCATTTAGCTCGTTTCTTGTCAAATCCATCAGAAGAACATTTCGAGGCAGCCAAATGTTTTTTACAATATATTTCTAATTCACCTGACAAGGTCATCAATTTTACCAAAAGGGATAACATAAAGCCAATTTTAGAAGTCTATTCAGATGCAGACTTTGCAGCAGATCCATCTATCGGTTGGTCAACTTCTGGCTCACTGATCAAATTGGATCTGGACCTGTATGCTGGAGGTCACATTTACAGCGTGAAGTTGTCTTATCTACAACTGAAGCTGAGTATCTCGCTGCTACAGAAACCTGTCACCAGTTACAGTAGGTAAAATCATTGCTTGAGGAATTGAATTTACTTGGCATGATTGAAGGATCGAAGCTAACAAATTTATATGTCAATAACCAATCAGCTATTTCTTTGATAAAGAACCATGACAATCACAGACGTTCGAAACACATTGCCCTCCGAAACTTCTTTTGCCATGATCAGCACCAATCTGGAAAAGTTAATGTGATTTACGTTCAGTCATCAGAACAGTTAGCTGATAGTTTGACCAAACCTAAATCAACAGTACCACTGTATGGCAGCATTAAAAGTAGAGATGGGAATACCAGCCAGTGATCAATGGGACTGTAAGGTTGTTTCCAATAGAGGGAGTGTTGTGATCAGGCCAACTTATAGATCACACAACCTGGAATGGCTAGTATTAGGCAAGTGTTGTCACGGAATGTGGTTGTGATCTAATTGATCAAACGAAATATACAACGTTTATTCTGATTTCCTAAAGCAATGATATAGCATGAATAACTACAATGCGGAATAAGAGCATCTTGAAAGGAAATATATTTTTACAGGGGTATGACTAAGCAGAACCTAAGGCCAGCATCATACATGGGCCGCCTGCAGTGAATGGCATGAGTTTGTGCACTAGATCCTGTAACATCACGTCCCTCCCGGGCGTATTTGCAACTCTTATTGAAGCAGTAATTTCTTTTTACCCCTGGAACCTGTGTAGCTACCCGTCTTGGAGTCACCAACACTATCTCCATCGCCATATTTGCCGATAAAACTCTTAAAGGCATTGGTAAGAACTAAATTTTCTCGGGGTTCCCAGGTAGTCACCTTGTAAGCTATCCATTTCAGGCAGACAAATCTTTTTCCTCTGAAAGATTGGGCTCTGAAGACTCTTTCTACTCAATAGAGGGAATGTTTTCCGTCTAAAAGTGGCGGGGGTTAACCATCATTGGTGACTTGAGAAGGAAACAGATTGTCAGAATCCTGACAGAGTAGATCAACAAAAAATCTGGGATGGATATTACTTGGCACATCTAGTTCATAGAAATCAGGGGCAATCTCCGGCGTTATTCTAAATTTGGCATTGATTCATGATAATTTCTCTTTGAGCTGTGGGATGGAAACATTTCTTGAGTTTAGCCTGACTTTGTCCCCTACATTTCACTTTTCAGCTGGTTTTTGTCCCCAGTTAGAATTGTGCTCCATAATTTGCTGGGCTGTTTTCATTGCAGCTTTGGCAATTTCTTGAATGTCATATAGGCAATTTATGAAAGCGTTGGCCCTTGCTTTGGGGGTTTTACCTGAGCTAAATATAGTTGACCTGCGTTGAATTGGTTTAAGATGGTAACCATGAGTCAAAAAGAAAAGACTAATTCCGGTTTTTGGAGTGTTGGTATGACAAAGGTCATACACTAAAAGTCTATTAGTTCACTTAAATTTATGAGAGTACTTGTGTAAGTATTTCGAACTATTGTTCAGAAGAAATGAGCATTCATGGTTCATTTGTTATCTAGTTTACAATTATGCTACAAGATATTGACTATGTTGCGTTCGGATAAAGTATTATCCAAATGCCGAAATCCACAACAAAGGAAATTGTTTGCATGTAACCCAAGAACCACCAACTCCAAGTGAACCAAGCTGAAGATGCTATTCCAACATGGAGCTAATCCTGTTATTTATAACTACCATTGCAGATAGAAGTAGCTTTACCTAATCATCTTGGGAATAGGAGATATAAGCTCGGAGGTAAGTCAGTACTTCTCAATTCATTTTCTCGGTTCTTCTACCTGTCTGAGGATGGAATGCTGTTGATAGACGCTGTTGAATACCAACACTTTGACAAAGTCTTTTCCAGAAGTGACCGACCCAGTTAGACCCACAAGCTGAAGTTAGGGAGCAGGGGAAGCCGTAGTAACGCCAGTGGCTCATAAAAAATTTGTCCACACAAGCTTCGGCTTCCATTGTATCCATAGCTTCTAATGTAGCGCTTCCTAGAAGTCTATTGTGTATAACCATGAGGAATCTCTCGTTTTTGTTAGTTGCAGGCAAGTAGGTCATGAAATCTATAGCTAGCGTGCTGTGAAATTGCTCTGGTATAGGTAGTGGCCGGAGTAAGCCTCGAGATGATTGTTGCCAAGCTTTTGACCTACCACAGACATGACTGTTTCTTACAAACCTCCGAACATCTTTATACTTTTGAGGCCAAAAAATACTTCGTGAAAGTATTGAAAGAGTTATTTCTCTACCCAGATGGCCAGTCATGTGAGAATTTTGTACATTTTGAATTAAGGTGGTACAGAAAGGTTCCCAGTTTGGAACCCACCGGGCGCCTCTGTATATTAGAGTATTCTTGTTGTTGAAAGCACAATCTGTAACCTACATTGAAGATCCAATAGAATGTGGCAATGATCGGTCTCCTCTTTAAAGACTTGCATAAACATCACGAAAAGATGGATCTTTTCATACTGCTCGATTCCAGAGTTTTTGAATTTCTGGCTCTTCAAACAATTGACTTCCCTTTCGTCGACCATCTAGGGGGGAGAGATGCATGCCGGCTGTTTTGCCATTTCAGGTAAAAGTTTATTTGTAGCTACCTCCAAAGGCCTGGCTTGTTGCCTTGTAACTACTGCTGAGAGACTTAGAGATGACAATAATTCATTTTTTCTGAATCAGACGAGAGCCAGCTGTCTTTCAAAAGTTGAATCTCCCTTTTTCGGAAAATTTAATCATTTGCATTTTTTTTTGGCTTGAACTCAGCTTTTCTAGCAAGAAAATCAGGTTTCGCCTTATCAGAGCCAGGTTAAAATTTTATGTTAAAGTGATAGCCTGCAAGCTCTTCGGTCCATTGGACTTGGCATTCTGAAAGTTGGCGTGTTGTCATAAAATGCTGTAGGTTGCAATGATCAGAGAGGACAATAAAAGGCTTATCAACACTTCTGAGTTCCCCCCTAAAGTATCTCATGGTAGCAATTATGGATAACATTTCTTTGTCATAGATTTCGTAGTTAGCCTCAGCTGGCAGTAACTTCCTAGAGAAGAAGCCTACAGGTCGAAGCCGACCTTTCTCGTCTACTTGCAACAGGAATCCTCTAACGGCATAACCAGATGAGTCTGCTTCCAAAACTGTGTCCGCTTCGGAATTAAACATTAAAAGCACTGGTGCAATTATCAGGAGTTGTTTTAGATGTTCAAATGCATCCTTCTGGTGCTTGTTTCATTGCCAAAGTATACCTCGTTTGGTAAGATAATTAAGCGGCTCGGATACTGAGGAGAAGCGAGGAATGAATCCTCGGTAGAAATTTTAAAATACAAGAAAAGATCGTACTTCTGACACGTTATTTGGCTCTTCCCATTCAGGTATTGCTTGATCTTTGTCAGGATCTACTTTGAAACCAACTTGAGCTTCATTAATAAAGCCTAAGTATTTTATATTTGTCACACCATAAGCGCATTTGTCTAGAGCAGGCCGCAAGCCTGCTGACTTCAGTGCATTCATAACTTTTGAAATTCTTTGAAAGTGATCTTCTAAGTCTCCATCTGAATAGACTATAACATCATCAACATACGCTGAGCAGAAAACATCAAGGAACTCCTGTAGGGTGCTGTTAATAAAACGCTGGAATGTTGCTGGTGCTCCACATAATCTAAAGGGACAAACTAGCCATTCAAATAGACCTTGGCGTGAGCGAAAAGCGAGAGTGCAGCTGACACTATAAACACAAGCAAACAATGGAAGGTGTTGTGATCCGCCTCCTGGTAGTGTTCTCTGGTATGGCTTGAGTAGCCTGGGCACCTACTCCACTTGGGAAGGAGACATCTCAGATTACATTTTGCGCAGAATAAAGTTGATGGATGATGGAGGCATATCTGGATAAATCAAGGTTTTTGAGACGTTCCCCTGGGTGGGTATTCAGAGATGAGGGTTGACTTAGGGTGAAGAAAAAGCTACCATAACTTTGCAGTGGTACTTGCAGATGAAATCCGAGGCATGAGTGCTCTTCTTGTAAATTGATTCATCTTTTCTGTACTTTTCTTTCATATTGTGTCATAGCTAGATAGTGTCACGGGTCCTGGGCCCGCTAAGATACCCCCTGTAAAATAGCTTTCTATTACACACTCCCCTGCGCAACATAGAGTGACTCTTGTAATTTCATTACAGTAGAGTATCAGAATAGACTTTGATTACTTTGTTCAATTGTACAGATCACGACCTCATTTTGTGACAAATTCTGATTCTGTAAAATCATTTTATCCTCATCTAGCCACACCTACAACGCCCCGCAGTACTGGCAACAACCTCAAGTTAACCCAACTTGAATCAAATTTCTGAGCCTTGAATGCATTTTTTTTAGCTCTCAAATACTCTCAGCTCGCTTCATCTCAGCCAGCACCTAATTTGATTTCAAGTATGTCACAAATCAACACTAACAATCAAACTGCAGAAGTCCCCAAGCCAATAATACCATGGCCGAAATGTTCGGGAGATTCTGCGGACTTTCCCGCTTTTCACATCAGCCCTGAAGGAGTCGCAGAAGAGCACACAAACAATAAATCTTTTTGTTACTCGGTTTTCTCCCAATCTCTCCCCGCCGAAGCTCAGCGTCGAGTTGCACTGTGGATGAGAGCTCAGAAAAAGTCTAATGATTGGAGTAGCAAGAAGTTTATATCTCATCTTGAAGACCTATTTGTTGGTAGGGATGCAGCGACAAGAGCCCAAACCAAGATCAACGCCCTTTGCCAAGGACTGCAACAAACGTTTGCTAACTTCAGATCAGTTTTCGAGCAACTTTGCTCTGAAGCAGATCACCTTGCACCAGTTGGGGCATCTAAGGTAAATGCTATGAAGTGTGCACTAGTTTCACGGATCCGTAATTAGAATTTTAATACTAATTTTAATTCGTGATAAGATGAAGGGGTAGTTAATTAAAGACATCAATTTAATAATAGCTTCCCCTATACAATTAGTCGTGTAAAAAGTCATGTAAGGATATGCAAGAGAGTCATGAAGAGAAGGACAAGAACACAGCCATTAATGCGAAGATATTGGCAAGAATTGATTACGATTAATTCCGGTTGGCAAAGGCTTCTACTCTTATATATAATAGTTCGGCGTGAGAGAGATTTACTCCTCACGCAAAGTCTTCTTTATTTACCCTTTACAATACATTTGTTCACCCATCTCTTCTTCGGGAAGACCATATATCCATTGCCCAGTTCTTCATCAGCAAGACCCACGTGTAACATCTACTGCAACTAGTCGCCCATTCATCTCTTCCTAGAGAAGACCTGTCATTCCTTTGACCCATTTATTATCTTCACTTACCACCTAGATCTTTACTAGGCTATACAACGCACCCCGTGGAACACTATCAAACCCTCATCCCTGAGAACTAGCTTCACACCTTCGTCAAGGAATAGCTTATTGTCAAGGAGTTTTGGAAACAAATTACGATAACTTTGTCAGAGAGGTCCAAAGCCTTGCCAAAGAGCTGGAATCAATTCCTAGCTTCAGAGAAATTCGAGGTTCTGATAAAGAATCATTTTTAGTTGAACGCACCTCACAAGCTACTCTGACTTCTGTAGATAGAAACAAAGACATTTGCCAGCCAAACCAATCCTCAAGCAGGATAAGTCAGCCTACGACACTATTTGACAAAGATGGCAATATCCAGATGGCCGATATAAGCTCGCTTCAAAGCCAAATCGACGCTCAGACTCTAGTAATTCTAGCAGTGCTTAAAGAGACAAGCTCAAAGGTTTCAGGTGGTAAAAGTCGGACAAATGATGAGCGTCAATTTCCTCCAGAAGTTTCCAAAGCCGAAAGAAACCAACGAATTGACAACAACAGGTGTAAAAGGTAGGGCATGTCTCCTTCTCACCAATGGGGAGATTGCTGCTATCGAAACTTTCGAGAAAACCCAATGCCCAGAGGCTATAGTTCCACACGACGGGCTGGGGCGAATTCAATGAGTAAGGAGCCATCAAAAGGTAAATTTATTTCGGATTCAGAAAACTAGTTGTCTCTGAGAAAAGTTGTACTCAGAGGACAGTGGTATATGATTCACTCAGCATAAATTTAAAGAAGGAGCCGTCATTAAGGGAAATTCTAGTTGCGAAAAAGAGAAAGGATAGCAAGCCATTTTTAATAGATACATTTATTAATGACCAATTCTTTCTCCCAGCTCTTTTTGACTCGGGCTGTCTCCCATATGCTGCTTTCAGCGAAAACATCGTACAGAAACATAAACTTCCACGCATTACAGTACAAAAAAGAAATCTTCAGCTTGCCAAAAATGACAAGTCCCCCCATAAAATTAACCAAATAACATATGTCACCCTTGATATTAATGGTCGACGAGAACAGACATTGGGTAACGTCATTCAAGGCTTGCACTATGATTTAATACTTGGTAAGGGATGGGCAGAAAGAAATAATGTCGTGTACCAAGCAAAAAATCATACTCTTTATGTTAATAAGGGGAATAAGCAAGTAAAAATTCTTGAAAAGGGGTGGATGGAATGCGGAGATGTAGTAAATAGGACCAGGTATATCCAAGAAGGGAAGCTCATATCCGCACTTGCATTTTCCGCTTTTCCAAAGAAGGCTCAAAATAGCCTGCAAGATCTCACTCTAGCATCAGCGTCAATTTCAGATATCAACAAAGCATTGCAAAAGCTTGACACAAAACGAGAAAATCCCACCATTGAATCAGTTGGTAAAAAACTTCCCAAGCAGCTTGTTGGATTCGAAGGCATGTTCTTAGAGGACGAATCTTGTGAGCTACCTCCCCACCGAGCTGGTCATGACATGGAGATAAAGTTGGTGAGAGATGAAAGCAACAATGAAAATAAATTGCCCTATGGGCCGCTCTATAAAATGTCAAAGGAAGAGTTATTGGTCCTTAGGAAAACTCTCGCTGATCTTGTTGAAAAAGACTGGACACGAGCAAGTTCTTTGCCAGCCAGCTTGTTGAAATGTGATTATCTTGGAATGCCAAGAATAACTTATTTGTAAGTCCGGCTAATTTGACTATCAAATTCCCCATTCTATATCACTGTTATCAATACATCATTCACCGAAAGTTTAATGCGCATTAGCGTTTATTTCACACTAGCAATCCAGCGGATGACTATGTCTCAAATGCAGGTTATGGTTTTCTCGTATCTATTACCAACACACATGTATTTAGCTTTATATTCCTGACCCATATATGTGTATGTACATAGATCTACATCTACATGGATCATAACTTACAATACATGGAGATTGATAAATACTGGTCAAAAACCACAGTTGATAAGATATGCAAACACGCAACCTCACTCTTATTGTCTCGGTTTTACTCTGAACCATACATCTAAATACAATTGTTTCCACTCGGATTTTCCTCTCACAACCTCATACAAGGCTTACTGCATCAGTCTAACTGCCGACACTGATTCCACTACAACCTCCATCTTTGCACAAGCTCATAACTCTAACACAGCTCACCGGTGCTTTTTGCAAGGAAGCCAGGGGTGGCTTAAGGTTTTGTGTCGATTATCAAGGAATTAATGTGACGGCTTGTAAGCCGGTTATTGCCTGTAGCCTGCGCTGTCAAACGCAGGCTTAGCATGAAACTAGGCAGGGACTATTCTTGGAAGCAGGGTCTTATAACTTGGCAAACACCTCTAAGAATAGGGCACGAGAAGGGATACGAGATGGGATACGAGATGGGATACAGATATACAGATAGAAAACTGTGTCATTGGCCTGGATAATAATCATGTATAAAGTAACTGTTATTATCCTCTTCAATCTGTAGTTCACCATAGATTGAAAATAAACTACCTCTGACCATAAGGTTGCTCAAGTGCCTATGCTTAGACTGTGACAATTAATGGAAAACTGCTTTTCGCTCACGTTATGGCTTATTTGAATGGCTAGTTTGTCCCTTTGGATTATGCGTGGCACCAGCAACATTTCAACGTTTTATCAACAGCACCCTACAGGAGTTCTTAGATGTCTTTTGCTCAGCATATGTTGATGATGTCATAATATACTCAGAAGGAGACCTAGAAGACCACTATAAAAAGGTATCAAAAGTATTAAATTCACTAAAGACAGCAGGGCTTCGGCTTGATCTAGACAAATGCGCTTTTGGGGTGACAAAGATAAAATACTTAGGCTTTATCATTGAAGCGGGAGTAGGTGTTAAAGTACATCGAGATAAAGTGCTAGCAATTTCTGATTGGGAGGAGCCAAATAACGTGTCCGAAGCGCGATCTTTCCTCGGATTTTCCAATTTTTACCGAGAATTCATCCCTCGCTTCTCTTCAGTCTGCGAGCCGCTTAATAACCTTACTAAACAAGGTGTACTTTGGCAATTGGGCAAGCCCCAAAAGGATGCATTTGAGCAGCTGAAATAACTAATGATAAGCACACCAGTACTTTCAATGTTTGATCCGGAAGCTGAAACCATTTCAGAAGCGGACTCATCGGGATATGCTGTAGGGGGAGTCTTATTGCAAGTAGATGAAAAATGTCGCCTTTGACCAGTAGGCTTCTTTTCCAGAAAATTGTTGCCAGCTGAAGCAAATTACGAGATCTATGACAAAGAAATGCTATCAATAATTGTAGCCATGAGGCACTTTAGACGAGAGCTTAGAAGCGTTGAAAAGCCTTTTATTATTTTATCTGATCATCAAAACCTACAGCTTTTTATGACAACACGCCAGCTATCAGAACGCCAAGTTAGATGGGCCGAAGAGCTGGCAGGTTATAATTTCAATATAAAATTTAGGCCTGGTTCTGATTCAGCAAAACCTGATATCCTCTCAAGAAAAGCTGAGTTCAAGCCAAAGAATGCAAATGATGAAATTTTCCGAAAAAGGGAATTCCAACTTTTAAAAGACAGCTGGTTGTTGTCTAAATCACAAAAAGATGGTTTGTTGTCATCCCTAAGTCTCTCAGCAGTAGTTACGAGGCAAAAAGCCATATCTCATGAAGTAGCCGCAAATAAGGCCCTATCTGAACTCCCCAAGGAACCAACAAGGGTCTCCAATTCCACCAACGGCTCACCAAAAAGAATTAAATTGTTTGATGTGTCAGAGCTTCAGAAACTTTTGAATCGAGCAGTTGAAAAAGATTCTTCTTTCCGTGAAGTTTATACAAGTCTAGAAAGGGGTGATTGTTTGTTGCCACAATCTGTTGGGTCTTCAACGAAAATCATAGACTGTTCTTTTGATGATAAGCATGCTTTAGTTTACAGAGATGCCCTATGGGCTCCAAATTGGGAACCTCTTCGAACTGCTCTAATTCAAAAGGCGCACGGCTCCCATATGACAGGATATCCGGGCAGGGAAATAACACTTTCTATACTTTCACGAAGCTTCTTTTGGCCCCAGCAGTACAAAGACGTTCGGAGGTTTGTGAGAAACTGTCATGTCTGTGGAAGATCAAAGTTTGGAGACAGTCGTCTCGTGGTTTGCTCCGGCCACTTCCCATACCGGAGCGATTCCACAGCGAGCTGGCCATAGATTTCATGCCTGATCTACCAGTGACTGATAAAAAAGAGAAATTCCTTATCGTTATATATGATAGACTTCTTAGTAGTGTGACTTTGGAAGCTATGGAAACTATGGAAGCCGAAGCTTGTGCAGATAAATTTATTTTAAGCCACTGGCGCTACCACAGTTTTCCCAACTCCCTAACTTCGGTCGAGGGTCAAACTGGGTCAGTCATTTTTGGAAAAGGCTTTGTCAACGTGTGGGCATCCAACAGCATCTGTCAACAGCATTTCATCCCCAGACAGATGGAGGAACCGAGAGAATGAATCAAGTAGTACTAACATACCTTCGATCTCATATCTCCTATGCGAAAGATGATTGGGCAAAGCTTCTTCCGCCAGCAATGTTCGCAATAAACAATAGAACTAGCTCAAAAACTGGCTTCAGTCCCTTCTTTCTGACCCATGGCTACCATCTGGAACCTATTCGGCGCCGATCAACACTGCTAAGCTCAGGTACAAATCCCAAAGCAAGGGCTGACGCCTTCATAAATCGCCTCCACAACAGTCAAGAAATTGCGAAAGCTGCAATGAAAACTGCGCAGCAGATAATGGAGCACAATGCCAACAGGGGACGAAAGCCTGCCGAAAAGTTAAAGGTCGGGCTAAGGCCAGCTAATATTAAGAAATGTCACTACTCTGCAACAAAAAACAAAGTTATCATGGATAAACGCCAAATACAAAATAACGCGGGAGTGTCACAGACTGACTGATGTTGAGATGGTATCCTGCCAACCTCTGGCTCTAAGGCTATGTTACTACTGCTATGTCATGGATAGATTCATGGTGTTGAGGTAGAGTCTGATCCTAGCTTCAGCTGGTATCCCTCTAGACAAGCTCTAGTTACTTCGATGGCGTTCTAAGCTATTGTAGCAATTAGTTTCTAGATATTTCGGGATGGTATTTTGTACTCTTACCAGTTCACTGAGCTTCGATCAGATTCTAGGTCACTCTCAGGAGTTCGACAGGAATTGGGCTGGAACTAGATTACTGTAGTCTGTAGCAGATAGTATCGAAGTATGAGTAGCTGAGGTATCTTCATGTAGAAAGCTCTCCAGCTTTCAGTCTTGTATTATTCCCTAGTTATTCAAGAATCAAGAATCAAGAACCTAGACTTTTGTTAATATATCATCTTCACCATCAAGAATCCAAGATCTCACGCCTACCTTTCTCAAGTTAAGTGACCAAGTCCCAGAGAACTTGACAGGGAGGTAGCACCTGACGTCTATGAACTAGATGTGCCAAGTAATATCTATTGTAATAATGAGGTTATGAGAAGTCTAAGAATTGTCACAATGGGTGTAACAGTCAACTTGGGTTGATGTAGGATAGCACTTTAAGTCTAACGTGAAGAAGACAGATATATATTGTAGATCTGCTATATTGATGACTATTGAATATAAGAGTGGAAAAGGTTGATCATATACAGAGGTCTAGTAGCGAGTATTTATACACAAAGACAATACATACAATATACCATCAATAGCAATAACTGTCAACCATTCAGCCATTCAAAAACTATGTCATTAGATATACCTGCGTCATATTATCATATAATCATGTATGGTTGAGATACTGGTGTTGTCATTGCTGTGTGCCGATGACGTATCATTGAAGCAGGGCCGCTTGTCCTGTTGGTTCACTTGCCCAGTACTAGCCATTCCAAGTTGTGTGATCTATAAGTGGGTCTGATCACAACAATATCCATCCCAGATTTTTTGTAGACCTACTCCGTCGGGACTCTGATGATCAACTTCCTTCTCAAGCCACTGACAACTGTCAACCTCCTCCACTATTAGACGGAAAACATCCCCTCTATTGAGTAGAAAGAGTCTTCAGAGCCCAATCTTTCAGAGGAAAAAGATTTGTCTGCCTGACAAGGATAGCTTACAAGGTGACTACCTGGGAACCCCGAGAAAATTTAGTTCTTACCAATGCCTTTAAGAGTTTTATTGGCAAATATGGCGATGGAGACAGTGTTGGTGACTCCAATGGGGGTAGCTATACAGGTTCAAGGAGCAAAAAGAGGCCAACACTACACCAATAGTTGTAAATACACCCAGGAGGAGAGAGGTGATGTCACGGGTCCTGGGCCTGCTAAGATACCCCCTGTAAAATAGCTTTCTATTACACACTCTCCTGTGCATCATAGAGCGACTTTTGTATTTTCATTACTTTAGAGAATCAGAATAGACTTTGATTACTTCGTTCGATTGCACAGATCACGACCTCATTTCGTGACAGATAGCTGCATACGCAATTAAAATCTAATGCAAAAAAAAAAAAAAAAAGCGAAAAGCTGTTTTCCACTCATCTCCTTCTTTGATCCATAGACAATGAAAGGCAGTGCAAACGTCCACTTTAGTCAACTAGCGGGCTTAAGCCAATTATCGTAGGGTTTCCCTTATTAGTAGGAGTGGGTAACAATCTTTTTTTGTAATTGGGTTATGTCCACAACAGTTGACACAAAACCTTAAGCCACCTCCTGGTTTCCTTGCAAAAAGCACGGGTGAGCTGGCTAGTAAGGAACTTGCTCGTATCCGACCTTTGTCAAGGAGATCAGCAAAAGTATTCCGGAGGACTAACACCTCTTCTTTTAACATTTCATAGAGAGTTCCATAGGGTGGTCTCTTTTCATTTTCGCTTTCATCCTTCTCCAACTTTATTTCCATGTCATGACTTGTTGTGATATTGCTTGTCAATGACCGGCTCAGCGCCAACAGGTGCATATGCACGTCGTGCGCTGACCATGAATACAACTGCTGTCACTCCTGAGTCTTGGACTTGGGAGCGCCAGGTTGAGTCACTGCCCGGCAAAAATTGGGGTAGCGACGTGAAGAATCTACTGAATACGTGCGCTAGCCATGAGCGGTTAGGTATTGCCGGGCAATTACGGGATAGCGCTCAGAGGTACATGCAGACCTAGCGCACTATCGGAACTATACAATTGCTTCCGCTCCTGAGTGATGGACTAAGGACTGCGGAGCTGAGACATTGTATGGGAACAATTGGAGTAACGCTGTGGTGTGTATACAAACCACAGGCGCGAACCATGGACTGGATTGCTGTCGTTCCTGAACGGCTAGGTTCAGGATCGCTCAGCAGGGATATTACACGTTAGTAATTGAGGCATTGCAGCGACGCGTACTCGGACCGCGCGCGCCAGCCACCGGAACAGCGGATGCCTCTCATGAGAGATGGACTCATGAGCTGCAGAGTTTTACCGAGGCACGCTGTTGGCAGTGAGTCAGAAGAGAGAGCGTAGAAAATGACAAGGGTCATAATAGAGTATATAAGTAGTCTATGTTCTGTCTCATGAACAGTATTGGAAAAGTATCAGACACCTGCCAGCAATCACATTACCAAGTATCAAACCATCTGAACAAACATTGTGATACATTCCAAGTAACTATGTTCCCAATTAACTCATAGCCTTAACAGATAGTTCTACTCAATGAACTATCAGAAACGTTTGTGACATCAAAACTGACAGAACCGATACCCTGAACCACAAGAATATGCCCAGAAGCTGTCTGAACACGTTTTTTAATTGAAGACAGAAAAGTGAAGTAGCTTCTGTCCGCAAAAATATGGTTAGTGGCACCCGTGTCAAGAACCACATCTCTTTCCACCGGGCAGTTGGATGCGGACAAAACGTATTCCGACACAATCCAAGCTTCGCCAGTGATTAGCTTGTCAGAAGCACCCCCGGAGCTAGACCCATTTCTTTTCCTCCCGAATTAATAGAAAAGAGATCGAGATATGGCAGCTTTTTCTGGATTCTCTGCGGCCCATTTTGTTGTGATGGGCATGTTATACAGCTAGGATACTTGCAAGTACATAACGTGATTAGATGTTTACGCTATTTGTGTAGTTCCTGTATTGTTCGGGATATCTGCAGGAGGAAGCTCATGTGGTCAGGAGCTGACTAGCGGCCGCACATGACTATAAGTAGCGAGTACTCGGCACACTATTAGCATAGTACAATTGAAATATAGTGAACCTCAGATACACCTTCAACCACAACCTGAACTCATCAATCTACATACTCGTACAAGGTCAGCATGCATAGTGACACTAACCTAAGCTCATAACCACAATGGGTTATGAGCCCCGGCGATTCCGCTGCGCCAAAATCACGCTGAGACGACAACAAGATCATCCTCCAGCCCGGAGGTTCATTTAAAAAGTGGAAGACAAGTCTTTAATCAAAGCTTGCACGTCGCAATATTTTGGGACACGTATTCCACAACATGCCTGGACTACAACCAGTGCACGCCCCTGTCGACGCTAGCTCTAGTAATACGAGCCCCGAAGATCTCCCTAACCTGTCTACCGAGCATGAAATTAAACTCGAGCAATGGTTACTAGGGGAGATTGAGGCCAAGAACGTGATTACTGGTAGGCTTTCATCATCAACATGCCCTCAGAACTATGATCACATAACAGCAAAAGAGCCGTTTGATGCGGTAGCTTGCATCCGACAGGAAACTGCTACAGCACTGTATGCTACAGCTCTCGAAAGTTTTTTAATGATCAGATTCATGACCACTGCTGATGATTATATTGACAGGTTTCTGGCGGGTATCCAGAGCGTAAATAACGCAGCGGACGCATTACCGTCGCATGCTGCGCCAAAGTGCTCTGGTTACCATATTGGAGATGGTCAGGCAGCAGCCATATTTGTGGTGGGAACCAAGAGGATTGAATGGTTTAAAAACTGGAGGGACACCAGAATATATAAGCCCAATGATGAATATGTTCCATTGTAGACAATGATGTCATCACTACGTTTTGTTGCAGGAAATCGGACATTGCCTGCCCAGGTGGCGCATGCATCATCCCTTCCCATTACACGGAACATAGATCCTGAGGCAATCTGCAAGCAGTGTTGTTACCGACACCAGAGCAAAGATTGTTTTAGACAACACCCCGAACTTGCATCTAGAAACAGACGTGGTAGCACAAACTCTAGCAGAGGGAGAAATAGAGTAGCGGCAACTTATGATATTGAAGATAGTGATACAGACTTTATTATAGCTGCAACTGCTCAAGTTAATGAAAGCCGTACAATTTACGACAATGGTGCTTCGCAACATTTTGTGCCACATGAATCTTCTTTTGAATTTATCAACAAAACTACTAAGCCATTAAGATGTGATCAAGCAGTAGGAGCATCATCACTTGACAGTCTCGGAACTGCACGTATCAAGATTGGTAAACTCACACTAAAGCTACATGACGCATTGTACTCACCAGATTCTTCATGCAATATTATATCTGCTGGTAGGCTAGAGAGAATGTCTGGGATTCTACCAGATTACAAAAGAATGATTTTAGTGTTACATTGTCCGCTGGAGGTAGACACACCAGTAGCCCGGCTTGTAAGCAAAAATGATGTTTACTACATTTTCCCAATTGAGACTAGCCAGCCGTCTAGTTCCATGATTGCTGCACCTGGCATTGCAAGAATTCCCACAACAACCAGTGCACAGCAATGGCACGAGCAGCTAGGACATACAGGTCAGACAATTTTAAAGAAAACAGCACAAGTCTCAAAAGGACTTGAGGGCATTGATTTCAGTGAACTCACGACCTGTGAAAAATGTCATTTAAGTAAAGCCCAAAGGTTTGTGTCCAGGAAACCTAGACCAACCCCAAATGAACCCCTAGATGAAATTCATATTGACACAGTGGGAAAGATCCAGTCCACAATCAACGGGCATCAGTATGTTGTTATTATTACCGACGCAAAAACGCGAATGCGCTGGGCTATAACAACCGAGACCAAAGATCAAATTGCACCACTATTGATTCAGTGGATCGAAACCAACAGCATCAATGTGGTAAGAGAGTTTGCATAATCTTCAAAGACGGAGGGACTGAGTTCTCTCGCATCAAAGCACACTGCGAAAAATATGGCATCCGCACAGACCTATCAGCTCCATACACACCAGAACAAAATGGTGTTGCAGAATCTACAAATAAAGAAATGCTTAGGAAAGCTCGATCAATGCTGATAGACGCCCGCATGCCAGTGACATACTGACCATGGGCAGTTGAATACGCTTGTTTCATTACCAATAGACTGTATTGTGTGCGCACGAAGAATACCCCGCTAATTGATTTCATGCAAGGTTTAAGCCAACCGCACACTGGTCAAATAGATTTGTCTCTCGTTCCACAATTCGGGTGTAGAGCTTATAAATTAATCACTCCAAAGCCTGGCAAATTTACTGCTAGAGCTGAGAAGGGATGGTTTATTGGTTTCCAGAAAAACAATAACAAAAATTTCATCATTTACCATCCTCATAAAACAAGTGCACAAGATTAGAAATGGATTGAAAATTTTACTCCTCATGCAACCTTTAATGAGGAAGTGATGTTTGGAGATGAGTTAGACCCTATTAAACAACAACATACCTTGAGCTATTGGACTAATAATCAATCATTTCCCACAGATATCAAAACGCCGCATCCTAGGCCAGATAATCAAACTCTACCATCGTCTGAAGGAGAGAAATCTATACCCTCTTTAGCAGCCCAAAGAGCAACACCAGACAATGTCACGAGCAAACCACCAAGAGTAGAGCATATACCTCCTCCCACAAGTGATGAAACAGAAAACCACATATCACCTCCACCCCAAATGAGCAAAGGGGAGAGTGTTGTGCTGGTGATGCCTAGGATTACGATGCACGAGGGTAATTATCGCTGAGGGTGAAGGAAGAACTTTCCAGGTGGCTCCATGATGAGTAGAGGAACAATGGAGCACTGTATAGAAAGTGTCTCTAGATTGTACTGCCAGCTGGAGGAGACTAGAATATTCCGTGGTACTATTTTGGGTAAATGAGGCAAGAGTCAAGCTACCTCAGATGTTTATCTAATTAGCGCTTTCTACCTCCTAAATCCTTATAGTTCTGAATATCAAACATATCAGCAGTTCATATTGATTTATTGATAATCATCCGTAAACCTTCTGCCAATTAACCTCCGTAAGCTCTTACCTTTACCACAGAGAGCATGTACCACCTCCTCCACCATTTGAGCAACAACACGAGCATTCATCCACTCAAATTGAATTCCTGCCTAGCGAGACGGAATTGGTAAATCATAGCCCAGCAAGGAGGCTCAACACGCAAAAATTTACAAATGACTTTTCTGACACAGAATCCCAGCTCTCAGAAGCAGAGGATGAAGGGGAGCCAAATTTAGATGTTGTGCACAGCAAGACTGATGAGCATGAGTCTAAAGCCCTCGATAAAACCATGACAGGCTGGGATCCGGTAGTTCAATTAGCAGGGCAGAAACACGCCCATTCCCCAGAGCGAGAAACCATGCATACAAGAAGTGGTAGAGAAGTAGTGCAACATGACTACAAACGACTACATCATGGCAAAGTAGCGCTTGCATCAACTGACCCTAAAACATGGGCTGAAGCCATGTCCTCTTCTGAAGCGTCTCAATGGAAAAACGCTGCAAACAAAGAATTCCGATCACTACAAGAAAAAGGTGCGATCAAAATAATATAGCGTGACGAACTCCCACTAGGACGCAGACCAATGAAGTGCAAGTGGGTATTCAAAAAGAAGTTTAGAGCAGATGGTAGTCTTGAAAGATACAGAGCTTGATGCACAGCCAAGGGATATACTCAGCGAGAAGTGTTTTACTTGGTATATGAAATGGAAATGTACACTTGCGCTGGAACAGCTAAGACAGTATGTGGAGAGATGTCTTCATTAATGTGCAGAAGTGAAGTGACTATGATTATTATTATGTTACAGATTGGGGGAAGCTCGTCCCTTATCCCCTAGCTTGTTTCCCTGTAGACCAATCACGTTACCAGTATGCAGCTCACCAAAGTGTGCAACCAACTGAGCAGCCATGCCATTTATCCTATATCAGCAACCCATCTCTCATACTGCACACATTCCTACTTGTAATGTCGTTATGTAGAGACTGGATCTCATTCATGTGCCATGATACCATGCTGCAATAATAACTACCTATGCACCAGCTACTAGATCTACCATACTACATAGCTGAGCATAACAAGAAGGAGTTGTCCACCTTGAATCTTTCGCACCTACACCCAGGTCCGAAACTGGACGAATATTGCTAGCTTTAGCACACCATTTTGGCTGGCACAGAAAGCAAGGTGATGTTCCAACGGCCTTCCTAAACCCAGACATTGATATTGATCTGTATATGGAGCTGCCGCAAGGATTTGAAAGGGGTGGCCGTCTCATACAACTCCGCAAGGGCCTATACGGACTCAAACAAGCGGCAGCACCATGGTATGATGACGTACAAGCCACCCTAGCTAAACACGGTCTTCTTCCAACAATATCAGATATATGTCTCTATACAAATAAACAAAAGGACTTATTTGTTATGATGTACGTGGATGACTTCCAAGTTCTGGGACCTAATATCCAGAAAATAGACGACCTTATGCTTACACTTCACAAAAAATACAAACCAAAAGCAGTCAACACTGATCTGTTTCTGGGAATCAACATATTGAATCCAAATATAGACACGCTATTACTTTCACAGGCTCGATATGCTCGCGCATTAATAGAAAGGCATTGCTTATCAGATTGTAAGCCAGCATCTTCTGCACTCGAACGCCTCATGGGTCCTAATGAAACAACGTGCAAAGAGCATCAAAAGATGGAATACAACTCAATTGTCGGCGGTCTGCAGTTTCTAGCAAACAACACACGCCCAGACATTGCGTTTGCAGTCAACCACCTTGCACGTTTCCTAACAAACCCATCATCCGAGCATTATCAAGTCGCGCGTTGCGTGATAAGGTATATTGCAAAAGATCCTAATCGAGGCCTTACATATACTAGAACAAGATCGAAACCACAACTTGTAGCATATACAGATGCAGACTTTGCAGCTGAAACTTCTGGTAGTCGTTCAACGTCAGGCTCGCTTATCACGCTCGTAAACGGGCCAGTAAGCTGGCGCTCAAAGATGCAGAGGGAGGTAGTTCTCTCAACAACAGAAGCTGAGTACTTAGCGGCCACTGAGACCTACCGTGAGCTCCAGTGGATAAGATCTCTACTTGAAGAACCGGGCATTAGTGATTGCATTGATGGTTCTGAGTGTACGAAGCTTTACATAGATAACCAATTGGCAATATCTTTAATTAAGAATCATGACAACCATAAACAATCTAAGCATATTGCCCTTCGAAACTACTACTGCAGAGAACAATACGACAAAGGATACATGAAGCCTGTATATATACTTACATCAAGACAACTAGCTGACAGTCTCACAAAGGTTAAGTGACCGGTCCCAATACTGAAACCCTTTGCTGCAATCTAACAAATACCCTGAACAATACCACATCATTTAAGAGTCGTTACCAGCAAGGGGAGTGTTGTGATGGGCATGTTATACAGCTAGGATACTTGCAAGTACATAATGTGATTAGATGTTTACGCTGTTTGTGTAGTTCCTGTTTCGTTTGGGATATCTGCAGGAGGAAGCTCATGTGGTCAGGAGCCGACTAGCGGCCGCACATGAGTATAAGTAGCGAGTGCTCGGCACACTATTAGCATAGTACAATTAAAATATAGTGAACCTCAGATACACCTTCAACCACAACCTGAACTCATCAATCTACATACTTGTAGAAGGTCAGCATGCATAGTGACACTAACCTAAGCTAATAACCACAATAGATTTCTAACCATCCGGAGTCTTAAGCCACAAGAAGCAAATTTCACGAATGTGATTAATTTGTCCGCAGTGGCCACAGGTTTTACCCTTGTGGGAATGTCTGTTTTGTTGGAAGAATTATTGGCGGGTGGTGCCCCTTGTAACGGCTGTTAAGCCTAGGGATTCCTGTAGCCTACGCTGGCTAGCGCAGGCAATGAATGCAAGGGAATCTTCGGGAAGGATCTCGGAATACAAGGAGCTTAGAAGATTCTCAATGAACTTTCTGGAAGCATACTGAAGGTTCATGAGGACCACAGGTGTATCAAGAATCTTCTAGGGTATTGTCGAGGATTCCATGTTATTCCAGATATAGGGAGAACCTTACAGAAGAGGAGTATCTCAGAGTGTATATATATTTGTATTCTAGCTATAGGAATTCTCTCTCTAGAGAATTATAATTAATATACTGTGCCTACAAGATCGCCCAAGCATGTTGTACTGAAACCGTGACACCCCTGGCCCGCAGTTGCTGGAAACTAAAGAAAAAGAAGGAAGAGGTTTGTGGCCCATATAATTGGCCTGAGTTAACCGAAGAGATTGCATGGCACTGTGTTATAAAAACGAGGTCATGAGAAGACAGAGGAATACCTGAAATGGATGCAGATGATTATGGATAAGCGGATATAATTGATGTAGCTGTGATGCGTTGGAGTGGACATTGGTAAGATGGTTGTCTATCTATCTGCGGAAGAATTGCTTCCTTCTATACACGTTCAACCCCCAGTCCTGATCACGCACTCATCACAGGTGCTTCATGCTCCTGTCACAGTAACCTATTCCATAGCTACTACCTATATCTCCTGACACAAAATACCATCAATACTGGTTGCTAGTGTGGACCTCCTGGGATTACAGAGCTACATACCATCGTCACATTGTATGCTGTTGCCCCTCGGTAGCCATCAGAGTGATGTGTACCTCATTCTAGACACATTGGTCTACCAAGCAACGCTCGGACGTAGGGATATTTCCAGAGTGATTAGGTCCTCAGCTGTGCTATCAGTGCCTTAATACCACCTAGCTTCCTGCGCCCGAGTGTCCAAGTGCCACAATAGTGGAAGCTGAATGAGACTCGATCAGAGCTGATCCGTGGTATTCACAACACACTGGCAAAATAACAGTCGGTATATTCCGGAGGGTGGTAACAAGCCCCGCAAAGTATCCTCCACAACAAGTATCAAAAAAGTCGAGGAGGTTCCCTTTTGTGATATTGTCTCTTGGCTGAAGTGAGGGATCGACACAGGCAATCCGCATCTGTCAACAAACCAGTTTTTCGGCGAACTTGTCGACAGTAGTCCTTGTTGTAATCTAACGCTTTTCATCCTCGGACTTCATGGTGAGCAGTAGTTGTATAGCACGTCATGCCATGCGGGGGAGAAGGAACAGGACGGCGAAAGCCGCTAGCCAGATCTAAGAGATCTGGCCCACTTGTAGATAGAGAAATCCCTTATATATATAGAAAATGCAACCCTAACTAGTACAAAAACAATAGTAAGGAACTCATACATCCACACCTCAGTTATCTCATACATCGTGACCCATAAACCTCACTCTCATATCTATCACTTCACGACAAAGCTTCAACAGTTCTGTCAGGCATTTCAAAGCGCCAAAAGTCCTTGAGGAGGGTGACAACAGTCCCTTCGCATCTCGGCTTGAAGAATGTCTGAATGGAGTCCCACATCTCTTTTGCCGTGGCTAAGTTAGAGACGAGGTGAAATAAATCTTCCGGGACAAGCGAGATAAGCGCGACCTGTATTTGACGGTCTTGTCACCGAATGGGAGGGGTCTTGGTGCACTCTGCTTTGGCGTCGTGGAGTTCCGATATGTTCTCAAAGTAGTGAGCATCAATATCGAGGTTATTGAATGCCCTTTCGACAAGGTCAGACCACCAAGTAAAAGTAGAAGTACTTAGATGGGGTGCACATTGGAGTACCTTAAAAATGTTGTTGGTGGACATGTTGAGAGTAGTGAGTAGGAAGATGTGGAGATAGGGTGATATAGGATCGAGAGATGTTGAAAGTGTTTGAACTTAGTTCAAAAAGATAAAAAGTAAGTAGGTGAATGGAAGCAAGAAATTGCTGAAGAAAAAAGAAAGTCAGAGTCAGAAGTATTTATACTCAGAGATAAGTAGAGTGGGTTTGGTCTCATAATCTGTTGCGATTTCATAGTAAGAGGAGCAGAAAGTATAGCTCAAAGAATATTGTTTCCATTAAAGTTCTAAGTTACATGACAAACGCGAATTTATGTGCGCATATCCCAGAGTTAAAGTGGGTATGTGTCACAGATCAACTATAGAAAGCAGGGAGCATTTGTATGGATGATGGTATATTAACAATTCAACTATGTAGAACTAAGCTACAGATACTTAGCCAGGTATTTATACAGATTACTACACTCCAAGCCCTTCCATCTAAGGTCAGTTCATTTCTAGATAATTCCAGTTGCAACTCTGAGAATATGGTTTCTACTAGCTTCTCCAAGTTTCAGTTACAGTCTTGTTCATGTTGAATCTTATCTAGTTCCTTCCACAGTGGTTCTGGTATGTTCTGCAAGGCTATTGCGCCGGCCCACCCCCCTGGTGGTTAAACGCCAGTACTTGCCATTACTGGCTACAGGAAAATACCGGCTTCTTAGCCGTTACAGTATGCAAATAACGATTATTACAGTGAAAAGTCTTCAGCACAGCTAACCACGAAACCATTGTGCGCGGAATAAAACAGTACTGACCCCGCACCATTAACACCATCCTATTTGTCGCAAAGTAAATGTGACCATATCTCTCACTGCATTTGCATATAGTATCATATTATCCCACACATGCAAATGCATGAAAGAATATCTCAACAGCAAAAAGAAATCAAAATGTAAAATACGGGATGTATTGAGAAGTATGCAGGAAAGTTGTTCATTTTTGCAAGGAATGCTGATTATTGTAAGACATGTGGCAAATTCCAACAAAAGTAAATGCCATGAAGTGTGCGCTGGCTTTGCACCTTCTACAAGGAATAGCATACTGCCAAAGGATTTCAGAAATTGATTACGGGAGCTTCCTAAGGGAGGTTCAAAGCCTCGCAAAACAGCTAGAATAAATTTCTAGCTTCCAAGAAATCCTTGGCTTTGATCAGGAATTCTTTCTAAGCCATAATGTGACAAAAACATCCCAGCTATCTATGGACACCAATCAACCAAATTTTCTGACAACCAAATTTTCTAGCAAAATAAGTAAGCCTAGGGCACGAATTGATCAAGAAGGAGATGTACAGATGGCTAATATCAACACATTCCAAAACAATATTGAGGCCCAGACTGTGGCGGCTAGTAAGCCGGTAGATTGCCTGTAGTCTGTGCTATTCATCTCATGCATACTCATTACCTCAGTGCTAAGAAACGCTGGTATTGAAAGTCTGGTACTGCCCGTGCACGAAACATTGTTGGTAACTAGCCCACACTTTAATAGTGGGAGCCGGACTAGAGGACAGAGACTAGTGTTTGAAATATTGGAATCATGTATATAAATAGGGCATTGAGTGTAGCAGTAGTCTTGTTCTTCAGTTAGTAAATAAACTTACCTTTCAACATATGAACGCCCAAGCTTTATTTATTGGAACTGTTACACAGACCCAAGCAATATTAGCAGTGCTGAAAGGGACCAACTCAAATTTGACAAATATTAATGGTAGGAGGAATGATGTTTGCTCATACCCTCCCGAAATTTCCAAAGTCAAAAGGAACAACTGAATCAATAATAACCAATGTGAAAGGTGCGGCAATTCACCCTCCCACCAATGAGGAGATTGCCATATTGTTGGAATTTGCCACATCTCTTACAATAATCAGCATTCCTTGCAAAAATGAACAACTTTCCTGCATACTTCTCAATACATCCCGTATTTTACATTTTGATTTCTTTTTGCTGTTGAGATATTCTTTCATGCATTTGCATGTGTGGGATAATATGATACTATATGCAAATGCAGTGAGAGATATGGTCACGTTTACTTTGCGACAAATAGGATGGTGTTAATGGTGCGGGGTCAGTACTGTTTTATTCCGCGCACAATGGTTTCGTGGTTAGCTGTGCTGAAGACTTTTCACTGTAATAATTGTTATTTGCATACCCACTTTAACTCTAGGATATGCGCACATAAATTCGCGTTTTACATGTAACTTAGAACTTTAATGGAAACAATATTCTTTGAGCTATACTTTCTGCTCCTCTTACTATGAACTCGCAACAACCTTCGAGGTATTGGTTGGAGCAAGGTGATCTGCCTCAGGGCAGAGCTGCTCGAAAATAGATGGGAATTTGGAAAAAGTTTGCCGTGTTTCTTGGCAAAGAGCATTAATTTTTGTCTGAGCTCTAATTGTTGTGTTCCTATTAATAAATAAGTCCTCGAGGTGGGATATAAATTCGTCTCTACTCCATTTATCTGCCCTTTTCTGAGCTCTCATCCATGGTGCTACTCGATGCTGAGCATCAGCGTGAAGAGATTGAGAGAAAACTGAATAATAAAATGATCCGTTGTTTGGACACTCTTCTGCAGCTCCTTCAAGGCTTATGAGAAAGGCAGGAAAGTCTGGGGTTTTTCCCGACCATTTTGGTCATTGGATGATAGGCCTATAGAGTTCTGATTGCTGACTAGCAGTAGTGCTACTCGACATTTCAGAAGTCAAATAGTGTGTTGACAATACTAGGGTCAACTATGGTGCTGGCTGAGGTGCAGCGAGCTGAAATTCCTGCAGAGCTGAGACAAGGTCTTCAAGGCTCATGAATTGAATTCAGGAAAGAAATAAGTTATTCTAAGATTGTGGCCAATACCGCAAGACGTTGCAGACGTGGCAATTTTAGGATATGAAAGAGATAGGAAATCAGAATACGTCACAGAATATGGTTGTGATCTAATTGATCGAAAGAAATACACGACGTTTACTCTGATTTCCTAAAGTAATGATATAGCATGAATAATTACAGTGCAGAAGAAGAGCATCTTGAAAGGAATTTTTTTTACAGGGGTATGACTAAGCGGACCCTAAGGCCAGCATCATACATGGGCCGCCTGCAGTGAATGGCATGAGTTTGTGCACTAGATCCTGTAACAAGTGTAACCGACAGGACAAGCAATCTGAGTCAATGATGCTTTATTGGCACACAGCAATAACAACACTAATATCTCAACTGTACATGATATTATGATAATATGATTCAGGTATTTCTAATGACATGGTTATTGAATGGCTGAATGTTTGGGAGTTATTGTTATTGATGGTATATTTTTTGTACTGTCTTTGTGTTTAAATACCCGCTGCTAGACCTCTGTACATGATTAACCTTTTGTTCAAAATTCTGTTTCTCGAATTTAGGACTCAACCACTATCTGTTTTGTCGCAGGTTACCAACAAGATCGACTCTATCTACACATGTCACGAGTGTGCTAATTGCACCTACTATTGCATATACATTTGGATATTTACGTAGTACAGGGTATCTTGGCTCATCATTGTAGATGAGAGGTGGCTGGTCATCACTATTGAAGGGTGGTGATGTATATGGTTGTATACACTTGGTATCTTCAATTAAGTGATTGTGACTACTCAGGGGGCTTAGAATATACTTGGGTGATTATGGCAATAAATGTTACAGGATGCAAATAGTATCTTATTGTGTTATTATTATGTTATGTTACAGGTTATCTACATGATAATTAACCAATCCCACATACTTCCAGATAGCGCCGTAGCTAGTCTCTTTTAGGAGTGATCTACAGGTGAGTGTAGCAATCGGTGGTATCTAATTTATCACTGACCTGTTTCCATTTCCCTGGCTCTGCATGCTACACTACGTGGATGACAATTTACTACTAATGTGAAAAGCGCATTCATGACAATCACTAGGTTTGATAGGCATATGAGACAAGTGGGAATTTCTCCCCTAAGATGTATAAGTCCAATGTTCCCTTAATTGTAAAATATCAAGTCTTCTTCATCATATTTATCCACATAATATTGTTCGGAGTATATTTTCCAACACTTTTTCCACTCTTATTTTTCAAAAGTCATCAATATAGCAGATCTGCAATACATAACTCTCTTCTACACGTTAGACTTTAAGTGCTATCATATATCCACCCAAGTTGACTGCCACACCCATTGTGACAATTCTTAGACTTCTCATGACCTCGTTATCACAACAGAGCCAGCTTCGAGGTCCAGCCGGGAATTAATATCAATTAGAATGTTTCCGGAAATGGTAAGAATGATATACCAAGTATGAGGATAAATTAGAGTTATGATGAGTTTGTTTAATGTACGACAAAGTCTACTGATGTTTAATGGATAGTTAATTTTAAAGAAATTGCTATAATTCTATATGTGTGGCGAGAAGTCCCTCTATATACATGAAAGCGGGGTTTTCCGCACACTAGTGTGAATTCCAACATACTCCCTAATCTAACCTAAACAGGAAGGTTGTTGGAGATCCTGAAGCCAATGTATACTGTAAGGCATCTATTGGCTAATTACTATTCATGCCAGTGAGTGATGATATGGGTTAATCATATCTCATGGCGCCAGTGCATATTATTCTAATATGTACTATTTGTTTACTGCAGTCATGTTGCTGCCTTAATTACAACAATATCTAGTGTCACGGTTTCGAGGGACAAGTACTGGGACAACTGTGTGGTCGATGGAAGTAAATAATAATTCTAAGGAGAGAACTTCTTCTACATCTATCTATTCATTTATATACGTGAAAGCCTCCTCGCCATCGAGGCTAATCCCTCTCATATTCTTATGCTGTGGGACTCCCCTAGTGTTCTGACTATGCCTGTAATACAGTACTATCATGTTATGGTCCGGAAGGATTGTACTTAGTCTCGTATATTCCCAGTCAGTGTAAGCCTATCAATGTGTGGTGCAGTGCCGAGTCCGATGCCATGTGGATACTATGCAAATGCCGACGCAAAAGTATTGTATTGGGTGGCATCGCATATTAGCGCATTAGTAGTCATTAATAAGGCCACTTGAATCAGGCCTAAGTTAACAACATAGGCTACAGGGACCAGTCGGCTTACCAGCCGTTACATCTAGTGCGCTGGCTAGCTGAGATAATATAAATTGGATCCAGAGCTATGCGAGGCTACTCACTACATTTTCTGTACACTTTGCTGCTTGAGCTGCTTGCCTGCCTACCCTGCAACTGGCTCAGGTGTTAATCCTATAATCCAATAATCCACACCAAAGCGAAAATACTCATAGCCTTAACTTTGACCCATGAATAGTTGGAACAGCCGGCTATATTGTAGCACAAGTAGCTCAGACAATGTTGACTAGGGCCTAATCGGATGAGTAATTGTTGGAAATATTGCACGCTGAAATGGGCGCCATATTTCCGGACCAAAAGAAAAGTAGTAGTAGTGGGAGTAGTGGTCTTCGAATGGGGTCCCTTGGCAGCGTCAAAAACTAAGTAGCCTCCCTAAGGGCTTGAGGTCGAGCTGAGTCCGAATGTAGCAGTACAGCGTGAGGTGGAGAAAAATTGCCCCAGACTACCCACTGGCCCCGTCCTGTATCAATAAATCTCTCTCACCCCATTCCCCAGGCTACGCCGAGAAATGCCGTCATGCAAAAGCGTGCAGTCAGAGAATCCACCCCAAATTCCTTCCATCAGAGGCCAAATCCTATCGGAATAAGTCTCCGGTCGTGATGATTTGATGGGTTGTTGCCGGCCTGTTGGTCTACTTCCCCTCGCCTGAGCCACAGCATAAACAATTGTGACGCCTTTTAGGCCGCGGATCCCCCAAAAAACTCCCTGTGCTTGCTACGGAAAGCGAGTTGGTGATGAATAATTCGATAATTAAACTATATGTGGAGAAAACAGAACTCTAGCTACTTCCAACTGGCATTTATTTCAGTTGGTCATCATCGTAAATCTACAGACTAGTGACTCGTCCTGTGGCACAATACTTTATAGCCAGCCACGTGTTTTTAGCTATCACTAGGTTGTGTCAGGAAATGCTGCTTAGTCAGCTAGTTGGTCAAGTGAAAGGTGTCCACATCATTAGTACATAACACCTTTATCACTATACACCCTTAGTCCTACATCCATACATTCCTCACATATTGCATATTACTATCTGCATTATCTTACTCCTGTGACTATACTTTCTCAATATCCCAACAGGTTATGAGACCGGTGTCTAATTATTCATTGGCTTCCTTTTTCGAAGAATCCGCAGCAATGTCTTCATTTACTACAGAAATAAAAGACACCCACAATCATGACAGTCTTCCACAGTACAAATCTAATTGGGGGAACATTGTGATTCTGAGCCTCGGAACATTCACAGAGTGGCGCATTACTTGCGAGATTGCTTTAATAAACGCTGGCGTTTTAAGTATCGCTGATGGCACTTGGAAGAAACCTATTGCTAATTATTACACACATGCTTCCCGTCCTAATCCACAATCAGCCTCTTCCGGTGCAGCACACAATAAAATTGATGCTGATGACAATGAATTTAGAGTACAGGAACAGAAATGGTTATCCAAAGCCCGCGACACGCAGATAATCATATCCAACTCCATCAAAACCCAACTGATGGAGCAGTTGCTCGGATTTCTGAGGAACATTGATCCCACTGGGTTATGGAAATTCCTCCTCCAAATGGACCCAAACAGAGATCCAACAACCATTGCAGAATTGAGATCCAAGTTCGCCTCCATGAAGCTTGATCCGAGAACAGACACAATCCAATCTCTTGTTCTACGCCTCAATAATCTCAGAGTCAAGCTATCAATGACCTCAAGACCGATCACCGAGGAAGATGTCAAGGAGCAGCTAATTGCATCTCTTCCTAAGGATAACTCGATTTGGTCTACGGCTCGATCACACGCTCTAAACATGGGTAGAAGTCTCGCAGAAACAATTATATTTCTTCAATCTTGCGAGTCCAACATTTGTTATACACAGTCCCCTCAACCACAATCTGCAAATATAGCATGCAGCAATATTAGAAAAAGAGGACGTGATAAATATCAAAGGGGACGCAAAACAGCGCACTTTAATTGTCGTGATCAAGCTCGCGGAGAGCTTAACCGAAAAGGAAAGCAAAGAGGAATGGCAACAGACGAAAAGGAGTGTTTCTTTTGTGGTAGAAAAGGTCATGTAGAACGCGATTGTCGCCTTAAGCAGTCCCAAAGTAGAGCAGCCAAGGAAAAGAATAAAGCTAGGGGAGATGCCGACGCTTGTTATGTTCAAGTTAGAAATATAAATGCAAATGATTCACCCTACCTGTCTTATTATCTTGAACACAGTCACACAGCTTGCTCAGAGCTAAACATGGATAAAAGTCTGGCCCTACTCAAAATAAAATCAAGTAAAAGTAAAATCCGACAATATAAAACAAATTCCAAAAATATACAGAGCTTGATCACCAGCGGAATTCATAAACTCCTTAAATTTATACGACTTCTGGATTCTAATGCAACAGCTTTCCCAACTGTCACAAAACATGCATTACTTACTAAGCCCAGAGAAATTCTCACAATAATTGACTCCGGAGCATCAGAACATTTCAGTGGTATGAGAGATGATTTCTCTACGCTCAAAAGATGGAGCTATCCAAAGTCTGTCCAAATTATAGATGGAAAATATATTCAATGCAAAGGCTATGGCAATATATCTTTTAGGACTAGTGATAAAATAATTGAATTAAGAGAAGTCTGGTTTATTCCTGAGTTTGGTCAAATGCGGCTTCTGTCCGTCTGGGCCTTCAATAAGAGGGGCATTAATGTAAAGTTTGCTGATGGCCATTGTCAAATAACACGAATCGGCTCAATCTTGTTTGAAGCAGAACGAGAGGATGGTGTCTTCAAAGTTAAAACAAAATCAATACCTCGAGCAACATCAGCCACAGAAGTTCAGCAACAAATGCCACACCAAACAGAGACTGAATGAGACATTTTGCATAGAAGAATGGGCCATATTAACATCAAAGATATTGACAAGGTTCTGAAAACAGGACACACTGGACTAAAAGTTCCTAATAGGAAAAGATCAATTACGATTGGATCAAAGTCTTGCGAAGCATGTTTAGCAGGAAAGATGGAGGAAAACTTCAATAAGAAATCTGACAATTCTTCAAGCACCATCCTTCGTCGAGTTCACTGCAATATCTCAGGAATCCAGTCCATCTCAGTTAGAGGATATCGGTTCTACTTCCTCATGGTAGATGATGCAACAAGGATGTGCGGGGTCAGGTTACTAAGAACAAAGGAAATAAATGAGGTTCTAGCCACATTCAAGCAAATAAAGGCCGAAGCTGAATTGCAATCTGGCAATAAAATTGTCTACATGAGGGCTGACAAAAGCAGGAGTGAATTTGGTACTGCCCTTCAACACTACTTGAAAGAAGTAGGTATAAAATTTGAACCAAGCCCACCATACAAACACTCAATGAACGGAGTTGTTGAAAGATGGATGGGTATTATAGCAGTTATAGCAAGGTCTATGTTATATGTGGCACAGCTACCTCACCAGCTCTGGGATTACGCTGTCGAGCATGCGGCTTGGATCAAGAACAGGGCTCCCACATCTGCGCTACCTTTTGCTGATAATGACGCCCCAGAAAAATTCACTCCCTACAGCGCTTATCATGGAAAGCCTGCAGATCTAACCAACATCAGAGTTTTCGGGTGCAAAGCAGATGTGCTTTATCCTTCCGAGTTAATTCCTCAGAAATGGCAACCTCACATTAGAGAAGGAAAATTCATCATGATAGGAATGACTTCAACTAAAATTTGGAAGCTACTTGATACGCTTACCCTAAGAGACACAATCTCTGCAGATGTTGAGTTCAATGAATATGAATTCCCTAAAATTGACATCTCACTCTTAACTCTACCTGATAGACCAAATGTGCTAACACCTAGACAAGTACCTTTAGAGCGAACAAAAATGTACCAGCCGCAGCTGATAGAAGCTAGGCAGAAAGGTGTTAAGCAAGCGCGTAAGAAGTACGCTGCAATTCGCCCAATTGAGGCAATGAGTTCGGGCGAAAATGACTCTGAATTGCAAAATCCTGTAACTCGCCTGCGGGAGGCTGGAGATGCGTTTGATCAACGCTATATATAGAAGGCTCCCATTAGAATGGACGAGCAAGAGACCTACATAGGTTCGGTAGAGCTACAGACTCCCGTAATAAGACGTGAAGGAAGCTGCCACGAGAACGCGTGGAGGAAGCTCTCACGCAGACCCACGGTCGAGGCTAGTCATCCTACTGCAGTAGTGGAAGAGGCCACCATGAGGGTAGTAGAGCAAGAATATCTAGGACGGCAAATGAACTTCAAAGAAAGTACTCCTCAGATTATCCGAGAAGCCATTGAACCATCAATTGGGCAGACTCCTTGCTCCCTGCCAAAATCAAAATTTGGCAGACCGCTGAGAAGAGTGGCGAAAGCTGTGTTCAATCATGTCGTTACAGCAAATGCTATTTCTGCACAAGCAGTCCATATTAATGCCGGTGAGTCGTCATTGATTCAAGTGCCCACTCCTTCAATTGATTCTATCACTGTTGAACAGACCATGCATGAAGATCCCAAATTATGGAAAGAAGCAATAAAATCAGAATTGCGCTCCCTGCAAGCCACCAACACATATACGATTTTAACTGGGTCTCCAACTCCTGGAAAGAAAATAATATCTAGCAAAATAGTTCTTAGAAAGAAGTTCAGAAGTGACGTTAGCTTAAACAGACGAAAAGCACGAATCGCTGTCCGTCGATTTGAACAGCAGTACGGTATCAATTACTTCGAGACTTTTGCGTTGGTAATATGGTACAACACACTCCGGATACTTCTATCAAAGGCTGCATTAGACGATCTTGAAATTGAAGCGCTTGATGTGGATACAGCTTTTCTAAATCCAAAACTAGAAGAAAAGATTTATATGGAGATACCTGATTTCTTTTTGTTACAACACCCTGGAATCAATCGAAAGGAAAATTACCTCAAACTTAGTAAATCACTATACAGTTTAAAGCAAGCCCCGCATATTTGGTTCAAAGAAGTCAAAGATCACTTTAATCGAATTTCTTTAAATAGTGGAGATGCTGATCCAAATTTATTTATAGGTAGAGGTGTCTTCGTACTTCTTTATGTAGATGATATGCTAATCATTGGGAAACATGGAAATTTAAATTCCGTCAAATCAGACATCATGAATAAATGGAGTTGCAAAGTGCTAGGACCAGTTGAAACTTTTGTCGGAATTCAAGTGGAAAGAAATAGGCAGAAGCGCACACTTCGCATTCATCAAACTGCCTATATGTCAGGATTGCCTTCTGCATAATATATATATGTGGAGATAACCAGAATCTAGTGTTCTATGATTCTGGTCTGGCCTTTTGGCCGAGTGGTTATGCACCTATCTCATGCATAATGTAGGATGGCACCCTTTAGCCTGAATACCACCTCTTCAACATATGTCTCCGCCCTGCTGTCTACATGCTGCTCTGACACTATACAACAAAACTTATTCAGCAACTAGGAATGGAGAAAAGTATACCTAAGGATCTCCCACTCCCAGCAGGAACAGTCCTGAGCCCATCTACCAAAGATGATATCCATCAAACGCTCAAAGATGATGACATCTGCCTCTATTGACAAATTGTTGGATCTGTCCTATATATTTCTAATGGTACAAGGCCAGACATATCTTATGCCGTTGGACAACTTGCACGATTTATGTCTGATCCCAATTCAAACCATTTAAGTATGGCAAAGCATCTACTCAGATACCTCAACGGTACAAGATCGCTCTGGATTAAATACAGATTTGCCGCTACAACAAATATCTGGGCAGTATGGACAGATGCAACATGGGGTACAAAAAATGATAAGAAATCATTCCAAGGTAAATCAATCATATGGAATGGGGGCGCAGTAACTTGGTCTGCTAACGGTCAGAAAAGCACAGCTTAGAGCTCAATGGAAGCAGAGATCATGTCTGCTAGTGAAGGAGCTAAAGAAATTGCCTGGATGGAGAAAATAGCTCATAACATAAACGTCAAAATAACGAAACCTCCGCTTCTACATCTATACAATCAGACTACAATAGAGCTTGCCAAAACCACCAAATTTCATCAAAGAGCTAAACACATTGAAATTAGGCACTTCTACATACGAGACAACATGGTGATGAAAAACAGGCTAATGGTCACATTTACACCAGGTACTGAACAGATTGCAGATATATTAACAAAACAGTTACCCAGGGACCAGTTTGTAAAGTTATTGTCTGAGCTAGGCTTATCTCATTAAACGTTGAACAAATTGTATGTGCGATATTAGTACTACAGAAGTTCACACAGCAGATCATGATGGGACCAGGATAAGAGTACTCTTGTACCACAATGCAGTTTCATTTTTCTATAGGACTACTGAACTCTTTAAGAAGAGATGTAGGGGTCACACTTTTTAAGTGTTGTGGAAGTTAATGAGGCTCTTGGATATTGCAGCATGGGGGCGTTTCAGGAAATGCTGCTTAGTCAGCTAGTTGGTCGAGTGAAAGGTGTCCACATCATTAGTACATAACACCTTTATCACTACACATCCTTAGTCCTACATCCATACATTCCTCACATATTGCATATTACTATCTACATTATCTTACTCATGTGACTAAACTTTCTCAATATCCCAACAGGTTGTAATAATGTTCGGCCTTCTGATGAGTTGTGCTGTTTCGATAATCTCCACTTCCTCCCTACACCATCTTGTGTACATTTTCTTTAAAATCATTTAATTTATAAGCTGCTGTATACTTATGACACATGACCGGTGCTATTTACACATATTGGATGACGCTTTTGATATTAGTGACACTCTTACTCTGAATTTGATTTGCAAATACCACAATGAGGTATTTTTGCCTACACAAACATTCGACCCTCCTCAGTAAGAGCCCACCAAAGAGAAATTCGAAAGCTTTGATTATCCAAGCATGCCTTTGTCCTCCATGTATATCAGCGCCGCGAGAAAAGTGGGTTTGTATTGCCACACTCGAACCAGCCATCTCCTGTCTCGACTGGTACA